>JAEBUT010000009.1:614354-1214354 GCA_020011035.1 Amanita subjunquillea | reverse complement strand
AATCGGCATATGCCTTTCCGACGCACCATGGAATGACCTTTCTTGATATCCAATATATCCCACAGATCAATGAGTACAGCTATTCCAATGGTAAAGACCATCAGAATGCCATTGACTTTGGATGCCCAAGTACAAGCCATGAACGCTCCAGTCAAAAATAGCCATGTGAACCACTCAATAGTGAAATTCCTGGAAAGACGTCGGCAAAAGACTGAATCACTGATAGGCGAACACATACCTGTGCCTGAGCTTCTTGAAACGGATATAGGCGTAGATGGTCGCTGACATGAAGAAGATTAGTATCGCATCCAGAAGGATGAGACGCGATTCAGTGATATGAGCATTGTCTGGTTTGAGTGATCATCAAAAAACAACACGAGAGGATGGTGCCTGCGCCACTCACCAAAAAGAATGATAATAGCAGAAAACGCGGCAATGACAGTAGAGTAGCCACTCTCCTTCATGATAGCATATACGAGAGGCACCGTCAAACTGCCAAAGATGGCTGGCACAGCGCGCATCCCGACAAAAGGAACATGGTTCTTCGTGTAGCTGTCTCCAATATTTTCGAACAAGAACTGCCCATCAAACCCAACAAACCACCCAGCCAAGCCGAGCAGCAGCTTCGCAAAAGGAGGGTGAACATCAAAGTGGTACTGGCCCGAGATGTAGTAGGCCGCAAACTTTCCAAAATGAACTTCGTCAAAACTATAAAGAAACAAACAGGTAACGCTCAGTTTCATCCTGTACGTCCGTGACGCGTCGCTTACACGACTTGGTCTGGGTGGTTGATCTTGTAAAACCTCAACGCGAACGCGAGTGTTGTTAGAAGCGCTACAATAATAGCGCTTACTCTAGGTGTCTCGAGAACCTGCTCTATTGGGTTCCTTTTTGCCTGCAAGGGAAAGCACGTCAGATGTCTCTCTATGTCGTTCACAAGGTGTCTTACAGGGTCTTGGTATATGCTATCAACGTGTTCATCGTCTTGCACCTGTTCTTCCTCGTAAGCGGGCGATTCCGGGTTAGTTGCCTGCTGCCTGCGCCGCAGCTGCGATGTTGACGCCTCCAACATCGTGATAGGCGTAGGAAGGAGAAAAGGCAAGTGTAAGTGTTTGGTCAGAGTGAGCGCAGTCGCGAAGCAGTTTCGCGCAATTAAACAACAGTCGATTACATAAGCATGTTGCTATTTTGGGGTTCTTTCTCAGTATTTAGCAACCCTGCGATATCCTCATAGCAACATTAATTTCTATCTCTATCACAAAATGCGCCGTCCAAATCCAGGCATTAATAGTCCTTTAGCATACGCACGAATATCTAGACCAGCCGCTTTCAGGTCTTTCAATTTTGACAGAGTCGCCGACACATGGTCCGCTACATCGGAGCCATGCAAAAATACGTTCACGCTCTTGAGCGGTGCGACGAGTACCCCGCCCTCTGTCTCGTTTCCGCGGCGCCCAAAAGCCCAACGCGCCCGTACCAATCTGACAAACGTCTCCACCGGAAAGTCGGCCGCTCTGCAGACGAGCTCTATCTCTTGAAGCCTAGGTAACATGGGGCATAACGGCTCGACACTTCGTCCCCTCCGAGCAAGATTGTTAAGCAGCCGTTCCGTGTCCTTCATCGAGCCCGGCCAGATGGACACGCACAAGTGTTCCAAAAGGGGCAATGACCGTAGGCTTCTCAAAAGGCTCTCCTCGGACCACTTGTCGACCCGAAAAGTGAGATGCGTGATGGTATTATTTTTCTTGAAAAACTTGGCCACCCCATCGTCCGGCAGATGATGACATTCGAGATGGAGCGTCGTCAGCAGGGGCAGGACGAGCGACTTGAGCAGCTGGTCCGTCAACACATGATCGGACGTGTGCAAGTCGAGCCGTAGCGAGCGCACGCGCTCGCACCTGAGCACGCCAAACGATTCGACCCTCACGCCCGGCGGGGGCAGAGTGAGATTGAGATGGACCAAGTCCGGACAGCTCTGCACGAGCCTCGGAAAGTACAAAACGCTATGCATCGAGCAGCTCGCCAGCTGCCTCATGGGTAGATGCAGCGCGTCATACGGGAACGCCGCTCCGGTGACGGTCAGCGCGCGCAGCCTCGGCGTGTTCGCGAACACATCACATGCGAGCGGCTTGGTGCGGGGCAACTCTGACGTGAAATGCATCTCGAGCACCTCGAGCGTGTCCAGCCTGTTCCTCAACGCGCTAAAAAACCCGTTCACCGTCGGACACGGCACATGGCTTAGCTGAAGCTTCTCCCAGCGGTGGCACGTCGCCGCCAGCCGCTGCGCCGCGGGCGAGTGCGTCCACACCTCAAACGCATTCGGATCGTACGACCGCCCAAAGAGCGTGACGGACAGCGGGAGGGTCCCCGACAGACGCAGCACCTGCGCCAGCGGCCACAGCTTGCGCCTGTCCAGCACCGCATGGTCGTCCACACACACGCTCACGCGCGTCCACAACTTCGGGCACGAGAGCGCAGCGAGCCTCAGCGCCCTCGAGACCCGCGTAAACACCCACGGCGCCCGCCTCTCCTCGCCGTCGTCCACCACGCCCGCCGCATCAGACGACGCGGAGCTGAACCGGTCCTCAATGATGGCGCGGGTGCACCGGAGATCCTCGACGGCCGCGTCGGACGGAAGACAGTGCTGGAAGATCTCACCCCAGATCTCGGGCGGCACGCGGCGCGCAGGGGAAAAGAGGGCTCGGTGCTGGTCGAGGTACTCGTACAGCTGTCCACGCTTCTGGACGAGCCGGTCGAGCACGACAGATAGTCGGGATATGCGCACGTCAAGCTCTGCAATGTCGGCCTGGACCAGGGTGAAAGTGGCCTTGACTTGTGCACCGAGGTGTTCTGGAAGAGGGGCGTTGGTGCGCAGGAGGTGGGGGACGGGCGAATCGGGAAGGAGAGTGGCGAGGTCCATGCAGGGGTTGGACGGCTACTAACGGCACTTGGGGATAAATACACCTGCCAAGGGTCGAACAAGCTCTTCACGTCACCCGAAAAAATCTCTTGGTATAAGCAGTAAAACTGGTACAAGTAGGGTAGTAGTAAAATAGACAATAAATGGCAAGAATCATTCGCGCTGGACCCAGTCCGCGCTACGGGAAACGAGCTCAATCGAATTATCCGAGGTCCAAAACAGGCGTTCGGTCGCACTACGCCCCGTCCAAGCTTTTTGTTCACGCAGTATCATCGCCTGCCGACGTCAGTAAGACCCATCACACACACCACAGCTGCCAGACGTACCTGCTGCGCCCCAAATTTTCGATGGTCATGCGAAAACATCTCCACGTTATCCTCCAACGCCTCCGCCAACAACTGCAGATCCTGCGATATGCTCTGCATTGCCCGCACAGCCGCCAATATCGTAACCTCCTTCCGGTTCCTCACCGTGCCCCCATTCGCATTCGGTGGCGGAAGCGACTGTGAGATGGTCTGCAGAACCGTATGCAGTATCCGCTTCGTCTCCGCAAAAATCACCCGCCCCTGCTGATAATTGCCTTTGGTGACGAGCACGAGCGCACGCGAGATCATCTCGGACGCGAGCAGCTCCATCCTCCGCCGCACAATCACCGGATCCGAGGTATGCGATGGCGGCCGCGGCGCACTGCCCCCCGCGCCCCCATGAGCCAGCGTCACCGGCATCAGCGTCACGGTGAGCAACACGGGGTGCGCCAGACGCGAGACGTGCTTGCCCGCCGCCGGGTCAAAGAACGAACCGTCGACCTCGACCACCGGAATCTCGTCAATCATCCGATCCATCATCCCAAACGCAAAATCCACCCCATCATCAATCGCGAGCGAATCCAGCCCCAGACTGTGCACAAACTGGTCTGTCGCATTCATCGCCCGCTTGCTCGCAGCGCTGCTGCCGCCGCCGTTCCCACCCACGCTCCCGTTCCCCGCGCGTGCCCATGGGTGCTGCATATGGTGTTGCTGCATCGCCTGCTGCTGTTGCTGCAACGCACTCCGGTAAGCATCGGTGTTATCCAGCTCCAACTCGATCAGCATCTCCTTCTTCTCCCCATATCTCAGCTCGCCCACATCCACGTCCACATTCTGGCCGTCGGTAGCGACAATGGCCGTTGGCCCCCCAGAGACCTTTCTCACTCTGAACCGGTGCCCGTCCACGACGCGCATGTGCAGGCGCATGTTGATCAGCCCAATAGACATCATCCCGCCCACGCAGCCCGAGACGCAGTCCCTAAGATCGTACCAGTCCTTGACGTAAGTATACGTCCCCTTGGTGCTGCTGGACATGAGCCAGATCGAACTCGGTTCATGAGAGCGGCCGTAGCCAAAGGAATGAATGGGCATGTTCGCCGCCTCGGCACGGGCAAGCACGAGGTCGAGCTGGGCGCGCCGGGTGTGTTCGCTCGTGTCCGAGACGAGAATCATGCCACTGATCGGATTGCGGCCTTTGCGCTGTAACACCACATCGAAGCCTATCACACGGAGGTGAGGAGGGCGTGATAGATAAATAGGGAAACTGACCATGGTTGACGGCATTAACGACATCCGTGTGCTCCTCCTTGGTACCGCGCACTAGAAACTCATCATCGGTCTGGAAGCCGATTCCGTCGATAAACTTGGCCAAGCGGTTCCTGCTCTGGGCTTGCCGACGGATAAAAAAGGCGTCTTTTTTACTTTCCCACCATGTCCTACTTCGTAGGTGACCAAGCTCAGCCTGTCTCTCGGGCCAAGAGAGGCGAGGATGAAATCGAGGGTCGCTTTGATGACGCGTATTTTGAGTTGGGCGGTGCTGGGCACAGAGGCTGGGGGAGGAACAGAGATGACCATGATGAGGTCTAGTGGCGAGTGGGGGAGGGGTGTGAGGGAGTTGGAAGGGCCAGAAGAGGTGTATGGGGTGACGAGGACAGAAGGAGGGTCGTATGCGTTCAGCTCGTCGCTTTCACCGAGCGGAGGAAGTTTTTGTATTTGGTGTTTTTGGGAATGGGAATGGGAGGTGAGGGAGGAGGTGATGGAGCGGCCAGAGGAGGTATTGTTGAGCAAACTGTCGATGGTGCTTAAGGTTGTCATGGTGCCACCACTGAGCATGCGCATGGCTTTTTGGCTCCCGCCAAACTCTTCCAGGTTGGGTTGTGGATCGGATTGTTTTGGTTGTGGACGAAACAAGTTGACGAGAGCGACAATGGTGTTTTTCCAAGATTCGAGAGCGGCGCGTTCCTTGAAGACAAGGATAAAGGAGGCGAGCTCATCTTCCATATCTATGGTGAGGCTCATTTCTCCTGCGGTGGACGAGGCGGTAACGTTGCGTATATGACGGACGTAGATGCGGCCTTTGAGTCTGAGGACGCCTCTGGAGCTGCCACTGGTGGCGATAGAACTTTGATCTGAGAGGAGACGGCCGAGGCCGCGTTTCTTTTCTTCGACGGCGCAGATGATGGCCTCTTTAAATAGATATACATAGAATTCACGGATAGCGGTCTCGCGTCGGACAGACAATAGATCGTACATTTGCAGAGGACCGAGATCGGAGAGGGGATGCCCTTTCCAGTCGATGATTCTGTTTCTCAAATCTTCGGTGATGGCGGAAAAGGGAGAGTCTTCCTCACGATGGATGATAGTCGTCGCTTTAGGGTCTTGTTGGAGAGAGTCGCCAAGATCGTCTGGCATGGCGACGCTCAGGTGAGCCGGTCTGCTCCTGAGCACGTAATTATCGTGTATGACTGGAGTGGGAGCGGGACCAGGGACGTTACCAGAGGGACGTTTCCCTGGTAGCTCGACGATGACGATGCAGGTCAAAGGCTGACTTGGGTCGTTTGTGCGGGTGAGGGTGGGGAATTCTGAGCGAAGTTGGATGGAGGGAGCGATGACATATTGGGAATGTTCACCAGAGGAAGAACGGGAGAGGGCGACGTGGTCTAGCGGATCGTCTTCCTTGGGGTCGTATGGACGAGGAGTGGGAGCGGACCTGCCCAAGGTGGGGGTGTCTCTGCCAGGGTAGAGTGTGTTGTTAGCCTTTGAGGCGGCCATGCCAGTGAGGGCGGCGAGCTCTGGGGCGGGCCTCAAGACTACTCAAAACGCGATGGCAAGGAAGGGCTCACTGTTGGATTTTCCGCTATCGCCATCGGAGACTTTCATGGGTCGCCTGCATACGCCGCAGACACCTAAATTTAGCTTGCGAGGGGAGTGAGCTCTGTTCTGGTTGGGAAGGGGACCGTAAACAGCGGTGAAGCATGCCTGGAGAAGACGATAAGATGGAGAGAGAAAGAAAGAAGAGGGGAGCAGACTTCGTGAAGGGCATGGCCACACTCTGGGACGACGTGAGGTTTCTCTCCGGGGAGTCTGAAGCTGAAACTGAGGGGTTCGAGGCAGACCGGGCAGTCGTCGTCGTCATCTGAAGGGTCGTATGAAGAAACGACAGGGATGGGAGCCGAGTGCATGGAAGCGGAAGAAACTCTTGAGCGGGTACGGAAAAGGGAGTGCAAGAGGGAAGTGGGAGTAAGGCGGGAGTCCATGATGATCATCCCTGACCTTGAACTTGAACTAGTGCATCAGATTGATATTGTAGACTCTACTACCACCATGTCTCTTCACATCCTCGATGATGCCCTTGGTGCTGTCGGAAATACTCCTCTCATTCGCCTCGACCGCTTGGCCAAGCTCCACGGCCTTCAATGTAATCTCTGTCAGTTCTCTTCATCGCTATCTACAAGAGTCGCTGATAGATAGGGCGTGAATTAGTGGCCAAGGCCGAGTTTCTCTCACCCGGCGGGTCAGTCAAGGACCGCATTGCCGTGGCCATGATTGAGGCAGCAGAAAGGGATGGGACGCTAGTGCCTGGCAAGAGCGTCATTATCGAGCCTACCTCTGGCAACACGGGTGAGTACGGGTGTCGGTTTATGAACTCAAGTTGAACCTGAAACATGACAGGGATTGGTTTGGCGATGGTGGGTGCAATCAAGGGATACAAGGTCATCATCACCATGCCCAACAAAATGTCTATGGAAAAGGAAGCTACGCTACGAGCACTGGGAGCGGAAGTGGTGCGCACCCCAACCGAGGCAGCATGGGATTCGCCTGAGAGCCTGATTGGGGTGGCCAAGCGGCTGCAGCGGGAAACCCCACACGCCGTGATTCTGGACCAGTACCGGAACATCCACAATCCGCTCGTGCATGAGCTGACGACGGGGCCCGAGATTATCGAGGCCGTGGCGGGGACAGCATCGAGCGTCGAGCGTCCATCGTCGGGCAAGGTGGATGTGGTGGTGGCCGGGGCAGGTACAGGTGGGACGGTGACGGGAGTGTCTCGGGCAGTCAAGAAGCACAATACAGAGTGTATTGTGGTCGGGGTGGATCCGCGGGGGAGCATCCTGGCTGTGCCGGACTCGTTGAATGAGGAAGGACGGGGAAAGGCTTACGTTGTGGAGGGAATTGGATATGATTTTGTTCCGGAGGTGTTGGATCGAGGAACGGTGGATGTATGGATGAAGACGACGGACTCGGAAGGATTTGAACAAGTCCGGGCCTTGATGCGACACGAGGGATTGCTTGTGGGAGGGAGCAGCGGAAGTGCGGTGAGTGGAGCGTTGCAATGGCTCGAGGGGGAGGGGCGCGTGGTTGGAGAACGGCGAGGAGCGAATGTGGTCGTGATCTTGGCTGATGGAATACGGAATTACATGAGTAAAGGGTGGTGGGGTGGGCGGTCGACATAGATGGTGTCGCACAATCGAGCATGGCATGTGCTGGCAAGAATTCTTCACAATTCTAGGTCAGTGAAAAAGTCATCACCTACCAGTTACCTTGCAAGGTCTCTCTCCCTCATAATCGTGGGAAACGGTGGTCTATCTTTCTTCACGGCTCTTATCTGCTCCACAATTTCGCTCCCGTCTTATCTCTGTCACTGTGAAGTCGCGTTTCAAACTGACAGGTCGTGTTTCAAGTCTGGTTCTGACATACTGTGTGTGTTTAGACTGCTTTCGCCATCTCGTCTCCATTCAGTTTCCTCCACCAATCCATTGTTACAAAACCTGTCTAAACAGTCCAGATGGCTGTCCTCCTCCAGCAAGCTTTCATCGTGTTTCTTCAGTAACATATCTGTTTTGAACTCTCATAACAGATGGATGTGTTTTCGCGCGGGACATCGAGACAACACCACGTACAAGTTGAAGAGGTTTAACGAACCTCTCGGAGGAGGGGCAATATCGATGATTGGTTGCGATATTGTCTATCCTTGAGATTGATAGTCTGTAAACGCATATGCACCAGTAATGGGATACTGGGTGCATTGGACAGTTACATGTCTCGGATCATTATCATTTTCGATTTGAACATCCATGCGCATCGTTATCAGCTCGATATTGCAGGTGAATGACAGGACAACATGATTTGAATCATTCTCGAACATCATCCCGCGAGCACTGTTGGTGATATCGAAATCTGTCTCCACATTGTATGTCACTAAAACTTTCATACCAATTGCTATTTCAATCTCATCCAGCAGACTTTTCATTTTTTTCACTGCTAAACCTTTTTTGACATTTAACTGTTGGCAATCACCTGCACAATCTTTGCAGAACATATAAACAAAGATTAGCCAGAAGATGAGCACAGTTCTCGACATGCTTCTGTGTTCCAGCTTTTGTGGACCACATGTTGAGGTGTGATCATCAATGTGTCTCACCAATTGCTACCATTCATGTCATTCTTGGAGGACAGTGACAGTATGAGAGTTCATAACATGTCAATGTCTTTCAATGTTACATGTCCATTCTGCAAGCAATGTAGAAATTGAAGCCATTCTTTGTCGTGCACCTTTTTCTGTTCTCTCAAGAATGTGTGACAAAAAATATGTGACTGATGAGAAAAACGGGGAAAAAAAGACTTTATGAACCCACTCATCATTTACACATCTCTTTCATCAAATCTGTAAAATAACTGAGCATTGATTGTGAAGAAAAAAAAGGGCAAGCAAGGTCACAGTTGGCGCAAGCTGACACTTATCTAGTCTATAAAATAAGGCAAAATAAGCAGGATCAACTTTGATTCACCAAATCTTTCTTCTTTAGAGATAAACACTGTCAAAACTCTAGATAGAAATAGTTAACTGTTATCTAATCTAGTGTATAATAGATAGCCAATAAGATAATCATTTAATAACTATTAATATGTGTTTCATATTTAACTAAATATAATATTAGATAATCAATGACTCTTATTATCTGCAGTTGCAATGACTCATAGACTGAGTCATATGAAATCACATGATGTCATATAGAATGTTATAGAATATCTATTAATAAGAATGACTCAATGATGAGTCATGTAGAAGGAAATGATGTCATAAAAAACATTGTAGAAGGAATAATAATAGATACAACTCAGAATGACTCATTTCTAGGTGCTGATACTATAAATAAGTAGTGTAAACTGTATAGGGTTAGGGTTTCTGAAATGTATATAAGGAGGGCATTCTGAGCATCAAGTCCCTCAGTTTTTTCAAACTAACAAACAGTTCTTTAGTAAGGCAACTAACTAAAAACAAAGTAAGTAGTTGAAACACTTACTTAGCTTAATGCTGTGTTGCTGCTTTGATGTTTCAACAGGTTATGGGCCCCAGTGACTGCCTTAAAAAGACTTACTAGAAGGATTAGATTGATCTACTAGCCAATGAGGGTCTATGGGTAGTTACCAAACATGTATTAGTGTAGTTTTGTGTGTGATTTGCTCAAGATTGAAGATATCAGATTAATGATATGGCTGATGGCCCTCTATCAGATCTGATGGGATCTATAGTGAATGTGTGTGCTACTGACATCTCTTCTTCCTAATCTGTACAGATCCACTCACCCATGATTGTGGGATAACAATCTGCTTAATGGTAGCAGGGATACCATTTCAGATAACATGAAAGCTGCAGACATGTGCTTAATGCAAAAATGTGCTGTTGTCCTGATTGATTATATCTGACAGTGTGGGGACACTGATTAAACACATGGTGTGACACATTGGAGTTGTTTGTTGTTGGTAAACAATGTAATCTAAAATTACCATATGGACTGACATTCCTTAAATGTCATGGTTTTGCTACACTACACAGTAAAAAGGCACAGATTTTGGGCCACTTATGTGGATATCAGGGTCAATCCCCTGTAAAGGCTTCACACACCCCCAATTGCTTGTTACATTATTGCATATATCATAATAAGGGTTTTTGTCCCTTCTCTCATTTTTTGGATTGTTTATGTATAAAGGTTGTGCTGAGGTGGACTTCCATCATACATGCAGACTATTACCAATGCTATAGCTGGTCTTCAGACTGGGTGCACAGCCTAGATTAGGATGTCTGAGGATGTCATTCAGTAAACACACACACATATTACTATGCTGGTTACATTGTGGTAGGGTTTGTATGCAGGGAATTTGAAGGAGCCCTGGTACTCTATTGGTATAGCAATCACCAAAACTCCATGAAGAGTTTGTCAGCATTGCTGTTGTTCATAACAAGTTGTCACAGAAAAATTGCACAGCCATAAGCACATTCTTTTATTCTATTCATCTAAAAAAGAATTAAGGCTAATATAAATTTTTCTCTAGTTTCAAATAAATATGTCTCAATCTCAAATTTACACCATCAGTTTCCTCTCTGCCCAGATGTCTTATCATCAATATTTAGCCAATGCTCTTGAGGAGCAAGACTATATTAACCAGGGCGTTCTCACCAGGGTTATTAGAATGAATAGGAATTTGGAGTCAGAGGATATTGATAATATCATGGAAAAATATTACACAGCAGATATGGAAAAGTGGAACCCAGGAAGTCATCTTGGGAAACTAGTAAAGATGATTCAGACCTGTGTGACTTGGAATCTCATCAAGAATTCTCCCAATATGAAGGAGATTCATCCCCCTGTCCACATCTATAATGTCCCTGCTAAACAAATTCAGCTTGTGAGTCAAGTTGATACATTTCATTTTGTCTATCAATGTTTTATGCTTGAAGAGGTCAGGCACATTGATGATCTGTGCCCAATTCAATTGGGTGTGCAATATATTAATGACAAAGGTGAATGTAAATTCATTAGAACTAATACATATCAATTTATTCTAAAAATTGATGAAGGGACATATGTCAAGTTGGACAATTATAGTGATGAGGCTGTTGCAGGTTATGAGGAAGGAGAAGAAGAAGAAGAAGAAGAAGGTGATATTCAGGCTGGTACACCCACCAGTGTTGAGGAAATTCCAGGCTTTCCTGAGTATGATGGACCTATGGTCCATCATCTTGGTCCAAATGGAAAGCAAGGTCCCCAATTTGAGTCCCTGAAGGGATTCTTTGGTAAAGAGCTCAGCAATGAGCTATCAAAATGGAGACTTGCTGATGAACAGCCTACTTGGCTGTTTAACAGACAGATTTATCATAGCCTGGAAAGTTATGAGAGGGCAAGAGAAGCCTATGATGAGAAGGCGGTTCAGGAGTTGAACTGCTGATGAACTTTGGCCCAAGAGTGGCTGGAGAATGCCAGCTTAGTCATCCAGTAGGTTTGTAGTTACACTGTCACACATAGTCATGGAATGGAATAGTACCTCCTCCCTCTGTAATTTCAGTCTCGTTTCAACTTGTTCCACTCTCATTTGCATCCTCCAACCTCTTGGATGGCTTTGTTGTTACAACATTTTCATTTTCCTTATGTCAGCACCTTCCTTTATTGGATGTCTATGCATCTCAGTTATTTCTGTATGCTTATGCAATGTCACTGCTCACATAAGCATGACCCTTTTCATTTATGACATATGCCTATCTTTGTTCACTTCTATGACATTGCTATGACTTCATTTATGACATATGCTTTACTTCTACAGTGGCTCAAAAAACTGCCCCAATGTTTGGGCATTTTGGAAAGATAGGCATGGTGAGAAAGAATGACATAAGCAGCATGTGTTATAAAATTATGTAATATACTACTATATCATGGCTACGTAGCGAATCAAAAATTATATAATTTGGATCGAAACCCATTGAGTAATAAATCAAACAAGATATTCACTCATTGGGGCAGTTTTTGACTCTTGAATTTTTCACCTGATTTTCAATGTGACACTCCAGTACAAGATAACTGGGGCTGTGGGAATAATAAACAATGTCACATGACTTTGTTTGTATTAGTTTGACATGTTGGACTTGGCTCATTCATCTTCTTGACTCCCAACCACCACCATGAAATCCATCTCAGCTGAAAAGCACTCTTCTGTTGTTTCTCTCCTCAATGAGGGTTATTCTCATCATCAAATCCAAGCTAGGACAGGTCTGGGGAAGGGTACTATTGGGAGGATTAGCAAGGAGATGGAGGGGGATAAAGAAAACCATCCTGGTGGTTGTCCTTCCAAGCTTTCTCCCTGTGATAAACAGTCAATTATCTGCCAAATTAGCTCTGGGAAGCTTGACAATGCTGTCCAAGCCACACAATTCATAAATTCCACCATTGCTACCCCCATCACTCCTCAGACTGTGTGAAATGTGTTGAAGGAGGCAGGTCTTTGCTCAGCAACAAAGAAGAAAGTGCCTATCCCACTGTCAGAAGCAACTCAGGTTTGCCCAGTACCACCAAAACTGGACTGTGGAGGACTGGAAGAGGGTGTTATGGAGTGATGAGACCAAAATCAATCGGATTGGGTCAGATGGGAAGGTGTATGTCTGGAAAAAACATGGGGAAGCCATATCTGACCGCACCACCACACCAACTGTCAAGCATGGAGGGGGGAATAACTTGATGGTTTGGGGTTGTATGGGCTGGGGTGGGGTTGGGAAGCTTGTGGGGGTGCAGGGGAAGATGGATGCTGTGCAGTACTGTGAGATTTTGGAGGAGGGGATGGAGGAGAGCTTTGAGAAGTTGGGGATGGCTGAGGATGAGAGGTACTTCCAGCAGGACAATGACTCAAAGCACACCTCCAGAAGGGCACAGCAGTGGTTCACTGACCATCAAATTACTCTCCTGGAGTGGCCAGCCCAATCCCCTGACCTGAACCCCATTGAACACCTTTGGCAACATCTCAAGAAGAAACTCCAGCAATATGATGCACCACCCAAAGGAGTCCATGAGTTATGGGAGAGGGTAGCAAGGGAGTGGAATGAGATACCACCAGAGACATGTCAGAAACTTGTGGAAAGCATGCCCAAAAGGATAGAGTCAGTTTTGAAGGCAAAGGGGGGTCATACAAAGTACTACATTAGCAAATATCCTAGAGTCAAAAAACTGCCCCAATGGGTGAATATCTTGTTTGATTTATTACTCAATGGGTTTTGATTCAACTTACATAATTTTTGATTCGCTACGTAGCCATGATATAGTAGTATATTACATAATTTTATAACACATGCTGCTTATATCATTCTTTCTCACCATGCCTATCTTTCCAAAATGCCCAAACATTGGGGCAGTTTTTTGAGCCACTGTATGACATTGCTATGACTTCATTGATGACACATTATGACCTCATAGCCATGATATCATTCTCTAGAACATTCCTTACTGTTACAGTTTCTTCATCTCATCTTCCTTTCTCCATGTCCATCATTTCTCCTTAACTGTGCATCATATAGCCTGGACGCTATCTCCTTTCATAGCTACCTTCACATTTCCTTCTTAGGTAGTCATTGCCTCATTCCCTTTATGGTTTCCTTTGTTCCCTAGATTGTATATAAACCCCATGTACTGTAGAGTAACTCTAGTTCCAACTTAGACAGTTTTGCTCTCAACAACAATTGACTTCAACACTCTCTTTCCTCATCATTCTCCAAGACCTTTGTCAATGTTTGACTTAGCGTCTAGACTTTTGTCCAGTGGCTGGGAGCAGACCAAGACTCTGCTTGTTGCTGTTGACTTGAAACAAACCATGATGAGGGCATTGTCCATAACACAAGTTGGAACTCAGGAACCGCTCAGTGCATCGTCACTAGCCAGACACCATTGATACCAGAACTGCCCAGATCAGACCACCAAATGACTCTGTTCATTACAGACAGAAGTACTACCTTAATCAAAGAGAAGTCTACTTTTCTATGACACACAAGGCCTGGTGCTATGTCTCAGGAACAAAAAGAAAGAACCTACCGGTCCCAGAGGAACTCTTCAAAGGAAAATACCAGGAAGGAGACCTAACAGTGAATTACCAGGAGATATTTGGATTCACTGGTACAATGAAACGAACAAGGAAAACAATCAGTTATTCCTAGCCCCAAACACTGAACCTGAACTCACCTGGTGGCACAAGTTTCGAGTCAACAAAAAACTCAGAGATTTTGCCTTCCTTGCACTAGACAAACAGACACTAGCCAGGTGGAACAAATACAAAGAACAACAACAGATCGAGATAGATCTAGCCTTTGGGGACAAATTGAAACAAGGAGAAAGCTTGAAACAAGGCACAGAATCAAAACACGAATCTGGAACACAGGATCCAAAACCTGAAACACCAGAACAGAAACAGAAACCAAAGAAGGACATGTCAGATGACAAGGAAACATCCTCAAAAGGGATAAAGGGAATCTCCATTAAGGAATTCAAAGGACAATGCTCTAAGGCAAAACACTTCATCAATACATTTGATGACATCTTCAATCTTGATGAGGGGCACTTTGAAACATCGAAAAAACAAATCAAGTATGTTCTCCTTCACTTAGGGGAAGAACTAGATGATTGGAAAGCCAATCTTCGAGGAGAATTAGAGGCAGCAGAAGTGACCAAAGGAAAATCAGCAGAAAGTGCATATGCACTCTCTTGGGATAACTATACCAGCTTCAGGCGACGATTTCTGAGTGACTGGGGAGAATCTGACAGCGCAGCCAGGACCCTGAATGATCTAGATAAAATCAAAGTAGGCTGAGACATCAACATCCCTGCCTACATTCAGAAATTCCGATCACTCATACACTCCACTGGAATTACAGGATTCATGGCACAGTGCATTTACTTCTGCAAAGGACTCCCTACATCAGTAGCAGCAAAGATCATTGAAAACCCCACAGTTGTCAGTATGGAAACAGCTTATAACACTGCAGAATGCCTGCACAATGCTTGGGAGACCATGAAATTGATGAACCAATCTTCTGGAACAGGAGACACAAAGGGGCATTTCAAATTTAACCAAAACCAGAAGCCCTCTGCATCTGGATCAAGGGGAATCAATGCTGTGAGCACAGGACATCTTTCAGATGCCCAAAAAGAGGAATACCAAAAGACTGGCAAGTGTTTCAGATGTGGAACACAGGGACACATATCCAGGGACCACCCAAACAAGGGGAACACCCAAACGTTGTCCTACAAGTCCTCCTCCCCACAGAATCGCACAATCAGGGCAATAGAGGAAACAACCTCAAATGAATCAGCTGCCCAACACATTAGGGCACTGTTGAAAGAACTACCAGAGGAAGAATGCGAAACCACCCTCCAGGAACTCGAGTCCAAGGGTTTTTAAGAAGGAGACGCCAGAAAGCGGTTGACACCTCCAGTACCATTGAACAGTTAGCACTTGACTCTGTAATTGTAAATTCCAATAATAATAAACAAATTTCCATTACCATGCAAATGACCCATAAACCTGCTGAAATATCTGCTCTCATCAATTGTGGAGCAGAAGGAAACTTCATCAATGAACAAATATTGAAAGATCTACCAAAGGAACTCTTAAAACAACCAATTAGAGTCAAAAACGCTGACAGAACAATCAATCAGAAGGGATTAATCACCCATCGCACTTGTCTTACCTACTATATTGAAAGAAAAGTGTACAACAACTGGTTATGGATCACCAATCTTGGAGATCAGGCAATAATCTTTGGAATACCATGGTTAGAACAACATAATCCAACTATTGATTGGCAAAAGAAAACCCTCCAAATGGACGATGATTTAGAAAATACCAAACCTATTTGGCGCATGGTGTTAGATACATGACAATGGGGGGAGGACAAATATTGGATCAGGGTAAAAACTTCAGCATCACAGGTGCTTGAACACCAAGCAAAACAAGATGAAGCACCCACTGTTTTACCTTCAGAATACACACCCTGGCAAGCCACCTTTGAGAAGAAAGTGTTGGAGTGTTTCCCATCTTCTCGCCCATGGGATCATGCGATCAAACTCAAAACAGGATTTACTCCAAAAGTCAACAAAATCTACCTGTTATCACTGAAAGAACAGTCAACCCTTGACGAATGGATTAAGGAACAACTCGATAAAGGATACATTCGACTGTCTAAATCACCACAGGCATCACCATTTTTCTTTGTATCTAAAAAGGAAAGTGGAACACTTCGACCTTGCCAGGATTACCAATACCTGAATGAGTGGACAATTAAAAACGCCTACCCATTGTTAACCTTTTACACTGCTAAGCAGCTGTGTAGAGGGGGGGGTTGTGAGGTCGTTGGAAGGTTCCCGACATCCCGAGGGTGTCTAGTGATGATTCAGTGCGCGCGCTGTGTAATGACGGTGTCTGTGACAGCGTTGACAATTGAGGGAGCCCCCGAACGAGAGGGAAAGAGGGGGGGACCAGCCCAAAACCGAGAGGAAAACTAACAATTACGGGGGAAGGAGGGTGTGTTATTATTTAATGTGACTACGTGACAAATGTACTATTATCCATTGTGACATGCTTACTAATGCTCTACTGAGCCCCTGTCCACTGCTGTACAGAGCTCTAGCTCATCACCATTACCCTTGGTCTCTGATTTGATGATGAAACTAGAAGGCACAAATTACTTCACCAAACTTGATCTGTGCTGGGGATATAACAATGTTTGAATCAAAGAAGGTGATGAATGGAAAGCAGCATTCATAACCAATAGAGGATTATACGAACCAACAGTCATGTTCTTTGGTCTTTGCAATTCTCTGTCAACGTTCCAAACGATGATGAACAAGTATTTCCAAGATATGATAAATGAAGGATGGCTCATCATTTATATGGACGACATCTTAATCTGTGCAAAAACAAAAGAAGAAATGCAGGAACAAACAGAGCGTGTCTTGAAACGTCTACAGGAAAATGATTTATTCTTGAAACTTGAGAAATGCAAATTCTGCATTCAAGAAGTTGAATTTCTCGGCATGATCATCACACCCGGACACATTCAAATGGATCCCATTAAACTTGCAGGAATTCGTGATTGGCCAACACCAACAATGGTTAAACAAGTCAGATCTTTCCTGGGATTTGGAAACTTCTATAGGAGATTTATTGGCAACTTTGCTGCCATAGCAAAACTGTTGACAGATCTAACAAAGAAAGGTTTACTTTTTGACTGGACACCCACTTGTCAGACAGCGTTTGAGGAGCTTAAGAACAAGTTCTCCTCCATGCCTGTTTTACACATGCCAGACCCCACTCAACCATTTATTCTTCAGACAGACACCTCAAACAAAGCTACTGGAGCAGTACTTAAACAAGCGGATACAACTGGAACGCTTCATCCATGCAGATTCATTTCCCATGCCTTGATGCTCACAGAACAGAATTACCAGATTTACGATCAAGAATTACTTGCAATCATTAAAGGACTGCAGGCATGGCGACATTTACTCCATGGATCACCACATCCCATAGTGGTCCACTGCGATCATAAAAATCTTTTATTCTATCAGTCACCCCAACAATTAACTCCTTGACAAGCACAATGGTCCATGATGCTCTCGGAATTTGACTTGAAAATTGAACATGTACCTGGCACCAAAATGTTTGAAGCAGATGCTTTATCCTGTCGACCTGATCACATGAAAGACAATGATACTCTGGAGGATGTCACAATGTTGCCAGATAATAAATTTATTCGTCTCATTGCCACAGACCTAGCCCAGGAAATTAGGGATGCTACATCACTTGACAGCTTTGGATCCACAATCATCGAAGTAATCAAAACTCAACGTGCTCCACCAATTAAATCCAAACTCCAGGACTGGGCATTTGTCAACGGAATCATTTGATATATTGATAGAGCGTACATCCCAGATAATGGAACACTTAGGACACAGATTGTCAAGACAGTTCATGAATCGTTCACCTCAGGACACCCAGGACACATGAAAACTCTCGAACTTCTACAACGTGATTATTGGTGGCCAGGAATGTATAAACATGTCAAAGAATGGATCACAGGTTGCACTGCTTGCCAACAGATGAAAGTAAATACTCATCCAAACACCCCAGCTCTTCTACCCATTGGATCCAAAGCAACTTGCCCTTTCCAACAAGTCACACTGGATTTCATTATGGATCTTCCTATTGCAGACAGATATGACTTGATTCTGGTCATGGTGGACCATGGTCTTATGAAGGGGGTAATTCTTACTCCTTGCAAGAAAACCATTGATGCTTTAGGAACAGCTGACCTTTACATTTCAGAAATATTCAAACACTTTGGACTACCTGATGTCATGACTTGTATCAAATGCTCCAAATTCTAAGTCATTTTATATTCCTTTTCTTTGTATTTTACATGTAGGGTAGCCAAACACTTAGTTAAGTCGGCATCTATCTTATCTAGTCAGCGCCAAGATTAGATTAGATAACGATTAGATTAGATTGCGGACTATCGGACCGAAGGTACAGCCACGCTTACTAATCCGCAGTCAATGCGCAGTCGTGGCTGTCCAGTATGACTCATATGGAACTATTCATAGCGTAGGGTTCCACAGCCTTTAGGGTTGTGGGGGTTAGCGCACAGACCATGTAGTTGTGTATATAAGACCTGCAACTAGCACCCAGAGTCCTCAGTTGAGTTCTCTCGGGTTTCTTCCTTACCCTCATCTTCTCCTCTTCTAAAGTCTTCTGTTGGGGTCCTAAGCTGTCACAGTGAGGGTAATCCTGATTCCTGATATACTCATCTCAGATCAAGGACCACAGTTTTTGGCTAAGGTCTTCCAGGAAATCAGAAAGATGCTAGGAATCAATCACAGAATGAGCACAGCCTATCATCCACAGACCAATGGAGAAACAGAACACATTAATCAAGAATTAGAAGTATATCTTCGGATATTTTGCATGAACAAACCTCACAAATGGAAACAACTACTCCCAATCGCTGAATTTGCTCACAATAACCAACACCATGACTCAGTAAAGGCCTCCCTGTTTCAACTCATGTATGGGACAAACCCTGTTGTGCTACCAACTGCTGTGCAGAAAATGACAACACCTGCTGCTGAAGAACGCCTACAGCTATTACAAAAAGCTAGAGAAGAAGCACTAGCAGCACATGAATTAGCAAGACAGATGGTGGCATGACGAGTTGGGGACAAAGCAATCAAATTCATACAAGGAGACAAAGTATGGCTCGAAAACAGAAACCTCAACATACCATATCAATCTAGGAAACTAGCGCCTAAACAAGAAGGACCCTTTACAGTCGAACAAGTCCTAGGACCAGTAATGTATAAGCTCAAACTACTGAAACAATGGCGCATTCATCCAGTCTTTCACATGTCACTCCTTATGCCATATAGAGAAACTGAAATGCATGGACCAAACTACACTGCTCCACCCCCTGATCTTGTAAACAGACAAGAAGAGTTTGAGGTGGAAGCAATTCTCACACATCAAAAACACGGAGCAGGATATTAATATTTGGTTAAATGGAAGGGATACGGCCCAAACGACAACTCCTGGGAACCCGAGCGCAATCTAGGTAATGCTGTGGATGTGTTACAAGCATATAAACTCAGAAGATGGCTATGAAACCCCATGTCTCAATATTGCAACTGCCAAACCCTCAAACAAAACTTTTGTTATACGAAAAAATACTGCTCCACCCAAGGACGATACTCTCCAAAACCTTATGAAAGCTTCAAAGGATGGATCATCACATTTCCCATTCCTCATCCTCCAATCACCCCCTTAGAACCACCTCAATTAATCAACTTCATCCAAACCCTAGCAACCTGACTAGTTGCTTACAAAACTCCCAGACTTTCTAACGGACATTCAATGCACCCACAGGGACATGTTGAAATCCCATTCAATGCCCAACTACATTACCTCCCAAAATATATGGATCTTACATTTGATCTGGAAGAGCTACTGTATTATCCGGACGCAATGTCACCCTACCTCCCATCACCCAATAGACCTCTAAACCATATAAATGATGTATACACCAAGGCGGCCCTCCGTCGAGAAGATCCTGCACTATTTGATTTTGTGGAACAGTTAGGAAATGCTAGCAAAGAAATGGAAATTTACAGATGGGTTGCTACCCGCCAACTCCCAGACACAATCTCAAACCTCAACAGGGCACTCGAGAGCCTTGAATTCCTGGACACATTCAACAGCACAGGTGGACCCACCATACCTAATTCACTGAAAGTATTGCACCACAAGACATTGCTCCTGAAACAGATACAGACCCTGATATTGAAGTATCCACCACTACCAGGAACGAGCTAAGCAAATCAGAAGAATCTGATGAAGAACTTGAATATGTTCCCAGCATCAGAGCATCCACCACAACTTACCAATCCACAGATGGAGAGCTCCGGACAGTCAATTGGGATGATGAGGTGTTCAATTAAACATAAAAGTGCTCTTGATGGTTTGAACATCTTCCAACTCCATAAGCTCAAACAAAATGTCTTTCTTCATCACTGTCGCCTACCTCCTTGCCTTCTCTTTTGCTTTGCTGGTCACTGCTTGTGGCCACTATTACATCGATGCTGCTGCCCTTGATTTCACCTCCTTCACCTCTGTTGCCCATCACCTCCCGCTCAAGGTGTTCATCACCACCACCACCACCCTGGACAACTACAACTTCGCTGATCTCCCTGTGCTCCATGAGCATCCTGAAGAACTTGTAGAAACTGTTGCCGCCCCTGCTTCCCCCACACATATACCCATTGTCCAAACCCATAACACTATGCTTGACAATGTCAGTGAGAACCTTGCCAACCTCATCACATATTTTAATATGTTCTCTGAACCCCTTGACTTCATCACCACCCTTACCCTCACCACTGATCCTCACTTGCTCACATACAACAAACAAGATGCTATGCTTGCTCAAGCAAAACACTTACAGCGAGCCATCCAAACTGTACAATGGTGGATGGAAACAGTGGAAAAGGACGTCAAAAATGTCATTGACTGGTTGGAGTCTAGGCAGGATCACGGTTGGACAAATTCTTGGTAGAAGTCAGTGACTTCTTGCATACAAAGGGGGTAATGTTACAGTTTCTTCTTTGTCTTGTCTTCCTTTCTCCATGTATTGTTTCATATCCATCATTTCTCCTTAACTGTGCATTGTATAGCCTGGATGCTATCTCCTTTCATAGCTACCTTCACATTTCCTTCTTAGGTAGTCATTGCCTCATTCCCTTTATGGTTTCCTTTGTTCCCTAGATCATATATAAACCCCATGTACTGTAGAGTAACTCTAGTTCCAACTTAGATGAGTTTTGCTCTCAACAACAATTGACTTCAACACTCTCTTTCCTCATTGTTCTCCAAGACCTTTGTCAATGTTTGACTTAGTGTCTAGACTTTTGTCCAGTGGCTGGGAGCAGACCAAGACTCTGCTTGTTGCTGTTGACTTAGAACAAACCACGATGAGGGCATTGTCCGTAACACTTACCTTTTACAGACAATTAGGTTTAGTATAAATACTAGAGTTTGTCTTAGGTTGAACCTTAAGTTCAACTTAGCTTGTAATCCACAAGTTAACATCTCTGGGAACTACTAGTTCTGGTGAGATTGTCAAAGTCATTGTTCACATGCTCTCATCTACCTCACTTGTCTCAAGCCTGAGTCTTATTCATCAGACTTAGCACTGTCTACTCAATCACATTTCACCAGACTTCACTTTGTTATTGTCTTGGACAATCCTCATGGCATTACATCATTGATTAGATTGGACAATCATAACAATTTAAGTCAAACTTACCAAGACAGCTTGAGTACCAGCTCATTAGTGCACAACCTGTCAAACTTCCCAGACCAGTTGGTAACTGGACCCTATTCAAAATTTCTGGAGTATTCACCTGAGGCCACCACCCAATAAAGCTACTAGAGGGCTTAGAGGACAGTACTTCCTTGATGGACTTCAAATTTACAAGGATACCCATGATCAGATCTGGAAATACAGATCAGACAATTCCTTTGTTGCACTGAGTAATTTCTGAACTCCACAGAAAGAGAACTGCCCACTTAACAGATCTCATAAATTCCAGAACCTCTACTATCTCAAAGGAGTAGAAGTATCATTCAACCAAGCCAGATCATGCTGGACCTATTACTCTGAAGGAAAAGAAGCCTGCATAGAAGACAAAGCATTCCTAGGACCCTACTACATACCTGGAGGGATCAATAACATCCCTGAGCACCTCAGGACTAGAGTTTCAAGGTCCAGTTGAAGGACCAAAAAAAGGCCAGGGACTGGACTGATGTGCAACTGGACCACCAGTTGTGGTTGCTGCCAATACAAATGTGTAACAGTTGTGGTCTTTCCAAACTGGGGAATTTTGGCAACCAGGGTTCAACTGACTGAAACCAGTTGCAACTGGCCATGTTTACAAGGCACTATACTGCTACATAGAATTACTGCTGCTATGGATTGGCAAGCACATCTTGGTGATAAGCTATTTGAGGAATTACAGTTAATTAAGTTTGCCTGGAAACCAAACATCATTGACCTGGCTGCATGGAATTCTGAATGTTGAAGAGGTTGAGCTGGAGGAGCAGCAATATGTGGATCTATTCCACACTGATCTTCTGTTGCAAGAGTTTGACTAGCAGTAGACTTGACTCTGATAGATCTTTTTGTTTTTATTACACCATTTACATGTTTTTAATGGTAGCAAAACTTGGTTTCAACCAGTCATAACCAGCTAGAACCAGTCTGTGACTGAATCCAGTTGACAACCAGTCTTAACTGGTTGCACAACCAAACAAGACTGCATGCAACCAGTCTTTCCCAGTTGCAGTCTGGTCTTGCAAGATTTATATATACCAAAAGACCAGTCTGGTTCTGGTTGGGCTAAAAATAGCCCAAAAAACCGGACTGGACTTTAAAACTCTACTCAGGACTGAATCTGCCAGAGAATCTTCCAGTGGAAAGGGGAAATTCTGTGCACCCAGTGACTCAGATTCAGACTCATTCAAAGGAGCAGTCTAGAAGAATGTGACCTATTTGAGACTAGGGCTCCCAAAGTTTGGTTCAGAACCTCAGTTTGAACCCAAACTGGCCAAACTGAACTGACAGTTTGGGTTTGGTTTGGGCTCATCACCCAAACCTGAACCAAACTGATGAACCAACTTCCAAAAAAGGAAATTTCACTGCCACCATTGTCACTGCTACAGTTGTTTTTTTGCATGTTGTAACTGTAATTTACCACTGCAACTGCCACTCACCAACACCACTTACCCACCTGCCTGCTCCACCACCCCTGCCACTCCCATTAGCCTGCTGCCTGCCACTTGCCTGTTGCATTTTCCCACACCTGCCCACCACTGCCCCACCACCACCATCTACAGTGGCACTAAAATTGCCACCTACCTACCACATCTATCTTCTCACTTCCAACCAATGCCCACTGCACTGCCTACCACCCAGCAGCCTGCAGACTGGTGCTAACACAACCATCAATTGCCAACCACTTTGCAGCTGCCCAACACCCACTGCTGCCACCTACTACCCTGCTTATTTGGTCAATATCTTGGAATGTAACTGTTCAATTTACATAATTTATTTTTTTGTTGGAAAGCCCAGGTTTGCATCTACCAAGTATTGATAAGTTTATATTTTTATACAATGTACTTATGTAGATATAAGGCAATGAAAACAATGACTTCAAACCAGCCTATTCACCTGCTCATGCTCATGGCCAACCTACTTGCCCACTCATGCTCATGGCCAGCCAACTCACCTGCTTGTGGCCAGCCTAGTAACCCATTTGCTCACAAGCCTACTTCACTGATTTGCTCACCAACCTGTTGCCACTCATGTTACTGCTGCTGCAACCACCACCTCACCATCTCACCCCACTGTACCTTACTGTTACACCACTGCCCACTTACTGCTATGTCAACTCTCATAACAAACCATCTGAGGTGCAGGATCACTGTGTAGGCATGTAGGCATGTTCCTGATGCTGCCAACACTTGTTTTCACCTTGATGCACCACCTGACACTTGAAAATACTTGAAATTTCCTAAAAGGGAATTTTCCCATGGTTCAAGTCAGTTTGAACTGGAACCAGACCAAACTTCAGGAGGCTGTGGATTTTGTTTTGTCATATCACCACTTCATTACTTCTGTGGCTTTAAGCAATGACTCCAGATTCACTCCAGGTTCATTCCTTCTTCAATGAAATTTGGTATGAGTCCAGGGTCAACCAGGATGTCCCCATGAATGGCAAATCTCCTTGTTCTAGTTAAAGACCTTGGAATCCTTAATGCAAAATTGTTGATGACTCAACTTAAGGGCACAGCATGAGTGCCGTTGTCGACTTGGCACGTGGCACATGGCATCGTACAGCGTCCAGTATCATCGGCCGTCCAGGCAGTTGACGAGGAGTATTGATGTAGTGATGGTCGCCGTCCGACCCGGCCACGTGCCATATGCCATCGTCTCGCAAATACAGCGTCGAGTATCATCGCCCGTCCAGGCAGTCCATTCGCGAGCTCAACGCTCTCATCGCAGACAGAGACTTTTACGCAGCCCAAGCAGCCGCTTATCACTCGACAGCCGATCCTTTCGCTGCTTCTTCAATGGCTTCCGCTCCGCCCCGCCCTTCCAGAGCCAACACCGCAAACCTCAACGACATTTTCCCCTCCGATCTCCTTCCTTCCCCTACTCAGCTCGCTCGCCGTAGATACTCACAAGCAGCTCCAGAACTCCCTGTTCCTCTTCCACTTCCCCCCGCCGACCTGCCTCCGCTCCCCCAGCTCAGGTCCCGCAGCGCTACCACCTCTCTAAAGCCAAAAAAGGGCGTCCTCAGTTTCATGTCCGATGTCTTCAACTCCAACAAACGTCCAGAGATCAGCACCCCTTACGATCCCGTCCACCTCACCCATGTCGGCTTCAATTCTTCCACTGGCGAGTTCACCGGCCTCCCAAAAGAATGGCAACAGCTTCTTCAAGAGAGCGGTATTTCTCGGCAGGAGCAAGAGAAGAATCCACAGGCCGTCATGGACATTGTCAAGTTTTATCAAGAAGGTCCCGTCAACGACGTCTGGGATAAACTCGGTGCGGTCGCTCCCATCCCCACCCAACAACGTCCGCAGCGCTCCCCCCCCGCCTCCCCCTTCCCCCATCGGTCCACCGCCCTACCGCCCCGCTCCTTCCCCCGCCACCGTCGCCATCCCTTCCCTCGATCGCTCCACCTCGGCCCGTATCCCATCCCGGTCCAATAAACCCACTGACCTCGGCAGAGCCAATACCACCCGCGACAGGCCTTCCCCCTGCCCCTGCAAGTCCCCTTCCTGCTACCCAGCAACCCTCCAAACCTTCCTCCGCTTCCTCTAATCCTGATCTTCCTCTCAAGCACAACAAAGATCCTCGCGCCGTCTCCACCACCGGCCAACCTACCATCCACGCTCAGTCCAGCCTCGCTAAAGTTTCAGGTGTTGCCACCCCAAGAAAGAGGGCAAAGGACAAGACCAAGGACGAGGACGTCATCAAGCGTTTGCAAGCCATCTGCACCGACGCCGATCCCACCAAACTCTACCGCAGCCTCGTCAAGATCGGTCAGGGAGCATCGGGCGGCGTCTATACCGCCTACCAGGTCGGAACTAACCTCTCCGTCGCCATCAAGCAAATGGATCTCGACAAGCAGCCCAAAAAGGAGCTCATCATCAACGAAATCCTCGTCATGCGTTCCTCCCGCCATCCCAACATTGTCAACTACATCGACTCGTTTCTCTACAAGAACGACCTTTGGGTCGTCATGGAATACATGGAGGGCGGTTCCCTTACCGACGTCGTCACCGCCAACCTCATGACCGAAGGCCAGATTGCCGCCGTCTCCAGGGAGACCGCTCAGGGCCTCGAACATTTACACAGGCACGGCGTCATTCACCGCGACATCAAGAGTGACAATGTCCTCTTGAGCATGCAGGGCGATATCAAGCTCAGTGAGTTCCTTTTTCACTCTTCCTTCCGCTCCTCCCATCTTGCCCTTTAGCCGATTTCGGCTTCTGTGCCCAGATATCAGACCCCACCCAGGCAAAGCGAACCACCATGGTCGGCACCCCGTACTGGATGGCTCCCGAAGTCGTCACCCGCAAAGCCTACGGTCCCAAGGTCGACATTTGGAGCCTGGGCATTATGGCCATTGGTCTGTTCTCCTTCACCTCATCATTCCCATCATAACATATATCCTCAGAAATGATCGAGGGCGAGCCACCCTATCTGAACCAGAACCCGCTCAAGGCCCTCTACCTTATCGCCACTAACGGCACCCCTCAGATTGCCAACCCGGAGAATCTCTCTCAGGTCTTTGCTGATTATCTTGCAAAGACCCTCGAGGTCGACGCCGACAAGAGACCCACGGCCACAGAACTCCTCCAGCACCCCTTTTTCAGGCTCTCAGAGCCCCTACGCACCTTGACACCCTTGATCAAGGCCGCGAGAGAGCTGGCGAAAAAGTAGCATCGCCCTCGCTCTCCAACTGTATTCAATACCTACACCCTTTTTTCTTTCTTTTACCCTCGTCTAATACCCCTTACCATCCCTCTTTTTCTTTCTTATTGGCCGGGAGGGGCGACATAAGAAGAGAAAACCCAGAATGCAGTCTCTAGAGGAATATTGTAGTGCTACATATGTTTGTATGCTGAAATCACACCCACACTTTGGATCACAAGTACGCCCCCCAGCCGTAAAACATGTTCGCCAGGTTCACTACATCCCCCGCCTCCGCAATCAGCTCGTTCACCGCACACTGCACGCTCAGCGCCTTGTCCAACTTGCGAGCCACAGAGCTCAACGCCCTATCCGCTGCCTCCTCCGCCGTCCCGCTGCTCATATCAATTCCGATCCCAATCCCAATCCCGACCCCAACCCCCGCCCCAGACGTCGTCTCAGGCTGCACCTGCTTCACCTTGATCTCGCTCGCCGTCCACGAATGCAGTGGGTCATGCTTGAACACTTCCAGTATCGTCAACATCACCTCAGAGTGTCCCTCAGCACCCGCAGCGTTTCCTCCGCGCACCGCTGAAACACCCCCTCCGTCCCTGAAAACCCCATCCCGTCAACCATGTCCCGCGTCAGCCGGAACGGCACACACTCGGGCGTCGGCAACAACTTCCCTGCCCAAACGCGATCCCAAGATCAATGTGCACCACCTCCCCCGTCGCGCTGTCCATCAGAATGTTCGACGTGTGCCGGTCCCCCAGCCCAAGCACGTGCCCAATGATCGAGCTCGACGCCACGCTCCGTGTATACCCCAGCCGCATGCTGAACCACGACATCGGGTCCCGTCGCATCTCCGTAAATAGATGCCGCATCACGGGCTGGAACCGCTCCGTCACCGACACGTACTTGCTCACCACCATCTCGGCTGTCATCCGCGGCCTCTGCTTGTGTATTTGCACAATCTCCTCAAGGATCTCGCTGTGCTTCAGTTCATCAGGGTGGTACTTCTCATGCGCTGTTATCAATAGGTTTCGCAACGGTTTCGTATTCGCCACAAATTCAATCACCCCGGCCTGCGCGTTCAGCGGAATCACCTTGTATCCCCTGATATTCAAATTTCGTCGACGAGTTTCCCGTTCCCGTCCAAGTACGTCATTCACAAGATCAAACACTTGCTCCATCACCGCGTCTTGGCGCAGGTCGTCGTTCCCCTCTCCCTTGAACTACCCCACCCGAACCATTATTCAGCCCAGACCCATGAAAGCAAACGCGGTCACGCACCAATTGCTTGTATCGCCTACCATCGCTTCCAAAGCAGTACATGATTTTCGGCAGGTTGATCCCTCCAGCAGTCTCAAATTTCGTATCGTATCGCTGAATCCACACACAGTTGTCGTACCGCATCGATACATCGACAGCCGTACGGCACGTCATCACAGGCACCTTGACCTCGCTCAAATTTCGCAACATCACCTCCTTTGGAACTTCGTACATCGTCCCTGGTCGTCCTTTGAATCGATGGTCGTTCTTAATCGGATACTTGGCCCATTCGACGCAGGCGTCACACAACACTTGCACATCGCGAACTACCTTTGACAACATCCCGTCTTGCCTCAGCTTGTCGAATATATCCACTGCCGCTGCCGCACGTTCAGTTTGTACTTGCGACATAGAGTGTCGTCCCGATAATCGCCTGCCCGACGAAGAGGCTGACCGGTCCGGGTGCAGGCAGTACACTTGATACAGACTATGAAACGGATGTTCTTGACACATGCGAAACACAAGGCGATGCAAATTTTCCTGATTCTTGGGCCACAGACCCGTCAGTGGTTTAGAGAGACGAGCGGTAAGCTGATGCTATACATCCCGTGAGCCAGTGGCACGACAATATGAGGGAGATCTCACCGCAAGGAAAACCACTTTTCTGGAAGGGATCCGATCCAAGGCCAGACCAATTTCGGCCTGAATATCCGCATCGTCGTCAAAGTTGGCAAACCACAGCGAACATAGCCGTATCATAGCCTCGTTATCAAACTCGTCAGATGACTTGAGGCAACGGGAATACATATCAATGGCTTGTCTCAGAAAGCTATCGCGTGCCCGCGTGTGTTTTTTAAAGAGTTCGCTGTCTTCCCGCAGCAATTTCATGGCTCGATCCTGATCAACCCGCAGAGATTCTTGTCTGGACACGCTCTGAGTTCGTCGCAGTTCCTGGTCTCGCCGTTCAATTTCTTGAGCTTTCCTTTGCATGTATACTTTCCAACGAAGAGCGTCCGGCGATTTGAGTATAGCGTGGTATTGCCTGTCCGAGAAGACCGCGTACTGGTGAAACACAGTTGCTTGGGTCCGGTAGTCATCAGCACACTGTTCAAGCAGAGTGATAGCAGGTTCGAAAAACCGATCACAAATGTCAGTCGGTTTTTCCAGACACGCTTCGGCGGTCCATGCACCCTAAAACACATCTTATTACAGGACAATCAACAATCCAGCCACCACCCACTAATTGTGCGAGTAAGGTTGCCCTATGGCTAGGTCCGATAGTGTCGACATGGTTACCCTCCGTTAATAGACTGGAGAGGAACTCGGTAGCAGGCTTTTCTTCTTTTTGAAGCCACAAAACGTTGGCAAACTCTTGAGATACGTTGAATGTAGCCTCTTTCTCTAGGCGCTGCGCTCGCACAACTGCATTCAAGGCTATCTGAATTTGGCCATCATGGCGAGCCGCCTCAGATAATCGAATGAGGCACCGTTTTTCGACGTCGACGAGAGACTGCGTGAAGGGAGTTACCATGTTCCCGATTTGTCGGCGCTCCTCCTTACGCCTCACAGAACGAACGAGGGCGAGACGGGTCGTCATTATGCTTTCGAAATCATGAAAACTGGGGAACATGTGAGCCTAGGCATCATTCAAGGTCAGATCTGCTTACTCAAACCCTTCCGACATGGTTGTAAAGTCACTCCAGATCGTATGATCAATTCGTTTCGAGGCAAGCTGCTCTTGTATATCGCTGGATCTCCAACGGAAAATTTGGCCAAGGCACATAATATCTTGTGTGACTTTCCGTATTTCTGCCACGTTTTCCGCACCCAAAGGTCGTAGTTGCGAAACTTGGTCCAAAAGTGAAGAGCGCACGATACGATCAATTGTTTCCACATCTCGCTCACGGTATATGGCGCGAAAGGCATGATATAACGCTGCGCCACTTGTCGTTTCTGCTCTTTCAGGAAGATCCCAAGTCTCAGTTCTCCATGCAAGCTGATAGTTCATATATGATGTCGTCGGGACGTTGTTACCCAGTGTCGAAGGCCCACGTAATGTGTCAATTGCTAATTGATCAAAGCCAAAAGCATGGAAGGCTTCCAAAAGACCCTCAGCTGCAAATCCCTCTCTGCTCCCTGCCTCCAGTGCTGCACCATGGAAGCGTAGTGCTTTGTCCCATTGCTTTTCATGATGGAAACGTTTTATGAGGAAGCGTCGGAGATCATACGATTTGATTCCATAGAATCCATCAGGTTCGTCAATATGACTATAGATCTCGTAGAGAATCTCCTCCCACGATTCTTTGGCCCCATCGTTCTTGAATTCAAAGGCAAGCTCCAAGAAAAGCAGTGCTGTGGTATAAGCGCCACATTTTAGGGCATTTTGTGCGAGTAGAGTGTAGCTGATGTCTAGCCATTTGTTAAAAGCCAATGCATCATCCTTGCTGGGAGAGAAGTAACGCAAATGAAGGACAACATCAACAATCACACGGATGCAAGAGATATCCGACGTCGCGAGCTCGAGTACTTTTGTGAAATAGCCAGACAGCACTTGGCTCGCAAGCCCTCCCGCATTCGCATCATTTTGAAGAAGCCTGTGCACCAATACCGGAAGTACTTCCTCGGCAAAATCGGCATAAGTTTCGAGAATTGGAACTAGCTGTGCAAAGAAGTCATCCGTCGAGCGAGAACATCAGCAAGTAGGATTGTAAACATGGAGATCCACTGAGAAAAGTTACAGGCTGAATCGATAAACGAGCTGTGATTCTGCAACTCCTCAAGATTCCGCGAGGGTCTCTTCCTCGGTGCCCGTCTGTATTTCTGCAGGAACCGAAGTTCGTCTTTTATTTCCAAGGGCCATTTAATCAGGGCGAAAAGGTCTTCCGGCATGACTGACATGATCCAACGCAGTGTCTGGTAGGCAAGATGGACCTTGGAAGCTTCATCACCATCTAGCATCCACCACAATGCGCGCATAATCGAAATCCGCACTTTCACTTGACCGTCTACAATATCATCCTGCAAGTGAAAACTCCTCAATGACTCTGTCGTCGCCTGCTTTGCATTAAAACTGTTAATCCGACCCTTGTGGAGATACAGTAATGCTGCAAAAGCATCTGCATCTCTGTCTGTAAGTCATTCAGAGGTGGTATGCACTCCTTTAATCTCCAGAAATCCCTAGTTTCATACCGAGATTCATCACAATCAGCCTCTTCAAGCAGTCGGCGCACAATACGAAACTTGTTCGTGGTGATACATTGATCATTCAAGAGTTTTGATAATGTTTCGGCCTTGATTTGACTCGACAACTCGACTACGTAGGGCGATGGCTGATGCGACCAGGCTGGCAGAGCTCGCTGGATCTGACTGTGGAAAAGAGTCTTTTGGTCGCTCTTATCGAAACCTTGAATTTTTTCATCAATCCATTGAATGAGTGCGGGGTTTTGATTACGTGCATGTTCGTTTGCATAACACGCGATTCGTATAAGAATATTTGAAAGTCGATTGTCTTTCACCCTCTTCTTTATGTAACGACGGAAGGCCCAGTCAAGCCAAGACTGTGCAGCTTGGGCTAAATCGGACTGTGCGAGCATGGATGTCGCGCCATGAGCCAATGAATGTAATAATGTCAGGTCATTGAAGTCAGAGTGGTGCAGGGAAATCCACAGAGTCAATGCATTGATTAGACGATATTGTTCATTGATGAGAGGCGACGATTGAAGTTCAGCAAGTATTTGCTGCATTATGTGATACGTCGTCGCCTTGCTGCCTGCTTCTGGTATTCGCTTCGCGATCCAGTCCAACGCCTTGAGGATAACTGGAGTGGGATGTGCAGGAAGGTTTGGAGAATGGAAATCTTCCGCTCCTCGAAAGTGAGTCAAAGCCCTGAAAGCAAGTGCACTTCCACCAGTCGAGTCGAAATCGCGCAGTGCCCTGACGATCGGCCCATTTGATGAAAAGTTTTGATCACCAAGAGATTTTAACACTGCTGTCGTAATGCGGTCAACATTGAGATGAAGCGCCTCATTAAATTCGCCATCGGTCATTACGGTATGCTCCCTCAGGTATGATTCAAGATCATTGGTCGCGTACCCTGGCTCCGCCATCCACATGATGATGAGCAAGCCAACTATGTCGCCAAAGGATTCGCGAATGCCTTCTACCACTGTCTTTTGAAGGACCGCACAGTGACCCTCAAATAAATGGGGGCTTTGTACAATCATGGACGGTGCAAATGATTGGAACGTGGCCTGAGCGCACTCCAGTCGGTCCCGGTAGCCAAGCAGGTTCGGAGCGAGATGATGTATGTCAGCTTCCATTTTACAAATGGAATATGCTAGTTGTGAAGCATACACATCGAACAATTGCGAGAATTTTGCCAAACCCATTCGTTCAGATACGCCTTTCAGAACGGCCTCGATATGCGAATTGTATCGGTCGACGTAGAAGCAAGTCTCCAGAATGTGCCAGTATGCCCCGCGACGGACCTCGGAACTTATAATCATGATATTCCCAAGCGCCAATGTGCGACTTAACATGTGTTCAAAACTAGTTTTGTTGAGATCACTATGTGGTACAAAATAGCACGAACTTACTTGTCAAGATTTTTTGTGAAATGTTCTCGCAGGTCAGCATACATCAGCATTGGGTCGTATCTTGCCCTTCGTGTGGCCGAGAACAGGCGTCCAATGACAGTGGATGTTCGAAAACGTACGCGGATATCCTCGTCCGAGTTCATTAGCATTAGCAAAGCAGTAGGCAGTCCCGCCGAACGCTCAGCCCGTTCCTCCTCGTCTTCATTATCGTCTAAAACTGACCAAGCATTTTGTCCTGGGTCTTTTTCCAGATATTCGTCCAAGAACATGGCAAAGGCATCTCGGGCTGGCCATGCATTAATTTTCTTCTTCCGTAATGCCCCAGAAAGCCAATCGCATATCTGTCGTATCTTGTCTCCTACCTCACCAGCAGCAACAGACTGGGCTAGCCAAATGTCCGAAGTGAAATGCAATACTTGAATGGCGAATTTCTGGAGGCGACTGCTTCTTGCAAAAGCATAGAGTTGCAACAATCTGGATAGTTCGTCCAACAAAAGGTTTAGAGTTTTTTCTCCAAGATGCAGGACTCGTTGACGTATTTTGGAGAGCAACATGGGGCAAACGACGAGGAAGTTGTCTGGTTGCTTATCCGCGCAATTCAAGACAAATGTTATGAGATCTCTGTCACGTGTAGTTTCTCCAGCAGCGGATTGCAAAGAAGGTCCGACTGTCAGGAAGCCCACACATACATGCAAAATGTGGCGTAAGTAAAGCTCGTCATCGTGGCGTTTGAGAGATCCTGTTGATCGGTGGGTGGAAATGGGGTCAAAATCGTCTTTGCCGTTGGCGGCTCTCCCAGAAAGCGGTCTTGCCTCATCGGGAGACTCCCCAACAAGAGAGTACAGGACATGCCGTAAAGCTGCCAACGCATCCCCAAGGAATTGTTCTTGGACCTTGAAAATGTCAGCGATGTTGAAAGCAATGTATTACACTGAGTTATACTAACGTCACTGATCTGCCATATGATGCGGAGGAAATTCATTCGCTTGACTCTCCGCTGCTCCCGTCTCTTGATCCTATGAGAAGTCAAGCGGTGTATAACGTGCTTCTTGATACCCGTGCCGTTATTAGGCGATAGCATAACTTGCCAAGGTAGTGTCTCATCATCGTCCTCGATAAAAACAAGTGGTTCTAATCCAAGAGATACAAGTGCTTTTTCGGCTACTGTCCAGGGCGCTTCCCTGAGTGCACGGGTAACTGAGGTAACGAGCTTTGCTGCGCTCTGTGTCGCGCGTTTATCAGAGAGGGTTCCGTTACATATGAGCAAAGCTTCAAAACTGAGTGCCGCAACCGCAAAGTCAAGCAAACGACGGGCCACCTCAGCTGTCAGACGTGTATAGTCGTCTTGGGCTGATTCCCATTCTGAATTGAGAAGTTCTAGAGACCTTTGAAAGAAAGCTGAGATCTTCCGTTCTCGGGCTTGAGGTTGGACAAGATCAACGTCTGGAAGATCGATAGAAGCATGCTCGTTGGCATTCAGTATGGACTCTTGAAATTCCGGAACTCTGGCATGTAACAGAAAGTCCCTGATTACCCTGATCCTCTCTTCTTCGACGAGATTATGGACAATTAGTGAATCAGGAAGGAGGAATCGTGAGACAAAATCGCTCTTTCGGTTGAAACCGCAAATGTTTTCGAGCAGCAGTAGAATATCCACAACCTGATGTAGGGGCATTCGCCCTCTACCTATGCCGGCCATTTTCCAGTTATCCACGAACCAGGTGAGAACCTTCTCTTCTAAATGCATCCGATAGAGTCGTACATCTTGACTTGCTACTTTGAGGCAGAGAGCAAGAAATTTGCAAACAGAATCGTACGGATAAAGAGGTCCTTGGACATCAATATCTTTGGTCAGAGTTTCGATTTCACTCAGAATGCGTTGATTAGAAAGGGGCAATCGCGTAGGACCATCCGATTGTGCCGTTAATGATAGTAGTACGTATGCAGCATGACAAGCGGCGCGAGAGACCGATGGAACGTTGACTCGCCGAATGGCGTGAGACCAGACAGAATCCCAGATAGTTGGATCCAACAACGAATCCAGGCTGTGGCTATTTAGTTATAATCATGAGTTTAGCATGACAGAAAGTAACATTGATGTCGACCTTTTACGTGGCGTTTGATCTGCCTCGGCGTACGCTACCGATGCCATGCACAGCAATACCCAAGACTGGACGTTGCCATCTTCGTAAGAGATGAAATGAAATAAGGTATTCATGATTTCTTCGCGCATATAGGAATGCAGGGTGTGCCAGTGCCTTTCGACGATGAATAAGACGGCTTGAAGATGGTATACACGAATGGTATCATGACTAGCTGTCCTGATGGAAGACAACAACGACTTAATTGGATTCTCCTGTAATCGAGGTCGCTTGGCTTGATTACGTGAACTTGCTCCGGAAACCGAGGTCTGCATCGACTCTGAATAATCATACAACTACCAATCATCGAATTGGTATTAAAACACAAAGCAAAGCTACTTACTTGGCTAGCGCAATCTGCCTGGAGTTCGAGGATAGCCCAAGAAAGTGCTTGACTGACATCAAAATGCCATCCAGCACAAAAAGTTTTTGTTGCAAGAGCATTATGATCCATCTTGTCAGCGCTATCTTGGGCATTGCAGAGTTCGAGTCTCAAAGAGTCGAATGCAAGTCCGTCAACACCCCGTCTACTCTCCGCCTCACCATCAAGGAGGTACCATAAATGTCGAATTCCGTCAATGCAATTACCACTTGGCTTGCGGCTTGGAGATAACTCTTCGGTTGTTATATAATAGAACAGGATGCGAAGGACAGCAACAACACCCTCCTTCAGGCGCCGGTCCTTAACGCTCCAAAGGCCAACCAAAGCATCCCAAGTTGCACGTGCAAAATCTTCGACTTGATGCCGCTTGTTCAGGGCTAGATGAGAAAGCGTTGCTGATAACATTGAAAGAAAGTCGTGCAACAGTGAGGAATCTGCGGGATACAAAACCAGGAACCTCTTCAATCGATCAAGGACGGATGATGCAAGGTGATTGTTGTTATCCGTCTCATTGTAGCAATATGACAAGACTGGAGCTGACGGTGATCGCAATAGAATGGCCAGGAGAGACGTAAATTCAATCTGATGCTGTGACACTGACACGATACGACGGCCCCATCCCTTGTGCGGCTTGGAAGTCGATGAACGAGGGAGTTCGCTTGCTTCCCGTCCATATCGTCTTTTCTTGGTCGGAGACGCCAGTATCTCGTCCTCTCCATCTTCTTCATACAAGTCTTCCTGCATCTCAACAATTGACATTTCGTCATCCCAGAAAGACCTCGTCAGAGGATCCCCGAGCACAACATTGAATCCCATTTCTACCAACTTGACCCACATGTCTTCTTCGAGATGCTCCAAGTGTGGTGTATAGTCACGAGGGACTTGAGCGCTTTGACGTAGTCCAACGCTATTGGCATGAACAACTCGCCCTTGCACACCAATGTTTGCGTCAGATGATCGAAAAGCGCCTTTGCAACGCGTTTATTCATCACGGTAACGGCCCGCTCCGTGAGCCACCGAACGACGCCAGCAGCTTCGGACGCTCTTCGTTCAGCTGTGTTGGACGCGCTTTTCTTGGCGCAAGCCGTCTTCTCCGTCAAAACTGCCGTGAAAAGAGCCTGAAATACAGAAAGCCACATTCGTGGATCGCCTTTCCCATCGCGATCGACATGGAAGTTGGCAACAACATGATCCTGCGCGAAAATTGTGCGTATAGCAGTGAGACCTTCTTGACGTTCTTTGACTTTATCACTCTTCAAATTATCCAGCACTGCTCTGAGGTTGTTCATTCGGAAAGCCAATTGATAATGTTTGAGGTTGAGTCAGGATTGGCGGACGTCGCGTACATGTTGTTTCTTACTAATAAGCCAAATTTATTAATAACACATCTCATGAGCAGTCAACCGAAGTTTACAAGACGTTATACAGCAACTGTCCGTATCTTTAATATAGATTAAAACGAGAAGAGAGTATATAGCATGACAGATCGTGAATGACGAGATCAACATCGTCATCGTAACTAAGTCAGCTTGACGGAACAACGCACCACAACGGTGACAATATTTTTTCACCTCCGTTCCTCAGCAGGTAAGCTATCATACGTTGGCGGTATTTCTTCTACCCTCCCACCATCTTGATGGACAATAACCTCAGGATTAGCTACAAGAGGGCGAACCTGGCGTTCCTTGCCTTCTCCACGAGAAGAAGAGATATCGCTCGATGCGGAAGAATAATACTGGTGCTGGTGCTGGGACTGGGGCTGCATAGGGGCCTGTGAATAGTAACCAGCCACAGATGATGATCCAGCTGTTGGTGCATAGCCAGCATCACTAGAAGATGAACCAATAACAGAAGCAGCGCGCGGTACGGGAAAAGTGACCGGGTTGTGGGCGTGGCTAGGACCTGCTTGCGGATAACCGCGATTGTCTGCTTGCTGCGCCATCAACCGAACTTTTTCAGACATTTGCGGAGAGGTTTGCCCCACATCATAAAATGGAGTCACTGTGCCTCGAATTCCTAGGTCACTAGCCGCCAATCGTCCACCCATACCGTCATCTTCTTCAGCGACTTGGATATTAGGCAGAGTGCCTCCCAATGCTGGGCCACTTGCCCGGCCTGCAGTGGTCACACGCCGAGGGTCGAAATCTCCATCGAATTCGTCGTCCAACCTCTTCCTCTTGCGCCAGCGCATAAATAAAAGGATGATAAGAATTAACGCTGCAAGTCCACCAACAACGCCTATACCGCGCGTATGTCAGGTGTCAAACTAACTGTTTTCCTGAAATTCAGCTGCCACTGACCTCCAACTACACCACCAACGATTGCACCAGTATTGGTGGATTGTTGTGTCGACGATGTTCTGGTGGCGACAGCGCCACCAGAGTCAAGTGTAGTCGTCTCCGTGAAGACAGTAGTATAAGTCACACCATTGGTTACCTCACTACAAAGAGGTGAAATGAGTAAAGAATTAGGACATGGATGCAAGTAGAGGGGCTAATGCTGTTGAGAGAAAAGGCACTAACAGAGAAGTCGAGTGAACGATCAATGTCGATGTGTGCGATAAAGGGCTGGATGTAATAGGACCGGTTACGGTAGTTGAGGTAGTGCTAGAAAAGGAGGTGGATGAGGAAGTGGGGGAGGAAGTGGAAGATGTTGATGTAACGGAGGATGTCGTCGAGGACGATGTTGTCGGAGGCGTGCTTGTAGACGATGAGGAAGTAGTGGAGGACGGTGCGTTGGTGGGAGAAGCTGATATCGCGGAGGTCAATGCGATGGACTGTGCTGCGGAAGATGAAGAAGAGTCAGGCGATGAATGCGCACCAGTTGAGGAAGTAAAGGAGGGAATGACCGTTGAAGAATCTGTGCGGGAGGCAGCTGAACTGCTGCCAGACGCACTGCCGGCCATGGTAAGAGGAGAAGCGGGGTAAGGAAGGGATAATATGAAGGGTCTGGCGTTGGCCGCATTGCAGATTAGCCAGCCGAACAGCCTGCAGACCTTAATGGGCCGGTGGCTCCGGTGGTGGGAGTCCGCAAAACCTGATTCACTCACCGCCCGCCATTCTTGAGCTTCCGGTCTACGTCCCTCGAACCCACGCTGATGGGGCTAAAGAGTACCTGCGAGGACGCACGCAAAACTGGTGCCACTCTGCCGCTGGGATGCGCCCAGGTGGGACAAACACAAGCACATACACCGCCCCAGTCCCACGCCAATACGCCGCTTCACGTCACGTAATCCACCTTACCCATGGACTCTGTCAAGCTTTACCATGTCAAGCAACAGTTCATTCTCGGTACATGCAAGCATCCTCCCCGTAGCTCTGCTAACTCAATGCTTCTTTAAATTACAGGCGCATACAAGTCGCTCGTCGACATGCCTTTGCCTGATGCATCCTCGTCCGATTATACCTCCATGTTACTCTACAAGGCCCGCGCCTATATCGCGCTCAACGATCCTCATTCGGCTTTGGAACTAACCGCAAAATGCGAGGAAAATATTGCTGTAAGATCTGCAAGTGCCTTGGCTAGGTATGTCGCGGTCGATGATGACGCAGACAACGATGCTGCTCTGGAAGAATTGAGGGATCTCGCGGTCGAAATTGAAGGCGACGATTCAGAAGGTAGTCCAAGAGAAAAGGCTCTTGTTCGTGTCCTTGTCGCGACGGCGTGTGTGCGAGCCGGTGAACTGGAGGAGGCACTCGAAACGCTAGGAACGGATACCGAAGATCTAGAGGCGTAAGTGACATGTAGCATAAGCCACTCGATGTTGATTTTCTCTTCAGTGTTGCACTGTTAGTGCAAGTATATCTCGCAATAAATCGACCAGATCTGGGGAGAAGACAGTTTGACCGTTCAAAGAAATGGGCAGAGGATGACCTCCTTTTACAGTTGATCGAATCAACAATCGGCCTTGTGACCGGGAAGGATGGATACTCAAATTCATCTTCATTCTATACGGAGCAACTGGCAAATCCTTCACTAACTTCACCTCATCTATTGACTGCCAGAGGAATCGCGCGCATTATGCGGAATGAGTTTCAAGAAGCCAAGTCCGACTTGGAGGAATCTCTTGAGCAACAAAATGGTGATGCTGAGACTCTGGCAGCCTTGTGTGTTGCCGCATCATTGGCTGCTTCAAGAAAGCAGGAAGCCGAGGATCTATGGGTGTCAGTCTCATAATAATCTCCACTTCTCAACTGACGCACCAATTTCAGGCGCTTGTCAACGGAACAGCCTACTTATCCTTTAGTCGTTGACGTGTTGACTAGAAGCGAAATGTTTGATCATGCGGCTGCCAAATACAATGTTCCACCCAACATAGGCATATTCGGTTAGATTAAATTTATTCATAGCGCAATCAGTTTCGTCTTGTGATTTTACTTTGACATAAGAAATGTTTTTGCGCGTGCCTTCTCCATTCATGCAGTCACCAGTCCGTCATGATAGAGCATGGTATGTGCATGTGCTTACGGTATTGCTGTAAATTCCGGCTTTCAGATGCTTACGCCGCAAATGTCCCCCAATCTCCATTAGGACAAGCATGCATGCTGTTAATACATGTACAGAAGCGAAAAGATGGCGCTTCTTTAAATTCCTGGCATCCACCGCCTAACCTCCTTGTGGTCTTCCATCATGTCGAACATCATGAAGCGTGCCTCTGTTATGATGACGGTGAGCATTTCATTCGTACGCGTCGACAGAAGGCTCATTATCTGTTTAGTCTAATGGGGCGCAGACCAATTCCACAGCTGGTAAGGAGGGTGCACCAGAGTCAAGCAAGACCTTTCGCGACTTTAGGGACCAGGTCAGTCGCACATAATGCGCTCTGTTTAGTTCCCGTTCTGGAACAGTCCATTCAGGTTAAGAAAGGGAATCCCTTAAGCTTTGATATATCCACAGTGGTGCGCTCTATCTTCGCTCGGTATAAATAACGTCTTAATTGTTTTGCCTGTCTAGTCCTCTGTGGTTGATTTCATCAGGCATAAAGAGGAGATTGATGACAGGAAGTTCCTCGTACGCCTGGTCTCACGCGATACCCATTGTCATTTTAACATCAAAATTTAGTTGGAACATGGGCTAACCTTTGTATCTCGCTTGAACGAAGGTCCCATACAAAATGCGGCTTCGGAGGACATCATCAAGCTATGTACGTCACCCTTCTGCCTATCCAATTAGCAAAATTCTGAGTGCGAATTGCGCAGTGTATAATGACCTCCCACACCCAGCAACGACGTGGATCGGGGATAAATATTCGTATAGGTCTGCGGATGGTTCATATAACAATATCGATGCTCCGGAAATGGGCAAGGCTGGAACGCCATATTCCCGTTCCGTCCAACAAGCTCATCCTTTACCAAGGAACCAGCTTCCGGATCCTGGACTAGTCTTTGATACGTAAGTCCGTAGGCGGGATCATTGTCATTGTTTTGCTAACTGAGCGGTCATTCAAGTCTTTTGAGACGTGAACAGGTCAAATTCATTTAACATATATATCCTTGTAGCTTTGCTGACACGTCTTCAGTTCGTCAAGCATCCTGCTGGATTGTCATCATTGTTCTTCTCCTTCGCGGCCCTAGTCATTCACACGTTAGTACATATTATATGATAAAGGAAAATAATATCTCATCTAAATCAGTGTATTCCGTACCTCTCACCGGGACGCCAACCTCAACGAGACTTCTTCCTATGTTGATCTTGCTCCTCTGTACGGGAACAGTCAAGCATCGCAGTATCGCATTCGAGTCTCTGATGGTTATGGGTTACTCTATCCTGATTCCTTCGCGGAAGACAGGTTGCTTCTCCTCCCTCCCGCTGTTTGCGTGCTTCTCGTTCTTTTCAGCCGCAACCATAATGTAGGTTTCACTGCATGTTTCGTAGCAATGCTAACTGGTTTGATAGTATATTGCCAGGAAAATTTTCGAAATCAATGAGATAGGGACGTTGAAGGACCCAAAAATGTTAACGGAGGAGCGAAAGGGTACTCAAGATGAATATATTTTCCAAACAGCGAGGCTGATCAACTGTGGCTGGTTTGGATCAAGTAAGCAAAACAACGTACAACTGTCCCTGTTCATTGAATGACTGTTTTTTTTGTTAGTCGTTTTCTCCGACTACTTTTCTTGCATCTTGGGTCTTGTTAGATCAGGAAACAGCTGGAGTCTGATCCCCTTCGGCGTAAGGCTAGGCCTTGAACTTGCATGCAGACACTAAGCTTCAAGTACAGGAAATTCGAAATTCCGACCACACCATTTTCGAAAGAGGGAGGGGCAATGTATGCAGTGCTGAGGTATAACACATTTCTCATTGAATTAATATCATTACTGACTCAAAAATAGTTCAATTGCCTTTATCGTTGGCATGCAACGATAAGCGTTGAAGATGAGAAATGGACTCAGAGAGTATTCAAACAACTGTTTGGGGAACAGGATACCGAAACTATAACGGTTCACGACTTTAAGCAAGCTGCAGCAAAGGCCCAAGCGTTGCAACCTGATGTTACCCACTGGACTTTTGGAGGGCACGTCGTGTTTTTCATCGCTGTCTCGTTGAATTAATACGACCTACAGTATGCAACGCCAGGCTGGTGGCGCCTTCAAGGACGATGATCTGGCTAATGCACTCCATAATGCGTAAGCCTTCGATTATCCATATCCTACCCTGTAATCTAAGCGAAGCTGCAAAGCACCGAACATCCTGGAGGTGCCTTCCGTGCTCGCGGCACACCTCGTGAGTCTGGCCATGTCATAATAGTCACAGTGATTGACAGCCAGTATAGCCATCATGCGCCTGAATGAAATTATGGGCATTGAACAGAACAGGCAATGGGGTGTCTGCTCCCTGAACGACTTCAGAAAGGTATGATCCATTATCTTCGCGTCGCACGTTAAGTTGACATCGACACCATCAGTTTATCGGCCTCAAGTGTGAGCCCAGTGGACAACGTGCATTTATTGATGTTGATTTTGAGCACAGCGTACAACAGCTTTTTAGAATGGAATTCTAACGTTGAGATTGCCAGCGCTGCGGAGAAGCTTTACGGTAACATTGAGAACCTTGAGCTTTACGTTGGTCTTCAGGCCGAGGAAGCAAAACCAGTCATGGAAGGTGCAGGTCTATGCCCAGGTATGCATGAGTGAATGTATTCTTTTAATTATTGATTATTTCATCCTACAAGGCTACACGATTAGTCGGGCTATTCTGAGCGATGCCATTGCGCTCACTCGCGGTGATAGATTCTTCACGCATGATTTTACGCCACGCAATCTTACAGCATGGGGCTTTGCTGACTGCCAGCGGGACGCGAACGCGTTTGGATTCGGGAGCACTCTCGGTCGTCTGTTACTGCGTACGCTACCGAACAACTTCACCGAAAACAGCGTCTACACATTCTTCCCGCTTATGACGCCCGACGCGATGAAGACCCATCTCACAGAATTGCGCAGACTTAGCGACTATGACTTGTCCAGACCTCAGTCTCGTCCTCACGCACCCGTCGTAGCTGAGTATGGACAAATAGGGGAGATCTTGCAGGACAAGGATGCCTTCACCACAGAGTACGCAGCACGTGCAGCCCGAGTCGTCAAGGGCAAAGGGTGAGTCAAAACATTCGTCGTGTAGATCTGTTTACATGGTGTCTTGCAGCTTCTACACTGTTGAAAATTCGACAGAGCAAGAGGCGGTAGTCTACGCTATGGTCCACAGCCCTGAAAATCCGTCCGAGCTTTCACCTGCGGATCAGATTGGCGGGTTCTTCTATACAACTACGCGTAAGCTAGTCGAAGAAAACTCGTTCACACTCGTGGGAGGCAAAGAATGCGGTGTTGACGTTGTTCGTCATGTGGCGAAAGTTGTCCCTGTATGCTGGTCCGCACAAATAGTACGTTTCTTATCTTTTCTTTTTTTGTCTGGCGCTCATTCGACATCCTGAATTTCTCAGGCTGGGATCAAGTTGAGACTTCGTCCTGACGATCAAGGGAAGTACACGCCCTCCGAATTATACGATATGTTAGCGGATATATACAAGTGAGTAATTGAAACATGTTCTTTTGGAGTGAAGAATTTTATGAGTTTCTAGCTTCATCTTCCTCGAAGTTGATCAGGCCAAGTATGTACTCCTGGGCGAGAAAGCCGTTGGGCATATCCACGATCTTATACCCCTCATCAAGAATAATGCTCATGCTGCTGGGCCCAAAAGAGTAAGCACATTCTGAGGTTGGTTGCTTACCAGTATTCAAGCCCTATGACAGCTTTCGATCATCGGCAAGTTCGGCAGCATCCTGCGCATGAATAAGAAATCCCAGAGTGAGGTGGTCAACAGGATCAACGAAATCAGCCGGTCGACCGATCAACTTACCAACACATTGTTGGCTTTGATGATCAGCGCTACCGCTGAACTTTCGCTTGGTAATTATGTCATTGACTCGGGGCGAACTGAACTAATGTGATCCAGCTTTGACCAACGTGTTCAACTTGTATCTCGGAACTAGTCATAGCGCCGAAATTGCAGCACTGGCGACGAAGAGCGACGCTAAGGATGACCTCCAAGGCTATGCACGTGAAGCGTTGAGTTCGTCATGGTTATCCACTGTTTGCAGGAATATAGTAATGTTTTTGTTCAGGGATTGATCCGCCGTTCCAGGGAGTGTATCGTGAGCCATTTCATGAATTTCTTGCCCGCATTGAATGCTAACAGGCGCCAAAGGCGTATGCAAGAGCGACAAAGATGTTTTGGGCTTCCAGGCACAAGCGAATCAACGTATATTCCTCGATGTACATGCTGCCAATACTAATGTCAGTAACATTATCAATCCCCTTTCAAAGTATTCGGCTCATTAAGGACTCAGGAGAAAGCATTCCCTAATCCTCTCACTGTTAATGTCTCTAGAACCGAGAGGGTTGCGTTCTACGCCGATGGCCTTAACGAGTGAGTGATCAGAAAGCTTTTGCAATGATTTGAATACGTATGGCCTTTGAATAATAGCTGCCTTGGGCTGCCTTTGACCGTCAAGGTTTGGACAGATTTATATATCGCAGATAAGACATCAGTTGTTAATGTATTTGACAGATCGTGAGCGAGGTTCTTCGTGCAGTCTACTCGTTTAAAAATGTCCGCCGCGCGCCTGGCAATTCCGGTACATTGCAAAGGTGCGGCGAACAACTGATACGCAGGATTGATCTGACGGTCTCCTCAGGTTTAAAGATACAGATCATAAACAATTGCGTTACAGTTATTTAGGTGGAGATCAGCTTCCTACCCCATGGCCCTCGTCCTTGACTATTCAGGTAAGACTTGTCAAAACTAATTTTCCTGTATGACTTTGACGCCGAAAATGAAGTACGACGTTTAACGTGGCCCTACTGTTCTAGTACAAACATATATGTTTTATTACGACAAAATTTTGTGTTTGTCACGACTTGAATGAAATGTCTTATCGAATGGTACTGACATGCAACAATCATTTGATCATCTGGTTTGTACCTTCTAATTTGTAAGCTATGACATTCAGCAACTCCTCCATGCGACGTTGTCTCTTCTCCATTTCTTCCAATGTCTTGCCCACGTCGGAGCTTCCGCTGTTCTTAGACTCAGCTTGTCCGTTTCCAAGCAGTTCTACTTGTTCGGGGCTCTGCGAAAGGATATTTGGAGGGGATAACTTGTCCCTCTCCATGGGCGGAAATTGTCTGGAGTTCAATGTCAAATCAGGAATGTTGCGCCTCTGAGTAGGTATCACAGAAGTAAGGCGCCTTTTCGTGGTTGGGCCATAGCTCACGACGCTAGGTGCTAGAGTGCCACGATCCTCGTCGCATTCATCCACCGCGTCATTGTCAACCAACAGGGGTTGATATAACTGCGCCAAGGGGCTGGGTGCATGGAAGCTATCTGGTGGACGCGCAGAATTCCTGCGAAGACGAGGCAAATTGCTAGGTATGTTCAGTGGACTCGGAGAGCGTCCTGCATTTATGGTAGATTTGACAGAAAGACGTCGTGGTCGCTGAGCGGGGCGTGACTCATGCTCTTCGTGTACACCGTCGGTTTCAGCAAGTTCGGCAATCTCGAAGACCTGCATCGGACCATTGAGTTGACGTATTGACAGCCACAACTCTTAACACCCACAACGTCGATGTCGCTATCTGGTCCAACCAATCCTTCAAACAATGCTGGAATTCACCATAAGCAAAAACCGCATGAAACAGCAACATTCATTTACCGAGACGTCTGATAGACCTTGGAAGCGCATCCAGAAACTTCTCGAAAATAGCACGGAAAGTTTCGGAGAATCCTATTGTTTCAGCATTTTTCGCCTGGCGCTCATAAAATGCAATTAGCAGAAGAAATGGAAAGTTGGTCAATCTATCGAGGATGAGTGATGTCTATACAGTTGCATGGCGATATTCTACCTGATGAGGAAGACGTTGACCTATCCAAGTAAGTTGGAGCGTGCGACGCAGTAGCAGGAAGCGTACTGCAGTACCTTGTGAAACCATCTTGGGCTAAGGACGTAGCTCGCGGGCAACAATATACATACTGCCGCAAGATTGATCGGCGGTTGGTATGAGAATACGAAGTCAGCTTTAACTCTATAATTGCGTCAGAAAATGACCTCATTTCCTTTGTTATATTACCCTTCAATAGTCGACACTGCTTTGCGGAACATGGCCTGTGTTATCCTGATTCATTGGATGACAAATAAAATAATAATGAAACGAACTTCGGCGGCGGCATCTTCACTGATGTGAGCGAACGTATTGGTTAGAATCTACGCCAATTTGAACGGTTAGAGACAGCAGCCGATTGACGGATTATAAAATACCGAAACAAGGACTAAACAAAAATAACGTGTTAACCGCGCTTCCCCTGTCGGTGTTCGTAAGACCTACCGGTTAACAGCAATGTGTTACTCAAGCATGCAAAGGTCACCATCAAAATAGGCCCAAAAATGGGATGAAATCGAGCTGATAATTGTCAGAAATTAGATGTTCGACAAGTTTTTTGGACACACTGGATCGATCAAATCCACTTGCATCCAGCCCGAAGTACAGGTCAAGCATCCACCACGCAATAGTTCTGGCAAGAACATTGGTATACAATTATCGGTAGGGTGTCACGACAAACCCGACGCTGTATCTGGGTTCAATTGACATTAAATTAGGACGACGATTCATGGAAAGTTCGCAACTCACTGATCTTGGTTTCTACTCAAGCTGCAACAGTCAATTGTCTAGTTTGCGGTAACATGTCGTGCTTACGTCCACAAGGCATATAAGAAGCCACAAAAACAGAAGGCAGCGAGGAGCAGTAAGAACAAAAATTGCATCATCATAGCTCGCAATGATAAAACCATGAGGTTATTTTTTAGAGTGACGAATGCCAGCCTGAACTCCATGAAACAGGAACTTGATACGATAGTCGTCAACGCACCTCGGAAACATGATACAGGCAATCAGGGCCATGAAGTCTATCCCTAATAACCGCGCCCAACGACCTTGCGAACATCGATTGTATCCTGTTACATGGACCTGTGGACTTACTATGAGGGTGATATGTTCCGTACAAGCGCAGAAATGCATAAATAGAGTAGAAAGTGACTAGGAAAAATCAGCAAGCTTCGAATGATCTTTGGCATATACACACCAAATGCTAGATCAAAACCGTTCTTCAAGGAAGTTGAGATATCCAGTAGAAGCAAAAATCTCAACTTGCCCAGGTTCCATTGAAATATACTGATAGGCAAGTTAAAGTAGCAACTTCAAAGACAGTTGTCTGATTTCACCTTGAATACCATGTTCCTGCATTGCAGCTACTTTCTCCAGTGAAAACCCAAGGGCATATATCATAAACGCAACTTCTGCTGTGTTCAACCTATCACGTTCATTGAATTCGAGGGCAATTACAAAAAGAATGAAAAGAATCAAGAAGCTGTATACTTGTTAATCATTTGCAGTGTAAGCCATGATATCTTACTTTAAATATTCCAACACTGAACGAATTGATGGAACTTTCAAACTGGTACAAATGGCTTAGTTTGTCCACGGGCTGACGCGGATGCGAGGCATACCGATAGTGGTCGAGCAGCGGGGCTTTGTGCGGATCATAATAGTGAACCGGCGTTCTTTTATAGGTCTGTCAATTAAATTTAGCGGCGTCTTTGAAGCAAATCGGTGCTCACATCTGATAGCATAGAATGACTACTCTCGGCCTGATAGACGCATTTCCCTCTGATAAATATCAATGAAATGTGTACATGGGCCAGCACTGCCAAGGCTTTGTACTTACGACCAGATGCTGTTGATAACTCTTTGACATGGCGAGCTTTTTATGAATCTCCTCGCCTTGCCAAGGATAGCCACTTCTATGGCGTTTCCGACGCGATCGTCCAAATCATCATCTCTTTCCTCCCGGGCCCGCGCCAACAGACCAGAGTCCGCTCCGTTATACACTGACCAGGTCGTTGTCAAGACTCGCGCCAGCGCTAAGACGTCATTTCCATATTCTTTGAAAAGCTGGATTGCAAGAATCTCGCAAAGAAGTGCTCGGGTAGAAGATACGGCAACAGTTGCCAAATTGTCATCTCGCATAAAGTATATACGATTGAGAAGGCAACAAAACACGATCGACATATTTCCGCTATTTTGTATAGCAGAATACTTGTCAACAAGCGGGCGTATCACGGTGTACGTCGAGTCTGGTGCCGTCAGCTGTAAAAAAGAGTCAGTGGCGAAAAGTATCAAGGAATGGCACACCCACGGCTTCACACGATAATGGAGTATCTTTCAGATGGGATGTCAGAAGTTAACATTTCAGGATATCGTCACGTACCAATGTACAACTACGACAATGCAGTATTCCTATGTCAGAACCCTAGATTGCAAGAATTGAGGTTATACCCACGATTGCATCCTAATTATACATGAGCGAAGGCGGTGGCGGATACAGGAATCCTTACCGAGCGTATCATGGTTATGATGGGGAAGACCGGGGTCCGCTCAACTTCGTCATTACTAATTGGAACGAAGCCTCGTTGTCATCACGTTGCAGCTGATATTGGACTTACAATCTCAACAAAGGCTGTCGCTCGGAATCGGACATGATGGTCGGGAGAAAGGGCTAATGCAATTGATTTTCACTGCGTCATTTTTGTAGCTCCGCTTGGCGCGTTGTTGAGACTTGTATATTTTCCAGAATGTGACAAATATATTGATGGATGTCACGTGTCACATTTACCATTCGATCTCCGACGCGTTGTCGCGTCACTGTCGGCCGCTACATCTTTTCAAGGATGCAATCAAGCTCGAGAGCACAGGGGAACAACCAACCACCGGTGAAGATATATAATGCTGTCTACTCATCTGTACAGGTGCGTTTTCATCCCGTGGATTTCTTACGTGACACATTGACACGGTCGCGTCATTCGAAGGTATACGAATGTATGGTCAGAGGGATCGCCGTAATGCGAAGACGAAATGACTCCTATGTAAATGCGACACAAATTTTGAAAGTAGCCGGAGTAGACAAGGGGCGTCGCACAAAAATCTTGGAGAAAGAGATTTTACCAGGCAAACACGAGATCGTACAGGGCGGTTATGGAAAGTATCAAGGAACCTGGTGCGCATGCATGTCCTTGGTCTGGAGATGAGTTCAATTTCCACGTGTAGGATTCCTCTGGACAGAGGACGTGAACTTGCACTACAATATGGTGTCGCGTCATTACTTGGGCCACTTTTTGACTTCACTCCTTCAACAAGCGCTTTAAGCGCATTGGCTATCGGGGCGTCTGCAAGAACCGCCTCCCCGCGACCACCTTCGGCATCGTCTTCCTATTCTAATGTTGGATCTGGTGTCAGTTATATGGCCCCGGTGACCTCTTCGCTTGGTCCGCCACCAATAATGCCAGGTTCGGCGCTCCTTTTATTGAATCAGGGCCGTGCACAAGGCCTCTTCACTCCTTCTACTGCAGGCGTTGCTTCGTCGCGACCTGGCATCAGCTCGCCGAATCCATATGTTACCACCTACGGGCAATCCCCCTTTTCTCCTCCAGCAAATACGCCACCGCCCCAAACATCTCTGAAACGCAATCGTTCTGAAGCAGATGTAGACGCACTTTCTGGGCCCGTAACCAGTGGTTATGCATCATCGTTTGAAGGACCTGCTTCTCAGCCGCTTCAGCTAGATACTGCACCGGAAATAAAAAGTCGCACGCGCCCGAACTTGTTCACGTCGCAGACAATAAATGATGATCATCCACCAGATCATCCACCCCCGACAAAACGACCACGCACAGACGCTGCTTCACCGCCCCATTCCTCACAGAAAGCATCATGGCATATACCGCGCAGCTCCCACATGGCGCCTGTTCAGCGTGATTCCGTGCCTCCTATGCAGCCAGGTCCCAACGGCATCTCTCGGACACCTAGCGTCCTTTCCGTGTATAATGGTGGCGATCAGCACCGATGTTCTCCAAGCCTGGATACACATACCATACGCTTTGCAACAAAACCTTCACCAATTCGAATGCCAGATCCAACCACTACTCTTAAGGATACTCGCAGGGGCGCAGTAGTAGCTGCTGTATGTCAAAGTGACGAACCGAATCCCGTTCTCGACCTTTTGCGTGAAATTTCATCCGAGGTAGGGAATAACTCAGGCGCAGTTGATATCGACGCAGTCTTGGACGAGCAAGGGCACACTGCGCTCCATTTGGCTGCCAGTTTAGCTCGGCAGAAAATAGTCAATGCACTATTGTTCCAAGGCGCAGATGTTCATCGCGGAAATTATCTTGGAGAGACGCCATTAATCCGAGCTTGTCTTGCGACGCATAATGCGGATCAGCAGATGTTCCACCATCTCGTGGTCAGCTTGCATCAATCTATCCGCACTATTGACACATCTCGCAAGAGTGTGCTTCATCATATAGTTTCTCTGGCTGGCGTAAAAGGCAGGTCAGTGTCAGCCCGCTATTACCTGGATCAAATATTTTTCTGGATTGCGAAGCATCAAGGAGGTGACTTCAAATCAATTATTGACCTTCAAGATGAGCATGGCGATACCGCCCTCAATATTGCTGCGAGGGTAGGAAACCGTAGCTTGGTCAGGACACTGCTGGATGTTGGGGCAAATCGGCTTTTACCGAATAAGCTAGGTTTGAGACCCGGCGATTTTGGTGTAGAAAGCGAGGTTTGTCGGGACCTGAACATGTATTTCATCCAGGGTCTGATATCTCTATGTAGGAATTAAGCGGTGGCCCGAGAGGTGAAGATCTACTAGCTTCACTACGTTCAGGACCTTCAGCTCCAATCAAGAAGAGCCAGGACGTTGTGGCAGGTAAGCAATATACACTCAGTCGTGTATATATGCAGATTGGTCAATTATTTTCCTAGACATGACTGCTATGATCCAAGGCCTCAGTGCCGAGTTTCAAAGTGAAATCAAGTCAAAGCAAGATGCATTAGATGTGACGCAGGCACATCTTCGAGCTGCGACACGCGAACTAGCTGAACAACGCAAACAGATCCAGGCATGGCAGACCAAATGTGGCGAGCTGGATCAGCTAAAACAGCGTATCCGGAATGTTGAACAAGCCCTTGCCGACGAAGACCAGTTTGATTGGACTGGGCGCACGAATGGCAACGGTAAAGACGCACGCGAGAACGCTGGACCTGCGTTTCAGCGGCGTGGTCATCATTCAACGCTGTCTGGAATGAGCGGAGCCATGGATATGGCATTTAACCTTGAACCAGAACCCCCAATACCAATGATGGGCACTCCTGCCAGCCTAATTAGATTGAGAAGACTGAAAATGTGGCACGTGAGGACAGAAGAACTGATAAAAGAACGGTTGCAAAACTTGCAAGGGGCAAGCGCGGAAAAAGAATACCAATGTAAGAAAATTGTGTCTCTTTGTACAAGTATACCAGTCGACAAGGTCGAGGAGGTAATAAAATTATTCATTTATACATCTCAGCTTGAGATAATGTCTTGTCTATAGATGCTCGAAAATCTTGTCATTGCTGTAGAAAGCGACGCTCAAGTCGTTGATATAGGTCGTGTATCTGGCTTTATGCAAAAGGTGATTTAATTTGTTGAGCTAGATCCATTTTTTATCGTGTTCCAAGGTTCGGGATGGCATAATCTGAGCAGTGCTCGAAATGTCATTTAACAAATAACCATCTTTCTCACTGCATTTGTATCATATACAACAGAAACGGTAATGATTGCCAACGTCAAGGGGCCCGGGCTACCCTTCCTCGGCAGAAAACAGCTGAAAATTACGATTATACGTTCCGGACGCGATCAGATTTCCATCACTAGAGATGTCAACAGACATGACCTTCCCAGCATCGGTTGGAAGAGAACGCAAAAGTTGCCAGTCATCAGCGCTCCATAGTTTGATAAAGCCATCGAAGCCCGAACTGGCAAAGAAGAGGCCTGATCGATATCTCCATTCCTCCCAGGCAACATCTTTCTGCTTGTTGGCGTCGTGGTTTGCGTCACCAACCCCATCCATTTCGACGTCAGGTGGAGGTGGGGCTTTAAAGAAGGCGTCATTGGCGTGGAAAAACCGAACGTCAGAGACGTTTGATAGATGTGCTGGTATAGTGTACAGTGATTTGAGCGAGCGCATGTCCCATATGCGAATTGTATCATCAGCTGATCCTGTGGCTATTTGGTAACTGTATGAACAATCAGTTATTTATCGTTATAATATAAAAACAATGGACCCATTTGGCGAAAAACTCATTGCAAACATGGCCTGTACATGGCCATCCAGAACCATAGCTGATCTTCCCGTACGAAGGTCCCACACACGACCTATAGCGTCCAATCCACTGGAGTGAATGAATTGAGTAAATGAAGATAACTGGGGGATAGAACGTACCCAGATGCAACCAAGGCGCCATCATTTTGGAATTCTATGGCATATACTTCTTTTGAATGGCCTTCCTGCAGAAGAAGTTCTTTGGATGTTGTGACATCCCATAATCTCCAGGTCGTATCAAAACCAGCACTAGCCACATAATTGCCGGACGGGTGGAAAGCAACACGACAGACGCGTCCTTCATGGCCTTTCATGATCGATAAGGGTGAATCGCTAGAAACCGGCAGGTTAATAGTGAGCCAAACCAAACAATCAATTGAGACCTTTCCAGAGACCACAAGATAACATCTCCTTCTCCTCCACCGCTGACGAGATTAACCGCACTGGATCCCTGTTTTAGCGTAGCTTCAGGATGCCAAGCAACGCCTCCGATTTTGTCACTGTGTCCTGCATTATTGCTTTAGGAGTAAAAATCTATAGCACTCGAGCACATACCGCGAAGAACCTTCAATTCAGTACAAGCAGGGACATTCCAGAGTTTGACCGATCCACTCCAACTTCCTGTGGCAAGTATCTTATTATTGGGAGCGAACCTTACTTGAGATATAGGACGTTCATCGCCTAGCTGTGAGCCGATGTTGACGTGTTTCTGCACAAATCTGAGTTTCGCGCAGCAGAGACACTAATGGTGCATACTTTCACTTCAGCAAAAACTTTTTTGCGAATGTCAATAATACGACCGAGGTCTATTTTGCTTTCCAACTGCTGCTGGGCGATTCGTTTTTGAGCTCTGCCAATAAACGAAGACGGTAGTAAGCACCTTGACTGATGTTGACCTATCGGTAGCGTAAATCCAACCTGGGAAGAGAGTACTCCGCTATCCATCTACGTGCTTCCAATAGTTCGAGAGAGCCCGGAGAATAGAATTCCTCTTCCTACGTGTCGGATATGAGCAGTTGGCAAGCGAAACAGGTAAGCAAAGACCTCTTCTTCGCTCTCTGACTCTTCATCAACCTGCATGGCTTCATCCCCGCGGGCAGCGGTAATTTGGGATAAAACATATATCAGACGATCTCTTCGATCTGCAGCCTGTCCACCATTCAGCCTCTAACTGGGTGAACATTGACCATGACATACCCTTTCTCCGAAAAGGGTGATTGGTTCACCGATTTCTCTCAGACGCGCCTTGACGCGATTGTCGTCCGTCGGTACGGCAAGACTCCTGGCCTTCTTTTTACGCTCTAGTTCATCGAGAATGACTTTGTTTTCGAGCCTTGCCCGTTCTGTAATGTAGCTGCCGTCCTCAACGAGGGTGTCGTAGGTCAAGTCAGCCATCTTGTTGGCGTTTTGTTTGGCACCCTAAAGTACAAGAATGTGGAGAGAACCTGCAGTGTGCGCTCAAGCAGAGTGGAAATAATGGAAAGGCTCGTGAACTGATATCGGAGCAGAATTACGACATGCCATTGCTAAAACCATTTGACCACCTCGTGCCCTGAGTATTCCTTGTCGTCCCCTTCCTTTGTTTCCCCCCTCCGTCCCATGAATCAGGTGCACCTGGGACTCGACTCTGGCACTAACAAGCCTCGTCCCGACGATTGTATGTCTATTGTCTTAGTCGCACGATTTCTAGTCACCAGCTGTCCTAGATGTATATTTTGAGCGTTCTACAGCAGACTTCAGTTCTGATGCCATCGCTCGATGTACGGCCGCCAAACACAAACTAGAGTCTTACTACAAGGTCGCCGTTCAATTGGCCATAGAACGTAATGCCAGGTATACGAAATCGCTTTCTTTATGTCGGTCGATTAAACCTTCGCAGGCGCATAGAGTTGGAAACCCGGCTGACGCAAATTCATGCACCCGATGGTAAGGATAGGGAGATCCGCAAATACAGCCGGACGGAATCTCAGCAAATGCGGTTGCGAAGGACGAAGATCAAGCTCTCGGATTTCCGCACGGTGAAGGTCATTGGAAAGGGTGCTTTTGGAGAGGTGAGCTATGTACGTATGATCTGACATCCCTTATGACTAACGAGGGTGAAAAGGTTCGACTTGTCCAAAAAGTCGATACTGGGAAGGTATACGCCATGAAGAGTCTACAAAAGGCCGAGATGTTGCAGCGCGATCAGGTACATGATTGGTTTCTGCCAACACGGCGGTCCTCGACTAATGCGATTCTCGACGTGCGCAGCTTGCTCATGTTCGCGCAGAGCGTGACGTTTTGGCAGAATCGACATCTCCTTGGGTCGTCCAGTTATTCTATTCTTTCCAGGACCCACTATACCTGTACCTTGTCATGGAGTTTCTCCCAGGTGGAGACTTGATGACAATGCTAATGAAGTACGACGTGTTCTCTGAGGATGTAACACGTTTCTACTTGGCCGAGTGTATCTTAGCCATCGATGCTGTCCATAATCTTGGTTATATTCATCGGTACGTATTTTATGATGTGACATGCACGCTTGCCGCTGATCGGTACAGCGATATCAAACCCGATAATGTTCTGATTGACAAGAATGGTCATCTCAAGTTATCCGATTTCGGGCTGTCGACTGGTCTTCACAAAGCCTCCGACCCTGAATATTACAAGCGCCTGATTGAGCAGCAGGAGAAGGCAAATAATCCTGCTCGCAATAGCGTTCAAGTCAATCCTATCAATCTGACGATGAGTCGAGAGCAAATTGCGACATGGAAGGCCAATAGAAGAAAGCTGGTATGTGGAGATATTGTTCATGCGTTCCCATCTGATTTGTTTTATCAGGCATACTCTACTGTTGGTACTCCTGACTACGTACGCCCCCGAATTAACTTGTGCTAGGAAGTTGTGAATAATGCTATTGTTACAGATGGCTCCCGAAGTCTTTATGATGAGGGGATATGGGAAAGAATGCGATTGGTGGTCTTTAGGAGCTATCTTCTTTGAATGCCTCGTTGGATATGCGCCCTTCTGTTCCGAAGACCCCAGCGACACATATAAAAAAATTATAGACTGGCCTAAATATCTGTATTTCCCGGAAGAGGTGTACATTTCGAGAGAAAGCGAGGACTTGATTAGAGGGTACGCATTGACATCCACCGATGAACGCACCAATGCGCCAGGGCTAATGACCATTGATAGCATGATGGATTGGGCGGAAAACAGAATAAATGCGAACCAAATCAAGAACCATCCATTTTTCTACGGTGCAGATTGGAGTACGATACGACAGATTGAGCCTCCCTTCGTTCCTCGTTTGCAATCTATCACAGACACATCATACTTCCCAACTGAAGAGCTCGGCAACATCTCAAATCATTTGGAGAAAGCCGAACCTATGACAGCGGAGAAAGATCTGGCTTTCTTGGGGTAAGCAGATCAGAAATTTAATTGTCTTACTAATGACAATTCTAGCTTCACGTTCAAGAAGTTTACTGGTGGACCCAATCCTTCTGGCTGATGTGTAATGCCAGTGCGATACCCTGTACTTAGCGGAGCTAATTATACCATGGGAATTTGGTTATCTACAACTACTAAACGCACAACCTGGAACTGGAACGCATGAGACCCGGTCCGCAGAGACAGCGGACCGCCAAAATTCCTTCACATCGATAAATACCTTGATTATAATCTGAGCTCGAAGACATCCCCATCATGTCTGCAACGTCATTGAGTGGAAATGCAGAGATATACAATCCTCGCAAGGTTCTCGAGCATCCAAATTTTAAAGTCCTAGCACCTGGAGAGATACCGTTGCACGATGCCAATCTCGCGGCGTTTTACAATCCCGACCATGCGATCCACCTCGTTCAAAAGCCGCGGTTTCAGCCAGGCCCAGGGCAAGTGCTAGTCCACGTCCGAGCGACAGGCATCTGCGGGCAAGTGCTTTGGTTACCGGGATAACCCATAAACTGATTGTGGCCCGATGATAGGAGTGATGTGCACTTTTGGAAACACGGGCGCGTTGGCGACTCCATGGTCGTGACAGACGAGGTAGGACGCGAGTGTACTGAGGAAGAAATTTACTCAGCTTGCTCGCATGACGAAGTGTGGATCAGGCCACGAGTCAGCGGGCGAAATTGTTGAAGTCGGTGCAGATGTGAACGGATGGAAAATCGGTGGGTTCACGAGCTGTAAATAAACCCGCACCGGACACCGAAGCTGTCGAATGCAGGGGACCGTGTGGCCATCGAAGCTGGTGTACCATGCTCTCAGCCTGCGTGTGACCTTTGTAGGACAGGCAGGTACAATGCTTGCCCCAACGTCGTCTTTTTCTCTACTCCCCCTTTCCACGGTAAGCTTTCCTTTGTTTGACGTTCGATCAACTTCTCATAACTGCGTCACTCACAGGAACCCTGACAAGATGGCATTTGCACCCTGCTCAGTGGCTCCACCGTCTTCCTAATAACGTTTCCTTCGAAGAAGGCGCTCTTTGCGAGCCGCTGGCTGTCGCTCTTGCTGGCATTGATCGAGCCGGACTTCGGCTCGGTGACCCGTTGCTAATCTGGTATGCTGGCTTTACTTAATTTCATTTTTATGTTGGCACTAAAGATATCGACCTGAGAATAGCGGGGCGGGTCCAATCGGTCTCGTCACGCTTCTTGCTGCCAGAGCGGCGGGGGCAGAACCTGTCGTCATTACTGATCTCTTCCATAACCGCCTTGACTTTGCGAAGAAGCTCGTCCCCGGCGTTCGCACTGTGTTAATCCCGCGAACATCCACTCCGAAAGAAAACGCGGAACAAATCAAAAGCGCGGCAGATGGTCCTTTGAAGCTCGCGATGGATTGCACGGGCGTTGAAAGCAGCATCAACAGTGCTATTTATGTACGTCTCTCATTTTTTGGACCCCGCCACTTCGAAGCTGATTCACCCCAGTCTGTCCAGTTTGGAGGCAAAGTGTTCGTCATTGGCGTCGGCAAGAATGAACAAGTCGTAAGCGCCTTTGTACCGGCTACTAAAGCAGCCAAGCTAACAAGCCGCACACCCAATTAGTTTCCCTTTATGCATTTGAGCGCCAACGAGATTGATCTTCAGTTTCAATACCGATATGCAAGCCAGGTCTGACGTTTTACTCGGTTCCAGACGTGCGTGTTGCTCACGGCACGATGGCAGTACCCAAAGGCTATCCGTCTCGTAGCAGGCGGGCTAATAGATCTTAAACCGCTTGTTACCCACAGGTTCAAACTTGAACAGGCGGTATCCGCTTTCCACGTCGCAGCTGACCCAGCTCAAGGTGCTATTAAAGTTCAAGTTCATGATTAATTCATTAGGGGCTGGGACGTCATACATCATACATCGTATGTCCGAGATGTCTGCATTTGGGTTAGTTTGCAGTGGCTCGGGAACGCCAAATTTAGTGGACAATCAAACACACGTGTCATAAGTAGGGAACTATCAATCGCCAATTATAAAGTTGGCTGTTTGCGTATGATACGTGATGGAGAAGAGGATCGAGAAAACAAAACAAATGAGGAATAGACGAACCACATCGCACATTATACATAAATTACCATCCAAAATAACGAACCAAGCCAACTGTGTAGACTAGCCCCGAACTACCATTTGCGTGTCGGGCTTGGCGGAGCTTTCGCCTCGGTCCATGTTTTGCGCTGAGGCCAACCTGAATCGACTGGCCGGCGGGGGCTCGACTCGCGTCGTCTTCTGTTCCGTCGTGGTCCTCGATCACTTCTATCAGACCCTGTGCCAGGAGGCTTCGGCTCGCGCTTGTAATCGCGTTGATCTTGCCGCTCGAAGGGCGGCGGCGGCGGAACGCCGGCACCATGTGACCCAGGAGGCGGAGGCGGAGGCATTGGCAACGGCGCGTGATAGGGCACTGGATATGGTGCAGCATTGTGTGAATTCCATGGCTGTTGCTGTTGCGGGAGCATAGACATTGGAGGTAATGGATGCAAAGACGGCGGTGGTGGCGGAGGTGCTTGCAACAGGCCCTGAGGCTGTAATTGTGGCACCCGAGGCGGTAATATTTGGGACGTCGCTGCCAATGTGCGTAATACATTCTGGATTTGTTCTGGTGTGAGAGTTGCTACCTCCTTGGCCAGTGCGCTTGTGTCGATTCCAGATGTTGGCGGTGCTGATGGCGGATTGCCGAACACGGACGACGTAATGTTTGCAGTTAGCGGCGGCAGAGGCGATGCTTGGACGGGCGGCGGCATAGGCTGTACTTGTGGAGGTGGAGCAAGCCTACCCTTGTATAGGACCCAAACACCAATTAGGTAGTCAGTTCTCCTTTCCTTGGGTAGCTTTAGATGATCGAGCAGCTCGATACACTCCGGTAACGGATCTTTGGCTCTTAGCGGCAAAACATAAAGTTCACGGCCAGGACTGTAATCTTTAGGCGGCATACCCCATGGAAAAATGAGTCCGTGTCGGCTGTTGAACATCATCAGTTTAGTCATCCCAAGCACATAAGTCATACATACTTTTTTCCGATCAAAAAGTCACTAATGGCCTTGAAATTCTGACCATTCTCTGCATCTGCGGGCGAGAACGCAACGGCAATAAGTTCCTTTGTAGGATTTAATCTTGTCTGCGTTAAGAAATTGCAAGAGTTTTCCGTGGCAACACGTCCGTCGATCCGAAGCGCATCCATTGGAAACAATGTCTTCCATAATGGCGATGTGTCAACCATCGCCCTTCCGCCGAGTTGACGCGCCACCACAGTGGCCTCCTGCATGCCCGAGTCTAGTGGCATACTGATCTATTTTTATCACGTCAAGAAAGTTCGCGTGTACAACTTGCAGGAACACACCTTCCCTGACCAAACCCTGGGTAGATTTTCGAACTTGGGCTGAACAGGTACTGATGGAACGTTCTGTTCCTTTTCTTCGAGAAACATGTCAAAGTCCTGATCTTGAGCGCCATGACTTGCCTCCGGGTCCAATGGAGCTTCTTTACGTTCTTCAGTAGGTGCGACCGCAGGTGCAGTGGAAGTAGCTTCTGCACTTGGTCCACTCCATAGTGAGCTTAGATCGAAACTAGGGACAGCAGGCTTTGCGGCGAACGGGGATATGCCAGTCGGAGGAGAAATCGGATTCGTTGTCTCTTGAGATTTATCGACGGTGTCAACGGCGGTCTCCGGTTCTGATGAAGTCGGAGCGGGCGATTCCACTGTCATTGCCTCATGACCAGACGTCTCGTCTTCGATATTAATGATATCCGCCAAATTCAATTCTGGCTCTGGAATGGTAAGCTCCGAGGGCGTATGCACGAAAAGAGCATTGGGAGACGGTCTCGCCGAGGTTGGTGATGGCGCTTCCTCCGTCGAGGTAATCGCATGAGCAGGTACTGGGGGAGGGGCACCCCATGTAGGACTTTTCTGGGAGACAACGGGAGACTCTGGTGGGACAGAAACAGATGCAGTCCGCTGCCTCTGTGCCTGAGCGAGCCGAACGCGCGCCGTGCGCTCCCGTTCTCTCCTTTCCTCCTCTTCTTGCTCACGTTCACGTTCACGCTCTCGCTCTCGCAAGGAAACTAATTCGCCGTTTATATCTTCTATATCTTGTAACCCTTTATGTGTAATTTTAGCCCGAGGAACTGTAGACTTTTGCAAAATAGAATGCTCCAAAGCCTCCTGTTCCGCAATTTTGATGTTCTGCTTTGTTTCCTCGTCTGCCAAGTCCGTTGATGACATTAGGGAAATCTCCTTGGGCGTGATATTGCCGGACGCTATTCGTCTATGAATAACTACACGATCAGCCTTGCTCAGATTGAACTGTAACATTCGGAAACGATCCCTATCATAATTATTAATCCTGAGCACCATTTACCGAATCAGTGACGACGTACTTGTATCTTCCACCAGCGTGTGCTTCCCCCTGCTTATCAGGCTCACTATATATATCATAGGCACATTCCTCAAGCTCAGTCGCAAACCGACCCGCTTGTTCCAATACCTGAGCTTTCTCTTCATCGGTTATTGTCTCTGGATTTTTTTCAACACGCTTCGCCACTTGCTGTTCCCCCTCAACCTCATTTAGCACAGGTACATGAGGATATCTGAGAAACACATCGCGAAGAATTTCCTCCAGTTTTCCCAAACAATATCTCCTGGTGGGATCATCCGTCGCTGTTACCGAAGATGCTTTTTTCTTTTTCGACGGCGGTGCCTGAGTCATACTCACACTCGCGCTTTTTCGTTTCAACGATGGTGGAGGAGAGGCAGAAGCTCGGTGCAATCTCTTACGGCGAGGGTGGCTTTCATCCGCAGAATCCGTGTCCGATTCTGAAGAAATGGGTTTCTTCCGTGCAAGGATATGTCAGAGAGGAGATTTTCAAGACAAATATGTTTCACACCTTCAATCGCCCCTTTGACTTCGTTTCTTCGGCAACATACTCATCATCGCTGCTTGGGTCCTCTTCCGACTCATCTGACTCTGGTTCAGGCAGATGCTTGACGCGCTTTGAAGGAGGCTGAAGCATAGTCTGGGTCCCGTCGAATAGATCTTCAATTGCAGATGGACCTTCCCAATTCACTGATCAAAAGAAAATCAATCAGTATTGAAACCAATGCAAGTAAAGTAGAGAAAAGAGATGTACGGTGCACCCTTCGCCTGAGAATACTCAATAGCGAGAGTAGTGAAAAGCGACTCATGTTGCATTTCACCAGTTTGACACAACTCACGAAGCACCAATCCGTAGTCCTCATGGTGGCCGGGTGCATGGAATTGCGGAAGGGCCACTCGTACATTGCCACCACGAAAAAAGCACACCACTAACAATACTGGCGAACGATAACGCAATGTGGGGCATTATACGACATGTTTGGCTTTTCACAACTACATATCGTAAAACGACAATATAGATATGACGGAACATGGAAAAAGAAGGCTTCAAGTACTCACTTATCGTTCGGCGGCCTGTTGACTCGGTGCAAGTTGGGCAGATGTAGATGTCTTGCAGAGACGCATTGAGATCAAAATGTAAACGGATAAAAACGTGGATAGACGCACTTATGTCATCTGCATCTGGTTCTGACAGATCGACGCATGTGAAATGATACCTGGTGCGATTCGCAACTATTGGTGACGAATGGCTGAAAGGCACGTACCAGGTATGACAGAGTGCACAACGGACCATTGGGGAACCGTCATCTCCCCTTGAGCAGGTGCAGTCGAGTTCTTTCGTGAAGCTCTGGACATTCGTCCGACTCGGTGTCTTTAAAGTCGCATTCGCCGTTTTCGTGGCCCCATTCTCTTTCTCAGGATCGAGGTCGGTCGCATTCCTCAGAGGCTTTTGATCAGGCTCTGCGGTCACGGGAGAGGCGGGGGCGGGATGAGATGAGGCGGTTTTTTTGGACTTTGAGCGTGTGGCCATAGGCGAAGATGATAGTCAAGAACGACGAAGAAGATTCGCACTCCGACGCCAACACATTCCCATCACATGACTGTACGCGTCACGCGATGAGCACAGCCACCGGCATTAGGCGAGGCGAACTGGTGCAGGCGATCCAAGTTAGCTTCGGTCCTCATGGGGACAAACTGCACCACTGAGTCGACTTTCCATCAGAAAGGGCTTGCAGCCAAAATCGGTGACCTTCCTCGCAGATTCATTCTCTCTGCAGGACCGCCTCCGGGTCTGCCGCCCGTTCCTTCGTCTTTGCATGTTGCTGCCTTGTTGCGGTCCATGCTTACATTACAGGCCAAGCCTCTTCCTCTCTAGGTAGGTCGTCATTTTCTCCATCGGATATAGTGATTTCTATCATCATCAACACGCCCCCGGACTTGATTCAACGTTTTTCTTATTCCTTTTCTCCAGGCCAGATCCCCTCGCCTGTATCTATCGTGATACTGTATATTCCATCGCAGCCGCGAACCAGGCTAAATGACGGCCACCGTCTTCAAGGTGACCATATCGAGTCCTAAACACGAGGCGTCCCCACTAACGCGTTCACGACCTAAAAGCCCATTCCTCTAGTATTGCCGCCCTCCGATCCGCCAAAGCCATTAACGGCTCTTGATTTATCCACTTCATCCATATCAACGACCACAGAGCCGTCTGCCAGCAGGGCCCTCCAGCGCCTTCGCTCTTCTTTGGAGCAGACCCTGCGGACAGCAACAAGGCCCAGAAAGGCGTCGCCACCAAATGATATCACAACGCTCACTACCAGCAGTAATAAAGGTAAAGAAAAAGCAAAGCCTAGTGAGGATGCGTCGAGGGAGAAAGGAAAATCAAAAATGCTTCAGCATTTCCCGTCCAAAGTTCCCTTCCGCCGTGGTGCTCGGGATGCAGTAACGCCATCACCGATCCACCCCTCAGGTTCTGTTCTTCAGGAAGATGAGCAGCGCCACGACAAGTCGCGCGTAGCTGGCCTTACTGGCTTCCAGACGCCATCGCTCAGACAAGCGTCTATCTCGTCACCAGCGCTTCATCTTTCATCCCAAGCTATACCCTCCCCGGAATCTCGGTCTGCTGTTCCTGTTTTTTCTACTTCTAGCGCTGCTCTGCTAGTTTCTCCTTTGCGAGAGCAATCGAAGAAAGTTGTCACGCCATCCTCGCATCGCGAGATTAGCTCCCCTTTACGGCTTGGCTCTCGACGTGACAAGGCAGATCCTGTTGACCCTTTCACTGAGGGTACGTCATCAAGGCACAAAGCGATTAAAGCAAACCCGTCTATAATTCCTTCTCCCCCTTCCTCCCCGTCTTTGCCATCAAAAGTGGCTAGTTCACGTGGGAGAGTTCCTACGAGTCGTTTAGACCGGGATCTACCAAGTCCTCCTGAAACACCACCTCCTAGCGTAACACGGGCTCGTGGCCCATCGAAAACTGCAACAAGTTTGAGCAATCCTTCGATGTCTGCTTCCCCGTCACCTGAACCCCCCACACCCACGAGAGGCGCCAGCCCAATCACGACTCGTTCACCCACAATGCGAGCACGCGCTATTGCGTCTCCAACTCGACTATTGCCAACCAATCCTTCCCCCACGCCACCAAAAAATTACATGGAGCAGGCCCAGAGAACATCCTTGGATGCCCCCAGATGTACCTCCCTTGAAGCCCAACGCAGACCAGCGGAATCTCCACTGGAATTACGGACAGATTCTCCGTCACCCGTTCGCCGACGAGCTACGTCACCCACACAGCCATCTTATGCACAGAATCGGCATTTCAGAATTGTTTCCGGTTCGCTGGAAGATCGAGAGCTGATCCGTACAGCAACATCGATGCTGTGCAGAGAAATGATCAGACCACCTCCTCACATGAGCAGAACCGGAATAAGGGACTGGGAGGAGGTAGAGAGGCGCATAAGTTCATTAGCAAGACTGGAGCGAGTGTGGGGGAAGAGCGGAAGTTCAAGCTCGAGTTTCTTAAGTACTTCCGGAGAAGAGCGAGAACTCAAGCATTTCGCTGAGGCCCTCAAAGATGGATTTGTCTTGTGCCAGTAAGTCATCTGTCACGATGCTTTCGTGGAAACATTCTCACGCCCTGAATTCAGGTTCATCAACAAACTGCGCTCAACTTCAGTTGTTCGTCCCGACCCCCGTGAGGATGGCGTTTATAGATCATCCAACATAACCAAGTTTCTCGCTGCATGTGCATCATATGGTCTTCCAAGTGAAGAACTTTTTCAGCCTGGCGACTTGACTGCGGTGGCCAGCGAGCAGCTTGCTCGTGTAGCGAGGACTATCATCTCTCTCATCAACTTTGTTGATTCGCCTCTCCCATCGAAGATTATCTCTGGGCAAGGCCAGAAATCGGTGCCCGTTCCTATGCCTTATCAGAATTCGGCTTCTCGAGGGTCTGCGTCAACACCGAATCTGTTACACTCCTCCCATTCTCCACCCTCTTCTCCAACTCGGAGGCGTTGGCCTCCTCCTTCCGCATTACCTCCGGTACGGTCAAGCAGTTCCGAAGGAGATTCCAACGACGGTGGCCCAAAGAGGAAGGACTTGGACAACAGCCCAGACGAGCTTGAGGAGGAAGGTTTAATAGCAGTGTATGCGAGTACAAACTCATCTTCAGTGCCTCGTATTATGCCGCCCCCGAGATCAGCACTGAGGCCTCGCCCCATGAGACAAGCCCAAAATAGCGGTGCAAGCTCAGGGGCGGCTGACATTCACCTGGACGAAACTCAAAATTCCCGGCAATCCGTCGCTTCATCTGCTATGACGGATACGACTGTCACGACAATGCTATCAAGCATTCTGGACAATAGCCGCAGCTGGAGCGGACAAAATAAGTTTGGGACTATTAGAACGGTGACCACCGAGATGACGTCTGAAGCACCTTCTCTATCACGTACAGAAGGAAGTTCCATAGCGGATGACATGGCTCTGCGGAAATCACAGGACGGGGGAAGTAAATTCAGAGATAGGAAGCTGAGCGAGACACCACCTGCGGATTTAACGCGGGTTGCGGAGGAAACGGACGAAAGCGTTTCTTCTAAAGGTGATGGCAATCAAGTAACCGGCGGTAAGATCGGAGTTCCATTGCCGAAGACGGAGAAAATACTCGCAATCCATTTACACAAGGGACGATGGCCTAATGAATTTATGAACGTTTTCGGCAATGGAAAGACGCCACCAAGCACAGTTGGCACCCCGCCTCTTGAGCTGGATGAAGAGATATTATTCTCATCATCTCCACCTCGAGACTCCCCTTTACCTGCGCGGACTCGGCGGGAAGTGCCACCCGATCCACCGGGCAAGACTCATCGCACAAGACACAGCGTTGACAATCCAATGATAATGCAGAGAGGGACTCTTCTCCGCAGAGAAACGAGCCCGGACAGCTTTCCACAACCTAGACTTATGCTCCGACGGCACAGCACAAAACCCAGTGTAGCGCATCGTAACGCAATTTATCTTCCCCGGACTACCTTAGATGATCCCATTGATCCCAACAACGATTCAGCTGTTCCGTTTCCACAAGCCTGGTCAAGAGGGAGTACATCTGGAAGAGCGACACCTCTTGGTGGATCCCGGTCCAACCATGAGAGGCCCAAATTTCCGCGCGGCAGGTTCCAAAGTGACATCGAGGAATCGCTCACGGCACGGAGACGGATGCATCCAAGCGCGGATGAGTCTGCAGGTCGCGCTAGATCACGCATTGAGAGTACGGTTAGCCTCGGTGTGTCTAGCAACGCAAGCGCGAGCGACCTGTTAAGGCGGGAGTCGGTGGATGGCAATCGAAAAACGATTATTGTCAAAGAAGATGGGAGACCTCCTGTACAATACGTGAGTGTTCCATCGATCACCGAAGATTGACTAATAAGCTCTTGATTCGCTACCAGCAACTTGGCAATTGCATAGGCCGAGGCCAATTTGGCTCCGTCTATAGGGCCCTTAACTTGAGCACCGGACAAATGGTCGCTGTCAAGCAGATACGCCTGGAAGGTCTGAAGGAGGCTGAGGTCGCGGAGCTGATGAGAGAAGTCAACATTTACAGAAGTCTCTCACACCCTGGCATTGTCAGATATGAAGGCATGGCAAGAGATAAAGAGAAGCTGAGCATCGTCCTTGAGTGCGCAGCTCTTTTGAACATGTGATTTATTCTGTAAATACTGATCCCGATTAGATACGCCGAGAATGGTTCACTGGGCCAAACCCTCAAGGCATTTGGTCGTCTAAACGAACGGCTGGTTGCCAGCTATGTTGTCAAGATCCTTGAGGGCTTGCATTATCTACACGGCCAAGATGTGGTACACTGCGATCTTAAAGCTGCGAATATCTTGACTACCAAGACTGGAAATGTCAAACTCACGGACTTTGGCGTATCGCTCAACCTCCGTGCGATGGGGCGTGACCAGGAGAACGTTGCGGGAACTCCCAATTGGATGGCTCCCGAGATCATAGAGTTGAAGGGCGCTTCTTCCAAATCCGATATATGGTCGCTTGCGTGCACGGTCATCGAGTTATTGACGGGGAAGCCTCCGTATGCTGACATTTCGAATAGCATGAGTGGTTCGTATCCTACTTTATTCATATCATCTTGCTAAAATGAGTTTATAGTCATGTTCCACATTGTCGACGATGTGATGCCTCCAATCCCAGAGGAATGCTCGGATCTTGCCCGCGAATTTCTAATCCAGTGCTTCAATAAGGATCCAACCAAACGTCCTAGCGCGGAGATTTTGTTTGAGCATTCATGGTTGAAGCAGAACTGGGGCTTACACAAGGTAAACGTGCACAATATTTTATTGTCCCTTTCTGACTAGCTCCCAGGAGTTACGCCCTCAAGATAGTATTCCTTTCCTCCGCCGGGTCAGTGCAGATCTGCAAAAATCTGAAGTTGTGCGATATCTCACTCAGATTGAAATGCCTGATGCTTCCGCGCAAGACAGTGTCCCCCGTCCTCCCAAAGAATCATCATCTCATCAAAGTCTGCTTGAACGACGACTCTCTACCTGTTCTCCGAATCCCTTGGGCGAAAGCGACTTTTCACCACGCGAGCACTCATTTGTTAAAACAACATTCAGTAAACGTGCGTCACACACCTTGAACTCTTTGTATGCATATTTACGATCAATCTGTCGCAGCTATGCGTTGTAGAGTATGCTTGTCGGATGTGAAGAAGTCTGCGGTCATTTGCGCACAATGTAGTCTTATATCACATTCGAAATGCGCACACAACGCTCCCCCGACATGCGACTTGCGTGCTCAGCTTCTGCTATACGCTCAATATGCTGAGAAAGGTAATCCAAATAGTCTTTATCACAACCCTGCGGATGGTCTTGGTTCAAATCGGCCACCTGGCGCATCATCGGATACACCTTCTGTCACTCAGTCGGATCCCTCACCATCGGTTAACCCAGCTCAACCTCACACGGGTTTCAAATTCATTTCGGTTTTTAAGCGGTCTTCCCGCTCCCACCTTGAAGAACACGCGTCATCGGCGTCAGTCCCTCAAACTTTGGGAGACGGCAAAATGGTGCGAAAAAAAACGGGATTTTACATTCGCAACAAGGAGCGTCCACGCTCAACGATCAGTAACAGTACTGGAGTCAGTAGCCTTCGAAGCGCTGCTACAGCTGCCGGAAGCCTGTCCAGCGGGCCTGACGTGCGCAAGTCTCGCATATCTAACACCTCGATGGACGGGGGTGTACATCGCTACAGTGATCCTGGAGCCCGATCTAGGATGGCTTCTGCCGTAGATTCTGTTGATGGTGACGAGGTTGGTTTATTGCCATCGGAAATCCCCCAGCGCAAGAAAAGGGACTCTATGAAATCAAACAACGGTTGCATTGTACAATAAGCATTTTCCATTCACCGCTCTCCTCATTCTTTCATTGTCTCATTCATGTGCATGTGCATTGACCCTGACTATCAAACGCTGTAGTATGCATCCCATTTTTGTTACCTTATATTTCGTTCTTTTGCCGACGTGTCAAGCGTTTCACACCACAATGCTTAGCTTCGTCGGTTCAATTGCTAATAGCTTATAGTTTTTATTATTATTGTGTATTTTACGGCAGTGCTATTCGTACCCGCTGTGTTGATGACAAGGACAATGATGGTCATTGATCCAAATCGGGATTCACCGATCACGCACGATGAGCGATCCTTCAACGTTTCAACAATCCTCGTGTCCGCCTATGCCCATAATCTCTTTTGTTCAGTCTATATGAACAGGCACAACTCGTGGTTCTCGTAGTAACGAAGACAGCACGATGTCAATACAATTCTTACTTGACTTTTGCCAAGGCGGAGCTAACCAATCATTATGTTCTTGTAAGGCTCCCCCGCTGGAGTCCCTGCTAGTCATGCGGACTACATATAGATGATGTGCATCATGAAAGTGAATTGACTTTGTGTCTCTTGACGGCCAGCCATGCTCCTCAAGTCTTTCGTTCTTTCCCTTGTACTATTTTGCAGTGTCCTGCAGAGTTTTGCAAATGAGTATCAAACGAACGCTCAACGCCTGGCCAATGGCTTGACACCGAAACGGCCAAGGTCATTTGGTCACATCGTGCCAGGTTATACTTACTCTGACAAGAAGCCAACCCATGCCCTGCGTGTGTACCTCTTCTTCACAGAAGTTGCGTTAGTAACTCATCTGTACGGAAGGTTTTCGACGCTCAGAACCATCTTCAAAACCAGCAATGTAATTTTGCACCAATTATCAGATGGACCTTTGTACTGAAAGATTATAGTACTAGCTACAAAGGCCGAATAGACGTCCGCACCACCAGTGGACAGTCCCTGGGTTACGTTAGAAACCGCGCGGATGCGAGTTCCATGTGAGTAATTTCATTCAGCTCCGCCTCTTCACATATCACTCAGAATGTGACAGAAGCGGAGTAGATGCGCTGCAAGACCCAAGCCAAGAAATTATAGTCGAGATTATAATGCAGAGCACCCCAACAAACATTTTCGTGAAAGTACGTCATTCTGCACCGACAGACATCGGGTGCTAGACATAGTTATCCTTAGAATGCGGCCTTTCCAGCACCCTACTTTGTTGGTGCAGCGGGAAAAGCAAATATAGGCACGGGGTTACGCAAGTGCGTAACAAAGAACTCCCCATACAACGCGTTGCTGACCGCATGACAGCACTTTGGCATTTACAAATGTCCACAGCAGTGAGTACGGCATTGTCCCCTCTGCATTTTGTTATTAATGCTGGGTCAAGCGCCACCTGGTTCACAGCCAGTGATTTCGTCAAGTCGCTCTGGTGACTTTGTGGAGTCTGCGATATGGCATATCGAGCCTGACACGCTGGAGTTAACAGGTTAGTATCGACCTTGTATGACAGGTCTCGTGGCTGACGCGTGCCTGAAGCACAGTACATTAACCCAGATGGGTCCAAGCCATCAACTATTGTGGTTTACGATATACGCGAAGTACGTCGATTTCATCTTATCAAACGTTGAAATAATATTTTCAACAGAATTCGTTGTTCTTCGTCGGAGATCTTGCCGCGTACAACACAAATAATGACACTCCTGCCTCTCCCGTGGTACGCGACAATGGCGCGAAACTAGTTCATCACCTGACTTGTGTTTTAGAGACTTTTCTTGACTCCAGGAAATTAGATTTCTTGTCAAAATCATACCTTGAATCAGTTCCCCGCATTAAATGAAACTGCCGTGCGGAGCAGAACGCGGCCTTATCGATACGCCCTGGTGGCGAATTAATGCAAACCTAGATCTACATGTTGTTATTGACGTAAGACTTTGTTGAGTACTTGCACGGTCTAGCGTACATCATGTTAGGTCACTCTTTGTTTCTGGAAGTGCGACACCAACCGCCAAATCCCCTGTTGAAATAGAGTTCCGACCTACCGTCCTCCGTTTTATCTCATCTCAGGATAGCTCACGAGTAATGAATGTAAACCACTGCCGCTAGTACTTCGTCGACCTTGTTACTTTCGAGCAAAATAATCATTACGCTCGCATCCTACTTTCAAAATGTGTATGGCATCGGATCGCCATGAGATATGGGACCCTGATATACCTGATCGCGCGATCAGCGCTCAGCAAATCACGCTCCGTACGGAGTGGAAACACCGTCTTTAGTGCCTTAAATTATCTTCAAAAATAATGCACATATCGTAAAATGATCCGACTTCAAGTTGGCACAGTGATACGGGAGGGCAGTGCACGCGCGCCAAGTCCACCATTTATCGGGATTTCGGGATAAAGATATTGGTGACAGATGAGTGGTTTGCAAAAAACGTGGAACATCTGTTGAAGTGAATACCGCCAATGGCACGTACGCATGTCGATAGGCTGATTGTAAGTACTACGCGGCCCTCGCACGCTCCTGGAATAAACAATGTGAAAGACGAGATTTAGGCGCCCCCCATTCCATTATATCTCCTCAATTTCTCCCAGAACGTTTCCTATCCCATGTCTGCAAGTCAAAATTTGAAGTGACTGGAACGAAAGCCGACAATCGTGCATGCCGACAAGCACGTTCCCACTTCTCAAAGTTCGAGGGCGCGAAAAGTACAGGTAGATTTGCCATGACATATCCAGCCAGCGTATTTCAATATGATGTCTACAATTAAAGTTACAACAGATTTCAAGTGCAAAACACCACGAATGCGTAAATCGTCAATACCCCGTTGCCAATGTTCACCATTCGGCTCCCGGTGCCATTTTCACAACGAAAAAGATGCTATTTGAGAACTGAGAATTATCCCATCCCCATTCAAGGATTTTGTGGGTCTCCTTGAGCAAGTATATCTTTTTCAGGGTAGGCATGTAGTTGTCCATTGGCACAATAATTCTCCTAAGATTCTGCATTCTAAACAGATTAGGAGTCACACGTTTAAAAGCGTGCCCTGGCGGGTTAGTTGGCTCCATTGTTGATATACAGGATTATCTTGTGCTGCACTCTAGACACCCCCAGTGAGATAATGGAACGAATATGAAGAATGCTTACTGGAGGATGGGACGTTCCCAACTCGCGATGCTCGATGGGCAGAGGTGAAGCACTTATAGCAGACGCGAAGAGGAGGAGGAGGGGGACGGCAGAAAAGTACATGGTGCGCCGATTGAGCGAGGACCAGCCTAGGGTTGAAAGAGCGGCGTCGACTTGATTTATAAGTATGTAGATGTTGCTACCATCAGCCGATTGGAACTTTTGACCAGATCATGATCAATGTTGTTAGGAGACAGTAACTCCACACTAGATTGTTGTCACGCATCACCCTTCAAACAGATATGATGCTTCATGGTTACCCGCAAGGGCGCCGACCGCCTGTGGGCTTCGCGAGAACAAGGGGTTATCGACGCAACATCGGCATTCGCGGATGGAAACGTTCCCTGTAGTACTCGGCAGATGCTATGCGATTGGTCGCGGGGGTACAATGCAACGGGAATTGTGATGCCATGATGATTCGTAAGATGCCATGAGATGGACGCAGAGAGAGAGCATTGAACTAATGATGGCTCGTAGGCGTAGCCTGTCAAAAGGGAACCCGGACGAGACGTAGGACCAGATTGGCTTCCGGACTGCGCTTTATTGGTTGCGAGTAAATTTCCTGGGTAGCTAAGAGCGTAGGTACAGCTGGAGTAGCAATTCTCCGATAATCGCCCGGGAGACACCCCATGCATCGCCAAGCTTTATTATATTCTATCAACTAATCAGTGATGATCATGCCTAGACATACAAGACCTTGAATCTTTTGACGCAATACACAATGTACGTTCAGAGAATATTTAATATCTAGCTTATGAGAACACACGAGACTCGAAAAAGAGGAAGATAGGGCAGAGGTGTGAGATTAAGAAACCATGTGAGCCAACGCATCGATTATTGGTCGAAGTGTTCCTCGCATCCGCTAGCTCAACTGTGAGGGTACCGAACGAGAACTTATGAAAATACACACCACCCAGACCGGAAGTTCAGTGATAACATCTAACGTGTACACATTCAAGAATGTCCTTTCGATTTACGCGACGGGCCATGATTTAGATCGGACAGTTGAAATCCAGTGTGTACCAGCGTGAGGGTACTGGACGAATTTGGCAAGGGAGTAAGTCAAGAGAGGAACACGCGTACCTGCCATGTCATAACACCACCGGCTGGTTGAATGAGACCCTCAATTATTATATATCGAACAAGTCACTTACTCCATTCTTGGTCTTTCGCTTGTGATAAGCACGACGACATAGTGAAAGGATCCATGTAACCATTATCAGCGTCCGCGGCAGTAGCAGGCTTTCCTATGACAATTTTAGACATGGGAACACCATTAGCCGCAATCTGAAAGACTGTTGTTTTCGGCCAGCGTTTCGATGATTTTGTTAAGAGGCCGGGGCAAGTGATATATTCCGAGGTTCCCTCTACAGACACTAGACTCCCAATGATCCAAGTTTGGACTCACGATTGTAGAACTGTATATTATACCAGTCAATCAAGTGACCCACAGCTGAATCTATGGCAAGGTAGCCCCCACCATACCATCTATCGGGCTCGAACCTTCGTGCCGTCAGTTGCTGAACTACAGTTTATAAATGCTCCATTACCACGGTGCCACAGCTTCATTTCACGATCAGGAATTATCCCGTCCCTTGAGAAACGATGTACTCACGTGCATGGGTGATGATGTATTGTCCCGCAGGTAATCGAGACCGCAATGTCCGCGTAAACACGATTAACCAGTTCTGAATATTAGTCAAGGCAATTAGTAACGGTCTTCAAGCAATGAGTCATACCTCTGCGCTACCATCGCCCTTATCGAAAGCGGCAAAGTCCTCATAGTCAATGTCAATCCCGTCAAGCTGATATTGTTCAACCCAGGCCGCCATGGTGTTAGCAGTATCGACTGGGTCCGCTCCCCGTGTTGTGGGAGTATCCTCAGAACCGAAAGCGGATACTAGTAAATAGATACCTGCGGCTGCGTACTGGGACTTGGTTATCGAGCGCTGGGTGTCGTTCATCAAGGTCCACGCGTGTGCCTTCAAAACAGTAAGCACAGTTCACTGGGAAACGAAGAAAAGGCACATTATCACGAGGACCTCTAACGAGAAGGAACGCCAGGTTACTTCACAACATTAAGCAGCGAACGATGGCAAATATAACACATACAAAGTATTGAAACCCTGTCGGTGCATATGAATATTAGCAGACAAGATTCGCGAATGCACGTACTTCTATTGACGATGGATGTGGAAGTGCCGAGTTAGAGTAGAGCACGAAATGCGGGGCTGAAGAGGATACCGAATGGGTAGGTGTATCGGGGGTTTGCTCATTCGTGAGTGATCCCCCAGTAATAGGGACAGACCATCCATAATCCACGAAGAGAAGAGTCATTCCAAGTGCGGTGAACCAGACAGGGAGCATGATACTTGACTTCATGGGTGGAGCCGAACAAGACTCTTATTCGACAATGGCTGACATTAATACTCGATCCCAAAGATGTACCTAACGAGTCTTTTGTCAGATGCTATACATGAGATTGGTGTGTGTAGACCATAACTCAAGGCTTACCATGCAAACGAAGACCAAGCTCCCGATGCCAGCCATGTGTGATGTGATACAATTCTTGTGGTGCTGGCACATGCTAAAAAAAACAGCACAAATGCAATCCTACCTACACACGGACGCGATTTATGTACCAGCATGTGGTGACAGGTTGACATGGGCAGTTGAAAAATGTCATCGATTACGCTCTGCGGCTGACCTCGGATTAGAAAATGATGAAAATAGATGAACCAGGGAGCGTCCTTCTGTAAATGGTAAGTCGGGGCGATCTTCAATTAACTAACCTTGCGAGTTAAGTACTTCAACTTCGGTTCGAGCTTCAAGCGTACAATTGCGATTTGAATGATTCAACCAATATTACCTCACAAGTCATGCCGGTGGTAAATCAGTATTCGAGTCTCCGACCACGAGGAGCGTCATGGCTTGCAAGTGTGTTTGGACAACGCGCTGCGCTATGGACCGAATTAATGTGACACCGCGGGAAATGATGGATGATCGTTTGTCCCATCCACTCCGCACACGCCTGTTACTTATGTAAAATTAAAATTCCTGGAGATTAATTCGTCCTTTTTTATTCGTTCTGCCATGTCGCAGCTCAAGTCAAAAACCTCTCCCCTCAAAAGCAAGGTTAATTTCGATGAGCGTGTGTCGACTGGGTAGGTATCATATAGCGCCTATTATTAATGCTCTCCAACTCATTGCATCTAGTCGCCTGGAAGCGGCTGTCAAACAGGTGTCAGGCCGAACTCAGGAATTCGAACGCCAGCTGAGGACCGTCGAAGTACGTTCTTTGCGTTACATCGGGTTCAAATCCGAACCGCTTAGTCTCAAATATCTACCACACTTAGCAATTTTCGAGCGATTGACAGTAGAATGCGGGAAGCTTATTCTGGAATAGAGGTATATCCATTTTGATAACTTGTGACAATACTGAAGACCGTTCTCAGCAACACAATTTGCGAGCAAGTCGTGCGTTAGAGCACCAAGTGTCATACATCGACGAACAGTTACAGGAATCGGAAAAATCGCTGACACAACTCAAAGAGACGCTTCCCGCTGTGGACTCACAAGTAACAGAAATACGTGCTATGTATAACTCGGGACGTGAAGAAGCGAGTTGATAATCTGGTCCTATGCTTGTATGATGCTTACTCTGAATAGGCACAGGAGTTGGTTGAGAATTTGACCTGGCTCAATACTGATTTCTACGAACGATGGCGTCGTATTATCTTTTTTGACAGCCCCGTTTCATGGCAGTGGAAGTTCGTCATGCGAGCTATATTTGCCGTGTCGTTTGTTACTTGCACGTTTCTTTTCTGCATTGCTGTTGCTGGAGCGTACCGCGCACATCGACATCGACTGGTTTGGGGGGACAAGCTCTTGTCATGAATGTGTTTTACATTTAATGCAATCTGGATTTCGCGACCTGTGGTCATACATTTCATGCTTAGACTGTATCTGTACTTGAACATAGCATTCTCCTTGACGGTCACATTTGATTCCATCAGTAATGGATAGCTTCGACGACCTCCTCGCGCCCTCTCGCCATTTTCTAGAGGAAAATCCATTTGCCGATCCCTTTGCGAAGCGCTCAAACTCGCCAGACCCTTGGGCTTCTCCATTTGCCATAAATCAAGCCGGTTCAAAGGAGCACGGTTCAACCGCAACTACCACCGATCCTCCGTCTGAGGAAACAGGACACGGCATTTCTTCGCATGAATCAGCAGAGGAGAGCAATACCTCATATATAAAAGACCCATTGGACTCAGAGTCCCTGGCGCACTCAGGGGAACATGATAGCTCCGCAATTGGACAATCACACATTCGTGGTTTCAAAGAAAGCGTCGAGCCAGACTCTCAATTCTCGGAGACCGCGACCATAAGGCCCACGAATAATGTAAATGTCGTTGAAGTCTCTGCAGCAAACGAGGCCCAGTCACATATCGCCGAGCGCGAAGCTGCGACGCCCGAGACTTTGCATCCCCCAGACAATGCCCTATCGCCCTCGTCAAGCATTAGAGATGTAGGTTTCACGTCGCCTCTGCAATCACCTTCTACCATGGGTATCGAACGTTCGATTGCAAACCTCTCCGTAGGGGGTGAACCGAGTGGGGGATGGATGAACGAACAGACAGCCTGGGGCGGCGAAAGCACTTCGTTCGTTGCTGCCAAGCCCCCTGTGGAAGATGACAGTGACGACGACAAGCCGATCCGACAAACATTCAGGACGAATACTCAGGAGGACAAATTTGTCAGTTTCTTTTCTCTATGACCATATGGCTGACCAATCGTTGTAGGACGAAGCAAAAGGAAATCAGATCCAGCCACTATTTGTGATATCAGTCGAAGATCCACAGAAGGTTGGGGATCATATTCGACCTTATATAATGTATACCGTGCATACTCGGGTAGGCATACCGTGTCTCTCATCGTCAGACTTTTGATAATTCTTTACCCAGACAACTTCACCGTCGTTCCAGAGGGCATCATTTTCCGTCCTTCGACGCTATTCGGATTTCCTTTGGCTGTATGAGACGCTCTGTGTCAACAACCCTGGAGTTGTGGTGCCTCCTGTCCCAGAAAAGAGTGCTCTCAACAGGTTCGACGAACAGTTCGTTCGCCAACGACGCTTAGGACTCGAGAAGTGCGTGCAGAAAGTAGCAAACCACCCAGTGCTCTGCAAGGACTCTGATCTCAGGCTCTTTCTGGAAAGCGATACATTTGCATTAGATGTAAGCCCTCTCCCCCTTGATTAATCTTCTCATTAAATCATCATCATAGATAAAACATAGGAAAGCAGAACTTGCGCATGAACGAGGTGGAATTATGGCATCTATTGGGCAAAGTATCACAGGTCACCGTTTCCACGAAACGGATGAAGTCAGTTGAATAGTGGTTGTCACTGATCGTGATAATGACATCTCTCAAGTGGTTTGACAGACAGAGATCATACCTCGATGGTCTGGAGTCCCAGCTTCGCGGTTTAGTCAAAGCTGTTGAGCAGTTGGCTAAGCAACGTCAAGGTATGCAGACCACTTGTCGATGGGCTTGAATATTTAGCTTATTGTAGAACTTGCCGTTGCTGCGAGCGACTTTGCTCAGTCGGTTGCGGACTTGGCTGAGGCGGGCGTTGGTGAACACTTATCTGCTGCGCTGGCGGGTCTGGGAGACATGGAGAAAAAATACCAAGAGTTGCAGAACTCTCAGTCTGAACAAGACATGGCGACCTTTTTGAGTACTGGTCAGTTTCAGCGCTGTGGCCATCGCTCGGATAATGATTTTTTGTTTTTTGTTTTGATAGCCGATGAATATACACGGTTGATAGGCTCTGTTCGGGTGCGTCACTTAGTATCCGCATTGGATATGACGTTAGTCATGTCCTCGTCCATAGAGCGCTTTTGGTTCTCGCGTGCGGGTGTATCATTCATGGAAGTCTTCAGAGAGCGATCTCCTTCGAATAAAGCAAGCGCATGAAAGAGATAGAGCTCAGGGTCGGATATCATCTGATCGCTTGGCATATTCTTTGAGTAGGATTGCAGAGGCAAGCATATATATCTCCGTCAAGCTTACTCATGCTGATAAACTGTGCCAGGCTGAGCGACGTGCTGTGGAAGCCAAGCAGGAATACGAACACGTATCAAAACTTGTGAAATCAGAGATGGGACGCTTTGAACGGGAGCGTGTTGAGGATTTCAAGGAAACCCTCAAAACATTCTTAGAAGGTATGATTTCACGGCAGGCGCAGGTCAGTCACAACCCATTATTGTCGTCAAAGTCACCCAAGTATTACAGCTTATTTCGAATTGGGAGGGTTATCAGCAAACGCTCCTTAAGAGTGTCGGGGACAGCAACGCCGTTCAATCTACTGGTGTAACCTCATAATTGTATATTGATGAATGTAATACATCCTTATTTCAATCTACTACCTGAAATCAGATATATGAGTGAATTGATAGGATAAGTATATAACGGGGCGGTGGGCTCATTCCCAATATCGAGGGGCTTTATTCTCGCTCTCACCGCCTACTTCAAGGAAATCTGAAGGACGATCTCTCTTCAAATTCCGCCGGCGATTATTCAAAGGTAAACGTTGGTAGGCAGAATCCTGATTAGGCGGCTGCTGACCCGAGAACGAATTCGTCCACGCTGCATTACTCTGTGAGAAGCCGAATCCTAAACCAGCAGCACCGGTGTCTTGCATTTGCTGCTGTTGTTGCTGTTGTTGCTGTTGTTGTTGCTGGAACGATGTTGCTGCCGCGATGGCCGCAGCAACTGTTTGTGCTTGTTGTAGCTGCATTTGAAGTTGCTGATGCTGCATCTCAGTCTGTTGTCGAACTTGATTGGGCAACGAAGAATTTTGAAGCATCAGCGAGATTTGAGATATTTGGGCTTGCAATTGGGGAATACTATCTGAAATCATCTGCATGTCCATACTGAGACCGGTCGGATCAAGGAAGTCTTGCCCAGCGCCGCCTTGTTCGAGATTTGACTTCACGTGCCGGGATAAGTGAATGAAAATCATTGCGGGTATATGCCTACCTGTCCTTCCTCAGCAATCCCTGATTCTTCTTCTTTTCCTTCTCTTCTACTCTCCTCAATAGCCTTCTCTATATAGTCCGAAATGCGCACACGCGTAGGTTTATCTACGATTAGCTTATCCAAGGATGCGATCTTCTTCGAACAGTTATGACAGATAAAATCTCGCTCCAAAAGATGTGTTTGTATACATTCTTCGCAATATGTTGTTTCACAGCAGGGCGTTTTAACAGCATCCCGAAATAACTTGTTATCTATAGGACAAGCTAAAGATGAGTCCGTGGGCATGCGTTCTCGAACTTCTGCGGCCGTCAGACCCTTGAGGCGAGAGACTTGTTTTTGCCATGAGACGCTAAATTACGCAGGTCGATTAATGCATCGGAGATGTAAGGTAGGGATTGTTCAACGTACAGATCGGGCTGCGCGACGACATATCCTCCTTCAGGTGTAACCATTACACCTTGCCCTAGTTCCGCGCTGTGGGGATTTTCAACGGCCTTGAGCATACTTCTAGGAATACCGGTAGTTCTCTTGATGCGAGGTCGGTTGTCAAATTCTCGGTCATTGTTGGTGGGACAGTCGTGTATCCAGTGACCTGAAAGGGGTTGGAGACGAAGTGACTATATTATGCGGCCTGCAAACCTTTTTGACCACAGCGATAACAAACATAACTTGGGGGCAGTGGCCGATCGGAGGGCTGATGGAATGTGTGTGATTTCCCAGTTCGATTGAATCCAGTTCCTCGAGAATTGGTATATATGCGCGTTGCACTGTTCAGAAACGGAAACCGAAGTTTTGTTCATTAGACCAAGGACTACTACACAGACAAAATCCACGAGGGACGACACTAACTGAGACATCTTTTCCTGGGTTTCCTCCCAGTTCTCGGTTTGGGCCTTGAACATGGCAGCCATTGCAGCTGCCTCATCCTCTTTCGTAATGGCGGACAAGATAGTAGGCGCAGGCTGAGAAGACTAAGACTTAATCCACGTCTAATCGTCAGAAGCGGACTCGCATACCGTCGATGAGCTCGGCGTATTTTCCTCTTTGACGTCAAATCGCTTTGACATGGCACCTTTATGCCATGTCATCCCGCTCCCAGAACCTGGCCTTCCTGCTGCTTCTGATGAAGGGAGAGCATTCAGAGCACCTGAAGCGTAATACGATGCTTTCCTTTTCCAGCTTTTGGAACAGGTATTCGCTTAACAATAATGGAGGAGGACCGAGGTATAATTTGCGAATCATCCTTATACTCTAGGGTGAAGAGGGTGTCAACTAGCGAAGACAAGAAAAGCGCACGGCGCACCCTGACTGGACGTTGCGTCGAATACAACGAGGTCAAAGTCATTTGCTTTGCTCATACTGTTCGCTAATATAATCTCGCGCTTCAGATCAAACACTGAAATTCCAGTGCCATCGAATGTCACTCGAGATTCATCTTTCTGCGACTTGAACTTGTAGAAAACAGACGATGCCATTTCGTTTCAAGGGCAGATGGAAGCTTACGCAAGTGGTTGTTAGTGTTTGTTGTGGTGGTTTATGGCACATCTAATTTTGTGGTTCGACACGGTTATATAAATCGCTTTTCGCGAAGCGAACGACAAAATGGCCTCTTCCAACGGCCTTCGCAAAAGAAATCTTGGGTCTGAGCCCAGCACCGTCGTAATCACCGAAGAAGGGAAGGCTTCAGACCAACGTCTAGATACCCATGAGACGTAAGCAGCATAAGCTCTTCGCGTGTTTACATGTCAAAAAAACGCGTCTTCTTTCTTCCTAGTTATGAATTTGGAGGCCCATGGGGTGTTTTCGCCATTATGACCGGTTTTCCTGTCCTAATGTATTATCTCTGGATCTGCTTATGGTTTTATGATGGCAACTTGGTCTACCCAACTTCACTCGATGACATTGTTCCATTTTTGTGGAGAATGTGGAAACATATCCGTGTGGTACGTCACCTCGCCAAGGTGCTTGACAGATAGCTCCATCCGAACATCCAGGATGCTAGTCCCAATTGGTATGCCTGGAAGGTGTACTCCGGGAACATTTTCTTCCAGCTTTTCCTTGCTTGGATCATGCCAGGATACATGCAAGAAGGATTGCCTGTCCCCTCTCTTGGATACAAGACACTCATGTATAACTGCAACGCTCTTACATCACTATATGCAAATTTGGTCACGGCCGGCGTCTTGCATTACACGAAAATATTCCGCCTTACTGAAATCATCGACAATTTTGGCCATCTGATGACTGTCGCAATGATCTGGGGCTTTGCTGTTTCGTTTGGAATTTATTTTATCGCAGTATGGACTAACACCCAATTTCGCATGTCCGGAAATTTCATATATGACGTCTTCATGGGTGCTTCCCTCAATCCTCGTATCGGACCAGTTGATCTCAAAATGTGGGCGGAGGTTCGCATTCCCTGGGTCCTAGTCTTTTTCATGTCCATTTCTGGAGCATGCAAGCAGTATGAGAATTATGGTTATGTTACCCCAGTAGGTACCTCTTACTGTGCTCAAGTGCTCATTGTTGACTTCAATTCAGAATATGTTATTCATGTGCCTAGCCACTGGCTTTTATATCAACGCCTGGTGTGTATGTTACCTTCACATGAAGCAATGCTGATTCGAGTCCAGTGCGAAAGGCGAAGAGTGTATTCCTCAAACATGGGACATGTATCACGAAAAGTATGTGATCGTACAGCTGTCTTCACCTCTTTTTAAGCGTTGTTGTAAGATGGGGCTTTATGGTTATTTTCTGGAATTTGGCCGGTGTACCCTTTGTGAGTACTATCTATACCATGGCTCGAACGTCGCTGACTATTTTTTAGTCCTATATATATTCCGTTGTGTACATGGCATCGCATGACCCGGAAAAATACCGCTTTTCGACGTTCACATATTACATTCTATTTGGTACATTGGTGACCGCGTATTATGTGTTTGTACATCGCTCTTGCTCGCGACGTGATGCTTACAAGAAACATGTAGTTGGGACACGTCTATGGCACAAAAGAGTCACTTCAAGATGCAAACTCAGGGGATTTATAAATATCGCAAAACATTTCCCCAGCTGCCCTGGAACACGGTAACGAATCCCACATTTATCCAAACAAAACACGGGTAAGCCATCTTTACTTGCTGAAGTGTTTTGGTTGATGGCGCGAAGAAATCGATTACTAACGAGTGGATGGTGGGCATACTCCCGCAAGCCTAATTACGTTGCGGATTGGGTAATGAGTTTTCTGTGGGGTGCTTGCATTGGTCCTGCCTCCGTCATCCCATACTTTTACTCCGTGTTCTTCATTACCGTTCTGATCCATCGCTGCTCACGGGACTTTGAAAGGTTTGTCTTTTTGCGTTCTAGTCGTGATATTCTGACCGGATTTCTAGGTGCTCGAGAAAGTATGGTGAGGATTGGGACCGCTATTGCCAAGTGGTCAAGTATAAATTTATCCCATATATCTATTGAGCGCCCGATGTATATACCAAACTACGTTATACCGAATGGATGAAAAGTATCACACTCCTTTTGAAGTTGCGGCTAGTTGGTTGGCATCTTCAAGCAAGATGTTTTCAATCCATCTCCGCTCCACTTAGCAACTTCAACTAGCAAGTCGCGCTTCTTTTCAATGGCACCAGCGTAACGCAGCTCATACAGCGTGGCTACACACTGAATGAGATTACAAGATAAACGAAAGTCATCACTTACCAAGGTTGAACAAGAAAGGCTCGGCTACCACGACGCTTGATGGCGATGTCTTTAGCGCATTCTCAAGTATCGCGATGCCCTAAACCTCATTCGTGACCAAAGGTAAAATGTATTTGATACAGCACACTGACCTCTCGCACCCTGCCTTGACCTAGGAGGGCAACAGCGTTGTTGTTCGCTGCCTGGAAGATGATGAATTTTCTCACACACACACACACATTCAATGGGAATGAAACACACGACAAAATTATCCGCATCCTTCTCGAGCAATTGACCAAGTATAACCGTCGCTCTCTCCCATTGACCATCGGCACAGGCAAAGAGTGCCGCATTCATCTCTTTCATCGTCGCATCCGCGGACGGATCTTGAGCCACGTCAGAGAAATGTCTTGCCGCCATATGCAGGTTTCCCGCCTGCAAGTACATTCTCCCTACGACAGAACGCAAGGCAGGAATAGACGTATTTTGTGCATCCTGCTGTGCGCCGTCTGCCGTCACAGCATAGTTCGGCTGCTGACACAAGGGTTCCATGAGCTTCGTTGCAGCTGCTATATCCTAAAATGCTGTTAGAAACGAATCTGAATATATTTGCGTAGAGAAACACAAACGTTCATCTCCATTAACTGCGATGCCATGATGAGACATATCCTAACGCCCCGCTCTTTCCACATGGTTGCCGTTACCGCACTCCCGTCGGTAGCACTGGTGGCAGTCAGAGTCGCACCAGCTTTGGCCCTAGACGCTGCCAGCGCCGCTGCTTGGCGCCCTGCCTGGCGTGCTTTAATTTTACACTCGTGCAGGAGCGCATATAAAGCGTCCAGATACCCCATGTGGTCACCAGCCCAATACTTCAAACGCGCATGCATGACGTCCAATTCGAAAGGCAGGATATTGTCAAACAGCCAGGCACGATCGTCGGGCGGCTCTATCGCGTTGAGCACGGCAAAGAGATTTGTGCATTCCGCTGACGTCTGGTTGAAGAGGCGGAGACGCGAAAGGCTGGATAACCTGATATACCATAGCTAAATTGAAGGCGAAAACGATCGATTTGTCTGCAGCTTGTCTCGCGATTTGGCTTACATTCAAAATCAGAGTCAAATCTTCTGGATTTGCAGTGACCAGTCGATCTCGTGCCATCCGGGCCAGTGCGCGCCAACTGTTGGTCATCTACAATATTCAGATCACATAGTTCACATTTAACACCTTCGATGTACCTTCAAACAAAATCACTTACAACGAGCGTATGAAAGTCATTGCGCTGCCAATCTCCAGTCAAATCTCGTATGGGCCGTTTCTCAGGCGGGTAAATATATTTCGAAAGTAGAATAGTCAAAGGGTCCGTCTAGCATACATATAATACATGATTGATCTAGATAGGTACCACGTTAACTGGTTATAGATAAAAGAGCGGCGCACGTTGGGTATTGGAAGAAACATGCTGGGCGCGATCAATGCAGGGACAAACAATTCCGGTGCCTCTTCTTTCTCGCTCTCCGTAGAGGGCAAAGCTGGGACATCCTTATCGATCACTGGTGGAGTCGATACGGCAGGAGTCACAGCTGCAGAGGCCTCTTGAGGCAACAAGGAGATCTCGTGTGCCGGAGTACTGTGTCCATGAGATTCGGAAATGGTCTCTACTGGAGCCGTCGCAGCATTGCGTTCCTCTTCAGAAGCGCATCGCCCTCGTCATCGACGAGGAAAGGATCGGGAACCTCGGGTTCCGTGATCACGTCGGGGGAGGTGGGTGGCTCTAAATCATAAGAGCCCTCCATCATCTCTGACGTATCCGCTACGGGAGGAGGCTCCAGAGAACTACCATATTGATCATGATCCATCTCTTCCTCTGCTACTCGCTCTTCTTCGGCGGTGCTTTCTTCAACGACCACGAGCTGATACTGCGGCGGATCGAATGTAGGTTCTAGTTGCAGCGACAGTTCTTTCTCTTCCACACCTTGAGTTAGCTCTTCACTTGCCAAAGTTCCCGAGTCTGAGATAGAGTGCTCGACAGTGGTAGATACACTTTCAGCGCGCGAGCTGGGGCGAGTCCGCGGAAAGAAACCAGAGATGAAACTCAAACTTCGAGTGCGGCGCGCAACGTGCCTATCACGTTTTTCTTCCCACGACGTCCCGCCATCACGCCGCATTCGTTCCGTCCCACTGCCCGGCTCCTCCGGTTGTTGGCCAATCGGAGTGGTGGCATGGTCGTGCGACGCCGTGCCCTCCATCGGCGCGTGCACCCCAAGCGGCGCAAGAAGAGGATTCGTCGTTAGCGGAACGATGGCCGCCAGCCCGCTCTCCGACGGCGACCGATGTTTATGGTTCGTCACATGATCGCTAATACGGCGTAGCGAGCTCTTGACTTTCTTCACCAGTTTTCCGGGACTGTGCATCGAAACAGTACGCTTGCTCTTTGCAGATGACGTGCTGTTGATCGATGGAGCAGGAGAGTGATCATGCGCATCTTTGTGTCGGTTGGGGGTTGTAGGAAATGTCAACATGACGGACAGTGGGTGGAAGTGGAGGAAGTATAAGAGGCGTAACGTTATTCCCGTTTCTGTAAAGCAGCGGAGTTGTGCAACGTGGTGGCCGCCTTGCAGGGCTGCACACTTTGCCATTCTGTTCAATTGACTCTTTATATCCGTCCCCTGATGTATTAACATTTCCTCAATCAATCTATTATGAAATACCAGATCCCATAGAGCATACTTATGTATAATGTACCAACTGTATACACGGGCAACAACGAGAGCAATGCAATCCACAACAAAGTATAAGGCGGTTACCGTCAAACCCATGTTATCATATTCCGGCTTGACGATTCAGGATGTAATGGCTCAGATCCTGCCAACCTAAATCATCATTTGGTCAATCCACCCATGTGGCAAATTAAAATGACAGACCTCCACCAACACGACACATGACTTTCTTTGTTGTCATGTCTCCAGTCTTGCTGGATCGGGTCATCGTAGTCAAGCGGCAGGTGACAATTTTCTTGCTCAAAGCATTTGAAAATGCATACTGGGCTTTGATCTCCTCTCCCTCCCTGGGAACCTTGCGCAGAGGTGGGTCGACACGTGCGATCAATAAGCTGTGTGGGATGCTGTTCACAATGGTCGCTACTTCAACATCCAAAGGATCCTTGACATTGCCAACGGTGTACTCGTGCAAAGGCAATCCGTCCAGCGATGGCGTAAATGATCCTGAACGAGATGCCGGTCTCGATGACACCCTACTAGGCGTACCGTCTTTGTAGCTTGAAGGTGGCGCCCTACTCAGAGGCCGCATGGATGATCGTGGCCCAACGCTTCCATGATGAACTGTGACATGTTGCAACTTCTCACATAATATAGTTTCTGGTGTTTGAGCACGTGCTGCTGCCGTTTTAAATGCGGAGGTTGAAGGGCTCTCAGGCTGATCGTAATTTGACAAAGAGGTGGACGGGCGAGACATAGAGGATAAGTGGAGACTGGGAATAGGTATCATAGAACGGCTTGGCGGCCGTACAAAAGCGTGACTGGGTGAATTAGGGCTGGCTCCAGAGCCAGAGAGCGAGGGTGAAAATGGACGTGACTTGGGTGAGAGATTATCATCATCAAGGCTGTAATAAGGCGCTGATATCGATCGTTTGGCAGGTGCTGGTATATAGCTTGGTGCCTTTGGCCGAGATCGTGGCGTCGCTGCAATAGTGGATGCCATTGCATGAGCAGGAGTCTGAGCACGGGAAGGTGGACGGAAGATCGGCATTAGAGGTGGGTGGGTTGATGACATAGATGTTGAACCCGACGATGTGATAGGAGACCACGGTCTTGAGGATGCCATCGACGCTCGTGAAAGGCTCCGACGATATGGGGTGCTTACCAGCGGGACAGGTGGAACATCATTGCCTTGGGAATATGATCCTAACACTGACGGTGCACGTCTGGTTGGGGTCCCTTTTACTGTCAATGATCGTTCTTCTGATGCCAACTTGGTAGAGTTATTCCAGGGTTGCTTGGTGGTCTGAGGTCGGCCTTTAAGAACATCCACTGAGTCCGTTTCCAGGCTGTGACTATGCTTATGTCCTAGTCGCGGAGGTGTTTGAGAATTGCCTGCTTGATCAACCAGTATAGAAGACCTCTGCCGCAGCAGCGTTCGCGTAACAGGTGGTGGTTCGGACACCGGAGAGCGTGGTGCATTATTCTTGTTTATCGTAAGAGGTGTGACAGGTGGTAGTTGAGGTGGAGTTACACGGGACGGCGACTGTCGTGCAGATCTGGCGATTTTCCTTGCAATTTTACGAAAAGGTGAAATTGAACGTGCGAGCGTCTTCGACGAACTGGATTTAGGCTTGCTTTCGCTTTCCGGTGTGCCGAAGGAATTCTTGAGAGATACTGTACTTGAGCCGGCGTCGCTGCTCACAGCGTCTGCATTTGTCAAAAGCTTGCGAACCATCTCCATATCTGTGTCCGTTCTTGATATCCGCTCTCGTAAATTCTTCCATCGTTGAGCTGATTCTGCATGCCTTCGTAAAGTTTCGCCATTCTTCGTTACACGATCGCGTACGCCCTTGTCTATTATAGAGAGAACCTTTGAAGTTGCTGGCATATAATGTCTACATCCGGGTTATTTAAGGCATGAGATAAGCATAGGAGATCCGCATACTTCTTCTTGGCTTCGTAAGACCCTAACAAGGAACTAAACACGTCTAAACTGATGGTGCGGTGATCAGCCCTAGAGATTGACAGCGGAGAATGCAGATGGGTTTGAGAATCTGCTGCGCCCCGTTTATGCACTTGCCAAATAAATTCCTTACACGCCGTTAGCATCCAAGTCGCATATTTAAAAGAATGCCTACCTGACATCTGTTGACGGCCTTTTCCAGACTAGACATCATTCCATCCGCCTGGTCAGTAACCGTCCTAAACACTGTCAACCACTTGTCCTCCTTGAGCTCCTCTCGCAATACATCGCTTTCATCTCGAACAGCCTCCCACTCAGCTATTAGTGCACTCTGCTTTCTTAAGATAATGGTAGTTTCCCCCAGCTTGTTCGACAAAGCATTAGCTTTACATGTGCGTGACTTCATCGGTTCAAGAGCTTCATTAATGGTCTTTACGCCCTTCTCAACGCTTTCAAGACGATCATTAAGGTTCATAAGTGATTGGTCGATTATACTGGTTGTATTGGCTGCATCGCCCGAGCTTTGAGACCTGTGACGCAACTCCTGTATTTCTAGAGGAATAAGGTATGAGGAGTAATTCAATATCATTCATCGACACTGGCACACCAAAAATGCGCGTCTGGATGTCCGATATTGCATAAGAAAGCTCAGTCATATGCGTAGAGATGGCCAGCAAACGCAGATCAGAATCACTTGCGGAGATGTTGGGATGCTGCATAAACGGTATAGTGAATAGCACGCACTCCTGGCTATTGTTTTGTTTTCGCAGCTTCGTCGCGGTTAGGGCGTATGGGGCAGTGATAGTTTCGTCATCTGTAGTAGGAGGGTGAGAGGTGAGGCTGGTGATGTTTTGGAACGCGGTAAAGAACACGCCTTCATCCTGGTGAACAAGGGAGACTCTGGAGGAAGATGGGGATGCAGATGGGGAATCAGCAAAGCTGGAGCGAGAGGAGGGCATGGGACCGCGCTGGTGGCGACGTCGAGCAGAGGCCAGTTAACTTAGCTGGCGTCACAGCCAGTTGCCGTAAAGTACACTACACCCTGATCACCCGTCTACCTCCATTTCACTGCTCCCTTCCCGACCCTGTCGCGCCATGTACTCCTCTATTTGCTCTCTCGCCAACCGATCTGCTTCCTCAACCATCACCGATCGCGTCCCTCTGTAATGCGTCGGATCCACCGAATTGTAGAACCCTGCCGCCAGTCCCTCCAATGCCCATAAGTTATTCGACTCCAACAACCCTCCATCCCCCGCCGGCCTTACCAGCGCTTTCCGCATTATATCATCTAACAGCGGGTGTGACAGTATTCGCGGGTAATACCGTCCACTGATCAGACTCAGGGAGATTACGGCCTCGTGCCCTTCGGGAAGAATCGGCCTGAACCAATAACCTTCCGGAGCATCTGGTAGCGGATAACGAATCTTCGACGGACCGGATTGCGCGGGTCCTGAACCAACTGAGCCGGACGTCATGGCCAATGGCATGGTTGCTTGTCCCGTTGCAGGTTCCGTTCCCGGTAAAGTGGGTTTGAAATCGGTTGGCGGTAACGATGGAGCGGCAAGCGTACTTTCTTGTTGTGATGAGCCGTTGGTATAAAGAGCTTGAGGTTCGATAGAGCTTCCTGAAGGAGCATCACTACCCTGTTTTCGTTTTCCCTGTCCTGGGTCCTCCCAATCTAGATCTGCCAGTTCATAGAGCATCCCACAAGCTCTGCATTCTTTTTTGACTTTGCCGTCAGGCTGTGTGACATCAACGACCATCAAACCATCCAGTCGCATGAAGATCCCTCGCGCTCCTGCACCGAGTTCTGATGGATCGCGACCTTGTCGTATCCACATCTCTCTAGCCGTCTTTCCAGGTCCTGATGGTGGATATACATTGTCTGCACCCTTGGGTGCAAGGCAACGACGAGGCACCTTGAGCCGAATAAAATCGTCTGCCCAGATCCGCTCTCCACCCCACCATAAACCTTGGTACCTTACTTGCGTCACCAGTGTCCCAGGTTCTGGCATACGTATCCCATTGCGGTTTGGTGCCGTAGAAGATGAAGGCTCCGTCATCGTAATACTCGCATTATGTCGATGAGCTTGAACAATGGCATCCTGGAGGGATGTTGCTGTCGAAGGCTCGGCGGCTAGCGGATGCCGCTGAGGAACAGTAAAAGTCGTAGTCCATTCGTCGGTCAAGCACCAAAAGGAGGAAAGCACGGAGCCAATCTGGAGTCCCATGGCATATGGAGCAACCGCATAACTGAAGTCGACTGGATGATCGACACAAGGGTCAAAACGGCGCATCGTATCTCTGTCGAAATTGAGTTTTTCCGGGGAATACGCTTGCAAGGTGTGAAGCAATTCGGGATGTGGGACATATGCTTGATATGGCAGAATCTTCTCGTCTGGTACAACCAAGGTCTTGTTGACCACAAGCAAATGCACTTTGTAGGAGTAATATTGTTGTACAGTCCAGGGTGTTTCCTGTAAACGGCCATCGTCCTCTTCAATATCCATCTTCGAAGATGCATCCACGTCTGGTACATTGTCACGGGATACGGCACGCGACTTGAGTCTTACTTCATCGACAAGCGCAGGCCAAATTTTGATAGAGGCATCTTCATGTTGACCTGGACTTGAAACAGATCGATCCAGCGCACACCATACGAGTTCTCCTTCTCTAAACCACCTTTTGAGCTTCATATCCGTTTTGGAAAAAATCGCCCTCAAGTCTGAATTTCGCTCAACAAGCATTGCTTGCTTTGTGACCTCAGGCCTTCTCTGTATAGCAGCATAGGTTCTTGTGTCGCGCATTCGGTCACGAGGCCTCATCGGTAAACTTTGGCGAGGTTTTTTTTCTCGCACAGGTTTTACTCGAGATGGACTGGGTGATTGACTGGTCGGAGACGAGCGTAAGATGTTGGACATGGAAGCTGTGATCTCCTTCTGCGCTTTTTTCGAGCAATACTTGCAAAGGCAACTAGCATGTTCCATAGATTCATCGCGCAAAAGCCATATAGCATGAGGAATGAACTCGTTTATTGAACGAAACCGACCCTTTGGCGACCCTACAGCGACAGTACACATCTATTAAGCTTTGCACGTGTGGAAATCGAGACGTACCAAACAAGTAGACGTCGTGCCGAGGATTATTTGCTGGGCCTTTATTATGATCAAACATCCTGTATCCTTCAGGCCAGCCGGCCAACACATATTCCTGGTTCTCTGATGATGTCAGTGAGCCCCAGTCATGCATAGGCATGACAAACCGCTGTACCTGGCATTCCCTTGTCCAGCGCTATCGCTCGCGCAACCTGCAAGCGCCATTTCACAGGTGTAGGCGCATCCAAATCAAGTTGGTCCATGTAGTTAACTTGACCATCACTATCGACTATGTGGGTGGTATTTGGCGGCCATTGACGTGAACTGCCATCGGACCTGGGGAATTCAATAGTTGTTGCATTGGCTGGAATACCGGTGGGCATATCAGCTAGCCTGCGAGAGGCCATTTTTGCTACGACACTTGCACCTCCCGCACGGCGGTGCTCCACCTATTCATCCCAAAACAGTGCCAAATAACTGACCATACATCCGCAAACTCAAGACACTATTCTCAAAAGTCAGCCGCGATTATCTACGTCTCGCATGCTTTCAGACATGCACGGACGTTAAACAACACGGCGAGAACGACTTTGCTTATGCAGAACGTCAGCCTTTGAAAATTTCCACCAGGGCGACACTTTGAGATACGCAAACACTTTTACTCCACATTAGACGAAAAATGCGTGTTGAAAAAATTGGTAGGACGACCGTAGGAAAAGTAGCTTCTTGTGCATTTACAATTTGCGAGGCAGGCTAAAAAATAGAACGTTGTACATAAGTGACTACATAGCGATGTTGGCAATCATTCTCAAATGCGCTTCCTAAACAAAACATTCGCTGTTGGGTCAGGCAGACAGTTTCGTCCGAACCACTCATTTCTAGGGCGTCCACCATTGTCAGGCATCTTGACATCATAATTTAAGAGAATGTGAGCAAGCCCAATCTTCAGTTCATTAGCCGCAAGAAACCGGCCAGGGCTAAATGGATACCATAGTTAGCTAATAGTAACGAAGAAGGGGATTCATCTACCAGGCATGACGGCCGTGGCCAAACAGAAGGTAATCAAGATCGAGAGAGACAAGCAAGTGCTTGGAATCGTCTCCTCCTCGCTTGCGCATCTTATCAAAGCGAAAACCATCAAATGTTTCGGCATTGGCATAGTTATCCTGTATTGGGACTGTAACGACCGAAGAATGGCAGGCAACGAGGCCACTTACTGGATCAGTATGGATGCAATCACTTGGAATAGACACGAAGTTTCCTGCAAGCACTGCGGTGCCGTCTGAGAAAGTAAAGTCTTTCAATACTTTGCGAATCATGATAACTGTAAATTTATGGTAAGCACAGTGGACAATTGCGCTGCTCGAACAACATACATGCACTATTTGGCGCCAACCGCAATGACTCTTTAATGAAGCTATCTAATTTGCTCATTTTTGCGGCGGCGGTCTTGGTCCACCCTTCTTCTCCGATTATGGTCTCGAGTTCCACACGCAGAGGTTGTACGTATTCCGGATGTATGGCCAAATCAAGCAAGGCATGAGTCAGCGCCTGGTGGAGGGTTTCTAAATGCACAATGGGGTAAGAAGATACGCACTACCGATGTCATATGGATTGCCGCAAAGTTGATGAAGAGAATGCGCGTGGTTATCGTTCGAATAGAAGAATGTCGTCCTTTCGACACTTCAAATAGCCATGCAATTATGTCGTTCTATTGACGAGAAGAGTTAGAACGAATTTAGAGTAAACAGCACTTATGCACTGACTGATTTATCCGGCCAGTCCTTTCCGTATTGAGCCTCTTGCTTTAGATACTCATCAATCAATGGTCCTAGATGCCTCATCCCACGCTCGATCCCGCTAGCTACGCCCGAGAAACGAGCCAAAATGCTAAACATGCGTTAGGAACTTACCAATGTAATGAAGCGGCACGTACGGTCTCAAGAAAGACGGGAAGGCGCTGAGAAATTTACCCGCCTTGACAATATCTAAAGTAAATTGCTTGTTAAGTGCCAAATAGTCGGGGTCGCGACCTTGTGCGGCCTGGATTAAGAGCTATTCGCAGAAGAAAGGCAGACATACAGAGCGGCAATCCGACTAACATCCTGTTGTTCGCCCTGCAGACGATATCCATCATGGTCGAATATGCCTTTATTTTTGTCCATTCTAAGGCTAGTCACTATCGCAGTCTTAAGAAATGTACAGGAGTATTTACGGTCGGTGTGAGCCGAGATATTCAGGGCAAAGGCAATCGTGATCTCGTCCTGGATCTCCTGAAATTTTGTCCCAATATTTCGCGTTAACGGCGTTCTGACAGCGTTGATATAAGACGCATCTTCGAGCGTTTCAGGGCCAAAGGTCAAACTTGTATGCAAAACCTATGTCGCAAAGCCGATCAGATAGCACCGAGTGAGCAGAGATGTGCATCCACCTCTTCCAGGGCGCGGCGCAGTGAAAGAACGTCATCCGTTGCTCGTCCGATATCGTCAACCTTATCAGATCCAGAAACGACGATCATCCACTGCGTCATCATGGGGATTTTGAAAACAAAGCCACGGTACTGTCATTTTGTCAGAATGCAGAAAAATACACTTTCAGCACTCGGTTCACGTTGTCGTAGCCGTCTTGCACAATTTCCTTGGCATGATTCAAGAACCGATACGCTCCGATATACGAACCTAACAGGCCCGAAGCAGGAACTGTTGGAATTGAACTCAGCTGCCCAAACGCATCAGAATCCACTCATCATGGTAAATTAATAATTTTAAACATACTTTGAAATTATTAATGATCTTCTTATAGATAGTGGGGACATGGTATATCGACCCGAGTAGTATAAACCAGCGGAGTGCTAGAGTTTGCATACGAACGAGAGAGGCACGAGCTCTCGTGGGATCTGCTCCTTCAGCCCCTGTTAGGTTCCCGGTTGTAACGTTTAGTCATAACTATTTTTTGCCTGGAGTTCTCATCCCCGGATGGCTGACTTATTTCTTCAATCAGAAGGGCATTATCATAGCGTGGCCCAAGACTGGTTGGGATGCTACTGAAGTGTCAACCGTGAACATTAACTCATTACAAGACATGCAGAGAATTGAGCTTGACGCCAGCCTTTTCTGGGAGGGTTTTAATATTCGCTGTACATTCTCGAGTGGGTATCGATCCAGTCAGCTGGACAAAAAGGGGGTGATCAAGATAATGATTTGGGCACAACGTTCCCAGATAGGACTTCTGCTGCGTACAAAGATGCGTCTGTTCGTCATCCGCGGCGCGTATTTTCCGAGCCAGAGGCCGTCGTGGTCCTTTGCCAAGGATGCGGACGCGAGTAGGGAAAAACCAATCGATTTTGACAAGTACATGAAGACCAGCTTCAGAAGATGTGGGGATGGAATCGGAATTGGAAAGAGGCGTGAACTGGACTTAGAAAGTGGCTGACGACTAATCAGCTGTTGGAGTGGAGGCTGTCGAATCGATTTCCATTTTGAGGCTAATGGTCGGTTTCGCAACAGAAACAAGGGGACGTTGAGAAAACCGCGTCAGTAAGTTTCTGTTGGACAGGTCAGTGGGAGAATCGGCAGGGGAATGCAGAGTTGCGGTACATTTTGCGATCTCGCAGATGCTCTAACATTTGTATAACCTCTTCTTGCTCTTCTATTACAAGTTCTCCTCCAGGAAGGTTAGACGCGAGTTCTCTAGCTTGCGACAGTGCATTTTTATAATCATTTGTCTACATGATGCGATTAACATTCAGTACGTTTACAGTTGAATAACCAACAGCCTGAAGGAGCGCCTGTTTAGCCTGGGGAGTCACCACACCATCTGGTTTCTGAGTAAGCTCAAGAACGGTGACGAGTTTTGATAGCAGGCTCTGATATAGGTAGGACATGGACGGTCACGTATTCTATTACCTAATGTGTTTTTAGCCGCCACCATCTGAATCGCTCATGATCAGAGCGCTCACCATCGCCCAGCCTTGCATAAATTTGATAGTGCGAGTAAGTCATATCTGAAATGCGTGTGTCAGCCTTATTCGTCCGCTTCAACATAGTTTATCCAGTCATTCCAGCGGTCCATCTAAAGTTCAGCAGCTCCATTAGACGACAAATTTCAATGAGAATGGGAGGCGAAGTCGTGCAGTGGGTTTGACTTTTCCCATGCTTGACAGATCATGATGCGTCACGGGAGCTGTCATGTTGAATGTGCATGCAACGAGGGAAAAGAATAAGATTCAAGAATATTCAAATATTCGCGAATCACACCATCGTATACCTATTCGCTCTTGATACATATTACTGGGGATTCGTCTATTCATTGCCCCTTGCACGCATCCTCCAGTCAGCCTGCGGCCAACAGTTTTGACGGTCTTTTCTTTCTAGAGCATGTCAGTTCCCGACTGGATCTGAAACCCTAACAATTGCATTTCATGGATCAGTGCTGTACGGGTGCTGTGTTCGTAACTGCCTATTGTCACTTTGATTTCAACAGCATTTCTGTATTTATACGAGTAACAGCTTCTTGATTCACCCAATATCGTGTGGCGCCTGTATCTATGCATAACGTGTCTCCGGGCGAGCAAATCCTCCGCTACAGCATTATACATTCACCTGCAGATGAAGAACGGCTGCGTGTTTTGTCTAATGAATTACAACAGGACTCTCGACCATGGACAACATTTTCCTTTCATGCAAAGAGAAGTTGTTGTCACGTAAAGTGTGATGTAGGCATTCGAATCCTTATTTTCGCTGCAATTCCTGGATGTAGGACTAGGCTAACAAATTTGCGGTACGAGTTATCAAGCTCCCTTATGCAAATGGTCGAAAAGAAGCTCTGGAGTGTCGTGATAGCGTGGGTTTATGACCACCTGACGTTATGGGCTTACAAGTCTTCAGACGGCAAAGAACATATACCACTTTATTCTAAAGTGCAAATCTACAGGCCTTTTCAATCATCCTATTATCTCCCCGGTTTATCTTCGAATTGGATGCAAGCGTTCACTTCCTTTCGTACTGGTGGAAAAACGGCAATATCCTTGAATATGTTTCGACGAACTTGGTTTCTCATTCAGTCTTAGCCAAATTAGTGAGTATGAACAATAACGGTGGCATGACCGGTGACCACTCAAAACGTTTTCCCAAGGTCAGACAGATGGGCGAGGGATTAGCCTATTTACACAGGCATGATATAATCCACGGGAATTTCTGCCCGGTAAGTCTATCAGTCAATGCTCGACCTTTATCAGACGCTAGTAGTACAATGTCATGATCACCGACGCTGGTCGTGCTACTATTACAGATATCGGGACTTACAACCTCGAGGCAGCGGCCGCGATAGAATTGGGACAAACAGTGCCGCCGCGTAGTTCGCTTCCATACAAACCATTGGAAGAGTTTCAGTTCGAAGGTGAACGCGAAGTCTTCACGCCCTCTAAGAATACAGACGTTTATTCGTTTGCTGCCTCCGCATATACTGTGAGAGACAATTTCCGAATCGAAGCAGTATCCTAACATGTTCCCAGGTGTTCACACGAAAGGACATCGCCGCCCGCGGGTGTGCATGCATTTTGGCCAACCCCAATGGCCTGCTCACTTTGAAGCGACCGGACCACATTGCACCGTCTACCTGGACGTGCTTACAGAATTGTTGGAGCCTCGATGCTATGACCCGTCCCGTGATGGAAGACATACTCGTATATCTTACTACTGCCTAAAGGCACAACCGACTTATGGTATATACCTAATGTATCTCACATTTCTTTGAATACCATACTTCGTGGAGCGTCCCACAACGCTTTATAAGCTTCCGACAGCATGACCCAAAAGTCTTTATACTTCATTGATAGTTTTGCAATTGGCTTTAACTCATCTCTTTTACCATGGAGTAGAAACGCTGGCGCGAGAGTTGCAAATACTTCGTACTCGCCTGGTGCAAGATCTCCTGGACGAGTCACAATCTTAGGTCCAAAAAGGCGGGTCCATGTTGCGGGTATCGTGGCCGCGTTGATGCGTCCTGCGAGGGTCGTTCGTTCGTCAACGCTTAGCTGTAACATGAGGTGTACGAGTCCTGTTCTTGCTGCAAGCATGAGTGTCGATCGATACGGATAATTGGCATGAGATGGCGGGTTGCGCTTGTATCGCAAGTTTTCGGGAAAGGTAAATCCTATTGATAAGTTTCCTCATAACGCTTATTCGCGAAACCACATCACCTACCTATCAACGCCCTCGCAGCCACAGAGCGTGACGAGGCAAACTTGTGTTGCCCCCCTCCAGTGTTCTTGATCCGCTCGTGTTGTTCTGACCAGGCTTTTAAAAGAGCAACATAATCTTGAATCACCTTCTTGCAGCCTTCGATCTGGACGGTTCCTAATCCGTCGAATGATAAAGCGGAACAACTGTGCTTGTGCTCCTTCCAATCTTGTGTCTGGCAAGCTGCGCTCTGCGTTGTGGCATGCCTCAGCAACCTCGAAAAGCGACATGAAGGGAATTTGTACTTACACAGTAGAAGCGGTTTTTGCACACTGAACAACGAAGCAACGACGCGTCGCTTCCGTCGCCCCGGTTTTCATTGCTACAGGTGTCGCACCGATACAACACCTGAGGCGTGTTCGATATGTCATCCATTTCAACGGTAGATGAGTTGATCTGGAACAGATGTGACGGTGGCGTTTATCAATCTGTTCTTTGAAGAAATCCACGCGAGATATTAATTATTATCAAAATTTACATTCGTGTCCTAAAAGGCAGAAACACGCCCCCCCAGAGTTGTCGGATGATATAATGGGTTCTACAGGAAAGCAATGATGGATGTGGACGAGCGTCTGGTTATATATATGCGAGACAGATTAGGGAACAATGAGAGACAGAAAATGCAAATGGGTATAAGTTGGGGAAAGGAACAAAAGAACAAGAGAAAGTATGTCTCACGGATTATTAAAAAGAGTCCAAGTTGTCTTAACGCTTGTAGATGTCCCAGACAAGATTTAAAAGAGCTGTATCGTTGACGTAACGTAGTCAGATGTTCGCACAGAATAATAGCCTTTGTCCGTTTGGTCGTATGTTCGTCCATCTCTCAGTGTCGCGCATGCAATCAAGCATGGGCTGTAAATGATACATGCTTTCATGTAGCAGCACTATACAAAAAGAGGTTGTTTGTTGCTGCGATCTAAATAGGCGTTAATCAAGGTACCGCGCGAGTTAACTCTTTTGACTTACAGCAATGGTATTCTCCCTTGGATGCCAACTCATGTGCAGAATTTTCTTGTTAAAATCAACCGTATCCAGCTGGATCGCATCACGCAATCCTCTCGGTCCATTCTTCGCCCCCAACTTTCCAACTGCCAATGGTCCACCAGGTTTCTTGACCTTGAATGCAGACTTGTCTGCCTGAAGCAGCACATCGTTTAGTGTCTCGGTGTCATATATTCGGAAGTAGTTGTGGTACGACCCCGTCAACACATGTCTTGTGAAGTTAGCATCTCAAGTTTCGTGTACGTGCTCAGAAGACATACTTGTCATCACCGCCCCAAACACATTCGAACTTATCAAATATACAATCATTTTCATATAGGTCACAGAGTTTCCCGCGCAGGTTGTCATGGATGGAAATTGTTTTGACAGGTCGTGACTCCATGTTGATGTCCCAAATTTTCAGTGACAGATAGTCTCTTGAAAGAATGTACCGGCCATCATGACTAAACTTGACATCGGAGATGGATGAAATAATCTCTGAGAAGAAGGAACGTGTTGACGGGTCCTCTTCTTCCTCAAAGCCTACATCTAGCTGTCAACGCTATCTGAGAAATCACTTTTTTGACGTACATTTCACATGTCGATCGCACAGAGCAGATTCTCTCATGTCAGCCAATTTGATGTTGCTTTTGGAGCTTGAATACATAAACAAATTGCAATGTATCGGATGAAACTCTGTGGCAGTGATGACTTCTGTCAACTCTTCCATGTTCACTGGTTTGATGTCAACGATATCTGACAAGCGTCATTCAAGCAGGCGCATAATGAAACATCATTCCGATACTCACTGAAGCTCTGATCGCTTATATTCAAGTTCCACAGGTTGATCCGCAGATCGTCGGCGGAAATATATGTTTCTTGATCAGAATTGACAGAAATCGAGTGTATATGATAGGCATGGGCATTTGCATATACTTTACGCGGCACAGCTGCGATTATATTATCTTGCTGAGTCATACGCGGCAAGCGTAAATGATTGGGACTAGTAGGCAGAGGTAGCTGCCGTTGGCCGTCGTGATGATTGGATTCTGATACCACTTTCAATGACTTTTCAAACACTTTCCAGAGCTTTATTGTTTTGTCTTGACCGTTATTAGATTCACGGCACTCTCTGCTACAGGATCTACGCACCATTCGTCGACAGTAAAAAATGTGCAGAGTTCTGTCGTTTACACCATTTGATCTTGTTGATCTTCTCTTCAATCTCTAATGACTTGAGATAATCAAACTCGGGTTCGTGGGATTGGAATTCGGTGTAAAATCTATATTCACAACCCCTTTTCTGATGGCGTCAATATACCCCGCGAGCGGAGTAGATAGTGCGATGAGCGTTCGGATGACGGGGCGATTAGAGAGGTTGGGGAAGGGGAGAGGACATAAATTATGTCAGAATTAGTATGAAAGTTCAATAGTGGGAGGCGCGGGGAAAGCGAGGGATCGAGCGACCGTGAGCAATACAGACCATTTCATTTCTCTCGAAAAGCACCACACGACCGCCTTTGTCTCCAGTAGCGAGATAATTACCTGTTGAGTCAAACTCGACGGTCGAGATAATGTCGGCTATGATAGAGCAATGCGGGATGTGAGTTAGTGATACTCATGGTGATTCATTGGAGAATGAGGGAGGACACGATCCTGCGACATGGGACGCGAGCGACGCACGGAGGGGCGGGATCAGACGAGACGAGACGTACCTTCGGTGATATCGTCCACTTCGCCCTTGTCGCCGAAACATTGAGCAAAACGCCAACCTCCTGAGCTGGAAGGATCCTCCATTGTACAAGAGCTTTGATTGGAGTAGCGAGGGAAGGGAAGGGCGCGGTGAGGGTTGAGGATAAGTCTGACGCTGTAGACGCACCGCTGGCTGTGGCCTGCCGTATTTGGCGCCTTGTTTGGTCAAGCTGTCATTAGCCCGACATTTCCCTTCAACCACAACCATGCCCATTGCTCCCATCACTGGAAAACTCAGGAAACGCTTCTGGCTCGATGTTGGATGTGCATTCAGCGTCGGTATTTCGGGCGCTTACGCGTATTGGTGAGTCTCGTTTATCATTGGCGTCACTTTGTCTTATTGTAATACAGGTATGGCGTTCATTTAAAGGCCCGTGAGTCAATATATGCACACCATTTATTTGTTTTATCTCAGGCTTCCCTCAGTGGAACGACAAGAAACTTATTATGTTAAACTGGAGAGGGCGAGGGCAGCTGCGTCTGCATAAATGGCGTATTTATTGCTACAGTTGTTGTAAGACTTGTTCATCAATCAACAGTCCTTTGGTGAACGATAAGTGATATGGCGTGTATTATCCTAAGTTAACGAATATTCTATGCACGAAAGTGAAATCATATGAAGCTAATAAATAATTTATCCCAGCCAGTTCATGCCCTGATCACGCCCAACCGCTTCAGCTCCTCGCAACTTTTGGACTTTTCCTGTTCAATCTGCCGCACCTTTTCCCAGTCAGTTCCAATACCGAAAATTCCAATCTCCGCCTGCTTTTTTTGTTCCTTGCGGTCGACATCGCGCTGACATTGCAGGTATAGATCTTGTGTGTATACTTGTTCCACGTTTCCTTCAAATCTAGCGAGGCCTGGACCTTTTTGTCCTTTTGCATGTCCTGCATTCTCCCGTGCTATCTCGGCGCCAATAATAGGATGTTTGGCGAATTCCGCTGCATTCACGAAATATCGTATGCCAAGGCGTTCTGTATGTCGTTCGATATTATACTTCGGAGTGCCATGAAATGAGTATCGTGGGTCTGGAGTTGGCGCAGTTGTGAAAAGTGATGGCAGGGCTGATAGCAGAGAAAGTCCAAAGAGGATGAACAGAGGCAACAGCTGCAGAAAGACTGATTTTCTGTCATTCATCTGGGTATTCCTTGCGCGTGGACCACCGCCCATTCTCATTGTGCGGAACCCGCCAGGACCAAATGTAGCCGTGAAAACTGCTCGAAGAAGATGAGATCGTGTCGTGCAACCGTGCATATGCTGCAGGCTTACCAGGACCGCCTCCGAAACCGGGACCGAATGGACCACCACCTCCGTCCCCAAAAAACATGTTGAACAGATCGTCGGGGCTAAGTTCACCTTCAAAAGAAGCTCCTGCAAAAGGATTGACGGTCGACCCGTCTCGCGATGATGACATGCCTCCAAATCGCGACTCTGGGTCTGACCCACTGCGGTCATAGACGCTACGTTTTTGTGGATCTGAATCCACGCTGAGAGGGGTCGTTGCATACGGTTAAACACATGACAAACCTGACAATACCTGGAAAGCCTTAGAGACCACTATGGTCATGGTGAATCGTTGGATGATGGAGGCACAAGGTAAACTAACTTTTGAATGCCTCGTCTGCACCAGGAGCCCCATTCTTGTCGGGATGTAGAGCTAAAGCCAACTTTTATCGTTGTGAAAAGTTGACCACGAGTATGACGGATTGCCACGTACCTTCCTATATGCTTTCTTTATATCGGCCTCTTCACAGTCCTTGTTCAACCCGAGGATCTCATAGTATTCCGTGACCTTGCATGCTCGTACCCGCTTCACGGTCGCATGTTGTTCAGGGGTATATTCCCGTTTTCCACCACCTATACCACCTGCTGTCCCGTTCGGTATACTGCCTGGCTTGGCATTCCGATGTTTCACGCCTGATGCAGACGGGTGCTCTTCAGTTGCGGATGCTTTTGCAGCTCCAGAAGTAGAAGACTCGGGTGCCGCGTTGATGGAAGCCAGTAAAGCGATGGCTTTGGCAGTCTCGAAGAGGGAAATGGACTTTTGACAGAATTTTCGGGCAGAGGAGATATTCCCTGCATCAAAGTGCTTTCGAGCGATTGAGAGACAGCGCAGGGCTTCGTCCTTGTTGCTTTCCATCAAAAGCGGGGGCGGTTGACGTATCTGAAGAGACGTGGGTATCCCATACCTGGTAATTCCACAGGGTTAGGGTCAATATGGCTGGCACGCAGCCCGACACTCTCGAGCTTGCACGATTCAGAGAGAAATGGAAAGCTGAGGTCCAAAGCCGTAAGAAGGCCGCCGATGGCTCCTCTACCCAGTCAGGCTCTTCACCGCCCGCTCGTGTGCACCCCCTCGCCTTTGGGCCGAAACACCTCGATTCCAAACTTGAACGTAGCTCCGCTGGTGCGGTCTCCATAGGCAAAGTACATGCAAATACGACTGCTCCTTCCGAAGCGCTTTTGTCCGCGCTACAAGCTTACCGAGATGCCACCCAACGCGAACAGAATGGTGAGCTCGACGATGCGCTGGTTTTGTACCGTCAAGCATTTAGAATGGTATTTCTATTTACAGACGGAACTTTATTCGATAATCTTAAGATTTTTGTTAGGATCCACATGTGGACCGTGCCTACTCGCGTGAAGAAAAGCTAGCAGCGGTACTCGCGTCACAGCAGCCACTAGCGATGACAAGGAAGGAAGGAACTGACACACTGACGAAGGATTTTTCAACGTCCTTAAAGGTTTCCGTTAGCACCGGGAGCACCAATAAACAAATCACAGTCACCGGGATTCTGGCTCATATTATGTCTAACTTTCGTTCCGATCTCACTTTTATGCAAGAAGACGAGAAGCAGCCTCTGTGGTTGCGATTGTTGCCAGATGAGCTGCTTGTATCCATTCTTCGACGACTCGATATTACTTCTATAGAACGTTTCGCCCTTGCCTGCCGCAAGGCTCGTATACTAAGCTTGGATGCGACGATCTGGAGGTGGTCTCAACATCACGTCCTCCTAAGGATACTAACGTTTCCTCGTAGAGAGTTGGTGGTGGCCACATATAAGCCTCCGCAAATATCGCAAACAGACCTCTTGACGAATTTAATGGAGCGATACAAATATAATTACAGGCACTTGTACATTGAACAACCACGCATCAGATTAGATGGCGTCTACATCGCCATTTGTCATTACGTGTCCGTATGTCTACTGATTTTTGTTATTATGATAATCATGCAAGCAATAGTCGAGCAGGTCTCAGTGAGAACCACTGGGTCAACGTCGGTATGCTTCTTTTAAATGCTATTTGTATTAACGGCCGTAACAGATATCTCACTTGATTACTTACAACCGATTCCTGTGCGTTAGATGGGAATTCAACAATGACCTGTCTTCCTGACAATTTTTTTTGAAACACAGCCGATTCTTTTCAAACGGTCTGGTGCTGTCCCTCTTGGCAAATGGAGAAATGAGTCCGCAGCAGGTCGTACCCCTCCTCAAGCCCACCTTGCGCATGAAGGCTAGTTTCTACAGCTCAATTACGCGTGGCACGTAAATTCACGCTTGGCCAGGGACTTCACATTGGAACATGGCAACTTCTGGGCAGCGCCGTCCAGTTGAACCTGGTCGACGCAAATGGAGTGCTGCCTGCCTCTCTCCCGCCTTCGTTAGCCCCTTTGCTTTCTTTGCTCGACAGTCTCGAGTCCGAAGTACAACATTCGCGTAAACATGCATCTCACAATCACGCACATGTAGTAGCTGAGCAACGGACACAGTACATGTTTTCCATGATACTAGAATTGCGCTCTCGGCCCCTTGGAAGATGGAATAGGTTGGACATTGGATCTTACGATTCAGTTAATCTGGAGACAGGTGATACGTTTCCGGTTGTCTTGAAGAACGAACGACCGTTCTGGTTTTCGAGAGTTCGTTCTTACCATGCCTGACAAATACTAGATAGACTAGAGATAATCATAAACATTTTTTCAGAAAGGTGCGAATCACAGCAATCAACTCTACGTGAGAAACGAATGTGTGTATTGTGAAGTGATTAAGATTAATATGCGACGTATGCCACACAAAGTAACGGGAACCCGGCATAAAGGCCGAGCCAAAACACGATATTACCCATGAGGCGATTGCGTTTTATGGCAGGAATCCGACTGACGGCAATCATCGGCATTTGCACGAGCTGTCGTGGAATCAGTACCGGTAAGAAAACGAATGAAAGGTGAGCTTCGACTGACTTGGAGCACAAATAAGTAAAATCTATATTCAATCAGAACAGCTCTTCTACAGAAGCAGCGAGCATACCTAAATTTGTGCGTTACCACGACCATGACAAGTTCATGCACACACGCGCTGAGGAGGAACGTCAAGAACATGGCCATTGTTCTGGACATTTCCCTGTCTAGAGTGGGCGCATATACATGCCGAAGCAGGAATACGTAGACAGGTTTGTTCCATTTCCGAGAAAACTCGTCCCATGAGGTGGAGTTCCACCTGAAGGTCCACTAAGGTTGAGCAATTTCTATCGTCACCGTTGAAAAAGCCACATTACTCATACGCTGTCAGCACCAATACGCTATCAAGTAACTGGAAAGGCTTACCCAATCTTCATAAAATTGCCTGTCAGCGAAGCTGAGAAAGTGCTCAATGCTCGAAAGCTGTCAGAGGCAGGCTCAATACGCACAATGCAAGCTCCGCGAAACCGTTACATATGCATTCTAAATTCACCTTTAGTCGCAGCCTTTGCATACCACGGCAACTTACCGAAGATAATGTAGAAAAGTAACAGATAAGATATCATGAAGGGAAGAGCTAGATCGATCAGAGAGCGAAGGAACGACTGATTAAAGGTCGGAGTGTAAGGAATGATCAATCTTTCTGTTACTGTGTATAACAGTGCAAACGTTCCGAATGTAGCAACCTAGACAATATGTCAGGTAGTGTTTGGACGAAGATTCTTGCACATACTGTCTTCTCGAAAATGTATAATGGCCGTATTCTGCGAATATTAGAATCTCAACTATGAACAATCATGAGAACATACCGATCGGTTCTAGGGTACTCCATCTCATAAACAAGCGTCGGAATTATTAAATACTGAGCATAGTCTTTCCAACTGATATTGTTAGGCCAACTGACGTATTGTGGACCTGGACTTGTGAGGTCATTCTGAAGCTCTGATAATTCTTTGGCCAGCAAAGATATATTCTCATCGGGATGATTAACTAGGGGGCTAGGCCCTACTCCTCCGGTCAAGTTCCGTCGACCATCGGAAGAGAAAGCAGCAGGAAGAACATTCGTTTTTACATTCCCATTCGTTTCTGTTGCAATGGCAGCCAAACGCTTACGGAGAGCGATCGCGGTAGGTATGTCAACAGAGGTTATCGTGACGTTGCCGTCACCATGAAGGTCTGGTGTGTGGAGAGTTGGTGTCGGCAAGAAGGCATTTGAATCAAGCGAAGCATCTGAATCGGTTCTGGTAGGGCTGGCATCTGTGATTGCCTGTTCCCAACCTCCGGCGGACAACGTCGCCTTCTTCAACATTTTAAGGACGAGTGCTGATTGCTGTGACGCATACTGTAGATGACCATTTACTGTAATATAAGAATGCATCTTCATGATCATGACCTACAATATCACAGTAAGGTCAGCGTTATGTCAGTGAGGGACGACTCACCAAGGAATGCAATGTCAGAAAGCCAGACTGAACCCAAGGCCATTTCCTATTATGAAGGCATCGTCTGTGGCACCATTAGGATGTGATCAATTTACCTGTCAAATGTCCACTTTATTGCACTGAATAAAATTGTTGTTTGATATATATGCTGCATGACAAGGCCTGTCCAATAATATTGGATCCAACCCCTCTTCAGGGCAATTGCAAAGGGGACAGCAAGGAACGTGCTAAGAACCAGAACTGCATCGGAAACAGCGAGAGCAATAGCATGACGAGAAAAGAGCGTCGCAAACTTCAAATCCAGTGGACGACCAATGGTTTCTATACCATGAATATAAGTTTGGACAGCAAATATGAAGATTGAGATCCAGAAGAGGGTAAAGAAACCCTGACAGGCGACCGGGATCAGTCACACCACCTTAAACGGGTTTGCATCGCGGAAACTCACGCGGAACTCGTTCGACATGGAATTTTCATTGTTAATATCGAAAGTTGACTGGCGTGGTTCGAATGTGACGAGAGCGCGAAGCTTTTTTGTAGAGCGCGAACGATAAGGTTTCGAGACGCGGATTGTGCCATCCGCCGTCTTGAAGCTACCGGTCCTCCCGAGCACAAGGGGCTCTGCGTCACTGGACGACATCCCTGCGAGTTGGCTACGTCGATGAGCATAAGCGCTCTATGTCATCCCGGTTACATAAACAAGGACAAATATTCTTCCTCTCAATGGATCAAGTGCGTATGTCAATCCTTGACATGTCTTTCAAAGATCCCTCACAGCAGGATACATAGGATTCCTTCAGGCTTCTCCTACGAACTCCAAAGCCTGGTTCAGCAACATCTCCAAATCCAGTCTCAACAGCAGCAAAACCGTATGTGCACATTCGTCGTTTTACAAACGAAATATGGTTATCGCTTTGTCAGGAAAAGCATAGATGCCTCACAACCCGCATTTAAACCACGCAAAGTTAAGAAAACATCAGAATCCAAGTACCGTGATCGTGCTGGTGAGCGTCGCCAAGGTGGTGGGAATGACTACGCCGAGGTGAGTATAGATACGTTGTGTTTACTGACGCAACATGCGGGCTTAGACAAATACTCTCAGGTTGAAGCTGTCCTTGAAGAATTCGAGAGACGTCATGCGAATAACGCAGACAAGGATGAGGTCCGATCCTGATGCTGCGTGCTTCTGAATAGAACTCTAAAACGTGGAACAGAAACGGAAATATCTCGGCGGTGATAGTGAACACTCTATTTTAGTTAAAGGGCTGGACATGGCTCTGCTGGAAGCAAATAAAGCCAAGGCTGTTCCTCTCTCCATCGAGGACGACGATACTCTTGAAAAGGCATTTACAGAACAAGAGTTGACGTCTACCTCTGAATTGAACGTAGTCCCCAAGAAGCGGACTCGTGAAGACCTGATCCGAGAACTAAAGGAGAAGAGACAAACTCAAGCAACAGAGAATCATACTGCATCAGAAGAAGGAACAAAAGTATTTGAAGAAGCTAAGAAAGCGGGCAAATTCAGGCCAATTGGTTTCAAGCCAATTGTGGAGGAAAAGCCGAAAAAAATTAAGGCGAAGGATGAGGCGAAGGATGGTCAGAGAAAGAAGAAAAAGCGAAAAGTAGACGAGGATCAAACTAAAACAGCTGCGAAAGATATTGACAATAGTACCCCGCCTGTCCCCGCTGTCAGTGACCATTCTGTGACACCAGCGTCTATAGTTACAGTTTCCAAAACTCAAGCACAGGAACAGGAACCAGAGCCGTTTCCCGAAGAGTTCGATATTTTTGCAGATGTGGGAGAATACGAGGGATTAGATTTAGGAGGGAGGTGGAGGGCGATACCAAGCAGGCGGTCCATGAAGGGCCAGCTTCCGTGATACCCCAACGATGGATTGCCATGGAAGAAGAAGATTTATCGCCAGAGCTACCGGGCAACGAATCTCTTTCCTTGAAATTACACTCGCCTCCTCGGCATAGATCACGTTCTCCTGATCACAATGGGCGGTCAAGACCTGAAGCTGCAGAAATGGAGGACGAGAAGCCGGTTCGTTTACAGCCCCTTGAAAGTTCTGCTCTGCCTTCTATAAAGGACTTCTTGGCATTGCAAGAGGCAGCTGAAGCTGAAGATAAGCGCAAGAAACGCAAGGAAAAGAAAAAGGCGAAGGCAAACAAAGAATCTCCTTGAATCCCGTTATTTAAGCATATACTTCCGCAACACCGGTATTTGGTGTTTCGAGCTTCGTTATGATATATATCTGGGCTTAACGCAGAACATAGCTTTCAACGACATTTCTGTAGTTGATTGCGCTGATGAGGTCGTCATCAACAAGCATTAGTCATCGCGTAAACATAGATCATGAGAATAGATCTGCGGAAGCTGAACGCTCATACTGCGATCAAACGTTAAGACAGTTTATGCTGCGGACTTAACATGCGCAAGAGGCGTTGGTTTAGGTATAACATGCCCTAAGCGTTTACCACAATCGCACCAGCATCATATTGCAATGGCTCGAGCACCTTATAATTCTAGCGCCATAGCAGACGTTATTCTTCGTTCTTCCGACAAGATTGACTATTATGTGGTTGGCGCTTTCCTCTATTACGTGTCGCCTACGTTTAGGGACATGTTCGCCTTGAATCGAGGCCCAGCCATTGATGAAAATGAAAAGAAGGACGAGCTTCCTATCATTGACGTCGCGGAGGACAGCGAGACCCTGTATAACCTCCTCGAATTCATATATCCTCGTGTCGAAGAACCTCAGTTCAATGACCTTCACATGTTCCGAAAAGTGTCAAAGGCGGCTCAAAAGTATTTCATGACTGTCGTTGAGGCCAAGCTAAAGAAACAAATAATTGCCTCTCCGTTGTTGAAAGACGAGCCATTCCGCACGTATGTGATCGCCACCGATCTCGGTTGGGAGGCAATAGCATTAATGGCCGCCCGTAACACATTATGCATGCCACTACAGTTGTTACCTTTCGTCAATGAATTGGAAAGTATCACTGGAGCAGAATTCTATCGATATTTGGAGTATCGGTACCGGTGCGATGCATTGCCTAGTGCCCAGCAAGGCGGGTTTACGGTATTGACGAGGAAAATGACTAAATCTGGTTTTCCACCTGTATTAAACGGAGGCACGAATGAAACTTCACCAAGGGCTCCAGAACCTTTCAATGATTTTTCTAACGGGAATTTAGTCCTTCGTTCGTCAGATTCGATCGATTTCATCGTCATAGAAGGTTTGATACGTTTTGTGTCGCCCTTCTTTGACAGTATGTTTCCATTGCAAAAACATCAAGAAGTCGATGGTCGACCTGTCATCGCTGTTTCCGAGGACAGCAAGGTGCTCCATGGACTTCTCAGTATCATTTATCCCCATGCCGACGAACATGTTACGCAAAATTTTGATCTTTACAAAAGTGTGGTCTGGGCGGCACGGAAGTATAGGATGTCTACCATTGAGAAGAAACTTCAAAAGTTAGCGATGACATCTTCGATATGCAAGGAGCCGCTTCGATTGTATGCTCTCGCGACGTGCCTTGGCTGGGACGAAGTAGCGAAGATGGCGGCCCTGGACACGCTTTCCCAGCCACGTCAGGGCATGACATATGTCGAAGAGTTGGATCAGATAACTGGCGCAGACCTGCATCGACTCGTGCGTTACAGGTTTAATTGTGCAGATGCAGCCTGTAGGACCGTCAAGGACAGCAAAGTACACACAAGTCATGGATTTCTTGATTTAACGCAAAAGGCGCGACGACTTGGCGAAAGGATTACCCGCATTCACAATTGCAAGTTCCTCGTAACAATCGTTTAATTTCTGCGCCACTGACAATCAATGTAACAGGCAAAGAAAGGATCTGCAATTGCGTAATTTCGACGCCACTATCAGTACCCTCCTCGCTATTTACATCAGGTGAAGTAAGTCAGAAACTCAAAGATTTTCCCAGAGGTGCCACATACAGTGTCATCTGTGCCTCGGAATTCGCTAAGCTTACAGGGCATTCTTCTATGTCCTCCCAATTGCTTATGCAAGTCTCCGCGTTTGGAGAAATGGCGAAGTATGAAGATGGAATCGCAAAAGCTATAGAAGATGCAATATCAAAGGTCTGTCCAACTGAATCTCATTCTTCTGGATGCATTTAAAGTTTTTTGAAAAAGGTTCCTCTCATAGAAACAACATAAAAGCTGCAAGGATATTGACTCTAATACGTTCTCTAAATGTTCCTACTTCGTACCCAATATTATTCCGTTCGCTAGCTCCGATCAATCCGGAGTACGGGTGACTCGGATATGATCAAATGTAACGTTGTAAGCACTGCTCTGTACATTCCACCTCGGAGCCGCGACTAGTTGACATCCTACCATGAGAAAGAGATGACGAATGATACTGTACCCAATTATTGAAGGAGTGCTATGACTCCCCAAACCAGTGTTTGAGATATGGTCAAATTTTTTCTTTTTCTGAAGTCTCTCGTGATGTGGACTGAGATGTCGACGCTTCCTGGAATGTGATGATGACCAGAACTCCTGCATATGTCGTAATTTATTTAAAGGGTTATGACAAGAGGCCGAATTCAGCTTGCCACAATCATCTACAAATGGATGCTGAAGCGCCCTTCGACTCTAGCGCCATAGCCGACGCTATCCTTCGCTCCTCTAACAGCATTGACTTTCATGTGCTGGGTGCCTTCCTTTATTATGTGTCGCCGACGTTCAGAGATATGTTTTCACTGAACAGAGGCCCTTCCGTTTACGAAAATGCAAAAAAGGGCGAACTTCCTATCATCGATGTTTCGGAGGACAGCGAAATATTGCAAATCCTTCTCGTACTCATATATCCCTGCGTCGATGAACCACAGTTTCGTAACCTTGAAGTGTTCAGGGCGGCCTCCAAGGCAGCTCAAAAATACTTTATGATCGTGGTTGAGGACAAGCTGAAGAAACAGATAGCCACCTCCGAATTTATGAAAGTGGAATCTTTCCGCTTGTACACGATTGCCGTGGACCTAGGTTGGGAGGCCGTGGCATTGACCGCCGCTCATGCGACGCTGGGAATACCATTGGAAAAACTACCCTTCGTGGACGAATTGCAGGACATCAGTGGAGCACAATTCTATCGATTCCTGGAATATAGATTCCGATGCGAAAAGCAGCTATTAAACCTTTCCCAAGTGGAATTCGTAATACTGCCAAAATCCACAAATCCATCATGCCAGGCCGATGAAAACACGAGCGAAACGATCTCTAGAGCTCCAGCGCCCTTTGGCACACCCACTAATGGGAACATAATCCTTCGTTCATCAGACTCGATTGATTTCTTTGTCATAGAAGGCCTTATACGTTCCGTATCACCAGTCTTTGACAGCAAGTTTCCGTTGCAAGAACCTGACGAAGTAGATGGTCGACCCGTTATAACTGTATCAGAGGACAGCAAAGTGCTATATGGTCTACTTGGGATGATTTATCCTCATGCCGATCAGGTTGATACGCAGGATTGTCATCTTTTTAAACGGATGGTTCAGGCTGCACGCAAGTATGAAATGTCCATCGTCGAAAAGAAACTCCAGAAATTAGGGGAGAATTTGGCATCCAAAGAGCCACTTAGGATGTACGTCATTGCCACTACTTTAGGCCTGAAAGAAGTGGCAACGATAGCGGCATTCAACACGCTTTCTCAACCACTTGAGGATATGTTATTTATTGAAGAATTGAAACAGATAACGGGTGCAGACCTATTCAGGCTTATGCGTTACAGATTCAGCTGCGCAAAAGAAGTTTTCAAAGTCCTTGGCGATAGGGATGTGCACGTTAAGCATGGTTTTACAAATCTGGTACACCTTGTCCAGGGTCAGCCGTCAGGGATGAGTTTTGGCTGTTTGACCACTCCTGTTCCAATCATAACGCATGGACTCAGGCAGAGACTGAAGAATTGTCCCAGAGGGGCTACTTACCGTGCCATTTTTGTCGCGGAATTGCCAAACCTCGCAGGATGTGACTCTGCAGCTCGTATACCAATTTCGGCGGTTGATGCAACGTTGAATTACAGAGATGGTATAGCTGCGGCGATTGAAGACGCAGCATCGAGGGTTTGTCTCAATTCATGAAGGTTCTTGCATGTATTAAATGCCTGAACATAGATCTCGCTCGCAGATGTACTTAATCCGAGCGCATTTGAAGGTAGCGACAAATCTTTGTTGTATTGCACGCCCTAAACATAAGTCTCGCTTGCAGATGTGCCCGAACCGAATGTACTGGGAGGTACAAGTTCCTTCTTCGTTACCGGTCAGTCTGCCCACGTTTGGGATGGGGAAGAAGAGAAAGGGTACAAATGGATGGGAAAGGAGAACAAGCGTAGGAACTATAAAAAGTAAAGACAATATTTGATCATGGGCAAAGATACGCAAGTGAAAGAATAATAATCATGTATTACCATGTGATGTTGGATGACCGGCAAGTATCTTGTTAATAGTGGTCGTGCGTAAGTTCGTATCCGCGAAAAGAGCTCGCACAAGTTGCACAAGTTCGTCAACATTGAAATCGACCAACGCGCCAACTTCAAATAGATAGGTTATATCTGCCATGGATGCTTCCTGTTTGGTGGATGTGATGTTGGCAATGAGCAGAGAAGTAGTGGTTACACTGACCAAAAGCTCTGACAAGTACGAGAATTTAAGCCATGATGGAACGTATGCAAGGACGAAAGAGGGCTAGGGCGAAAGGGCGAGATTGAGCCGAGCCTGTGCACCCTCGAGTCATAGCCAATCTTACCTGGCTATGGTCTTCCACGAAAAGACCCTCTAGAGCGTTGAGGATTCGACAAAGTTCACTAAGCCTATGAGATTCAACCTCAGGTATATCATCCAGTGCCAGTATATCATCGAGAATCCTTGATAGTGCGCCTTCTGTAACTGATCCAATGGCAGAATAATACTTGCTCTTCCGTAGTAATCCCTAATCGCGGCGGCATCAGTGACAATTATATCGCAACTTGCTTACACTCACTTTCCACTTGTTCGCGAGAAATTTGATCTCCTTTAGAACCTGATTGATAGCAGCCTCACATTCGTCATATCGATCTTGATCGGCTGAATCCATAAAGCCCCGAGCCCCGTCCACTAGAATCTTATCCACTGTTTGCTTTTGTCGTTCCTGTACATAGTCCATTGGTAAAACGGTATCAGTGAAAAAAATCACGATGTACTTACAATTACATCGTCGTACCAGCTCTCGCCGAGTACTTTGAAGTACGATTTACATTCTTCAAACTTGTCTTTCAGCATTGTAATCCCTTGTGCTGGTCCATTCAAAAGCCGTTGGACCTGAAGGCTCAAGTACAAGCAGTCATTTGAGAAAGCCATAGCTCCGTCAACAATTTCTAGATCTTTACTGAACTTGACGGGATACAGTGCCCGAAAAAGATCCAACGTTGAAGGGGCTGTTTGTAGAATGATGGTTCCTAAGAGGGCATTGGACGACGGAGGCAGTAGAATTTTCGATCCAGACAAATGACGCCCTTCGGAAATAACGTCTTGCACAAGCCTTGACAAATGTGTCATCCGCCCGGAGACCCTATACGATTCTTTTATCACAGGTATCTTCGATTTCGACGGTCGCGCACGTATCGCATTCAAATGCTCCGTTTTACTTGACGAAGGCGAGATAACCGTTGGGCTTGATGAGGGCTGCGGCGCAACGACCGACGATACCGTGTTCGATGGCTGAAGGCTGGTGTTCGCCACCTTCTTGTTCTTAGATGCATCTTCTCTAGACGTGAAGCAACTTTGGGCTGAGATATTGATGGAGCACGGGGTAGGCGAACTTCCGGCACAGAGCTCTCCTCAAACTGATCAGCCCAAGGATCATCCCAAGCACTATCATCGCCGGAATCTTCAACTGGCTGATCATTAGCATCGTTCCAACCCCACGCGTTACTGGAATCTAGTTCAACAACTTCTGAAGCGGTTTTGAGACCATCCTCCACCGTGGTATGCTCATTCGACTCGACCTCGGGTTCAGGAGCATCGTCATCAAAACCCCACGAATCCGCGACAGCGGTCGTGCATTCATTTCCTGATGCGTCATCATCCCCCAAACCCCAGGCATCTTCACTATTGTCCGTAGAAAAACCATTGTCGTCACCTTCATCTTTTGAGTCCAAATCCTGCGCCAGAGCCACGGAGGATTCTGGTGTCAACTCAATCTCTTCCCAAAAGTCATCCACCGCATTACCCGGTGCAAGGATGACGGCTCTTGAAAGGTCCAGAATCTGAACACGTCTTTGCCGTTCATAATGACCGCCGATACCGTCGGCCCATGAGTGGATAGCCCTATCATTGACGTCACCACCCAGGAAGCCCACAAGATACTTCTCCTCAAACTCCACGGCATTTTGAACGATCAATAGATACGGGGACAATTCGTCGAAAGATGATGGTAGATATGGCCGAAGTAGATTGTCCAAAACGCTGTTTGAAAGAATTTTACACAGTGCGCGCGAAAACGATGACCAATGAGACGGAGGTAGATGCGGAAAGAGATACACGGTGAGAAAATCTAGAAGAGTGCATAGGTTCGCGAGACGCGATGAGAGGTTTTCTGTGCCTGGCAAAGATGGCATGTATGTAAGCTTGGCCTGCCCAGAATTGTCAGTATGCACGGCAACTGAGCAAGGTTCCTTGAGAGCATGGTCAATAAAATGTTTGGTGAGGTCCCGTCTTAAAATCGTCAGATGGTTGTTCAAAGATTCGTTCGAAAGAGCAGATAGGATCGGCGATAACGAGAGAGTAGTTTCTGAATTCCGCACTAATCGAGCATTGTGTTAGCATATCTACGTAAATGTGCTTCTCATTACCTTGTACGGAGGGGCATATCAAAAGTTCGTGACGCGAAAGACAAACACCCCTTGCAAATGCATCACTCAGCTGTTCCTCGACTGAAGCTTCCGTCGCACGGGCATTACGCTATTAAACATGTTGGTTTAGCAGAATATCTGGCAAAATGGGAAGAACGCACTTTGATATCAGCCATGACCTTTGTCCGTTCAAGAGCATTTGATGCGCTGTTCAAGAGACTGCTCAATTCCTTAGACGCAAGGACAGCATCGGGTAACTTCCCCGCCCGTGCAAGTGATTCAAGATTCGAATATTGACGCCAGCAGTTTGATAGATGCGAGAGTGCTCGGTAGTAGACCGCGGCATTCGTTGCATCTTGTCCCAGCGCTGCGTGCATCGCAAGTCGTCGCGTGACAGTTGGAATTAAACCTGTCTTCTGAAGCGTAAATGCTCATGTTCAGACGAGTCTGTAAACAAACCTCCGGATTGTGCACGGTTTCATGCAGCGTGTCCACATCTGCCTTGAGTGTTTGAAGGCGTTCACGGACAGACTTTGAAGACACCAGTTGACTTTCAAATATGGTGAGGTTGGATTGGATTTTGTCGCGTATTCGTTGCTACAGAGAATGAGTACTGGTAATGGAACATTGGTCCAAGCAAGTATACATTTATGGAAGCAATATTGTCGTCCAAGTCGGCAAGCCATGATCTTGCAAGTTGGGCATTGAGAGTCTGGTTCGTAGCAGCATCTATGCGATTGAGAATGCTTGAAGAAATGTCCTGGGGAACAGTCCTGCGAGGTAACGCCATGCACGACGGCTGCACTCAAAGTGCCACGTGCTTCCAATGTCCGCCCGTCTTCTGCTCGCCCTCGCCTTGCTGACCGTCTTTCACGGTGAGCATGATCTAAACCATTTGCAAATCCAATAATAGTCCCATAGCTGCCTTTTCCACCTATGAATGTCGGTTATAGGACTTCATCATGCTTTTCAAGCAGCTGACCATCGTCCAGACTTCTCGCATCTGAAGCCCCTTGGCCAGCCAGAGGGTCAACTTCCTCGTGATGTATGCTCTGCCCGATACAGTTGATCAGAACTTGACTTGTGGTCACACTGTAGATTGTATGGGAGGCTCTACTTGGCCTCCTCTTGGGTATCGTAGGCGCGTCTCTCAGTGCACCCGAACTTAAAGAAATTACATGGGCCAGTGAAATGAAGAAACGGTTGGTATAACATCTGCACAACGCAAAATATACTCACGCCTTCTTAGCAAAATTGACGAGATGGACTCCAGAATGGGTTTTGCGAGTTATGTGACCAGAGGCAGAAATATCCTCACTCGCACCAAAGCGTCAAAATCTCATTAACAAATGCGGATTGTTTACAACAGGTCTAGCTCACTCCTGCACGTCGAGAGTTATCCAAATAATCTAGCAGGTCCTCATAGCTTCGATTGTTACCTGAATCTCGCAGAGAATCCAATCAATCTTTACAATCATCTGGTCAGTTCTGGGACAGATGGAAGTAGTCATTATCCATTGCCATTTCGAGTGCACCATCCTTGTCGATTCCTCCCTTCTCTCTATATTCATGGCACCTCGCACCGTTGGCGATGTCACTATGAATGCTTGGCTTGAGCCCCAATCGATATTTCATTCTGGGGAACTCTGCTTAACCGACAAGTTCCTTCTTGACTCGGAGAGCGAACGAAAGACTTGAGCATTTCTCGATTTCGTACCTTAGACTCAGCGCTCAGCCCTCAGTCTGTGCAGAGTTCAGGTTTGTTTATGAACCTGTAGCTACTGCTCCTTATACATCCCGCGTCCATCACGGGCGAGATCGGATGGCTTACCGGACTCCGTCGTATAGATCCAACCATACAATTGGTGCAATCCAATGCGTAGGCAAGTACATATCTGCTATCATGCATAATCCATCAACGTCACAAATACACTAAATCGTACATTAATTACCCATGACCATATGTTCGACTGACTATCGTTTGTAATGTCAATCCGTTACTTGTGCGATATCGGACATGACATTGGTCAACTTTTGATCTTTGCCCAACTTTGTGCACCTCAGTGTCAACTCGTTGACAAGAGAGGATGGACCCGCCAGCAACATGTAAATTTGAGGGCCATTCTACGCTTCATACATTCAGAGATGCAATTTATTCTTCCGATGTATCTCAATGAAAATTATTGGTGAATAAACTTATACCATCAGAGCTAGAACAAGTTGGCGGGTCCTGGATGAGCAGACAGAAATGATGTACGAATGGGATAAAAACCATGCTATCGGACACGGAGAATTGAGTTTATGTTTGACATGGAAATCGAGTGGTAAATTCAAAGAAGTGAGCCACGCTTGCAATTGTTTGACACGGAAGTTGCAAGCAGTCGGAGATTCCCGGTTGCGCGATGAGTTGTACTCCATGTGCGTTTCCCCACAAATATGCGATGTCAATGTAGCTCGGCCCAATCGGGGCCACGGATATGGTCCTTCATATCATAGGCGGATCTCGGCAAATGACATTTTCCCGTTTTACAGATGGCTTGATCTCAATCAACACTGGCAGCAGGCCAGTAAAATGGGGACGGTATGTAAGTGGCCTACATTTGTACGAAACATTCAGCTTCAAATAGTACTTGAAACCGTTTGGAAGAGGAAACCCGAACAGAAATGTGTATTGCAAGGCCATAGTATATACGGATACAGTAAAGAGAGAGAGAGAGCTTCAGACGAAGAGATACGCAACTTCTTATAATCCCGCCGTCGGGTTGTCTTTTATCACACCTTTGAAACGAAACAATAGAGAAACGATGATGTAACGTTACCGACGCAAAATTCAAATTGCCTTCGCCGTAGGTAAAGTCCACCGAAGGCATATGTCCAGTGGACTTTTGTACAAGGGAAGGTATATGCCGGAGACGACTGGATGATTCTTATCACTGCAAAACTCAAGTCACACTTCTGCATGCGTGAACAAGGACCTTCGCCTATTGGGACTTATTTGATTTAAATCTTACTTCAGCGATTGCATGTATGGCTCGTAGGTTAAGTTTATCCTGGTGGCCACCAGGTGCTTCACTAACAATTACTTTAACATTCTTAGTGTACGGAAGACCGTTCAGCGGTGGAGATCGGGAATACCCCATCTGTACATCATTGCTAAGCATCTATATATACATACTTAGCCGAATACGACAAGACGGAGCGCCGGTGTCCGGGAATCAGCATGACAGTGATGTGTGTGTGATGATGAACCACGACTTGCCGTCTTCCTAAAACACCTTGCATTCAGAACATCATCATGAAGAATACGACTCGCATCGGGACCGTCCTTTGTGCTAGCATACTTTTTTTTGTAGCAGAAATTGCGGGTTAGTATGCAATGTTACGATTTTTTTAATTCTCATTGATTCACTTATAACTAAGTTGGGTTCCATACCAAGAGTCTAGCACTCATCGCAGACGCAGTAGGTCTTCGCTAAGGCTTGTTTTCTCCCTACTAACTACACCATCAGTTCCATTACTTCAACGTAGGCCTGTCCGATCTTCCATGGAGTCTGCTTAAATGTCGCGCGGACTGCAGGACATCGTGGCATAGTATGCCATTCATACGTTACTTTCCTAATAGATGCTCAACGTTTTTAGCGCCATAGCTTTTGTTGCAGCCTACGTACGTTTTCTATCGGGCATGACCGGATCGCTTTGCTGATTTGCCCATAATGCATAACAGCTCCAGGATAAGGGACAACATGTCAGTTGCTAATTGGCTTTTTGTTCCGAAAAATTAACTCTACATTGAGACCAATAGCTTCACTTATGCCTTTCACCGGGCAGAGCTCGTAGGTGCGTAGTTGGCTCAAGGTCGTAATCAGCCCTCACTAAAGGTGACCGGTGAATAGGCGCCTTCTTCAATGGCGTATTTCTGCTTGCTCTCGCTTTTTCCATCTTTCTTCAATCCTTCGAGCGTTTCTCATCCATTGAAGTCGTTGATTCGCCTTTCCTTGTTCTTATTGTCGCGTGCGTTGGACTGGCCCTCAACATCGCAAGTGCAATTGTGGTCCATGGTATCGATCAAAAATGGTTTATTTCCAAATAGGGCTGACAGCTTTGCAATAGATCATAGTGGTCACGGCCACTCGCATGCCCACGCAGCTCACCAACCACTGAACCTTCCTGAACTTCATAATGACGACCACGTTGTAGATGGTATCGTGAGAAGGTTTTATTTCTTGATTTCAAATCGATTAACATGTTATGATAGCACGCATCTCATAATCACACCTTGAACCCTCCTGTCGTTTCGAGAACCAAGAATTTGGGCTTAGCAGCTGTGTTTGCCCATCTTGTCGGAGATGCAGTCAACAGTAGGTCACACTGAAGCGGAACGGTTTGATGAGCATTAACGTTTTCTGGAGACGTTGGCGTCATCATTGCTGCCGTCATCATGTGGAAAGTCAAGTCTCCGAATAGGTTCTATGCAGATCCCGCGGTTTCGCTGGCTATCAGCTGCATCATATTTGCCAACGCTATGCCCATCAGTTAGTTGAAAGCTTACTCCCTCTGTGGCGCAGGATGACATAATTCCTTAGCCTTGAAGACAGGACGAATACTTCTCGAAGCTTCCCCGATATACCTTGATCTTCAGAAGATCAAACAAGATTTGACTACTGTGGGGAAAATGAATATCGTTTATTAATTATTGACAAAAGGACAGATCCCAGGAGTACATTCGATCCATGACCTACATGTTTGGAACTTATCACAATCGTATGGATCTGTTAACATCCATCGGTCTGCAATTCTTATCAATCATCAGTGTCATTCTCGCGTCACTCCATGTTTGTGTCCCTGTGGAGACATCATTACAACAATGGGAGAAAATGGAACGATGTCTCCAGCATTGCTTCCTTGCATATGGCATTAGCCATGTGACTATATCGCCCGAAATACATAGAGATGGTCCGACGCCATCTCAATCCAGCGAGGAAAGTAGAGGGTGCCAAGTCCCGACCCACGACGACTTTGGCTGCTCCATGAACGATCTACGAAAGCGGAAAGTAGATGCATGATGTATGATAGGTAGCAATGTTAAGAATACATGGGCTATTTAGCTGAGAGTTCAATGGTATTCTTGAAAGCACCCAGAAGAGCTGTTAACTGTAATTTTTCGCTTGCGCCGGTTGATAAGCGATGCCTGGCCTAAAGTGAATATGACATTTCGCAAACATAAGTACCCTTACTCTGCAGTTGCCAGATGATCCAGTAAATACACCTTTGCATTGGGTTTGAGATCGATCGTTGCTGAATACTCATAGGCACCTGTTATCAGATCCTGTAGAGCCAATCCACGTTCAGTCTTTAAAGAATTGATCACTATAATGCCATGAGCCACTGATGATACAAAAAATTAGATGCTCATTAACTCACTCGTATACGATGTCGTGAATTCGTCTGACAGCATAGAATTCACCACGGTTTCAATGTCCGAGGGATGAGGATTTCCTGTGCAGTTATATATCTCATTCTCTCCAATGGTGTCATACGCTGCGTGACATGCTTGAAGGACATTAAGAGCGCGTCTCATATCTCCTTTGCATAACCTCAGGAGTGCCTTTTCCCCATCATCTGCTATATTAACACTAAAACGATCAGAATGGAATGCACGGGCCGTCGGCTTGCTCACTTTTCTGCAGCAATCACATCAGTTAATCTTTTCCCTACCTCAAGGATCGGCAAAGGAGAAAATCGAAAGCGCGTACAACGGCTTTGGATAGCAGGTATGATTTTGTTGACGTAGTTGCATATAATGCAAAACCGCACATTTCTTGTGTAATGCTCAATCACGCGCCGTAGAGCCGCTTGTGCCGCTTGAGTCATCATGTCCGCTTCATCCAAAATAATGAGCTTGAAACCTTTGGCGAATAGCGTGCGTGTTTCTGCAAATTGTTTAATTTGCTCCCGAACGACATCAATACCACGCTCGTCTGATGCATTCAACTTGGGACTAGATAGTCAGACAAAAAACACCAGTGACTATAGCAAACACCGACTTCTAGTATTTGTTTACGATAGTTGGAACCATATATGCGCCTTGCAATTGCCAGTATCGTGGACGTCTTTCCTGTCCCTGGAGGACCGTAGAATAACAAATGGGAAGTCTGTTCTTCTCGATAAACTTTTCAACTATGGTATCAAATAGGATCTTTGTTAAAATTGAAAAGATAGTGACATACTTGTGCTCGTGATATCCTTATGCGAGACAATATCATCCAACGTGACGGGTCTGTACTTCTCAACCCTTTAGCTCTCGTCAGTTGTCCGCGAAGCATTGTAAATGACGTGCACACTACCAGGGTAGATTTTCGTTTTCCGGGGTATCATGGCCTAAAGCTTTGTCCTTTCCTTTCACTGATGACGGAATTGCGACATCCGCCATTTGTACATCGTCATTGCTGTCCATTCTATCGACGCGTTTCGCGCGACGTGACCGTACAGTATTGTATTATTTGTCAATGGCCTTGAACCTTATTTCTTAACGCACGGACCATACACAATGACTAATGGCAAAGATATCTTTCCAGAATCCACAAACCGGTACTTACTTTTGTCGAAGACTCCACCGTTAATTTCGTTGGACAGACTAGAGCGTACCGACTATGCAAATATTCGTAAAGACGTAGGTCGATTTTATAATTGTAATTTTTGCGTTTCATACCTTTCTCTAGCCTCACGGGTAAAACCATTACTCTCGAGGTTGAGTCCTCGGACACTGTTGACAATGTCAAAGCAAAAATTCAAGACAAAGAAGGGTGCGTTATCCGTCTCAAGGTTCTAGACACCGTTTCATGGTTGTGCAGTATCCCACCTGACCAGCAGCGTCTGATCTTCGCTGGCAAGCAGCTGGAGGATGGCCGCACCCTCAGCGACTATAACATCCAAAAGGAGTCAACCCTCCACTTAGTTCTTCGCCTTCGTGGGGCGGCAAGAAACGCAAGAAGAAGACGTACAACGTATGAATTATGGGTCTCTTTACAGGTTTGATGCTCACGCTTGGTGTCACAGACTCCAAAGAAGATCAAGCACAAGCGTAAGAAGGTCAAGATGGCTATTCTGAAATATTACAAGGTCGATTCAGATGGCAAGATTAGACGCCTTCGCCGTGAATGCCCAACGTCTGAGTGCGGCGCTGGTATCTTCGTATGTCTTCCAGCCACTAGGCATTTGTTTATTTAGTCAAAGCCTGTGCAGATGGCCTCCCACAAAGATCGTCAATATTGCGGTAAATGCGGTTTGACCTACACTTTCCAAGCTGGCAATAAGCCTCGTGCCTAACCAGTGTCGATAAATTTGTGTTCCGTGTCATACTAATAGTAAAAGATGCATGCATTTGTCTGCAGTGCGTGAACAGCAGCCGTGCTTGCATGGTGTAAATATGACTACATCAATCGTCCCTGTGAACCTCTTGGGCCCGCTCATAATACTGCCGCTTTCGACGCGAATCGGCAAGCTCCCCTTCCCTGCGACGCATTTTTTCGCGTCTCCGCTCCTCATCGCGTAGTACGCCTTGATACATAGTCTGGGGAGGGGTTGAACAGAGAGTTGGGTCAAGAGCTGTTGGAGAGTACCTCTCTTTCTTGTACTTGTTGGCGATGGACAAGCCATATTGTGAAGAGGACAGGACTAAAGCGCTCAAAAGCGTGAATTTGGCTCTTCTCTCTTGCATGTTGGTGTATTGCCATTTTTCTCGCCACAACACTGACAAACATTCTCGCCCGTCTTCCTTGATGATCCCTACAGTGCTCCTCGCCTCTTCCTGACCTTGCTCTCGTGTCCCTGCGTCTAACACACGTTCCATGGCTTCTCTCGACGTGCGTTGCGCAGTTCTTTCTCTTACGATGGTTCTTAATCTTCGCGTAGGTTTTTGAATCAACCTTAAAAGAGGTTGTCCAAGCAAGGCGGCTGTCAGCCAGAAAGATGACGGAGCTAACTGAAATTGCACTTAAACTTATGGAGGTGTGCATCTACCACCTTATCCTTGTGTACCGCTAAAGTGCGTTATTTTATAGCATGATACGCAGCTTGTTTCTGTACTTTACCGAACGCACAAGAATCTACCTCCAACGTCTAAAGTTTCTAGTCTATATGTTTTCGATGCTCTTTCAAGAGCGGCGCGATACCAAGTTACCAAGCAGGGCTTGACAGGCAGTCTATATTCCGAGAAGGGCAACTGCGCTACCTTTTTACTGAAGGTTGAAGGTGTCTTGGAAGGGCTCTTCCAAGATATGTTAACCGTTGGATCAGACGAATCCAAGGTTAGTCACATTTATCCATCCAGTTCTCCTTGATCGCTGGCGGAAGGGCCTGAACTTCTTCTGGCAATCTTACTGCGCCAATCTTTGGCACGTAGACATCATTTATACACTCCACTTGCCTACAGCATATATATGCAACAAACAAACAAATCTCCACCACTTACATCATTTTCAGGGAAAGTCGCAAAAAATTCTTGATATTTGGGTAAAAGGAAACACGTTCCCATCAACGATATTATCGCGTTTGACAAAGTTGTTTAACGAACCGGAGAAAGGTGCATATCAATTCTACATGTGTTCGCTAAGTACCTCTTCTACCTGTATAATTCAATTAAATTCGTGCCCTATCCTTCGTTATCTGAGAATTGGAACTAAAATCGGTCTGATTTTGTTTTGTATCAGTGCTCGAAGTAGAACCTACGCCCGGCTCGACTGCCGTGTCTCTGCCCACAATCGCCGTGCCTACTCCTCCAGTGCTAGATACACAAGCTGCATTATTAGCTCTCCTTACACAAGCCGCAAATGCCACAATTACCAACCCATCAGAGTGAGTTTGTAGAGTTAGACATGTGCATTATGAACATTAACTCATTTCCAGGCAAACATCAACAAATAGCGCCGTATCAGCTCCTGGCGGTCCTGCCCAACTAGTGCTGCTGCAACAGTTGGCCCAAAAGGCTATCAGTACCCCTTTGGCGGATATTTCCGCACCCTCTGTAGTTCCTCCCAGACCATCCACAGAATCTCCTGTCCCACCCTTCTCGCCGACTGGTGATCGCCCTCAATCACCCGTTCCCCTAAGAGATGTTCAGCTCGATAACCACAGACTACCCATCCACGCCGAACAATATCGCAGTCGAAGCCCTGAACTTCATAAGCCTCCCGAAGCTCACAATGACCACCGAAGAGGTGGTTTCAGAGGCAACTTCCGGGGGCGAGGTCGCGGAGACTCACGGGGAAAGCGGGACGACCATGATCGCTTCAGAGACAGAGATCGACGCCGAAACGGAAGAAGCCGGTCAAGGAGTCCCTCTAGTAGATATCCTAGTAGGAGGGACGTAAGGACATATAGTCCTCCAAGAAGGCCGACCCTATCGTCTTCTATTCCCCAACGGCAGGTGGATAACTCTGATTCTTCTCATTCCGATGGAAAAGACGAGTTTGGACGCGATATCCGGCCACAACCCCCAGAAACCTTGGCCGCTTCGCCCGACGAAAAACCGACAAAATCGATAACTGTCAATGACCCTGCTGTAGTATCGTCGCCTGCTTCAAATATTGAACAAATATCTATGTCTCCATTGGTAGCTGCGAGTACATCTTCGAACAACTCTAGTGCACCGTTTGTCTCGAGTACTGTGCCATCCCAGGCAGGACTTGAGAGTTTTGATCCTACGAGTTTTGATCCCACTTCCCCACCTTCGTGGGAACAACTTGGAAAGTTGTGGCACGTTACGTATGGTGAAATGCCCACGACAGAACAGTTGATGCAGTTTGTGATGCAATCTATGGCCGGAGGGCAAGTACCAGCTGTTGGTTCAGAGGTGAAGGGATCTTCGTGGGGTAATTCTTATGGTCACGGGCAGCAATGGAAAGGCCATGGTGGACATGCCAGAAGCGGATTTAATGGGTACGGCGATGACCGAAATGGCTGGAATCACTACGATGACGGTCAAACGGATGCGGTTGTGCTCGGGAGCAGTCCTGATATTGCAGAGAAAAAAATGGATGCAATATCGCAGGAAAATAGCAAAGGCACGGGTGGAAAGATGCAGAAGGTCGGAGATAAATGGGTTTTCGTACGTGATCCATGAGGGTAGACTCGACATATTGTTCCTATATACATCATACATCGGTGGTTTTCATACACCTATGTTGTCTTCTTCCATCCTAGCCAACTCAAATTCTGGATATCGACTCTCATCCCATCGGTCTGGGCCATACAACAACCGTGGTTGGCCTATGGATTGCCGTCTGAAATTAATCGCTGAGAATGGACTAGGCCAGAAAACGTGGTAACATATCATAGACGACATGATACCAATCATGCTTCCCACAACGACGTCTTCTGGGTGATGCCTCTGATTCTTGCAGTCAGACTGCCTAGCTTGTCGTAGATAAGGGTTAGCTCACATTATCTTCCACTCTCGATATGGCTACAAACGTGGCCCAAAACAGTGGTGTTAGTGTAAGAAACAGCGCCACCAGTTTACTCTGCAAGGGAAACCCCGAAGTTGGAGCGTTGAAGCACCAAGCAGCCGTTTGACCAGCTAGCCACAACGAAAGTGTCGTCATGCCGGAAAAAGCCGTTGATGAGTGCCCTGAAGGAAACGAAGTGCGGCCATTCACAATGTCAATCAAATGCCTGGGTCAAGGCCGGTAAGCGGAGTAAGATATAGAGTGAAACTGGTCAAGATACCCCGTACAAGCCATAAGCACGCTATCCCACCGGCAACGTGACAAGAAATCGGGTCGCAAGCGACCTGCGACCATGGAAGCTTGTAAGAGATGGTTTTGCGTTCAGGTTATTCACCCACCAACCGCGTGTTTCATGCACCTGGTAATTAGTCTTGCCAGTCCTCTGAGAATGGTAAGATATTTCCGATTAATCGCAAGTTTGGAATACCTCGCTGCACAGACAGAGATCACGCCATGATGAATTATTAACAGCGATTTATGAAGCATGCCGCCCGCGACAATTACAGATGCTGGAACAAGCAAAGCCACCCAGTGGTTCAGTGCTGAGCCGACACTAGTAATTATACACTCAGTGATCGACAGCTTTGCGCGCACTGATGAACAGACGTGTTTTTCCTATGCGGGTGGCTTATGAGAGGGTCTTGCGGAGAAAAGTCTCTTTCAAAGACCGGGGTTAAGGCTACGAGCTGAGACAGGATCCATATCAGTGCTACCACGCCCCTAGAGGGAATGTTAGCGAAAGTATGAACTTCGACGCGGTAGGGAAAAGTACCAGTCCACGAGATATCGTCTATTGAACCATTCACCGACTGCCACACCATGTCCGAATACCCGCCGCAAGGTCGCATCAAGGGACATATAGCCGTAGCCGTAGATATGGCGTGAATATACTTTTCGGAATATTAGCACCTTGGTCTCACGTTGCCAGCCGAAACGCACGGCGAATGAGCGTAAGTACGGAAGGGCTGAATTCCGCTCCACGTGGCGAATCATCCCGCAAGCAGAAAAACACTTCTTCGAGCCTTTCTCATAGTCTGTACTCGAATAAAATGGAACCAATTTAATCTCTAATGTCTATGTATGAATAGAAAACGTCTACATGATTACGAATCACCGCCCTCTATAAATTGGGCTTAAAAGGCGAAATACAAGGAAAAGAAGGCCACCAATGCCAGAGAGACCTTCAATCCAATCGTGCTCTTGCCAAGCGACGCAGAGTTTGAATTCGTCTCCGGGGTAGTGGTCGCTGCTGCATTCGTCCTACTTGGGGAGGCAGTGGAGGACGCAATAGCTGACTTCGCCGATGTCGGGAACAATGAGGGCACAACTGTACCGGATGATAGTTCAGCTGTTTCGGGAGGTGTGGTCCCGAGGTCGGTTGGGAGCTGTGAGACAGCCGTGACAGTTCCGGTTGCAACGGCCAACGGAGCAGTACACATTGCTGCATCGCTTCCGCAAGCCTCATTGGTTCCTTGGGTGAAGGCGCCAATCGATGTATGGATAGATCCTTCGGTCAACGTCACTGGACACCGTCAATTGTAACCATGCAATGAGATCGCACAGCGACTTACTGGCTCCAGGGGACCCAAAGTTTCCCCCAGCTTCTTGTGTAACATGGACTGACCATACCGTATGACCTCCAGAATCAGTGCTGACAAAATCAGCGCTCAATGGCTGCGAGTCAAATCCAGGAAAGTATAAAGACGTTTGGACACCATCTGCATAAAAGGTGAGCCGGCGAGACGCAGAAAAGGCATAAACCTACAGGACATGCAAGCGAACAAGAGCAGCACAAGGACCGTAAGTTTGTGGGACATTGGTGCAGGACAAAAAGTCAGGTATGGATGCACTCATCTTATATTGAACGGAACAAGCATTGCAAGGTCCGCAATCTACTTGTCTCGCGGATTCACGGCCCCGTTGTGCGGTCATGGCACCGATATCCCGCATACTTACACCTCGAGACATTATATTTCTGGTCAATGACATCGTCAAGTCGGGCATGTGCATCCGTAGTTGAGCAAATGTGAAAGTAGTGCGTTATCAATTGTTGACGGCTTGCATTGCTGAATATCAAGTCAATTCGTTGCAGAACAACTGGAATTAAAACACCTACGCACGTCTCGACATTCATTTAAATATTGAAACGTACAACTTGTGCTGTTATGTCGTTTGTATGAATCGTACTCACTTTACTTCTGCTTGCGGATGTAGTGTTTTATTATAATCTACCCTTGTTGTTGTCCTGGCCCTGCTCTTTGCCGAAGAATTCTGAAAACGATTTACCAATCTCAGGAATCATGTCTTGTGTAACTACACTTCTTCCCTCTTTCAAGAAGGCTCGGCGACTGGCTGCGCGAGTTACCATACTACCGCCAATAGCAGCCAGAAATGGCATGAGAGACGCCGGTACTGATTTATCACTAATGTACCAAGTAAGAGTTATACCATTACAAATGAAGGAGCACTTACCCGAACGCTCCAGTCTCATAACACTTTCCCCAGGCGAGAAAAGTGCCGACGCATCCGCTCAGCACGTCACCTTGTCCACCGCATCTCTTTAACCCTCCTGGAGTGTCAATCTCGATCGATTCTTCAACACGTTCTTTCGCTTCGCCCGCTCCGTCTAACTGACTTGCTTTGAGATCAGCTGCAATCCCTGTAGTATTGACAGCAATAATGTCTCTAGCACCCTTTTGCAACACCGTGACGCCACCCAGTGCCTGGGAGACGAAAATAGCTCTCTTCTCAAAAGGTATTTTGCTATCCAACCCGATTTGTTCAATCAATCTCTTGAATTCGGCAACGTTCGGCGTCAATACGGCACGTCTGTAACCTTTAATGAGGGATAAATCTTGGCCAATCATCCATATGGCGTCAGCATCGAGTACCAGGAACATTCCTTGAACGCGTGCAAGTGACAATGCGAGCCTAGCGAAATTTTGCATGTAGGGTTCTCGGCCAAGGCCAGGACCGATAACAAGCACATGCAATCGTCTAAGCAACGAGTTCAATTCGGATTCCACTTTCTCAGGCGATCTATGTGCTCTCTGAGAGGCAGTGAGACAATATGACAATTTCCTTACACGTCTTCCTTCAGAATTGGGTGGACAATCAAGTCCGGAGAATAAGACTTGATCGGTCCAGCCGCGGTTGGCGCACAGATGACATGAGATAGATCTGCACCCTGTAGACCGCATAAATGATCGCTGACATGACAATAGGCCCGGGACACACGAATCTAAGCGCAGATATTGCGGCGAAGAATGGTGCACCTGTGTAACTGCGGTTATGGTCAGGGTGAACAAAGAATAAAGACATGGTGCGGGCTGACTCTAACGCGCCGCCAAGAACCCCGACACGTCCTGCGAGTTTGCATCAGCAGATGGGTAAATAGACATGATATACATGAAAACAACCAGCTTGCCCCTTGTGCAGAGTACCGTTTAGAGGGGGTATAAGCAGTTCTAGCTGTTCAAAGAGAGACTTTGGAATGGGCATAATGTGATCAGGGTGATCAATATTGATCTGACAAATCAAGAGGTCGACGGCGTAATTGTTGTTCTGAAGTTTACCTCTTCACTCATTTTATTCTGGTCACGATGACAACTGCCTCAAGCTCAAGCTCAAGCTCAAGCGCAAGCGTCAAGCAAGGCGGTGCCCATTGTACAACCTGCGATATGTTTTGTTCTTGCCCAATGTCCCTGGACCTGAACAACGCTGCGCATGCCGTACATAATCAATAAATCATGATGTCCAAGTGCATATAAAATCCAGGGCTCGTCAAGTTTTGACCAAGAACCACTTTCCGACTCTTCCAGACTTACTATGCGGTTGCTTCTCTTATTATTTATTGCCTTTCTCCCTCTCGGCAGCTTTGCAGATAGTCTCGCGGTGGGATGGGCTCGACACTCCTGGCATAAGCATGCGCACCATAAGCATGCACACCATAAGCCTGCACACCATAAACCTACACACCATAAAACTGTCCACCATAAGTCTACACACCACAAACTTGCACACCACAAGCCTGCACGCTATAATCCTGCACAGTATATCCATACACACAAGGGCGCAACGAATTATACCCTACAGGATTATTACGCTGGAAAATCTTTTCTAGAGTAATTCCGCGTTGCTTCCTTCGTCTTTCGACCTAACACACTTGAACAGTGATTGGTGGTACTTCTCGGGAAACGATCCAACGAATGGAAACGTTAATTACTTGAAAAAGGAAGAGGCTGTTGACAAGAAACTCAGTTACGTCCAGCCAGGTGGTGCAACAGTCCTTGCTGTTGACAATTATTCCAATATTCCTGTGGGAGGCAAACGCAATTCGTGAGTCTTGTTATCATTTTTAATAATCACGATCTGAGCGTGGGGTAGGGTGCGCATCCAGACTAAGAAGACTTATAGCAGTGGTCTTTTCATTGCTGATTTCTCGGCAATGCCGTACGGTTGTAGCGTGTGGCCTGCATATTGGTCCGTAGGAAATCCATGGCCCAATGCTGGTAAGCATTTGAACCGTTATATTTATGCAAGCTGAACTCTGTATCCTAGGCGAGATCGACATCATTGAGGGTGTTAACCTCGGCCCGGCCAATCAGTATACATTGCATTCTGCGGCCGACTCCACCTGCACTCTCACGACTGCAGGTACAGAAGTGCTAAGCAATGTCATGCATGACGTATGTGCTAGCTCAGACAAGGACAATCGAGGGTGTGGATTCCATGACAATAACTCGAGTTCCTATGGACAAGTTTTCAACAATGGTGGTGGCGGTATCTTTGCCCATCGTTGGGATAGCACGGGAATAACGATATGGCGCTTCAATCGTGATAACATCCCTTCTGACATAACGGCAAGGCAACCTAACCCTGTCAGATGGCCTACACCCGTTGCTTTTTGGTCTTCAGAATCGTGCGACATAGCAGCCAATTTCTATAATCATGTCCTGGTTTTAGACACGACCGTTTGTGGCGGTTGGGCTGGTGCTGCATACGAGAAATCTGGCTGCCCGGGAACATGCGCAGAGGCTGTCGCGAACAACGCTAATTTCGATACCGCGAAATGGATAATCAATTATATTGCAGTGTATCAGCTGGAATAGGACAGTACAGATTCATAGCTTCCGCTTGGTTTCGACACTCTTTATTCTCGTCGCTCTTTTGGTAGATCGTGCACTCGTTTATTTGGACTTACGCTGGTAGTACTAATATAATGGACAATATTGGTGTTTAGAATAATGTAAATGAATTAGACTTGGAGCGGAGCTTGTCAAGTTTGTCTTGGACGACAATCATCATGGATTCTCAGCCATCAATCCCGGTTTCTGACATCATCCAAGCTTGGCCTCGACGCGCAACCAAAGTACCATGCTCATCCCCATTCGTTATATTTTGTGCTAATTGCCTTTGCGCAGGCTTGTGCTAACTGCAGGTAAATTAGTCAGAATCCATCCATATCCGAACATCGTGCTCATCTAGACGTCAGACGCGACAAGATACGATGCGATGGCTCCAGGTACGTCGATGGGGTCTGTGCCTTTAGAAGAGGATGCTCACTTAGCCTCAATCCCAGACCTTGCACGAGTTGTCTGAAGAAGGGTTATGTTCCTGACCAATGCATTGATGGATGTGAGCCATGCCGCCGGGCACGCGTCAGATGCGAGGCTGGCAAGCCGTGTCAGCGATGTAGAGAGATGCAGTTAGACTGCGTGGAAGATAACAGTCCGGCTGTCTCGCGGCAACAACCTGTCTTAAGTATTTCTCAACCAGAACATATGAAAGGCCACGGATCCGACAGAGCAAAATTGGCGTGCAAAAATTGTCGTAGAGATAACAAGAAGGTACGGTTTCACAAGCATCTGGAAAAGCGATTGCCTCATGTCGTGCATATTTCAGTGTGATGATCAGAGGCCATGTTCTCGCTGCGTGTCTCGCTCCGAAGAATGTGTCCACGTAGGGAGAAGTCCTAAATTGGTTACGCTGCGCTGTGAAGGCTGCCGTGAAACGGGAAAACGCTGTGAAGAGGGCAGACCCTGTCATTTCTGCGTGGACGTTGGAAAAGATTGCGTCACAGCGCCTAGGAAAGGCCGTGGACATGGAACCAGAGTCAAGGCGGTAAGACAGCTCATACGAATGAGAATTTTAATGTATGCTGAGTCTTACGCAGGCTTGCATGGCGTGTAGGCAAGTCAGTTATTGATTCAGCAAGTTAGACACATTAAGGTACGATTTAGGCGTGATAAAATCCGCTGCGACGGTGCAAGGTAAGTACATACACAAGTAATTGACGAGAAAATCTTACCGCAGCTCAAAGACCTTGCACATCTTGTGCGAGAAAGGGATATCAATGTATTGAACGTTCCCCCGCACCATGCTTTGAGTGTGGCCAAGCAAAGGAATGTGTGCACCAGAACAACGGTCATAAGACGCCAGGAGGTCAGCCTGAAATGGTTCAGCACCAGCAATTGCCAGGTCAAGGACTGCCTGTGCAACCATCAGGATTTAACCAACCAATCTACCCAACGGTGGGTTTTGTTCAACAGATATATGTGCCAGGCTTGCATCAACCAACCCTTGTGCAACATTCGAACTTCAATGCGAACCAGAAACAAGATATGTCTGTCATCGATCCCAGCATCGGAGGTTCCTCCCTCCCTTGACAAGGCGACATCCTCCACTATCACTTTATTTTTAATAGTATGCATGTACTGTATTATCTAATAGCACCTGGCTCTTTTATGACCAGTGAATTGAATTGAGATGAATATTACACCAAGACATTGAACAAACAGGAAATTAGATGACTAGGGGTTAGTTTGAACATCGTCCCCAAGACTCTCTCGAAATCCACAGACAAACGCTTTCAGAGGTAAGAATATCCAGTCGAGTGCACTTGGAAAGTCAACGATCGACTCTCTTCTAGGTCGATTTGCAGGTCGGTCATCTTCACTGGTCATGTGAACATTGGATGGAGAGCGAGCGCGTTTCGAAATTTTATGCGACGGAAACTGTGAGGTTGGCGTATCGTCCTCGGCAGGGACAAATACATCCTCTGACGGGAAAGGAACAGAATCGATGAGTGTGTTTGGCATGTCTATCAAAGTGTCTGCGGAATCTGCAGATTCCACCCCCGTGGATCTATGAGAACGTTTGCAATTGCTTTGTGCGTGTATTTCATGATACCACTCACTTTAACTCTTTGGAGCAATTAGCTTTGTGTTCATGCCAGTTTATCAGATTATAATCGTCATCGCCCTCCAGGACGATCTTGCGGTCACACAATGAGCATTGCACGTACGTCATGTCGAAAGACTTTGCCTGCACATCATTTACCAGTCGTAACGTTCTTTCAGCGGCCGCTACTCGATGACTGGGCCTAGAACATCTCCTAATCAAGGTTCAATTCTGGGCAAACATACGTAGCAGATCCACAATACTCTTTGTGTCTCTTCCAATGGGATAGCTCATAGCAGCATCTCTTGGAGAGTTGTATCCATTTCTGACATGTCCGACATTTCACCTGGCAAGGCTGAACGACCTCCGCGCAGGTATCTGCCTCAAGCAAAGCTTTTCGGTCGGCCTCCGTTCGACGATGGGAACTATCAGCTAAGCTCGAGGCCGCCGTAGATTCAGTATCCATAGTTTCTTGCTTCAAAGGGTTGCTACAAAATTTTATACTAGGGTTTTCAATTGATGATGGCAGCTAGTACGCACTGTGGCGAATCCCCAGCTCGCGCATCACACTTGGCACGATGCACCTCCCAGATGCGGACATTATATGGCTGTTTCCGACCCAGATTCACGAAAGAATCACAGCGGGTGCAACGAACTCGGTGTGGTTCTAGCCCCCCGCACTCTGGCTGGTTTTTGAAATAAAGAATACGTTCGGCCTCAGTGCGCCGAATGCTTCCGCTACTTTGGATAGATCCGGAAATGGAATCTGCATCAGCGTTGACTTTTTCAGGACGACTAAACTATAACATCAGCAATTGCAAAATTTGGTTGAGCTGATCGGCTACCTTGTTGTAGACACTTTGTCCCTTTTGGATTTACCTGATGCCCTAGAAGGTGGCTGCTTGCTCAATGAATCCCGTCCGTTGGAAGTAATTGAAGGAGTATTGCCGTTCTTGGCTTGTTCATCACTAGCAGGATCGTTATCTTGTTTTTTGGTCAATTCAGATGTACTATGCATCTCGTTGTAGTCAGGGATAATGGGGAAGAGAAAGAGATGTGAATGTACCGATAGTCCACGGTGTCTTTAACTGTGCTCATGGTAGACTGCACGACTTGAGCGTGTTTGACTTGCAGTAGATGTTATGCATGACTAACACACCTCGTTGTTGATAGCTAACGTATCATTTATCCCATTCTTTGGTAAGGATTCGTCCACATTAGTCCTGAAGTATTGTGGTTTTAACAAATGGAACAAAACCAACAAACTACTGACGTCGGCGCCGTTTTTGTCATTCTTCTCTTCTATACCGTTGATTCAGTTGAATCAGTTCCCATGAAAACAAGCGATTGGCTCGAACCTTATCCCTTTTCAGGTAGGTGACCTTCACGGGCAGATGCTGGGAGAGGTCAAGTTAAGCACGAACCGGGATATGAACATCAGTCGAACATGGCTACTCATCACACATGTCTGCTGCGAGTCAACAAATCAAACAGAAAATTCGGTTCAGTTGCAGATCTACGATTGAAACTCCGCGCAAGGCAACTCCGAGCATTGACGGTCGCACTTTAGACGCCGATCTCGGCAACGGCCGGCGATAATCGTGGAATTAGGTTCGAGGTGACATACCAAACCAAACGCCTTTGAAAGCCACTCACCCACAACACGCCCAGAGATGCCAAGGGTTGGCGCGCGGAGTACCAGTGCTTCCTCATCGAATATGTAAGCCGGGAACGCCTTTACTGCCCTCTCTATCTTCTACTTGCTCACTTTGGTCCAAATAGCCCCTGTCCCACCACCCCGCAAACCGCTGCTGAAAGAGCAAGAGAAAGAAAGCTGAGGGACGACCCGATGGCTGTCGTAGTCAGCCCCATGCATGTCGACTGCAAACGCTGCGGCACCGCATCAAACTCTCTTCAAAAAGCCCGTATGATACTTTCCACTGGCGAACTCACCGGACGCGGTGTCTAAAGAAGCGGGATGGGACGAAGAAAGTTCGTAAGGCAAAAAACGCAGTGCGTAACATGGTCCCCTCATTCACAGTGAACCGTTCTGATTATCCATGAAAGTCACTCTCACCCCGTGATAGCCTTCTGTCCCCCCCTAACGAACCGCAGAAGCGGTGCGAAAAAATCTCAGAACCCGAGTCCCAGATTTTAGTCTGCAAAGGGTCCCGCGATCTAGAAGTCATTAAAGACGATTCACATTCCGCGAACAATCTGAACTTGTTGACCTCGGTGGCAAACGCTGTTCTCAAAAGGTCGGGCTACCTGTCGCACCCTAGAAAGGAATTCGCCAAGTCGTCTCCCCGGCAATGGCGGTGGTCGCAACGGAATAGTCCTGAAGGCCGCGACTCTGATTTAGGCTGGCGTGGCTTTCAAGAAGGAATGGACGAGCTACGAATGCGTCAGGAAGCCATAGAATCTCTTGCCCTCTTATCTCGCTCAGGCTGAGACGTACAACAAATGCTCGCTCGATACCTCGTTTTATAAAATTCCCTTGGTTTGTTATCCAGACTTACATTAGCTGCATGTATAGAGCACTCTCCACTGTACCTAAACCTTTTGTAGCAATCATGCATTCGGATATTGTCCTTCTCCTGATCACATTACATATGTATCATTCAAGGTACATAGTTTAATAATCTGCATACCTAATAATACCAGTCAAATGCTGTTCATAATACGCATGTTACAAATCCAAATCAGCCTCCAGGTGGCTTAACAATGCCACTATAGAGGATATTATTGACCAGTGACCCCTCTAGAAGTTGATGGCCGCTGGATTTTTGTTTTGTTAGATGACGGACAGTGTAGTTATTATCACACACATAACGGCCTTTGCAACATCTCTCATAACCGTGCCAGTCGGCAACTCAATCTTGGTGACGCCCGTTAGATCGTCGGCTCGTGTAGGTCCCACATTGAGCATCAAGACAGGTTTCCTTAGCTCAAGCGCATGTTTAACGAGGCTTCGAAGGAGATCATGAACATAAATATTTACGGGGTGATGGCTTCCTACCGAAACGATGAATAAGTTGCGAGTGTCGTACCTATTAAAAGTACCCGGTCCGAGATTTCCACATCTTTATGTCTGATTGTGAACATTAATCACCAACTCCGCGGACAGTGAGAGCCCATCCTTACGATCGAATTTTTGTTGGCTGTGGGATAGATTCACCAAAGAAAATGAATTCGGGCTTTAGCTAGTGCGCAATCAACTTCTTCTACGTGGACTATAAGAGGCAACGTACAAAAACATGAGTGCCTTTCTCTGAGAAGCAATGGGGACATGCGGGTACGACGAAACTCTCGTACGACAGACCGAGATGTTCGACGGCGACGTCACCGTCTGGATTGGTACGCAGTTTCGTACCACCACCGAGCTCCATCTCTTCAGCGAACGCTTGCCATTTAGGATTTGCTATAGATAGCTGGTCCTGAAACGTCTCGCGGGCTATCGTATGCCCAGATCTGCAAACGACGCGCTAAGGTATGTTAGCGTCAAGCCGACCACTTCCTGACATGAAACAGACGTGTATGCTGCCATGCAATTCCAAAAGACCCCTGTCAAGCCTGTCCGATGTCCAGAAATTACTAGCCTTAGATGTCAACGCTTTGTGATGCAAGCCGTCGACATTCTGAAAGTGGATGAGAGAATGAAAGTCGGCCTAGTAGTCCAACATGCCTGGGTAATGATGTGGCGTATATAGCCAGTATGCTGTAGCGCGGCCAAGGCAAAGTGTGTCGGGTTTGGTTGGGTGTCCCTGACTGGTGGGTAACCTAGATATGAGCGCAACCTGTAGTATATCAGATAGTATACAAAGCGAGGCCAGTATAATTATCAAAAGCCCCCACCAGTAGCGCTGTCTGTCATGGATTGGCGAAATATTCTGTTGAGCGGGGGCATTTCAACATACCTAAACAGGTGACCCTTTTCACCTTCGTCGACGAACTCGTGGTACAGAATGGGCCTTGGAGAAATCAACACAGGTTAGCACAGAGTGTTCGGATACAGACGCACTTGTAGTTTGGGTACATGTACCTTCCATCGTGGCCACGATAAGCCCTGATGCCAGAGTCCACGCTGACGCCTGCACCAGTTATTACGGTGAGATTGCCGTGCCTGATGAAATTCGAGAGATGATGGATTGCCTCCTGGCGTGAAACGGGAGGGGTGGAGGAGTTTGCGGTAAGAATTGCGTGTGGCAAGCTGGGGACAGAGACCCGCATTTGACTTGCTCTCACCATGAACGGCCCTCTGCCTCAGCCTGCACTTCTGCAGACGCCAGGCTTTGCTCACTATTCTCTAGCTTGGTCCCCCTTCCATCCTTCTCGCCTTGCTCTCGCTTCCTCTGCCAACTTTGGTCTCGTAGGGAATGGCAGACTCCATCTTGTCTCAGTCGCAAAGACACCAGATGGCAGCCAAGCACTGAAGTTGGATCAGCAGTGCGTGCATACATCCATTCCCTGACAACATCTGCCTGAACATCGAAGGCGTCAGTTACGAAACTCAAGATGGTCTATATGATGTCGCCTGGTCCGAGGTTCACGAGAATCAGCTGGCCACAGCTTCAGGAGATGGCTCCATTAGACTATGGGATGTCATGCTCAAGGTCCCAGTTATCATTATCGCAACTGCCGTGGCTCAACAACCGCTAGGACCTGCCAATCAGAATATGGCAAGAGCACACTAGAGAGGTTTTCTCAGTCGACTGGTCAAACATGAGGAAGGAGGTTTTCGCGTCTTCGTCTTGGGATGGTACAGTGAAGCTCGTATGTCGAACACAGTCTCTCAATATATTTGCGGTTAACATCCCTTCAGTGGACGCCGGAGCGTCCACGATCAATGCTGACTCTGCAGGCTCATCATGCATGTGTGTATCAGGCCATATTTTCTCCACACCACGCAGATATTCTGGCTACCTGTTCAACGGATGGCACAGTTAAATTGTTTGACACACGAGAGCCATCTTATATGACGGGGTCCAACATCAATAGTTTCACGAACCCCCTCACCGCCGCTGCCTTAACGGTACCAGCTTCACAAACTGAAGTTTTGTCCGTGGATTGGAACAAGTATATATCGTTCCACTTGGCAAGCGCGGGCGTAGATAAGGTGGTGAAAATCTGGGATTGCCGTATGGTCCGACCAGGGGAAGTGAACAAGGTCGGCGGTCTGTGCGAAATCCAGTTGCTGGGACATGAATACGCGATCAGAAGACTTCAGTGGAGCCCCCACAAGGTAGACATGCTCGCGACGGCAAGCTATGATATGACATGCCGAGTGTGAGTATAATGGGAATGCAAAACCACCTGGAGCTAACTGGATGAGTTACAGTTGGTGTACCACGCCTGTCGCAGGGCGGCCTCAGTTGATGTACATTCATGACCCTCATACCGAGTTTGTGGTTGGCTGTGGTTGGTCTTTGTATGAGGAGAGGGTGCTGGCGAGTTGTAGTTGGGATAGCAGGTTGAATGTTTTTAGAGTGCCATAATCATGAACCCTGAGGATATTTTGTCCACTTCTCTAGCGAGCTTTTATGATTATCATCCCGTCACCTTTGGATCGGCTGGAACGCCTTTTACCTACAAGACGAACGAAGAATCGTCATCAATAATTCTGCACGTACCTGATACAGCGGCAGCAAATTGGTCGTTGCACGCATCTGATATATGGATATCATCGATTTATATGGCAGACCACCTAGACGATTTACATCTCCAAAGCCACATCAATGCACTGGTTCCGGGAGAGCGCCTGCGCGTTCTCGAACTGGGCGCAGCCGCTGGTCTCCCTGGAATTCTTATCGCGAAAAATTTCCCCAATATCGCCGTCACCGTTAGCGATTATCCCGACGAGCTGCTCATCCAGAATCTGACCCACAATGTCGCGCGCAACAACGTCGCCGATACTTGTTGCACGGTTGCCTATGCCTGGGGATCGCCGGATGGCTCTACATTGCTCGGTGATTCCGACGGGTTTGACGTCGTGATCGCTGCGGACACGCTTTGGAACCCTGATTTACATGGCTCATTCGTGCGTAGCCTTTGTGCGACGCTCAGGAAATCGCCTGCGTCTCGAATTTATCTCGTGGCGGGCCTGCACACCGGTCGCTATACGCTCCAAGCTTTCCTCAAAGTCTTGGTAGCCAATAACCTTGAACTTGTGACCATTATAGAAAAACGGTGTTCAGGTGCAGGCGAGAGGGAGTGGAGCGTGTCAAGGGACGGGGAGAGTGACAACGAAAGAAGACGGTGGGTAGTCTGGCTGGAGATAAAATGGCCCTCCCAGTCGTTCAAGAAAATATGACATGTATTCGTTCAAAACTCGTTAGCGTACAATTAAAATTACATAGAACCCGGGATTCCGCAAATTTCCATAGTTAACCGCATCATAGTGTACAAGGTCATGTTCTCTTCAATTGTGGTATGCACCTGCACCAAAGGACAAAATTTTGGCATGTTTGACAGCCTGTCCGTTATCCTAAGCAGCGTAGTGTCAGGGTACTGCGTCGTAATTGGACCGACAACGTACTAGCAATAAGACGATGTTGTCTTCGTTAATCCTGGCATCCTCAATGGCCAAACCACCCGCCGTCTTCTCGGGTATGTCTCGCACGCTTTCAACGGGGGCAGAGATAACTTTCTGTCCGCGCCAAGTCCAAGGTGCACTACATTTCCAATCCGTATATGGAATAAAGTTAATGATGTGCAAACGAGGTTTTCCGCTGTTAGGGGTAGGCTCCAAGTATACAAATCGGGTGCCGACGGCATATGGTCCCTTAATGGGGGAAGCTTGGGAAAGTTCGCGTATAAGGCAATAATTCCCCCATTGAGCCCAGGGAACATGTGTGAGACCACTTCGACGCGAAGGCTTGAAGTAAGACTCGCTGACGAATAGCCATTTACAATGGGCTGGTCCTGCGTCGGGGGCAAAGGTTCGCTTTGCCGTAATACAAAGCATGCGAGCAGACGGATCAGGATAGAAAAGCGCACGAGTGGGGGGCGTCAGATCCTTGCATGGTGCGACATTGTTGCATATCTCGATCTGGGAGTTGTTCCACGATGTTGGCAATTCATATTCGCGTTCAACAGTGATGTTTGCGACACTCGATATATTGTATAAATTCAAAACTGGGTGCCCATTGTTGTGAGTGACCAGTAGTAAAGTACTTTCGTTCAAAAATGCGATGTCTTGGACAGTAAGGAACTAAGTATAAATAGTTAGTACGAAGGAGGGATCCACGCTGCAGTGATTTACCCTGGTTTGGAAGTTGTGCCAGTCGATCAGAAGATGTTGAAAACGTCCGCCTAGAAACTTGAAACTGATAGCTAATTTCGAGCCGCATACGGTTAAAGAGGTGTCGATGATTCGGGCGTATTCTGTAGAGAGCCGAACCGGGAAATCAAATGCGTGGTGCATGGCTCGCGGATGCTTATCGAACGTCCACATGTCGCGAAATTTCAGTTGTACAACAGGACCATTTGGGGCACTGCAAATCCGTCACTGTCTCTGCATGAGGATTACAGCTGGTAAAAGCGCACATACCTGACCAAGTGGCTGGTCGCCACGAAGGCCTGAGAGGGATCGATGACGACACCTTCGATTCGACTGGTGATAAATTTGACATGCCGAGTATAATCAGGTATCCGTCCTGTTCGGTAGGACGGGAGTTCCGAGATTTTGAGCTCAGAGTGATTCCCGTCACTTCGGATGTTATACAGGAACCCGCCAGAGACTCCAACACTCGTCGCTGCCGGACCTGGCAACTCTACGGTCCAATTAAGCTTTGACCAGTCTTTCTGGTAAGCTATGAAGAATTGCAGGCGATGGTGGGGGGGCATCTCCCGATAAGAAACATGTCCATCCTTCATGCCTGCCAGTGCAAGCTCAAACCTGTAGCGCAGGGGCTGAAACCCTACAACGATGACGTACGCCCGTTCGAATACCTAACATAGAGACGTGAGATAACGCGTGAGAGGTGGGAGTAATGCGCACCCTGCAAACTGCCAACAAAGATTGGAGGTCGAGCTTCTCCAGGATCAGAATCAAGATATCATCAGATATCCTATAGCGGCGTACGGTGGTAAGACGATGAGGAGACATTTTGCGACGCGTCCAAGAAGAGCCATTGTAAGACAATTTATACTCAAACCTCCACGGTTAAGAAAAAAGAAGAAAAAACAGATATTGCACTGCTGATTCAGTCTGCACGAACCAGGCCTGTGAACGATCACCGCGCAAATCTGCGTTTATTTGTTTTGACAGCGTCGTATGCAACTGATCGGTTGGCGTATCATTGTACTCTTGTCGCGTTTTTTGTGAGAGAATAGATAACAGCTCACGACGCTTTGTAGGCTGTCATGTCAACAGATCTCGAAAATTAACGTTGAAGTAAATGGGTTCAGCCGTGACGAGAACAGGCGGTGGTTGAGGATTAATCTGACAATAAGGACCTGGCGTCGGGTACGCACCTACTTAAATTGGGCACTGACCAAACAAGTAAGTGAGAACCGAGGATGAGGGACGCGTTGCACACGAGCAAACGACACAAATGGCAGCACCGAGCGTCATTGTCATTGCACGTTGCGACAGCAACTCGGCCCGCATGGCTGACTCAGCGTACAGCCACCGTCTATCCACGCTTGATCCTCTCCATGGTCTGCAAGAAGTGCGAAAAGGCTTGTCTTTGTCTCCGGCCTCTATCCTCGCTGACAATAGTTTCGTCATAGAAACTGTCAAAGCTTGCTGCTCCGGATCCTTTTACGTCAAGTTCCGCTCTGATCAAGGAAGGTTCGCGGAAAGTCGGCGAGAACAAACTATTGGCTCGTCCGAATCCAAAAGCAAAAATCCGTTTTCAGGTTAGGTCGAAACATACGACACATTGTAGTTCCTGACAATAAAAACAATACAGCCGTATCAAGGAAAATGCAAAGACTGCAAACAGTCGGTGACTCAGAACGGCGCTAAATACTGTCATGGCAAGTCGTTGTATTTTCTTGTATCCGTTCTTATCTCCGTCTCAGGCTGTGCATACAAAAAGGGCTTGTGTTCAATTTGCGGCAAACAAATTCTGGATACAACACCTTACGCAATGTCCAGCAAGTGAGGCGTATTACCGCAATTTTCGGAATTCGATGTTTATATTCCTGGTGATGACAAAATATGTTTAATCCAATGTACGCCATATCAACGATACCGTCCTGCAAATGTCCTCTAAATGTAGGCTATATGTATTAGACTGGATGCAGAATCACGTCCTTCCTTTGCTCGTATATCTCCTCATCAATTGTATTTGTCGTCAAGAATCGCCAGACGTATACATGCTTGGTTTGTCCATAACGGACTAACCGACCGATGGCCTGCGTTTCACTGGCTTTGTAAATTTCTTTCGACGGCGTTAACAAAGGAGAGAGGAAGATGGCATGGTTTGCGTTTGTTAAATTCGCCCCGCTTGCGCTCTCGTCCATGACATTCAGGAGCAAAACTCGCGCATTAGTTCCATTTTGGAACTCTGTCAGGGCATTACTCTTCTTCACAGCGCTGCCGATGATTTGTAGATGCAGGACTTTGTGGTATGTCAACGCTTCGGACACCTTGGCCATCAAGTCTGCGAATTGCACAAATATTAGCACGCGCTCGCTTTTTGGAAAGCTCCTAGTAGTTGGTCAGAGTAGTACACTGAAAATAAGCGTTTGCAACTTACTTGAGGAGTTGGACCACGTCCTCTAACTTCTTCCCAAAATGTTTACCTCGACTGTCGCGTTCTTCGTCGTCGACTCCGAGGGTGTCGCCTTTCACGACGTTGATGATTCTTGCAGCGGATTTACATGCACCCTCTGCGGCATAGACGCATTCTTCCTTCTCCGCATATGTTTTCATGCAAGTAAGACAACCGGTGTGACCACAGGAAGAGAGGACAGCAATTTCCTCAGGCGGAATGGGATCTCGCTGGCAGCCAGGGCAAGATATTTGCGGTGGCTCGTGTCGTTGTTTCTGAAGATCGCGCACTACCGTGAAATAGCGGAGGGATCGGAGACGGCCAACCAGTTCCTTCGTTAAACGCCGTATCTCATGCGTCTTTTCGCGATGCTCCCAAACCTGCTCCTTCACTTTATCCGTGAGGCTAGTTTCCTGATTTTTGCCTTTCGCCTTCGTTTGAATTGCGCCAGCTTCATCGAGTAGCTCAACCACCATCTCACTGGCTTCTTTATCATCGACGCCTTCGTTCCGCGTGACGCGGATGTATTCGCTGAACATGGACTCATTGCCCACATTCCCCAGCTTCTTCTCACGTGCAACGCCGTCTTCGATTGCCTTGAGAAGTTCTGCTCTACATTGTTCCATCTGCTTCTGCCGTTCGCGAACAATGACGTCGCAGGCCTTGAAAGCATTTTCATTCGTCGTGTTTACCTCGAAGTGCGAGCAACGCTTGAGGAGAGCTTCTTCAGCCGATCTTAGTTGGTATGCGTTAGACCTGGTTAGCGATACTCTGAGGGACACCTACTTGCTGTCTCCGAGACTCTCCGCTAGTCGACGTTCTCGATCGCTTTCAGACTTCCTGCCACGTTTTATAGTCATGTCGAGCGCCCGCAAATGATGTTCGAGTTCAAGATAAATTGCACGCTCTGCGGCCGGTAAGATGATTCTTTCGATCTTTGCTGTCCATGGAATCTCATCAATTTCAGCGAGATTCTTGGCTACGCGTCAATATGGGTGCCCGAACAGGAGAAATAATTCCCACCTGCCGGACATATCGGTCGAGGAATACTTGTCCCAAATCGTGGCGGTGCGCATGCCATTGCAAGCTATGTACTTCTCTGAACGAATGGAACTTTTCGACAGCTGATATAAAGCGTCATCAACTAAAAGTACGACTGGATCATGAATCACAGTACCTGTTTGTTCTCGGCGACGCTTCTTTACTTCCGCTGATTGACCTTCGCCATCGTCATCAACGCCCAAATGTATGTTCAAGAACGCGGCGATCGTTTTCAATGCCGCGAAGTCGTGAATCGGTGGCGTGCCAGAAAGCACCCAGTGTCTCGCAGCGGAAATCCGTGTGACTGATGCATGAATCTTGCCGTCGAGGTAAGTGTACTCGTCAATCACTATGCGCGCGAAATGGAACATTTCTAGAGGAGGCGCATGCATTTTCATCCAGTTCTTGTCAACGGCCTTTCCGTCGAGCTTCCAGGGATCATCTTTTGATCGTTTGGTTTTCTTGGCATTACGTTCATCCTTTTCGATCCTTTGCTTCTTTGCTGGCATCGGCTTATCCCCTGCATCATCACCCTCTGTTTCGTCGTCCGGAGTTTTGCGCTTCCTCGATCGAGCCGCTTTCTTGGTTGTCGAGGCGTCAACGTCCATGTCGGTCGTTTCGGTATTTTCATTCTCAGAGTTCGTTTGGCTCTTTGAAGGCTTCATTTTTGCCCTCGTTTTTGGCTTTGCCGCCGCCTTCCCTTTCGTCTTTGACGACACGTCTTCTTCCTCATCCTCGGAGGGCATTGGAGCGTCCGACTCAGACTCCCCAGACCCAGATGACCGTTGCTCGTAATCGGAGGATTCACCGTCTTTCTTTTTCTTCGGTTTTGACTTTGTTGCCTTTCTAGGCTCTACGGGTTCGTCCTCGTCATCTGAAATCTCAATGATCTTCCTTGCTGCACGGCGAGGTCTCTTCTTAGAAACCTCTTCGTCTGACTCGACCTGAGCTGGTGAGGATTTCTCGGCTTTGAGAGATGGATGGCCTGCCAGCACGGGGATTACTACTGCATCAAGAACTAGGCGTTTCTGAGTCGCGGCCTTTTCATTACCTTTCTGCTTCTCTTTGACTGGCTGCTCTGGTTTCTTTGCCTCGGTATCTTTCTGCTTCTCTTTAGCTGGCTGTTCCAATTTCTTTGTCCCTTCCTTGCCGGCAGCTTCTCGATATGATTTGCCCTTGAGTCTCTTCGACTGCACGACTCGAGCCTCTGCTTTCTCCTGAGCTGATGAATTGTCAATAACAGGACCGATTCAGAAGATCATCGACATACCCCTTTTCAATCCAGCATCTATTTCCTTCTTAAGCGCACTTCCTCCTTGATCTCTAAGTAAGTCGACGTGCCCTTTCAACGACTCGAGGGCCTTGTCCAATGCAGCATTAAAATGTCGCCCATCCTGAGCTGGAAGGTCTTCGGCTCCAGCCACCAACTCCATGTTGGTAAGGTATGCTTCGCTTCGCAGCAGGGTGGATACTACGATAATAATGTCGGCCTCGGAGAAATCTTGAATGGAGGCGCGGTTTACATCGGTCTGTGATGCTAGGACTAGTACCTCAAAGCGGTCTCCAGTAAACTTCTCCACCTCAGATTTCCACTGACGGTAGAGATGAGGTGGAACGACAATGAGCGTCGCTTTGACAGGTATTCTGCCTGGCAAATTGTTCATGTTGGAAAACTCGCGCTCCACCTTTTGCGCTGTGCAATCAATGAGGCCTAAGGTGATCGCTGTTTTTCCATAGCCGACTTGATCGGCAAGAACACCTCCTCTGACATACACGGGCCTCTGCGCACGACCTTCCGCTCTCCATCCCAATGGAGTGAGGATAGCTTCGGATATTTCTTCCTCGACAAAAGGTTCGATATCTTGGCCTCTTGACGGAGCATCCACTCCAGAGAACGAAGCTGTTCTTTCCTCAGAGGGATTTTGAAATGGGGCGGCTGCGCGTGCTCCTTATCCTGCTTGTTGCTATTGAGAATGAAGGTGGGCAAATCGATGGTTGCGGCCGGCGTGAAATTTGTATTGAGACGCCAGGATAGCTTGACTGGCTCGGTACGATTTTTGGTGGGTAATCTTGACGTAGCACGGTGGAGGATGGAGGTGACGTTGACGCCGACACGAACGATACCTGTGCCGTTATCATCGAGCTTGAGTTGAGTCATGAACGGGCTCGGTCGTCGTTTGAGCCTTCTCTCATACTCGCCAGCTTCTACCGGATCTTCAACAGGTATGACTTTTCTTCCACTTTGTACCCATCGAAGCATCGGTGCGGTTGGAGCGCACCGTTCGCAATTAGATTGATGTTCAGCCGCGTCCACGGCTTGCCACGAGATGAGGCGGTCATCAACATGGCGGACCCGCTCTAAAAGCCATGCCAATGCTTTGAAAGTGCTGCGTTCGTGAACCTTGTCGACTTCCATCCACATACCGCGAGGCCATTCGGGACCCGCTTGTCCGTGCAAGGGCACCTTGCAAACGAGAAGTGCAATTGCATTGCGACAAGCCTCTTGAGAGACTGGGACATTGAGACCTTTCGACGGAACACTAAAAAATGCATCGAGAATGGTTGATGCCTTTATAATGTGTTAGTTCGCCATTTTAAAATACTCCTATACTGACCTTAAGCCTAGCATTATTCGCTGACACCCACTTAGAAGGGATGTGAGCGGTGACAGATTGCCCCTCGGTTTTATCGCTTTGCCTCCAAGTTGAATCCAGTTTGCATATGATGGGACGAGACTCCATGTGCTCTAATCGACGTATGCTGATTGAAAAAACGAAGCAATCTTGTGAATCGTCAGTCCGGTGAGGATCAAATAGCAGGAACAAAGGTGGCAAATTGCTGTCTTCATCGGAAGATGATTTTTTGTGGAGGCCACCGTTCGCTGTTCCGCACTTATCTAGTAGCGTGTACACGCCAGAAATGTCGCGATCCAACGCCTTGACGGCGTCTGTTGGAGCCGTGATCTTGAGCTCTGAATATACAATCTGATTTCGGAACTTCTCGCCAAGCAAACCGAGACGAGCTTCCCATGAGGGCACCAGGTCTCCAGTCCCTTGGATTTTCAATTTGAATGAAGTCTGAAGCGGTAGACCAAGCTCCCATTGACCGTCAAGCAATCCATTCTTGCAAATGAATCTGGCTATGGGGGACTCTAGGACACGGCGAATCTCTGCATTGGCTGGCTCATGGGATTCAGGCGAGGCAAAGAGACGCCATTCGGCTTGCATGGGATGCAAAGAAAGTTCGAGTAAAGCAACAGAAGATCGATATACGACACTCCAAATTTCCTGCCTCTTCAGTTCGACAAAGCGAAACTCCGAAGCCGTCGCGCGCAAGACTGCATCTCGCCATTTCGACCACCTATTTCCTGAAATAGATGGACCGTGCTGGTCCTTCAGCGATTCCAGCGCGTCCTTGTCGATATTGTGAATAACGAGACACATGGGGAGCATCGATTTCAGGAGCTTCGCAAATTCCGACGGCGGCAAGCGAGGGTCCGTACTGGTATCAATTGGCTGTGGATTGTGCTCGGGACGTCCGCCGCACTTCTTGCAAAACGTCGACCCGCAATCTTCACATCTAAACAGTTCCCGCATTGTCATATCAACTCGGCCTTCACAAGTGCATAGTCGCGCACTCTGCTTTGCTTGTCGCAATACATCTGAAAAAGAATACGTTGATGTAGCTGCCAAATCAAGTGAAGCTGAGACGAGCCGCTCATCGCCAACGACGTCATTATGTTCCTCGGCGCCATCATGACGGTGGTCAATATCCATTGTGTCATCGACCGCCTGTTGTACTCCAGCTCCTTTACTCTCATACGTCTCGGAGTCGTCCCCTTTCTTCAACAAGCTTTTGCCGGTGACCAACGCAGCAAGAATACTTGCTCCTACGACTGTAGTGGACATTGCATTACCGGCCAAGTCAGCCAACTGATCCTCAGTCTCACGCGTCAACAAGAGCTTGTCAACGGGGAGACCCTGCATAGACAGTGCCTCGAGTCCAACCATTGGACCACCACGATTGGTGATATAGGGTATCATGGAAGGCGTAAGACAGGGACATATACCGACTTTGTTCGAACCGATTGTACGATCCACATTTTGAGAAAGATTCCACACAACACTTTGTGAAGATGAATAGGAAGAGTCGACAAATATGCGAACACGCACGTTTTGTATGATGGATCGACGCCCTTCGTTGCGGAACGCAGCAGGCTAATGTCCATCAAGTCCCAAACCCGCTCGACCTGGCCGACTCCCCAGTCTCCCCACGCAAAATCTGGGAGTTTGCACGATCCGCCTATGATTATGGCTTAGAACGCGCCCACAAATTTACCGTGCCGCTTACCTTCGTCCCAACTTGTCAGCGGACGTTTAGATCCAAGAGCCTCTTCCAGGCGCGCGCGCTGATGACGAGATTCACAACGGCCCCAATCCGTTCGACCAGTGCGTCGATCCAGAGCATTATAACTCTCTTGCACAAGCTTCTGTCGCGCCTGGTGTATTCTAGGATCGTCTGAAGGCAAGAGGAAAGCATCCAACGTAGACGAAGCTGGTCTCTTCAGGTGAGTGGTGACCATCGCCTTCCACTCGTCTGGAATGTCAGAGTGCTTCTTGTTCACGGCAACCAGGTAAACACGCATTCTAGTATGGGGTATATAGTAATTCTTGGTATCAACGCGTGTAAAAGTGGCACTGTAGCCGCTTTTTTCGAAATATTCTTGCACCCGTAGCCATGGTGCTGAACAGACGTTTTCAAGAACAACAATTGGAGGTCGATGTTGTTCGACCCACGACATCATCCCTCGGAATGTTCTTCCTGATTCGCCGTTCGCGTCAATGTCTTGTTTCTGGGTATTGAGGTTGGAGTAGTCCACGCAGGACGTTCCAGCGATAAGTATGTCGACATCACCAGGAACAGGCGCAAGGGCGCCATACGCTGTATGTCTAGAGCATAATAGATCACGTCGTTCTTGAATGGTGGAACACAATAACTTACGCCTCGGGGTTCCCAAGTTCACAGACGTCACGGAATAAAAGAGGGGGATGAAAATTTCGTTCAATATAAGCCTGCTTGAAAGGCTCTATTTCACAGGAGAAAACGTGTTCGAGATCTAAATCAACATTGTACTGTTCGCGCACGGCTTTCTGTATAAGATCAAGCGCAAGCAGGGGAGACTCCGTCCCGGAACACATGGTTGCGATACGTAGTTTGCGGCCGATGACATGACGGGCGACATGCTGTATTTCGGGGATTCGGCTAACCAGGTCATCGAAGATTGCGGAAATATCAGAAATGGGGGGCAGGTCAGATGCATCTGGAGCAGAGGGTTTACCGTGCTTGTCCTTCCTCCGCACTACAGGCGCGTCTGAGTCATGGGTATCTTGCTCATCGTCGGGATCGGAGCGGTCATCTTCCAGACGAAGCTTATCGTCCTTCTTTTTAGAAGAAAAGAAAGCGTCAAGTGACTGCTGGTTCCTGGGACGCGTCTTCTTTTTGGAGGGTTTGTCCATATGCGCGACGATGGTTGGAGCAGAGAACCGGAACGCGTGCGCGCCTGTCACGCCACCATCAGTGACCTGTCACCGAACAACGCCGGTGCATATGGCCACTCAAGCCGACTTATAAAGGCTGTACTGGTCGTGTGCCCTTCTCTTATCGCTCGTGTGCACAGATGGCCTCAGTTCACCTCCTCACTCTCGTCCATGGCATGTGGGGAAACCCCTCACACTTGTCTGAATTGCATCGCATTATCTCAGAGACCTATCCACATTCCGTAGACGGCATGCAACTCCAAGTCCTCATAGCAGAAACTAACCAGGATGATTCTACCTACGATGGCATCGACTGGGGTGCAGAACGCGTCACTCAGGAGGTCTGTCTGCCAACTCTTCCCTGACTGGCTATTCTGACACTCACTCGATGGGAAGATTATCGACAAAGTTGAGGGCCTCCGCGCCTCTGGAAAAGAAGTCAAGCGTCTGTCAATCACGGGCTACAGTCTCGGTGGGTTGATAGGGCGCTACGTCGTCGGGTTCGTTGTTCCATCCGCTACTTCACGACACATGTGACACCCAATTGTAGGATACTATACCAGAAAGGTTTCTTTGAGCGAGTGGAGCCTGTAAACTTCAATACTTTTGCCACTCCTCACCTCGGCTTGCCTCGTTACCCTTCTATTCTCTCCCGCGTATTCTATCACCTGGGTCCCAAGCTATTGTCCCGAACTGGAGAACAGTTCTACTGCGTCGACCGCTGGTCTCCGAAAGGCCGTCCTCTGCTTGATATTATGGCTGATCCTGGTATGTAACTTCAGCGTCTCCAACAACGAACTGCTCTCAATTCCGGCCCAGAACAAGCATTCTATAAAGGACTTGCGTCGTTTAAGCAAATCAGGATCTACGCCAATGCGTTCGTTGCACTCTGTATCCTTGCTTTAAGTCGCTAAAATCAACTCATTCCAGGGTGCATGACCTTACAGTTCCCTACCTGACGTCAGCTATAGAGCTCGTTGATCCATTCATAGACTATGAGAAGAGCGGAATGGCCGTGTATGTGATCCATTATACCACTTTATCCAATTGTTGACGATGAAGGTAGTGAATTTAATCCCAAATATGAGCCAATAATAGATAGCTATGATTACCCGCCATCTCCACCAGTTGAACCACCCGTGTTATCTAAACAGTGGATTTTGCAGTTGAAACCGCGAAGGCCAATGTTGCCTCCCATCTTGCAGCGCCAATTTCCCTTGAATTTGGTAATTAGTCAAATTCAAAATAAACCGTTCGCCAACATTACTAACTTCAAATTCAGCTGATCTATATATGCATCCCATTCCTCATACCTGTGGTCATAGTGGCAGTAGTCGTCAACCTATCGCTCGCATCGCGTTCCTCTCGTGCTAGACTCAGACTCCTGGAAAAGGACGAAAGCCGGGCAGAACGACTGGTACACGTCTTGGCCAAGCTTGAGGACAAGCTTGGAGATGACGCTGCATCGTTGTTGATAAAAACCTCGGACGCGCCACCTTCAGATAAACCCCGTGCGGCTCTCACACTCTTGCAACGTAACATTGCACAATCTTTGAACAAATTGCCTATCAAGAAAGAATTGGTTTTCATTAATGGAGTTGTCAACTCTCATGCACCAATTGTCTGTCGAGACGTCAATCGCTTTCCAGTCAACCGCCACGGCGAGGGTGTCATTAGGCATTGGGCGACTGCCTTCATACTGTAACATACAGCCGCGACTATGAGCGTCTGGATACCGGATACCCTGGATTGGATTTAGGATTTATCGATATAGGATATAGGATATGTATTGTTGTATGGGATGAATTGCTGTATCATTTAACGTGCACCTCCTGTATCCCTTCATTATGCATAATGTCGTTACTTTTTACTATGCTTCGTTGTTATCTCTCTATCCATTACTCATCGACATTGATGCGTCATGTTACTATGCTGTTATCTCGATCAATTACTCATTGACATCATTCAATGTTTGACGGTGGAAAGACAGGTTGTCCGCCTGCGACAACTATATTATAACACAATATGACATGCGAGGTACAACACACAAAAGTCCATCCAAAATAACACCAATATAATAATATAATGTAACGCAATAACACATGAAAAGCAGACAAGAAGTACAATGAATACATGCACGGGGGTATTCGGGATAAACGATGGATGGCTGACGCCACTTTAAACGCTCTTGGCAGGACGATGGTGGCCTTGCGGAGGCGGCATAATACTTCGCCTACGAGACGTCAACAGGACAAAATCTTTTGGTACGTGGGAGGAGCGACGGGATCGACGCGTCGCCTGCGTGATCATCTTCCATGCGAGGACAAACTGGCGCTCCAAATGTCTTATTCGTGTGCTGGGAGAGCGTGGACTCCTTTCGATGAATGTCAGTCCATCGTCTTCCAGGGCAACGATGATTTGAAAACCCGTACCGTGCAGGTTCAACAGGTTCAACAGGTTCAAGCATCGAGATGGAAAAGATCGATGTGGGTCGAGTAACCATGACCATTTTGCTTTTGGAAATACGTCAAGTAATGGATACAGGGAACAATCAAGCGTTTAAAGACCGTCGATGAAGTTGGGAAGTGGACAGGTGAGGCTGACAATAAAACCTATTGCGCGTCGGGTTGGCAATCCAGATTGCAAGGGTTCACGATCCACACAAGTGGCTCTTTTATACCGCAAGCCATTACGTTGGCAAAGAACAATGGGGGGAAACGGATACATTATGGGCCCATAAAATGCACCTACATTGAGACAAAAGAACAAAAAGTACCAAAAAAGGATAATTGTATCTACGAAACACGTGGTGTCGTATGGTGCCTATTGTAGCACTCGACAACTCGCTCCCGTTTCGTATCATTTACAAACGCTATAAGCTACGCAGAATAATGCTTTAATTGTCGTATTACGACTCGTGCGCGATTAGCGTTTCTAACGTCTTGCTCCAATCTATAACCTTTGGATGTGCAAACACCTTTCGCGGATCAAAATTCAAAACCTGCAATCCATCTAATGACGTGGCACGCGACAAAGCAACATAGGCTTGTCCTGAAAAGGGCATCAACACGAGAAGACTTCAAATTGGCAACCCAGTTACCCTTTTCAAAGACTCTCCCCAAATCAACCTTGACTCGTTCAAGAGTTTGTCCTTGCGACTTATGAATACTCATTGCCCACGAGAGAATCAAGGGCAACTGGCAAGATCGTAAGCATCGTGATATCGGTAAAACAGCCATGGTCATTACCTGCGTCCTGCTTACTTGTACCTCGCCATCTGGCTGTTCAACTTTCCACACCTCAGGCAGTACCAAGCATGTCCTCTTCGCCCCATTCGGCATTAGAAATTCGACGAGCGGGTATGGCTTTCCTTCGGCCGATGACACTGGCTTCTTCTGTCCATTACTTCCTCCAGCTACAGTGGCGTCTGGTCCCTGTTCACGGCTATATGTTGCCGAATCAATAAACTTTACTACTCTTCCCATGCTTCCATTCACTAATGTTTCATCGACATTCTTAATGAGCATTACTTGGCAGTCGATACGCAATGAAAGCTTTTCATGGGCCATGAAATTAGCGAGCATTTTTTCCCTTTGTCTCGGATCCCGGATACTACCGCCGTCCTTCGCTTGGAATACTTGAATTTCGGTATGCAAACGAGTCATACGATTAGAGTTGGAGCGATCAACATCCTCTCGACGCGGGAACCTAGATTGGGATTGGTCAATGGGCATCGGCATGACGGGATTTGTAGATGAGCTCACAATTCTGTGGCTTCCAAACCATCCTTGTACTTTATCGGGCGCGAAAGGTTTTTGAACCTTTCTACCGATTTGGAGGTCAAACGACCGAACCTCATTTCGTTCAACATATTAACAAATTCTACACCAGGTCTATGTTTTGCGATAGTAAACAGAGGAATGAATATACCTTGGTCGCGCTGCCTGAAGACCTTGGTCAAATTGAAAGTGTGTTTTATCGTTTTACCCCAAAATTCGGCCTCAAATGCGAATTTGACTTGACCACCTCTGGTGACGGGAGGAAGCTGGAAGAAGTCGCCTGTTACAATGACCTGGATAAATTTCAATTAATCACATATGTCTGATCTAAGCAACCGCTCACCTGTATACCACCAAAAGGCTCGGTTTGTTTCTTCCTCACTATACCACCAACTTGAGATAGTTTGTCAAAAAGGTCCGCTTCTACCATAGAAACTGCGACAAATGAATGAATGGCCGGTCAGTGACAAAGAAATGTTAGACCTACTTTCATCTATGATTAAAATTCGAGTCCTCAGCCACCTGTTCATGGCCTTTTTATTCATTTTCACCTTTCTCGCGAGTTCCTCTGCATTCTCAATCCCCAAACCAATACCTGCAAAGGAGTGGATTGTCACGCCTCCAATGTTGCAAGCCGCAATACCTGAATACATGCGTGACATGGATACACCTGAATAGAAGAACCTCAACGCACCAGTCGACGCCGTAATCGCGACCGTATCAGGAGAATTAACATGCTTCTTGCGCAAGGCCTTGATGATCTCGCGCAAAAGGACAGATTTGCCAGTGCCTGGGCGCATATATTCAGAAACTTCGCATTCCCCTGTTCAAGGACTGACCAGCACTGCCTGTGTAAAAGAGGCTCTTCTTTTCGTCGACTGCAAGTGTCATGATATGCTTCTGTTCTTGGCTTAGGAAGACGCTGGCGACCGTTCCTTTCGCAGTGGCTGCCTCTGCTGTTGAAGGTGATCGATTGGCTATTCCAGCGTTCGCTTTCGCTGTGTTGTTGCCGGCAGGAAAGTAACGAGATGCGGTTGGTGCAGCTATCTCGTCGTCTTTGTACCCACGCGGAAGTTGCCTCGGTTTCTTTAACGCGTGTAGCCCGGAAAACGAGGAAGGATCGCTCGGGCGCTTGTTGACATGCTTGGAATCCTCCAGAGGCTTTGATACAGAATTCTTCTCCCGCGCATGGCTTTGTGCTGTTGGCGGGGTCAAAGTCAAGTCCAAATAAGCCTCTTGAGAAGATTTTGGCTCTGATGCGCCGGAAGTTGTCGAGAAATCTCGCTGAATATAACTCAGGCCGGACTGTAGCCTCGAAGATGTGTTAGGCATCTTCCAAGAAGTCTCTCACAACAAAGACGCGACGCGAATGAAAGGAAATAATTTGATCACGTGGGCGCGTATCCACTACAGCAACCTGCTCAACATGACCTGGGATGGTAATGAGTGGTGATTGTGCGCATGGCGCTACAACGGAAGATAAGTACGGGAATAACATCCAGGTATTAATTTATAGATATGCTCTAGCACTCCTCCGGGCCATCTGAGAAACGTGATGAACAACAGAATGGTTAGTGGGCTAGAATCTTACCTCTACAACCTTCCATCCGCCCGTTAATGCGTGACCAAGCTCTTCCTCTACACGTGTAATCACCGCCACATAGTAGCATTGCTCGACCTTTGTCTCGGAGCCAACGACAATCTCCCTGGTCATTACGTTCCTGAATAGTAGGACCTCCTGCGTAGCAAATTGTAGAATAAATACGGGAATGTTATTTTCGAGTATTTTGGCATCGTGTATCTGAAGATGGCGTGAGCTTGTGTTGCAGTATCAAGGTACAGCCGAATACGTACATCAACTTGGCGAATGTCTAGCACCTTACTATCACTGATCAAACCCTGTCGCAAATAAGGCTCCATCGTGGCCCAGAGGACGTTATACGTCTGATTTGGGAAGGGGAGTGAGCATGCGGTTCACAGTTCATGGAAACAATTCATAAGACGCTTACCGCTTCACCGCACCAAGCCTTGAGCGCTTCTTGGTCCGCGGATAGATAAGCGTCTACAACTTCTGGGACAATGTATTCCCTCAATTCCCGCTCGAACGATTCCCGGCTGAACGTAGGATCCATGACTCTCATTAACCGCGTCACCTGCGCATTCTCGTTTTCATCGAACCATGATCCGATAGTCTCTGTCACCGACCGAACAGATATGACCACGGGGTTCTCGGATTCATCGTATGTCTGACGTAATGCAACAAGTCGTTTCAAAATAGGATTTGTCTCCTTCATCCGATTCCATGCCTCTTGACGTGGCGCATCCTTATGGAGGACCAACGATGATCCGGCCCTTTGGGGGCATCAGAGGCTGAAGGTTAACGGATATTGAGTGTACTAACTCTGGATTTGCTTCGACATGCGCTGAACCAGGACCAAAGCCGTTGTTTCTTCCCGCTTTTTCTAAGCGCCGCTGCCTTCGCAGCCTACGAGCTTCCTTCTCTTCATACCCGGCGTGCTTGGCGCTTCCACTGTCGTCTAGCGCGTCCACTACAGTTTCTGCAAGTACTTTATATGCAGCGGTATTTCTTATTGGTTCCGTCGACTTTTCGATGGTGGATGAGACAGCTGCGGAAGCACGCGAGATCTACACCGGTCAGATCGTAACGACAATATGGTAGAATACGTACTGCACGCATGACATCGCTCTCTTCCATGGTTTTAAGAGCCTCAGAAACGGCATCTCCTACTTTAATGCCGGTCTTTCTCAGTTCTTCTGCGGCCGCACGTAGCTTCGGGTTTTCTTTGATACTCGAGGTAAGCTAATGGGATGTCTAGACCATGCACATTATTTGACACGCGACGAGGACGGCTTACCCTCGCTCTTTCGTACGCAGCCCGAGCTTTCTTCATGGCCTCCGAGTCCTGAAACTTTTCTACATCACCCTGCAAATGCTTCACATTGTCCTGGAGTTCTCTGTTTTTCCTGAGCTCGTCGCGTAAGACCTCCACAAAAGTCTGAAAGGGAGATTTTGGAAGCTCGTCTTGCCGTCGTGACGAAGAATGAAAAGCGGCAGATCTGGTGACAGGCACTGGTATCCGGAAGGGGGGAGGGAAGGGGTAGAGAGTCAGCTGGCGGTGTCTGGCGGAAGACCGAGCAGCAGAGCGCAGAACGAGGCGTTGCAGATTCCGAGGCAACATTCCTTTCGTGTCTCGCCACAACTCCTTCCGATCCAATACTCCAGTCACGTGCAGTTAAAAATTAGAAATCTAGGGCTCCGGATCCGATCCGTACAAAGAACTACAGAATGCATTTCATGAGCTGGAATGGTCTCGATTTTCACGTAAATTCGCCCATACTTCCTCCGTCGCAGCTGCTATCCGTTCCTTCACGCTCGAGAACGAATCAAGTGCCGGCCTTACGTCCAGAGAAAAAACAGGTGACCCATCACTTTCGGGAGGAGCGGAATAGTAATCAATTACATAACGGACTTCTTCCCCAGTTTTGGGACGGCGAATAACCCAGTCATGTCGGTCGAATGGGGGTTCCGTACTGTCACGAAACCGATCAGTGCATCTCTCAATCTGTTCAGTTATCCATACTTGAACCGAGAAGGGAACAGCCATCCCGCAAATAGCCAAAATCTAGCTTTCGGTGACAACTCGCCTGGGCGCCCTTGAAGTCTGGTAAGCTGGACATCATCAAACCTTGAAATGATGGTTGAGTGCGAAAAAAAAGGCAAGATGCCAGTTGATGCCTCACTTGTACTGCCTCTTTTCCCACTTCAACACTTCCAGCCAAGCCTGTTCATTCAAAAAATTATGAATTTGCACCATCGTTTCAACATGTTCATCTGGAGTCTCCCAGCCTTTTCTAACCAGGGCATTGTAAAATTGTTGGGGAGACGGGTATTCCCATTTTGAGTTAGAATCACGGGGAATAGACGACTCTTCCCGCTGTGTGGGTAGCTGAATGGTTTGTTGTGGCGCAGGAGCTTGAGAAAGGGAGGGCATCTGATTAAGTGGGTTAATGACTTCATGTTCTACTGGGCATTGTGCTGGCTTTGCGGACGCGTCATGTGCAACAGGGCACTTTGCCGAAGCAGAAGTAGGTGAAGTGTTGTCCTTTATGGGACATGCTGATACACTTTGACTAGTGTCGGGGGGATGGGAGGATGACTGACCCATACGCTGTGGTTGCTGGAAGTTAAACGACCAGACCGGTCCGCTCTATCCGGTGTCATCGGGAGTAAATCAATGTAAATATTGCCACTGATACTATAAGTAGTGCGCAATACTTGCTGCTATCATCTGATGCAATCCAGGTTCATGTGAACTACCCAGGAACAGTGCTAAGTATGCGTTGAATTATCCATACACCTGGCGGACTAGCGATCGTGTCACATGGACAGGCGCGTGAGGCTAAGCGATTAAGGGTAAGCCAGCTGGTAGAAGTTCTCAATCTAACATTGTGGGCAAGCACTCACGGTAAAATTAGGTCTTTGACATGCGGTCTACCCCCAAACAAGCTTTTGTTGCCCCGCGGCACTCATCCATTCTTCTTCTATCGAGACAGGAGTCGTTTCGGGTATAAAGGAAAAGCGCCCAACTTTGAAACGCATTGGCAGAATGAGTACACATCGACTATGCCATGTTGGGAAAATGCAAGGTGATCCGGAACTTGCCCGCTCACACGGTGGAATGTGGTCGATCATAACCCCAGTAAGTAAGTATTGATGCTCCGGATAATCATTATGAACAACACTCCAACATGGCACGAGGAGGCCAGAGTATTCCAGGCATCTCCGACACAATGGGAATGGCGCGGGGATTAAATTAACGTACACATCTGTGTTGCCTGTCAAGGCCTGTCAATGCCCCTTGTGCATGGAATCCTATATATATTCATTTCGCCTGGACCCTGGTTTCCCTCGCCTTGTTGCTTTTCCCTTCTCTTCCGCTGACTACCTTCTATCATGCCCGGAGGTCCCACTGCTTTAGGAGGGGGCATTGGTGCCGATGCACCCAAGGTGAGTTGCGTCCGGTGCTGCTTGCGCTCATTAAGGTCACCTTTCGCAGAACAAATTTGCTGGTGTCGCCATGATAGGTTGGCTCTTGTTTTTTCTAACTGTATGCACACTTATTGATCTGCCTTCTCAGCGTTTAGTGCCTTCGGTGGTATCTTGTTCGGATACGACACGGGTAACATCAACGGAATCATAGCCATGGACAACTGGCTCCGGACATTCGGCCATCCTATGCCTACAGCGCAAGATCCAAACGCCTATGGCATTTCATCGTCTACAGAGTCTCTCGTTGTTTCCATCCTGTCTGCAGGCACATTTTTTGGTGCCCTTCTCGGTGCACCAATGGGTGGTACGTCTGGTTTCCGAGTAGAACAGCACAGGAGTCTAATCCGTCGCAGATTTAATTGGCAGAAAATGGGTAGGTTTTGAGCCTGCTGCCGCTGCAGTGCTAACCATGGATTAATGTTAAAGGGTATTATTGCGGCATGCCTTATCTTCTCAGTGGGTGTCGCCATGCAAACTGCTGCAGTACATATACCTCTGTTTGTACGTCTCCTCTGCATAGTCATAAAGACGAGATTTCTCACATCTGAAACAGGTGGTTGGCCGTGTTATCGCGGGCTTGGGAGTTGGCCTCGTGTCTTGTTTGTGTCCTATGTATCAGTCTGAATGGTAAGAGTAGACCATTGCAACCATACTGCGGAGGAAATGACGCAAGTACAATAGTGCTCCCAAGTGGATTCGTGGTGCGGTAGTGGCGCTATACCAATGGTTCATTACCATTGGTATCCTTCTGGCAGCTGTCATCGACAACGCAACGGAAGGCCGCAATACACATGCGTCTTATCGCATCCCCATAGCGATTCAATTCATCTGGGCATTTGTTCTTACTGTTGGTATGATGCTTTCGCCTGAGGTCAGTTGCATGCACTTTCATTTGAAAGTGTATTTATGAATACGACAGTCTCCCCGTTGGCTCATTCGGCAAGGACGCGACGAAGATGCTTGCGTGTCTCTAGGTCGCCTAACTAGCTTGCCTCCCGATGACCCGATAGTCCTAAGTGAACTGAAAACGATTAAAGCCAATCTTGAGGCTGAACTGGCCCTTGGCGGAGGCTCGTATCTTGACTGCTTCAGAATGTCAAAGAACAGGATCGCATTGCGCACTATGACTGGTATCTTGATCCAAGCGTGGGTGTAATAATTTTACTCAGTTGATACCATCTTACTCCCTGATTTCCAGGTGGCAGCAGCTCACTGGCAGTAAGCTATCTCAATCATATATACGGTACAAATGACTGACGTCTGGACAGTCAATTTCATTTTCTACTATGGCACTCAGTTTTTCAAAAATGCGGGCATCCAGAATAATTTCCTGATCAGTATCGCTACGAGTTTGGTAAATGTCTTCATGACATTACCTGGCCTGTACGGTGTTGAACGGATGGGCGCCGTTCACTCCTCTTGATTGGTGCCGTTGGTATGACGGTCTGCGAGTTCATCGTCGCTATTATTGGCGTGACCATTTCTACTCACAACATTGCTGGTCAGCATGTTCTCATCGCGTTCGTCTGCATTTATATTGTGAGTATCCATGACAGCTTCCTGTACTCGATTTTAACCAGATTTTGAAGGCGTTCTTCGCTTCAACCTGGGGTCCGATTGCCTGGGTTATTATTGGTGAAATATTCCCATTACAAATCGCGCGAAAGCCATATCCCTTTCGACGGCCAGTAACTGGTTGTGGAACTTTGGAATTAGTTACGCTAGTGAGTCGTCATTGCATTTCACCTCACGGCGTATATTAAGTGCATTTCAGCCCCGTATCTTGTGAACGTACAGAAAGGTTCAGCGGGTCTACAATCGAAGGTTTTCTTCATTTGGGGTTCCACATGTGCCTGCTGCTTTGTATTCACATATTTCTTCATACCTGAGGTTTGTAGCCTTCGATCGACAGATATTGTTACTGATTACTGGTTTAGACAAAGGGGCTTTCGCTCGAGCAAATCGACGAGATGTACCAGGAGGTACTGCCTATCAACAGCTATCAGTACCGTCGCCGCATTTTTGAGCAAGGTCAACTCAGCGGAGAAAAGGGTGATAGCTTGACAGACGATGTTGAAAAGCCGTGAATTGCGCTAGTTGATATACCCCCTCCAAATTTTTGATGTTGGATAGTTGACAAATCGTTTTTACTGTAATGAAATTGACGCGTGTGTTGATGCAGATAGTGATGATAATATCACATGTTGCTTGTTGTGTATTTGTAAGATCCTACGGACATAGTAGTGCGAGCCATCCTTCGGTTGGAATAATTGAATTTCGGCACCCAAACTAGTTGGAGCGGGATCGGCATGATATATGAGCTAACTTCAAACGGCCGAACTTGATGCTGGCACTTAGATATCGAGATAGCCAAAATCATGCTTACGACATATGATTGCGACGGGAGTGGATTTTACAGCCGAACATACTTCGCCCAGGCATGTGGCACGAAAAACTTTACTCTACTTGTTGTCTTCTCGAGCAGGAGGCTAGTGATGAGCGAGAGACAGGTTGCAATTGGATCATCACAGAAAGTCGGAAGAGATCACTACTTCACACGCTGTTTATCATTATTTTAATTCTCTATTAATAGGTCTCTAGGCTCCCAGCTGCATCTTTGGCACAAAAAACCGATCAATTAAGCTGAAAGGTCAGTTTTCTCGCTCTCAACAAGACTTGCGGTGAGGCAAACTCCGCAGGGAAAGCTCCAAAAGGTTTGTGTTTCCTCTCCAATCGCACAGTTTATTTTCCACGTCACTTACATCAATCCTCAACAATGGGCCAGATCACGACGTATTCACCCACGTCCTGCGCGCGTCCGAATGCAAGGACTGTGGTCTTGTCCAGGAAGGCAATCGCGTGCGCTGGCACTACAGCATCTTGTGCTGTAACTGTTTAGAGAAGCTCCGTCCTTCTACCTCCCTCCTGACAATCGGCTCTAGCAGCTGAAAGGAGAGGTGCTCCTCCGGTCCGCTCGGTTCGTGCATAGTAGGAAATGCGCGCAATAGGCACTCGCAAGGTATCCATAACGCCTCATCCACTTGTCAACGTCCATGCTCCGTGGCTTATATGCTACCAAGCGGTAGGTTGCGGCTGTTCTCACTGCAGTCATGTCTCCGGCTGACGCGCATGGCACTTGATCGCTTGATCTATAGCTTTGGCGACTGTAAGACCGTAGGTAACTTCAAGGATTAGTCACTGGACGTCAAGTTTGGTATATCAAAGACAATCTGTCTGCTGAACTATGTTCTGTTCTGGGGTTTTTTTGGCATTTAGGGTTTGTGGTGTACCTCAGTTGTAGTGGACCTTACCTGTCACTTCACACGGGGATGCATTTACCTCGCAGAGCTTTCTAAATGCTTACTGTAGGTTTTCCCAATACAAACACATTTCTATGCAAATAAAAGCAAATTCACAGCTTTTCTGTGTCATCTGTCATGCTATCACCCTTGTCTGCACTGACTTGACCTTGTTCAACAAGGCGGCGACGGTACTGGTAGCTGTTTACGGGCGTTACCTCCCGATACATTTCGTTGATCTGCTCGAGCGAAAGCCCCTTTGTCTAAACCAGTAATCAGTAACAATCTATGTCGATCGAAGGCTACAAACCTCAGGTATGAAGAAATATGTGAATACAAAGCAGCAGGCACATGTGGAACCCCAAATGAAGAAAACCTTCGATTGTAGACCCGCTGAACCTTTCTGTACGTTCACAAGATACGGGGCTGAAATGCACTTAATATACGCCGTGAGATGAAATGCAATGATGGCTGACTAGCGTAAGTTATTCCAAAGTTCCACAACCAGTTACTGGCCGTTGAAAGAGATATGGCTTTCGCGCGCATTTGTAATGGGAATATTTCACCAATTATAACCCAGGGAATCGGACCCCAGGTTGAAGAGAAGAACGCCTTCAAAATCTGGTTAAAATCGAGTACAGGAAGCTGTCATGGATACTCACAATATAAATGCAGACGAACGCGATGAGAACATGCTGACCAGCAATGTTGTGAGTAGAAATGGTCACGGCAATAATAGCGACAATGAACTCGCAGACCGTCATGCCAACGGCACCAATCAAGAGGAGTGAACGGCGACCCAGCCGCTCAACACCGTACAGGCCAGGTAATGTCATGAAGACATTCACCAAACTCGTAGCGATACTGATCAGGAAATTATTCTGGATGCCCGCATTTTTGAAAAACTGAGTGCCATAGTAGATAATGAAATTGACTGTCCAGACGTCAGTCATTTGTACTGTATGTGTGATTGAGATAGCTTACTGCCAGTGAGCTGCTGCCACCTGGAAATCAGGGAGTAAGATGGTATCAACTGAGTAAAATTATTACACCCACGCTTGGATCAAGATACCAGTCATAGTGCGCAATGCGATCTTGTTCCTTGACATTCTGAAGCAGTCAAGATACGAGCTTTCGTTAAGAGCCAGTTCAGCCTCGAGATAGCCTTTAATCATTTTCAGTTCATTTAGGACTACCGGGTCATCGGGAGGCAAGCCAGTTAGGCGACCTAGAGACACGCAAGCAGTTTCGTCGCGTCCATGCCAAACGAGCCAACGGGGAGACTGTTGTATTCGCATTAAATACAACCACTTTTTAAATGAAAGTGCATGCAACTGACCTCAGGCGAAAGCATCATACCAACAGCAAGAACAAATGCCCAGATGAATTGCATCGCTATGGGGATGCGATAAGACGCATGCGAATTGAAGTCTTTCGTTGCGTTGTCGATGACAGCTGCCAGAAGGATACCAATGGTAATGAACCATTGGTATAGCGCCACTACCGCACCACGAATCCACTTGGGAGCACTATTATCTTCGCATCATTTTCACTCTACGGTTATGGTCTAGTCTCACCATTCGGACTGATACATAGGACACAAACAAGACACGAGGCCGACTCCAAAGCCAGCCACGATACGACCAGCCACCTGTATCAAATGTGAGCAATCTCATTCTCATGACTATGCAGATGGCATACAAACAGAGGGATTTGTACTGCAGCAGTTTGCATGGCGACGCCCATGGAGAAGATAAGACATGCCATAATAATGCCCTTAGATGTTGATCCATGGTTAGCACTGGCAGCAGCAGCAGCGCTTAAGACCTACCGATCTTCTGCCAATTAAATCTGCAAAGGATTAGGGTTCCGCGCTGTTCTACTCGGAAACCAGACGTACCAGCCATAGGAGCACCGCAGAGGGCACCAAAAAATGTGCCTGCAGACAGGATGGAAACAACGAGAGACTCTGTAGACGATGAAATGGCATAGACGGTTGGATCTTGTGCTGTAGGGTGGCCGAATGTACGGAGCCAGTCGTTCATGGCTATGATTCCGTTGATGTTACCCGTGTCGTATCCGAACAAGATACCACCGAAGGCACTAAACGCTGAGAAGGCGGATCAATAAGTGTGCATACAGCTAGAAAAAAACAAGAGCCAACCTATCATGGCGACACCAGCAAATTTGTTCTGCGAAAGGTGACTTCAACGAGCGCAAGCCAGTACCGGATGCAACTTACCTTGGGTGCATCGGCACCGATGCCCCCTCCTAAAGCGGTGGGACCTCCAGGCATGATAGAAGATAATCAGCAGACGAGAAGGGAAAGACGGCAAGGTGAGTGAACCAAGGTCCATGCGAAGTGAATTTATATAGTGTTCCATGCACAAGGGGCGAGATCACACAGATAGGTGTGTTAATTTAATCCCGCGCCATTCCTGTTGTTGTCGTTGACGCCCGGAATACTCTGGCCTTTCACTGCATCCTCCGTGGCATGTTGGCATGGTGTTCATACTAACAATGATTATTGGGGGCATCAACGTTTACTGGAGCTGATCGCCCAGTGAGCGGGAAATTGCGGATCGCCCTTGAATTGATGGGTACTCTATGCGTTTCAGCAACGTAAAGTTGGAGACTTTCTTTGCCTTGATACCCGAAACACCTCCTGTCTCGATGGAAGGAAGACCGTACGATGCTGCAAGGCAATACAAGCGCGTTTGAGCATAGACCGCATGTCAAGGACCTAATTTTTATAATTTTAGGCTTGCTTTTTTGGTTCTCCCATAATGCTGGATTGAGAACTTCTGCCAGCTGGCTACCCTTCCTCACGAATCTGTCCATGTGACTGAGGTACACGCTCGCTAGTCGGCCAGGTGTCTGAATGTCGTAGTGTCAGCTTAGAAGCTTGAAGCTCTTACAAGAACTTGACCATCCTGATCGCGTTGGAGTTGAGGAATGCCACCTGGCTACTTTCTATGCATGTAGCCGCCCGAGGAACATGTCCGCGGTCGAGGCGTTTGGCGGAACCGCGTTGAACATAGTAGTTTGTCAATCTTGGCTACTTCCTGGGTCAAAAATAGAAATTGGTGTTTATTCAAGATCTCCTGGAAGTATTTTATTCCCACAGATGAAGGCGGAGGGCCGTTTTCCTCAAAGACGCCGAACCCGATACGATACGGAATGATCCATCTGACAGAAAAGGCGCGGAACGGAAAAACTGGGAAGAATCGGCATACCCTGCGTGATTGAGAAGGCGCGTTCGAGGATGTAACGTGTCATTTACACGGTCTCTCCACTTTTATGCCCAGCTTTTTGTCAAAGGCTTGATGAGTTGGAACGTACCGATTTACGCCTTCTTTAAACCAGTTTCTCGCATACCGTTACGCGCAGCTCGACCCGTACTCATACCCGCACTCAACCCGCGAGTAAGTGTACGGGTGATGGCGGGTACGGGTGACGGTTGGCACTTTCGACGTCTCCTTGGGGATGTGGAATTTCTGATATTCGCCGAGATCCACTATCAATTACTTCCCACAGCCTATCATCAGGACGGCAGGTTATCTTATCCTCCACCAGACAGTAGTAAGACCCTCACTGCTACGTACGCTACGTTTTTAGGCTATCAAATTTTCCAAAATAAGTTTCACACCCCACGCGCCCGGATCAGGAACCTGCTGTTCCTTCAAACGCGTACCTTCGACATACGCACTTCGACCAGCTTTAGCTTCGATATCTTTGGTAGCCACCGCGGCCTTTTCGGCCGCCTTCACTGCCGTATGGACGTCTTCACGAGCAGCAATGACGGCGACAAATGCCGCCAGCGGGTCTACCAAGTGCGCGACGGAGGACGAGCGCGCGTGTAATCGTAAAGCCTGTCTAATGCGAACTGCATGGCATGTGCCCAATCGGACGGTGTTATCGTGGCACCTTCCTTAACAAGTTGTGTCTGGATACCCTGAGCAAGCCCAGAGAAGAAAATTCTGCAAGCGGGAATTAGTATGGGGCTGATCGATTGATAATCTGACCTACGAATAAAGCGCTCCGCTTGTCCCGCCCATCGTGTCTTCTGCCACCCTAGCGATTGCTAAAATAGAACGGACGACGTCGTATCCATCGATAATCTGGTCCTGAATCTTGGCCAAGATCGCTAAATGTAGAAAGTATATTACTGTCAAGCTGGTGTCAAACATTGCTCGTACCTTCGGCTCCAGCCTAGGTTCGATTTTGGACCAAGTAAGTGATAAACTTATTCGATTCACTGACCTTGAGGGTTAATCCGCAATCGCCGTCTCCGGCGATTGTATCCATCCTCGTAATTTCTGGCTCGGCTGTACAAATTGCTTGACATGCTCTTTGAATGCTGCTGACAAATGCCACAGGGTCAGGCGCTTGCAGTCGTATAAAATGTTCTGTATCAGCAGATTCAGGGCTCGACGTCATCTGTGCCTGGAAATCCAGAGGGGCTGCGCCAAAAGACCATTTCCACCCCGGAACGTCTGGCTTGTCGTCCAAAAGGGAAAGGATGTATGATTGGTTGGGAGCACTTGGCTCCAGCTCTGAAGGCAAGCGAAGGAGCGAAATCGAGAATCCCGGCATATTGAGACTCGTCTACATTTCTGCATGGGCAAGTCGGAAGACGAGGCGAAACGGTGATAACCATACCATGAATGTACCGGAAAGCACCCTCAAAATTCTGAAACCCCGACCTTCCACACTTTTACGTGCCTCGCCAACGATTGCGCTCAATTCAAGCTCGCTCACGCTTCCCAGGTTATTCACGAGCAGGACGACATTGTCATTTCCTTTGAAGGGCACAAACGAGCGTTCGGGATCCGAGCTCGATGTGAGCAGCTCAAACAATTGTGGAAGGAGTTGCAAAAGAGTAGGAATGGGAGACAATCGTCTATGACCGCTTTCGTTGTGAATGCCCATTCCAATCTCGATTTCGGAGCTGGATAGGAAGGATTCGGATGGTGCTGTGCCAGGTACCTGCGATTTTAGGGTTGGTACTGATATAAAATATGTGAGGTAGACACACATGAGTGTGTTCAAGCCCAACACCGATGGTGACGACGTTTTCAGCCACCCAACTTGCTGTGAAATAAACTTGGTCGAGGTCTGCGCCGCGATGAGCTAGAGCACCGGCAATCTTGTAAACCAGGACTGTCCCGGCGAGCCCCCTGGCAGGAAATGAGCATATTAACATCGGGGCTATGGACACGACAATGACCTTCTCCCGACGATCTTGCCTTGGGTCCTGCCGACAGCGACATCATCTCCGACAACAAGGAACTTGACGCGGCCTGCTTTTTCAGGATGCAAAGCAGAATAATGTTCCTTGGCAAGGCCGAAGTTCAAGACATCTCCAGTATAGTTTCTTCAGTAATGTTAGAGCTGAGGTTCGCAGCAATGTTGACAAGCGTACTTGACAACGATAAGTGTACTGGGGCGTTTTTAGTGAGCGATGGGGTGGAGAGCAAATTCATACCCTTTATCATTATCTACGAGATCGATGGCATGTTTGACTTGGCTGGCACTCGGGGACGCAAATATATTACCGCATACGGCCCCGGTCAGCATGCCTGGGCCTACGAAACCTGCATGGGCGGGCTCATGTCCTGAGCCACCGCCACAAATAAGAGCCACTTTGTTCTTGTCGTGGTTGGCAACATAGACGGCTGAGGATACCTTTAAATTGTGACTTTTGGTTACATATGGATCTCACTCTTGTTTTTGGCATCTAAGGCGAGCTGAGGATTGATCACACAGAGACCGTGAAGAGAGTCGAGGACGAGAGAGACAGGGGAGTTGAGAAAGTGTTTATTGGACATGCAGCAGTCAATTGTGACAGACTTGTGACAGAGGCAACGCGACATGGACAACTCAATTAATGTCCTTCCTTCGCCCGCCAGCTCCCCTTCTCCCAATACCTTAGAAATGGCCTTGCATCCAAGTCGTAAGCGACTAAGAAGCAACTCTATGCTGTCTGACGCCTCCACCTCTTCCGTCAAACGTCCAGTCTCCGACGATGTCCCACCCGACTCTCGTAGTCCACGCACTGATTCCATGTCCAATGTTTCCGTCTCCGATCTTAGCCAAGACATCGACGCCTACATGTCCGAGCAAGGCGAGGCTGACATTCCATCTACCATCCCCATCGCATCCAATGCCACCGGTCATCAGGCTTTGTCACCGGCAGAGAAACTGGAGATCGTCATCAAGGACAAGCAGCGCCAGATGGAAATCGGAGACACTTGGTATCTGATCGCACGAGATTGGTGGAGGCGCTGGCACAAGGCATGCACAGGCGAGGTGGATAAAGAGGGTCCGGTGAACGAGCAAGACTTGGGCCCTGTTAATAACACCAGCCTTCTTGATCAATACGGAAATTTGCGTCAATTGATAGAGGGCATTGATGTCGAATATGTTCCAGAACAAGTCTGGCATTTGTTTATTACTTGGTGCGTCGTCCTCGGTAATAAGCAATTTTATCGTTTAAATGGTTATGGTTAGGTACGGTCCCGCTAATTATGTGCTTCCTCGCCAAGTCGTCGGCAGGGGTGCATTAAAGCAGGCATCGTTGGAACTCTTCCCTCCTCACTTTCTGGTTGCCAAATTGGTTCCCGAGGACCAACACACGGCCGCTCGTCAGCCTTACCCTCCTCTTGTTCTTTCCTCAGGAGAAACCGTCAGGACTCTCCTCGGAAAGCTTGCAGATGTCATCCTTCCCAACATTCAGAATAAACCTCTGTTCCGTGTTTGGTCCCTGGAGTCCTCGGCGGACAGTTTCGAGTTTGGCCAGGTCATGCCCTCGTTTCTGGATGCGAAAGCACATTTGTTGGAGCCGAGTGACATCACGTTAGAGGAAAGCCCCCTCGAATCTGGCGATGCTTTCGTAGTTGAATTACAGGTCCAAGGACAACGTTGGATTGTAGATGAGACTACTGTTAGTTCAAGGACGCAGCAGAATGAGGCTCCTTTTCCGATTTTCAACTCTTCGCAAGCGTTTTTCAATCGGATGTATTCCGCATCACCCCAGGCTAATAGAAGTACTATGACACCAATGAAGAAATTGATGGGGAGCAGGGCGGCAACAACATCAATGTCGGGTACCATGAAGCCAATCGTTCCAGGAACACTTGGACTAGGGAACATGTACGTCCGTGACAACTCACCTACACGTGTAATTTTTACATCCTTTATCACAACAGGGGGAATACCTGCTTTATGAACTCTGCCTTGCAGTGCCTTGCGCATAGCAAAGAGTTGACCGAATATTTCCTTAGTACGCATAGAACGAGCTTTATTAATGGGCGCTAATGAGATGAACATTTTCAAGGCGGCGTCTATGAAGAGGAACTTAACCCAGACAATCCTCTTGGCATGCACGGTGCCATTGCTGAATCGTTTGGTTCTCTTCTACAAAAAATCTGGGCTCCGATAGGATCATATATGTCATACTCACCTCGGGAATTCAAGCAGCAACTTCAGCGATTCGCTCCTCAATTTAGTGGTTATCAACAACATGATTCCCAGGAACTTGTCGCATTCCTACTTGATGGTCTACACGAAGATCTAAACCGAGTTCTTAAAAAGCCATACGTGGAAAAACCGGACTGGGAAGGTGGAGGCGATTTGGAGCTTGTGAAGTTGGCAAATAAATCCTGGAAAGGCTACATGCAGCGGAATGACAGCGTGATCGTTGATCTATTCCAGGGTCAATATCAAAGTACCCTTGTTTGTCCTGAATGCTCGAAGGTACTTGTCTGTCGCTTCACAGACAACCATAACCAACGTCTGGATCTCTAGGTTTCAATTACTTTTGATCCTTTCATGTATCTGACATTGCCCTTGCCGATCAAGAAGAAATGGAGGCACACAATTAAATACATTCCTTGGGATAGTGGTGAGCCCCATTTGAAGGTACGTTTATAATTATGGTTCCTAGCCAAGCTTCAATAATTTTGTAGATTCCGGTTGAACTGGATAGTGACGCAACGTTTAGGGAACTTCGGTCACTTCTAGGCGGCTGGTTGAACGTTCCGCCTGACAATGTATTGCACCACGATTCATGGCTTCTTTCACCGATATCTGACACAACTGCTAGCTCCTTACCTTGGAAACGTTCAGCCATCGATTCTACAAGAATTTGGATGATAACGTATCAGTTGGCGAAATGTTGGACAACGACGCTATTCTCTGCTATGAGCTACCATGCCATGCGCAACAGAATAGAACATACAAACCGAAGCCAAACGATCCGTTGATTCTTCCGGTGTACCCCTGTGAATTTAGCTCACCAAACCGTAGCGCATTCATATCGACGAGAAATACATCCTTTTTCGGCGTACCAACAATTGCAGTCTTCAGCAAGGAAGAGGCAGGTAGTTTAACTTCCATATACGACTGTCTCGTCGAACGCCTGCGTCGCTGGACAAACAATGCCTATCACTTGTATACGTGGGAGGCAACAGCGGCGTCTGACAGCCATCAGGTGAGGAAAAGTCATCCTTGGAAATCACTGCTTGAATCTCAACGGAATTATTAAGCAGAATGTGGGCTTGCCAACGGCAGGCCAAATAGCCCCTGAAGAGGGCGATATCGTGGAGCAAAAATCGTTGGCCAGAGATGACGATGCCGACCTATTTCCAAATCTGAGCAGCTCATCTCCTATCAAGATCGGCACTAAGAAAGATATCTTCACCATCAAACTACAATATGACCACAAGCAATGGGGATCCGGTTATTATTCAGGCGTGAGCAAAGTAGAATCTTGGGCAAAACGCGCAGAAGAAGTGGGGGAAGGCCAGCCACTTCTAATCAAGGATGATGCGCTTTTCTGTGAATTTGACGAGAACATGAAGGCTTTCTATTTCGGCGAACCCCGTTCCCAATGGGAACACTCTCTTTTCGATACTTGGGAAGAATTCATCCACCCCGAATATGAAGCCATCAGAAAGGCATCCATGGATAAGAAAGAGAAGGGGATAACCTTACAGGATTGCCTAGATGAATTTACGAAGGAAGAGAAGCTTGGTGAAGATGATCTATGGTACTGTCCTCAATGCAAGAAACATCAACAGGCTACGAAAAAGTTTGACCTTTGGAAAGCTCCAGATGTTCTTGTCGTTCATCTGAAACGGTTTAGCAATAGTCGAACACTTCGTGACAAGATTGATGCATTTGTCGATTTCCCTTTAGAAGGCTTGGACCTTGGAAACATGGTCTGCGAAAGGGCGGTTGCCAAAAGACTTGTGGAGCAAGGCGTCGATATTACATCGTTGAACTTATCAGACTTAGACGAGCCGCTGATTTATGACTTATTCGGTATTGATGAACACATGGGTGGATTAGGCGGGGGCCATTACCGTGCATATGCTCATAATCATATCAACGGTAAATGGTACCATTTTGACGATTCTTTTGTCAATCCCGCCAACGCGACTGATGGGGTGGTAGGATGAATATCCTTTCTCGCGTAGCATTACTGATTCAGTCTATGATTTTAGAACGCTAACGCCTATTTGCTGTTCTATCGCCGGCGAACAGATACACCGCTTGGTGGTAAAACTCACACAATCATCGAGGCGCGTAAAAGAGCGAAACAAGAACCCGGAATTATACCCGATAGTGAGCAAAGGGAATCATTGATGGCTGTTGACACGCAGCTGCCTACACCTCCCGAAGAGAGCAAGCATGAAGGACGATTCTCTCCCATTGAGTTAGACGACACCTACGCAGCCAACCCCTTCGCGAAGCTTTGGCAGCTATCCAACGACACATCAAGCCTCTCTCCTCCACTAGATATTTTGCCCGATGGACTGGAAGATTTACAAACCGATCAACAGCACGACTTTCCGGATCTAAGACATAGAACTTCCCCGAGTTCTTCAAACGAAGCACTACCGGATCAGGACGATATTGAGATAGGTCATCAGGACGCGCCATCTATGCGCGGGAGGAGCATGTCAACTGATTCTATGGTGTATGGGTCGCCAGGGGGCGTATCATCATCGTCAAGCCTATCTCACCCTGACGACGAAAAATCCGAGCTTTCACTAGTCCCAGTGTCGAAGCAGGAGCAGGCAGAAACAGACAGTAGTCGGTAGATTTACAATATCACCACGCATTTGTATTCCTAATTTTGTAGCCTAATACGTCACAACCACGAGTCAGTGTAGTACGATCATATGGCTAGAATTCCACCAACATTATCATATTTGACCATCTACAATCCTACCCTTCAATCGACCCGTGCCATAGATGATGACGACGAGGACGCAGAAGCGCAAGCTCATATTCTTTTTTACACTTCAAAGGAGAAGGCGGTATCACGAGATCGGATCCTGCGCCAAGTTGGGCTCGCGAAGGCTCTCGTAAACTTTGCTGAGTGAGCAGTGCAAATGTAAAGTATCATTCGTACGCTTCAACAATGACAATATGCTAGGTTTTTTAATAACCAAGACTTGTGCGATAGCGTGCATTCGCAGACACGCAGTATGGTTATGGTCTCCCCCGAGCCTGACTTTTGGATACATGCTGTGAGCTCATTATCAATCATCCCTGAAATTGTCATCCCACCAACGACCACCGGAGGGAATTGAAATCGCTAAAACCCATCGCGTTGTTCCCGACAAAGGGAAAGGGAAAGCAAGAGACAAGACGAATTCAACGTCGAAAACCAACGATGACACGGTCCCTGTGTTCGAGTATCACGGGGGCTCGGTTCAAGACAATGCAATTCGTTCCCTATTGCTTCGAGGTTACGAACAATTCAAGGTATATGATTTACGTGACAATCATGTGTGGAGTTGACTTTGAGCTTCAGCTTACACATGGTTCGTTTACGGAAGTAATTTCAACTTTAGGACAAGAAGCCCTAGAATTGCAATTAGAGAGATTTTTTACAGTATGGGCGTGGTCATTAAATTTGGAAGAGATGCCCGACTTTGGTGAACATCTTGGTATGGATAAGAAAGAATGACTTTTCATCACATTGACAGCCGGGTACAGGAATTCCTCTTCTACCTCTTCATAGGAGACTTGTTACACTCCTTGATTCGATGGAAAATGATATCGGTCACGCTTTGGTGTTCTCCCAACCACCGCACGTCGTCTCGTCAAGTAATTATTTTATTCATGGATACCCTCTATCATTACTACGTCATCTTCCCACTCTCATACCCAAACCTCAGCCTATTTCATCCTCCTCGCCCGGCCAAACGACCAGCAGCCTCGCGAACGGTCTGGAACCGGAACAGGCAGTAGCCCAGCAGAGTCAATCGGCAAATAATGTGGATACTAAGAAATGGCATTGGCCGCATTATCTGACATTTGGCGGGAGAGCGCCTCCGAAATCCAATCATGTCGTGACAGAGTTCGAGAAGCAAAAGCTTAAACCAGCAGCCGATGCACCCCAAATATCAGATGTCGATAGGAGCGCGCTAGAGGATGCCATCTGTACTGTCGGCATCGCTGCACCGTTACAAGCGGAAAACGTGACGCGCCGCCACCCTCCGACTCAGCCGTGGAGGTTAAAACTGATGATCAGAGTGAAGCAGCACCGGAGCCAACAATCGAAGCGCTAAGAACATTTGTTCATTTTTCCGAACCAGCAAACCTACTGTCGACAAGGCGAAAGGAAATATTCTATTTTATTGCAAGTTTCAAATGTCTTCGGCGAGTCGTTTTCTCACACGATTCTTTGCAGGACGATGGCTGTTCATTAACGATTATACCCCAGGAAGAATGTGTGGTAACTGATCTGGCAACGAAGGTCGTGACGTTCTTTAAGGAAATGAAGGTTTTAACAAGCACCACGCCTCTGGGGTACAGTATACATACCGATTCTGAAAGCTAAACAATAACATCTCGTTCGAAAAGCTACATAGATCAGCTACCATCTGCGGCGAAGATTTTGCAACAAACGGACCAATATGTCATAACCAATGAAGGGGTAACGCTCTCTGACCCGTTGTTTTCGTCTCGATCACCGCAGTTATATGAAACGAAAGCAGCCCTTGACCTGTCTGTTTTCATTTCGATTAAGTTTAGACTTTCTAGCACTTATTTTGGTCAAACAGGGATCGCGAGACGAGCGAAGTGTTTTCTAGAGGGCAGAACCCACAACACTGGCACGTCGCGAAGCGTGATATTGGCGTTACATCAGACGGTACTGTAGGCGGCGATGTATATCTGGAGGTATTTAGAAAAGAAAGTAGCTTGGCAGATGTAGATAATGTGTTAGCAGGGGTTGTGAGGAAGAATTTGTAATACTAGATGATGACTCAGCTGGTAACCTCTTTTCAATCTACTCCCACCATGGCTTCCTCCCCCGCAACCGAAGCTCAGCTCAAGAGTGAGATAGCAAGGCTCACAGGTTTGTACGTTTTTTTGATTGCAATACATGCACTAATGGGTGGCTAGCATCCATTAATCAACGCAAGTCGAACCTTGCTGCACAACAATCAAACTATGGACACCCGAGAACTAACGTATACGTGAATCCGAACTATAAGCCAGCAAACAAGTACACTCGTCCTGGATCAAACACAATTCCTCAAGCGCCATCCAATCAACCTCCTTTGCCAACATCAACAGAGTTGCCATCGACAGAAGTGAAGGAGGTCGTCCTCAACGGCGTCGCCTTTGAATCGTCTCGACGGTCCCTTGTACGTAAAGACTGTAAGTGTTGCAGCCATGTTTTGTATGGTGATTCCTCGGGCTCCGCCCGCCGCCGTTATAACCAGAGAAATGTATTCCTAGTACCTGTGTCTAGCGGACCTGCACTGCATCCTCAGCAATCTGCGGCATCTCAACACCAACGATATTCCCGAAAGCATATACATCCCCCGCCAGGTAGCCGGGTGTATAAGCCCAAATCATCAAGGAGTCGCAACATGACGCTTACAAATAATCGAAGACCTTATCAGTTTGTAGCCCTATGACTCCAGGACATTCGCTCTTCTCTGATTAACTGCATCGACAGATCCCGGCGCAATGCTAATAAATCAAGGAAGTACACTAGCAAGCCTTGTCCCCGTTTCACCACGACAGGTACGTTCCCGAATGTAAATGTAAAGCTGGCATCTTATGCATCTGCACTGCACTATCAACCATCACATCAGGAGCATGCAACCGTGGTTTGACTTGCATGTATCAACATGACCCTTCTAAGATTGCTATCTGTTGGAATTTTCTCCAGGACAACTGCCCCAACACCGCCGAATCTTGCAACCTTTCTCATGATCCAACACCGGAACGCACACCACTCTGCCTCCATTTCCTGAATAAAGGCCGATGCACGCGTGAAAAGTGTCCTTTCCCGCATGTTAACGTGGGCGCCAGGCACGGTATCTGTCGTGATTTTGCCGTCCTTGGATATTGCGAAAAAGGCTTGGACTGCGATAAGAAGCATGTCAGGGAATGTCCTGATTTCGCCGAGAATGGTACATGCACTATCAAAGGGTGCAAATTGCCTCATGTAATTCGAGCCAACCGCAACCGGAAAGTTGCGGCCTCGTTGGCCTCAGTTGCAGCAGCGGATGCTCCCAAGACTTCTGGTCCACAACCTACTATCAGTGCTGAAGGCGCTCAGCTCGGTGATGAGTATATTTCATTGACCTTTAATGAAAGCAGCGATGAAGAAAGCGATGAAGACGATGAAGACACAGACGCTGATGGTGAATCAGGCGATGAAGAGGGTGTAGACCCCATTGAGGCAACGTTCATAGAAGCTGAAATTTAAATAATGTCATGTCTGTAAAACATTTAAAATGTATGCTTTGTTGCAGTTGCATTCTCTGCTCAAGCTCATAGCAGTGTATACAGGCTTGTCAATGCCAGCCGGCCTGATGGTCTAGTAGTATGATTCCTTGTTAGGGTGTAACCTACTTCGAGGAGGTCCCGGGTTCAATTCCCGGTCAGGCCCTTTTTTGGCGGCAGTGAAACACCGCATTGCGCAGTCACCACGATGCCATATATCAATGCACGATGCAAATATAGTTAACAATACCCTCTGTGCACAACATGAGGTCCATCGACTATAAAGGTTTCAAAGACAGGCAGGTCATAACATATACTAATCACCAGCATTCCACGAACCTGATACCAGCAGCCAAATTGTCAGTAAAGATGATGGGCCGCCCGCATACGCAGAAACTATTGTCAAGCCTTCCGCGTCAAATGCACGTAGCGCAGACACGGTACTGCCAGCGCCAACTGTCCCACAGGTACACATTTACACGAAGCACGATGATATTAAAGGTAAGCTATCCATGTTACGGAATTTCGACACACCACAGAGCATTCTCCCGAATAACTAGGTGTATTCTATATTGACCCATCAGCGCAACGGTTGGGCGAGCCATCAACAAAGGAAGAAAGGAAATTGTTAACCGGTTCTCATGCGTCGTTCCGGTCGCGGAACGGCCAAATTGCGATTGATCTGGGCACGACGGGTCACGGCGCGAAAGCGTCAGCAGTTGTTGACTGTCGAAATGGTGACATCAACGTCAATATTGTGAGATACTAGCTGCTCCGCTTCCCAACCTAATCCTGCTTCTGATTCCGATCCTAGTTGCCACTGTCACCGGACAGACCTCACATTAGCCTTGACGTGTGGTCTCGTAATGGTAAATTCTATTGTGGTTAGTGTGTAGATCGGTAACAGAACGAATTATAGGCAATGTCGCTATCTTTATTCCCGACACATATCATGGTGTACTTCGTCTATGCACCAAGCATGGCCGTTTGGAATTTCTGCCAGCATTGGCGCAAGTCATGCAAACATTCAAGATGACCTCGAAAGAAGCGCTGATCTACGCCGGGACAAAGACCGATGAGCAGTTGGGCGATTATTGTCAAGTTACTACGAGAGCCGGTAACATAGTGGTGGGCATCTCTGGACGGGATAAGCACACAGACGATGTTGGGCTGTTGAAGATGGTAGGACATGCTATAGGCAATTTGATCAGATAAGATACCTGTGTAACTGCAAAAATAGTCGCTTCTGCTTGATCTCATCTGGCTATGCAAGGCCGAAGTTGACGGACTAATATGATTGCACTAATTCTTGTCCCATAAGTAAGTCAACGTAGTCTCAATAGGTTCGACCGGCTATAAAAGATGCCACCACACATTTATTTCCCTCCATTCATTCTCTTCTTCTCTCAAGAGCTTTTCCAACATGTTTGACGTAGACGGGCCAGGCTGCTTTCATGGCTTCTTTCGAAAAAAGCGTCGAAGTCATCATGCCACTCAACCCGAGAGCGATATAGCCACACACAAGAATGGCATGGCTTCTGGTACTGAGGTCCACGATGAGAAGGTGAAGATGAACGATATTACACCGGTGCACGTCCTAAACATTGCAGTGTTGTTATTTTAACTTGACATGCGACTACTCGCATTGTCAAGTACTGGACACTGATGCACTCCCTGTGTACACGATGGACGCCGTGGAATCTCTTGAGCCTGGCGTTGTCAGCACCGTGGAAGAAGTCCTGGATCAGCTGAGCCCGGAACTACGTGACCTCAGCCTCAAAATACATTGTTTGTGGTGCCCAATAAAATGACACTGATGGCTTTCTCAGACATTGACAGCTAACCCCGAACTCATGTTTGAGGAGACGCATGTGTCATCTTTGCTTGTGCTTTCGCATGAGTTCTCACCAAAAGAGTCAGGTATGCGCACGATCTATTGACGGACTATGCGGTCCGCCACGGATTCAAGGTGACTAAGCATTATCTTGGGCTCGCCACCGCGTGGCGTGCGGAGTACGATCATGGTAAAGGAGGTAGGGTGATTGGAGTAAACTCTGAGATGGATGCGCTGGCGGGTATAGGCCATGCGTGCGGACATAATCTGATTGCTATCAGTGGACTCGGCATCGCGATCGCTGTAAAGGCCGCAATGGAAGCGCATAATATTCCTGGCAAGGTTATCTTGCTGGGCACACCAGGTAAAATTAGTGCAAATGCTGGTGCACTGAAAACAGTTTTGACACGTTACTCAGCCGAAGAGGGCGGTGGCGGAAAAGTTATACTCCTGAAGCGTGGAGGTTACAAGGGCATGGATGCCTGCTTAATGCCAGTCGAATAATTGTGGTAAAATTCGTTCATCTCATATTATCTTCACCCAGGTGCCACCCAGGACCTGGTCAACCTCGCACCATTGGCGTTGGTACTACGACCGCCATGCAACAACTGGAGGTGGAATACTTTGGTCACACGTGAGTTGCACAGTAACCTGAAACTCATAAATATGTTCGATACGATCTGATAGGGCCCACGCTGGCGCCGCGCCATGGTAAGTATACGTATTCTCGGCATGAGTGTCGCACGCAAACTTGGATGCAGGGAAGGAACAAATGCACTCGACGCCGCCTTCCTAGCTTACTCCAGCATATCGGTGCTTCGTCAGCAAATGAAGCCGGAATACCGTATCCACGGCGTCGTGCAGGGTAAAAATTGGTCCCCAAATGGTATCTGAAATGATAGGGTTGGTGTCCTACTGACATATATGTCCGTTTTCAGTCATCCCTGATTACTCCAAGATGATCTGGATCGTTCGTACGCCGACACATACGGATCTTGCGCCACTAGTTGAAAGGGTTAAACATTGTTTCGAGTGCGGACTTCTTCCACTGTCCCAGATATAACACGAACTCATCCAATGATGAATCATAGAGCCGCAGCACATGCGACATCATGCAAAATTAACCTACAGCTCAATCCGGTATATTATGACTTAAATCAGAATGAATATCTTGGTTGGTCACAGGTCTCTGTTGTAGAGGCCAAATCTGAGCTTTCACAGCGCAAGCTTTCACAGACATAGCTCGACTCCGCTACGGGTTGCCATCGACCGTGGCACCAACGTCGGCGTCCACAGATTTTGTGAGCAACAATTGTTGCGTCCTTTTTATGTGACACTAAACCGAGCTGCGAACCGCAGGGAAATGTATCACACGGTAGGATGGCCTTTTTGCACTGATCTAAATTTTAATGCCTTGTCAGAGCTGCCTGCTCTGCATCCAACATACGGTTGGTACTATTTTTTCTAATTGCGAGCGACGACTGAGGGGGACCGCATATTGATGTCCAGCCATACCGACAGAGCCTCGGGGTGGTAACCATACACCAGCTTTCGCGAAAGCGGCAATTACGCTCGAAGCGCACCATGCGACAATGACTGTGACTAAAAGTCTGGCACTAACCGCTATGCTCGTACTAGATCAGCCCCAGTTTTTCAATAAAGTAAGCGTTATCTCAATGCGACGTAATTTCGCAACACGTCTTCATGGTATAATTAAACGACGCATAGGTGAAGGCTGCTTTTATTTCTGGAAGGCAGAAATGATGTGTCCGAAGATAGTATAGTGTTCGTTACGGTCATAAAACTTAAGGTCTAAATATTATTATGGCTGTACTTGTATGAAGTGGAAACGATCTTACAATGAAATATCAGAACTAAGGTGCAGGAAGAGTTGAGAGTGTTGAAACACAAGAATCGCTATTAAATGGAAGTAAATTTCTATTATCCTGCAAAGCTTACTTCAAACCCAGATGTAACAAATGTATGAACATGGAGATCAGCGACCTGCGTCCTCCGACGTAGCTGCAGTCGCAGTTGGCGTATGATTCTTCTCCGCTGCATCTTTTCTTGCTTTGGGCCGTGGCGCCTTATGCTTCGGGGCAGCTGCTTCCGCGACCATGCTAGAGAATGCAAATTCATTAGGGACAGGGACGGGCATCAAATCGATGAACGGCAAAGGATGAACGTCGAGGAAAATTGGAGACTCACCGTTCGAGTTCTCGGCGTTCTTCGTCAGTCTCATCTGGCACGGTCGATTTGAATATAGCGCCGATGGTTAGCAGACCCTACACGGAGTTCACTATGCAAAATCATTTGTGTCCGTGAAACTTATGCCCGCACCTTGGCTCTGTTGTACAGCACTGTGTCTGACTGACCAGGTTCTTTAAGGGCATTATCAATAACCTGCAACCTTTTAAATGGATGAAGAAACCTAAATCCAGTAAGACGTACTTCACGAAGGACTTGTATTACTTCTAACCGGGCACCTCTCCATGAAGCAAGCATCATCTGAGGAAACAGGAATTGACTTGCTGAAAACAAATTGATCGCATTAATCTGACCTTGCCCGCCATGTCCATTTCCAAGGCTCGCAGTCCTTCTTCCGGCATGTCACCTCTAGCCTGCGCCTTCTCCATTTCCTGTAGGTACGGAAATTACTTATGCATGGTCAACTTACAAGAAACATACCAGCATCAGGTCCCGCACGCTCAAGCTAATATGCATCAGAATCGATTTTACTTTTGCAAAGCTGACCACTCACGCGCTTCCGATAACGCCCCAAACATCTTTTGCAAAGGCACCCTTCTCCTTAAGTCGGGAGAAGAACCCAGGACTAAATTGGTTACAGATCATGCGCGGTTATCAAGAAGATCGCGGTTACGTACATGCCCAAGAACTTGCGCGACTTCATGAACGACGTGGCTTTCATGATATAAACGTTACCAATTGTGTGCAGCAGCTATGCAGATGCTTTGAACAAGATCACGATCAGAAAGAGCATACACACCTCTACACCGAAACTTTCTAGCTTCAAATCCTCCGCCTCCCGTTTAATCTTTTCTTGGAATGCCGCAGTCTCCGGGTCGTCCTTTTCTCCAGGATGCTTGGCTTCAACGAACGGTCGTAGGCGTTCGATCAACTTTTCCGTGAGCGTCTTAATCCGCTCTTCCATTTTTCTTCTTCTCTCAATCTCTTGTGACTTGAGTTTCTCTCTCTGTTCCGTGTTCAGTTGCTTCCTCTTCCGCGCCGCATCCTTCTGTTTTTCCGCGCTGCTTGGAGTGGGTGACTTTGTTCTCGATTTATCCTCATCATGAGCTGTGACGGGTGACGAATTCGTAGGTTCCTCCGTTGGTGACGGCTTGTGATTAGTTTCAGCGATCGTGTGCTTGGTGGTATCGTCTGCGGTTGTGGGTTGTGAGGTTGCTGATCCGTTCGAAACTGAGTTAGGAGTTGCGCTAGAAGTCGCATTTTCAGTATTCAACTGCTTTGTTAGTTCTGCCTTCTCTTCTTCCGTCATCATTGTCGTCGCTACGCTCGTCATGTCCTTCATAATGGATATTTCCCCGATCTGGTTGACGTTTAAAGTAGTCAGTGCGCCATCAACGAAAGTGACTCACATAGTCTGTGAAGCGCTCGCCTCCAAACACGTTGGCAAAGAAACCAGCGGCGTCTTCGATGTTAATGCCACCCTCCTTATCGGCCTGCAGGAAAAATGAGTGAATCAAATGCGAAGCCAGTCCACCATACCATGCTTTTGCCATGTTTGTCATATACTGCACGCAAGTTCTGAGCGGAAGCAAGACAAGTTAGCTACGCGACGCGGAGAAGTACCGCTCCATACAGGATCTGATAAAACTTGGTATGCTTTGCTGTTGATTCTGTTAATGGAGGGAAGCGCAGTTAGGATCTGCGGTACCTGATCTCCTTAAACTTCTCTTCTGCATCTGGCGAAGGGTTCTTGTCTGGATGATACTATTGAATGGACGAGATGAGGACGTATGCAGACAGCGACAGGCAGGGTCAGGCTCACTGACTTTCATCGCCTGTTTTCTATACGCCTTTTTAAGCTCGGTATCGTCAGCGTCAGCAACGACGCCGAGCTGCTGTCAATGAACATGAGTTGAGTGAACTAACAGATAGTTCGCACCAAATCATAATACTCTGTCTCTACAGGGGTCATGATGAAGGTAAGAAGAACAAGGCAGTGGGACCTGTGACGTGATTGAGAGTGCATTGCCACAAACACGATGTTACTATGCCCTGACTAATGTATGCAACATAATAATGTTAAGTAGTGCGTCCGTTAATGAGAACAGAATAAAAATCCGAGAAATAAATGAGTTAAATCCGTTGCTCAATCAACATCCTCCTGACGTGGCGTGTGCCCTGTAAATCGAACCGCCTTTTTCCGCGGCATATGTTTAACATTTGCATGCGAGGAGTTGTTGCGCGATGGCGCCGAGTCGGGCGGAGATGCCCTGAACCCCATCGAGAACCAGGGCATACGGGCTTTCAGAGAAGACAGTGAACGTCCACTACGGGGTGTTGACAGCGTATTGGACGTCGCTGTTGATAATGAAGCCGATGTGGAATGGCTCATCAACGACGACGACGTAACGGTGGTCGATTTTTTCAACGAAGAGCGTGCTGGAAATGCGCGCTGATTCGATGATGCGGATGTGGGCCGGGACTGAGGAAGCGAGGGCGAATGGGGTGAGCACTGTCCCGACTGTGGTGGAGAGGAGTTGAGAGGTCGCAGATGTGGAGTACGTGAGATGTGAAGACCCATTGCTATCTGCTCGATGGATGGCGGAGTATACTCAACATTGTCTCTGCGGTACGGCGAGGGCATAAAAGTCGGATCGTCATCATGAGTGGGCGTGGCTGACTGCTATGACAATTCAGGGAACTGTGACGAAAAAAGTGATGGGACTGACACTGTGGCGTTTTTTCTGCGACGACGGCGAGAAAGACCGCTTTACAGACGATACAATCTTTGATGCAGCTGAGAGCGGATACATCGGTCTGCTGGTGGAGGAGGGAGGCGAGGCTGTCGTGCGCGGCTGCCGCATTTTCCCCGCCCGAGCTCGTCGTGCATGTGGCTGTGTCATGGCCACTCGTACTTGCCATCAGCTTCCAAGCCAAACAGAAGCAAATATTCCACGCGGCTGTGGACGTCCAACGTCACATTGCTGAGGCCTCTGGACCATGTCTGCAACGGCGCCTTCTGCGCCAAATGATCCTCTTAACCTGATATTCCAAAGCCTCAAGAATAAGAATGCAGACACGCGAAAGCAGGCAGCGCAGGAATTGCGACGCTATGTAGCTACCGTCTCTGCGGCACACGCGCTATTTCTTGACTACAGCCCGTCTTCCAGGTCTCCACCACTACCGCAGAAATGTCATCGGATGCTTCCGTAAAACTGTGGGATGACTATATTAACCGTCGATTGTTCGAATTGACCCACAGTCAAAACACTGTCGAGGCCCTTGGTGGTTTGTTGGCAATAGGTCAGTGACAACAGCTCTAGCGATTTTTCCGTTGTAGACATTCGCGTTAGATCATCTCCTTGACATCGACAAGGAGGAATCCATTGAATCCAAAAGGATCCTCTTCCGCTTCTACAATTATGTCAAGCAACTGTTGCCGAATCACGATGTAAATCTCATGCTAGCTGCATCTAAGACTCTTGGCCAGATCGCTGAGATCGGTGGCGCAGCATTTGGCGAACGCTTTATGGATTTTGAGGTTCCTGCCGCAATCGAGTTTCTTCAGCCAGACAAGCAGGAATCTTATAAGTATGCTGGTGTCCTTATCCTAAAAGAACTTGCTCGAAATAGTCCGACCTATTTCCACTCACACATCGGAATTGTATTCGACAACATTCTCGCACCTCTTCGTGATCCTCGAGTACACGTTAGAGAAGGTGCTGCCGAGTTGTTAGCTGCTTGCCTTGAAATCGTTGCCCAAAGGGAGCGCCAGACTCGCAGTTCATATCTGCATAAAATTCTTCTGGATGCCCAAGCCGGATTGAAACAGCCGCAACCAGAAATTGTTCATGGTTCGTTGTTGACTTATCGTGAATTACTTCTCCATGCAGGCATGGTGAGCGTTGTGTGCATTGTATAACTTTAATACCAAGCTGATTTATCTGTATCCTATTAGTTCATGCGCGAGAGCTACGTGGATGCAGCGGAGAAGATATTGTGGTTCAAGTCCCATAGAGATCATTTAGTTCGCAAGATGGTGATCACCATGATACCGTCCTTGGCAGCTTACGATACGCAAACTTTCACTGAACATTTTCTTCACAAGGCAATGGGCCATTTGTTGACTCAATTGGAAAGGCCCCACGAACGATCATATTGTTAGTGGCAAGCTGTGTAATAACGTCAACTAACTTGCATTGCAGCATTCATTGCTATCGGGCACACGGCTAATGCAGTCCGTGGTGATATAAAACCATTCTTGGAGCCCGTTATGGCTCAAATCAAACAGGGACTTCAGACCCGCGGGTGCGCTCTTTTCTATTGATGGAATTTTTTCTCAATAGCTTGCAGTCGGCGGAACTCTCCATCTGAAGAGCCCATATTTCAATGCGTAGGCATGCTCGCGGCCGCAGTTGGACCCAATCTTACGAAGTTACTCCATGATCAACTCGATCTCATGCTGGCCTGTGGTTTGAGCGAACCTCTACGGCAAGCTTTGGCTGCTATCACGAAGCATATCCCTCCGTTGTTGAAAACGATTCAAGGTATGAGATATTTTACCGCTGTGCGCTATACTATATTGCTTTGGTAGACCGATTGTTGGATCTTCTTTCCTTCACATTGAGTGATCAGTCCTATAAGGCACTGGGTGCGCCTCCAAGCTTGGCTCGTCCTAAAGATCTGGGGACCATGCAGGTCGGTCGTAAGAAGCGAAAATATGCTCGGCTAACTCGCGTTGGTAGGTTGCTACTGGCGAGAAGAATCCAGAACTAATTACTTTGGCGCTCAACACTCTTGGGACATTCGACTTCAGCGGTAGGCGGCGGTGGAATTCAAATGTTGTATCCGCTAATTATTGTTAAGGTCATGTACTCAACGAATTTGTTCGCACCTGTGCGCTTCCGTATCTTGAAGACGACAATACCGACGTACGCCGTGCTGCTGCGCAGACATGTTGCCGCTTATTTGTCCGCGATCCTATATGCTATCAAGCCAGCAGCCATGCCATTGAAGTCATCAGTGATGTGCTGGACAAGCTATTAACCGTTGGCATTGCCGATCCAGGTTAGTCGACCTGCTCTCGTGAACGTGCAATTAATTGTTTGGGCGCAGTTGCTGAAATTCGTTATACCGTTTTGAGCTCGCTTCACGAACGATTTGACAAGCACCTGGCACAGGCAGAGAATGTGCGGTCTCTGTTCATCGCGCTGAATGACGAATTTTTCGAGAATCGTGTCGCCGCTGTGAACTTAATTGGGCGTCTGGCAAAGCACAATCCAGCCTACGTCATGCCATCTCTACGCAAAGCCTTAATTCAATTGCTGACGGAGCTTGAATATTCGACAGTCATGTAGGATAATATTTTTCATCATAAATTAAATTAACATTTGATAGGCGGAGTCGGGAGGAATGTACTCGGCTATTAACACTGTTGGTTGGTGCAACGCACCGTTTGATCAAGCCTTATGCTCTGCCTATGTTACGTGCCTTACTACCCAAAGCTAACGATATCAATCCGGTTGTTGCGGCTCATGTTCTTATGTGTTTGGGCGAGTTAGCCTGCGTAGGAGGCGAAGACGCCTTGCATCATGTCGCTGAACTGATGCAAGTTATCCTCAGCAAACTGTCGGATCCATCATTACTGAAACGGGATGCGGCTCTACACACACTGGGTCAAGTCTGCTCTAGTACAGGATATGTGATCGCTCCGTTAATTGATTATCCTCAACTTTTGCCCTTGCTCGGACGCATTCTCCAGACGGAGACCAGCCAAGCTATCAAACGTGAGGTGGTAAAGGTACTCGGTATCCTTGGAGCCCTCGATCCCTATCGACGAAAGGTGATTCGCGTGTACTTGCATATGACGGCCGTTTAACGTGCACTAGAGTCGACCAGAAGACGATGTAGCTATCGAAACTTCTTTGACAGCCATAAACCAAGTTCCTTTATCTCAACATGGTTCATCTGTTGCTTCAGATGATTACTTCCAGACAGTTGTCATCAATGCCTTACTCAAGATACTGAAGGACCAGGCTCTGAGCACTCACCATCATGCAGTCATCGATGCGGTCATGTCAATTTTCAAGACTCAAGGATTAAAATGCGTGGCCTTCCTCCCCCAAGTACGTCTTGCAGGTCTGGTTGCTATGTAGCTCATATCAGCGTTGTAGATTATACCTGCATTTGCTGGAGTGACTCGAGGGACCACAGCCAGGTTGCAAGACTTCCATCTGCAACAGTTGGCTATTCTCGTCGGTATCATAAAACAGCATGTTCGCAATTATATGCCCGACGTTTTCGGTTTAATCACCGAGTTATGGGATAATGTCTCTTTGCAACTTCCCATCGTATCGTTGATTGAAGCGCTTGGCAAAGCGCTTGATGCAGAATTTAAACCTTTCCTACCGAACATCCTACCGTTGCTCCTCAAGGTGTTCGATGGTGATCTAAATGACAAGAGAATGAGCACGCAGACCAATATTTTCGACGCCTTTCTGACATTTGGGGCTAATATTGAAGAATATCTTCACCTCGTCATCCCTGTAATCGTCAGGACTTACGAACGAGCAGACGCTACAACCGCCTTGCGCAAGCGGGCAATTCAGACGATTGACGGGTTCACTAAGAAGGTTAATCTCTCTGATCATGCCTCTCGCATTATACACCCACTAGTCCGAGTCTTGGAGGGTTCAAATAACGAACTAAGAATGGCAGTAATGGATACTCTGTGTTCCTTGGTTAGCCAGCTTGGCTCAGACTTCGCTATATTTGTGCCCACCATTAACAAGGTATGCATCATTATAATGTTAAATAGCTCCGTGTTCACGTTAGTATAGTGTCTTGTCCGCAAGGGTATTTCACACCCTAGGTACGAGAATCTGATCACTAAATTGTTGAACGGAGAGCGGCTACCACAGGACACGGGTGTCTTGGAAATGCTGTACGTCAATATATTTATTTTTGCAAGGACCCAGGCGCTGGATATACCTCAGACAAAACGAAACGACGAAGGCGCCTGAGTTCTCAGCGCCCGCGGAAGCGACAAAAATGACGGTCAATCAACAACATTTGAAACAAGCTTGGGATATTTCTCAGGTTGCAACGCGGGATGATTGGTTGGAATGGATGCACCGGCTTGGCGTAGAATTTATGAAGGAATCGCCTTCACACGCTCTTCGTGCATGCATGAGTCTGGTGGACATACACCCGCCGCTTGCGAAAGACCTGTTTAATGCAGCCTTCTTGTCCTGCTGGGGTGAACTATACGAACAATATCAGGTTTGTCTAAAGATTTTGTATTTCCAACATTAACTAATGCTCGTGTAGGAAGATCTTGTGCGATCTATTGAAAGCGCCATAACGTCAAACACAGCACCTCCAGAGCTGATCCATCGGTTGCTCAATCTTGCAGAATTCATGGAACATGAAGAGAAACCTTTACCCATTGAACACCGCACACTTGGAGAGTACGCCAATAAATACATGGCATATGCAAAGGCCCTACATTACAAGGAACTTGAGTTTTTTTCTGAATCTTCTCCTGCAGTAATTGAAGCGCTCATCTCCATCAACACTCGTTTGCAACAGCACGATGCTGCATGGGGCACTTTGTTGATTGCTAGAGAGCAATACGATGTCACCCAGCATGAGGAATGGTATGAAAGGCTCGGACTATGGCAGGAGGCCCTTGTCGCGTACGAGAAAAAAGCCGAACTCCATCCTGGAGCATTGGACGTGCAAATCGGTCGAATGAAATGTCTTCACGCTCTCGGCGAATGGGACCAACTTGCTGCACACGTGGAACATAATTGGGGCAGTGCCAATCACGAAGAACAGCGAGAGATTGCTCCCATGGCAGCAGCAGCAGCCTGGTCATTGCACGAATGGGAATCTATGGACAATTACATTCAAACAATGAAAGGTGATTCCCCTGACAGGGCTTTTTACAGGGCTATTTTGTCTGTCCATCAGAATCAATTCCCGAAAGCCCTTATGCACATCGCTAGGGCTCGTGATTTACTCGAGCCCGAACTAAGCTCGTTTGTTGGAGAAGGTTACGGACGTTCGTACAAGTGAGTACCGTACTTGAATTGAAATACCGGATATTGAGAAGAGATATTCAGCGTGATGGTCAGGGCTCAAATGCTCTCCGAGCTTGAAGAGATCATTTCATTCAAGCAACACGCTGATCAACCCGATCGACAGCAGGCGATGCGTAGGACGTGGATGAAGAGGTGGGCTATCACTTGTAGGCATTTAGACTGTTTTTGACGCCGGCTAAGGTTGCAAGGATGTCAACCTGACGTTGAGGTCTGGCAGCGAATACTGCAAGTCCGAGCTCTCGTGTCGAGTCCTGAGGACGACCCGATGATGTGGATTAAATTTGCCAATCTTTGCCGGAAATCTGAACGCATGGCGTTGGCAGACAAGACAATTAACTCACTATTATCACCTAATGAGAGAGTGTGTATTCCAACCAGCAGTAGAAAAATTGCTAACAAATGTCAAGCATACGAAAGCACCCCCGAACGTCGTATATGCACAATTAAAGTACATGTGGGCAGCTGGAGCCAAAGAAGATAGTCTTGACTTCCTTCGCCAATTCTCCACGAATCTTTCTGGAGACCTCCAGCAGCAAGATCCTAATGTGACCTTGCAACGTTCCGGCGTCTCAAAGCAGAAACTTTCTGAGTTATCAAAGTTGCTGGCGCGTTGTTATTTCAAACAAGGAGAATGGCAGGTATCGCTGAAGGATGACTGGAGCACAGTACGGTGTCCTTTGCCGCTTCCATGTATGCTGGGCTGAACAATTCCGTGCAGCGGAACGTCGAAGATATCCTGCATTGTTACTTCCTTGCAACACATTACGATCCGACGTGGTACAAAGCCTGGCATACCTGGGCTTTGGCAAATTTTGAAGTCATCGGGCACCTGGAAAGTCAGGCAGAACTCAAGTCCGTTAATAAAGGTGGCTTGGCGGCTCATGTCGTACAGGCAGTAGAAGGCAAGTCTTCGTTAATGCTGTCAGTGTAATATTCGAGCTGTAGCAGGATTCTTCCGATCAATTGCTCTACGCAATCGCGAGGCGTTGCAGGATACTCTCAGACTACTCACTCTATGGTTTAAATTCGGCGAAGTTCAAGAAGTCAGTCACGCTATCGGGTCAGGTTTCAATAGTGTTGAAGTTGATACCTGGCTCGACGTGTTGCCCCAAGTACGCTTCTAAACAGACGCGTAAAACATCACGTTGATTAATTTCAGATCATTGCGCGCATCCAAACACCACATCCCAACATCCGTCGTAATATCAACAATCTACTGACAGACGTTGGAAAGCATCACCCTCAGGCCTTGATATATCCTTTGACTGTTGCCTCTAAATCCTCTAGCGCGGCTCGAAAGAACGCGGCAACTAGCATTATGGATCGCATGAAGGAGCACAGTCCGACGATAGTTAACCAGGTTTGTTGTGACTTGAAATTACGATTTGTCTAATAAGTGTCTAGGCTCTTATCGTTAGTCGAGAACTGATCAGGGTAGCCATTCTGTGGCATGAATTATGGCACGAAGGGTTGGAGGAGGCGTCGCGGCTATATTTCACCGAAAAGAATCCAGATGGTATGATAGCAGCACTAGAACCTTTGCACGATTTGCTTGAAGCTGTGAATGATGATTCATTCCTTTTAGCCATCTTCATCTCACTATAATTACAGGGACCAACCACTGCACGCGAAACCTCTTTTGCCCAGGTATTCGGCCGTGAACTGCATGAAGCAAGAGAAGCCTGTAGACGCTTCCGTGTTTATGGTGAACCTAGCGAGTTAGACAAGGCCTGGGACATTTATTATGGCGTAAGTTTGAGCCTTCTGCTGGCTATTTCCGTTTGACGACATTGCTTGCCACAGGTTTTCAAAAAGGTTGAAAAACAACTGCCGCAGCTGACAACCCTTGACCTTCAATATGTGTCGCCACACCTTCTGAAAGCTCGTAATCTTGAATTGGCTGTTCCTGGTCTGTGATTCGTTTCAGACTCTTAACGCATTGCTGTTAACGCATTTTAGGCACATACCAGGCTGGACGACCCATTATTGAAATTGCGAGCTTTGCCCCAAAACTGTCTGTAATTGCATCCAAACAAAGACCTCGGCGGCTGTCCATCAAAGGTAGTGACGGTAGAGACTATCAGTATGCACTCAAAGGCGGGTTAAATTTTTGACTTGTGCACCCTTTCGTACTCATCTGCGTCCAGGCCATGAGGACCTTCGTCAGGATGAAAGAGTCATGCAACTGTTCAGCCTTGTAAATACACTGCTGTCTGTGGATACTAATAGCTTCAAGCGTCGCCTACACATCCAAAGATACCCTGTTATTCCATTAGCCCCTAACGCCGGGTTAATTGGATGGGTGCAAGATAGCGATACGCTCCATGTGCTCATCCGAGATTATCGCGAGTCGAGGAAGGTTTTACTCAATATAGAGTATCGCTTAATGCTCCAGGTGCGGACGTTGTGTCTCGGTTCACGTGAGGTCTAAAGGCAGATCAGATGGCCCCCGATTATGAGAATCTCACACTCCTGCAAAAAGTGGAGGTCTTCGAATATGCACTTGAAAATACTACTGGCCAAGATCTGTACAGAGTACTTTGGTTGAAAAGCGACAACTCGGAGCATTGGCTCGAGCGACGCGCAACTTATACACGTTCCCTTGCAGTCAATAGTATGGTTGGGCATATCCTCGGTCTTGGAGATCGACATCCATCCAACGTTCTACTGGAACGTCGTACGGGCAAAGTCGTTCATATTGATTTTGGCGATTGCTTCGAAGTTGCTATGCATCGAGAAAAATTCCCTGAAAAGGTTCCTTTCCGATTAACAAGAATGTTGACTCATGCAATGGAGGTGCGCACCGGCCCTGAGCGGTTCTAAATCAAGTTAACTGGTATTACCAGGTCAGTGGAATCGAGGGTAGTTTCCGAAAGACCTGTGAAATATCGATGCAAGTTTTGCGGGACAATAAAGAATCGTTAATGGCCGTGCTAGAAGCCTTCGTCTATGATCCTCTGATCAATTGGAGGTTGATGCAAACGGATGTAGATGGAAGAAGGGCAGAAGGTGACTAATTATTTTACTCGTGTATGCATATGATTCTGATGCGTAGAAGCTGATCCCGACCGGGCTGCAGAGCTCGCACGAGTCGCAGCTCACCCGCAAGGCCCAACACGAAAATTGAAGGCGGATGAAAATGACATTTTTAACGGTTCGTCTTTTGCTTCTTTAGGTGAATTAGATTAACCCGTGCGTTAGCCGATGCGGGAGAAATTCGAAACGAGCGTGCTTTATTCGTGTACAATCGTGTTCAGAATAAATTGACTGGTCAGTTTCCATGTTATGTCATTTCGGTTGGATCTAACGCAGACATTTAGGACGGGACTTCAATCCCGATGTCCCACTATCTGTCCCGGCACAGGTTGACAAGTTGATAGAGCAAGCGACGGCACTAGAAAATTTATGCCAATGTTTCTCAGGTTGGTGTGCATTCTGGTAGTATCTGTAGCACGATGTATCTACTTTTGTATTATATTGTTACCATACAAGGATATTATTACACCAATGGATTTCACGTATACACGTCGTCTATCGACTGCCACCCGGCAATATAAACACTCTACACGATGCCACGCGGTGTACCAAAGAAAGACGAGACTGGACTGCGATATACGCTCTTTCACATTCCCCCACGTACGTCATCTCAGAACGTGCATTTCTACATGTCAGCTGAAGCATTTAAAAACGGAGTATCACCCAGAAACATATAAGCACCAATTATCTTAAAAACGAGTCCCAAACATTATGGCATCGGAATGCTTCTCGCAAAGGCAAGGCTCCCACCGAAGAAACACAGGCAACACAGGAGCAGAAGTAAGAGCTTTTAGCAGTATTTTCTGGATACGGTAAATTTTTGATAATATATGTAGGGGAAGAAGGGGCTCTCAAGTGATCGTTGTCCACCTCGGATCAAGGTTCCTTCGAGTTGGAAAAGCATCAGACGTAAACCCTACTACTGTCCCCTGTGTCGTGGCGTGGAAGTGTACAGGAACTATTGCCCCGTCAACATTCGTCGAGAGTATTTCCAGACCCAAGAAAGTGAAGACATCATTGAAGTCTACACATCGCGATGAGAATGACACAACGCCTGACGACCCTGTACGTCACGAACAATACGTTCAAATATCCATCTGAAAATGAATTCTAGTTCGCAGAGAAGCTCGCCAACTTGACGGCTTCCCTACGCGAGAGGATGCGCTTTTATAAACATAGAGTCACCCCAATGCTACTTCCATAGCACGGACCTTTAATGAGCAATTCAAACCAGAAATAATACCGGAGCACAACGACCCTTACCGCGTCGACTGGTTAGACGCATGCGAGGAGAATGTACTTATAGGAGAAAGGGTGAGCGTGCTGCTTGACCTTTTTCGTAGAAACCGCTAAGAAGACACAGGCGCTCCGTCTTGCTGAACCAGAAAAGGCAGCTTTTCTTGTGAGATGGCCTATCTATGGACACAACTTCAATACGAGAGATTACAATTCCATACAAGAAAATCTTTGCGATGTCGAGATATTGTTGCGCATGACTCTGCAGGACAATTTGAGTATCACACCCTCAGACTATAAAGTGAGTGACATGGATTACAATCAACATTTTCTCATATCTACTAGAATTATTCGGTGGTTCTCATCATCCCTGACTTCTATGAGCGTGCCTATGTTCGGGAGCTTGCAAATGTACTCTTAGTAACAATGGGTTTCAAGCAACTCTGTGCACAACAGGTCAGGTTCTTTTAAGCATGTTCGTTCATTATTCGTTACTCTTTACTGTAGGAGTCATTAGCTGCAACATATGGCGCGGGCATATCAAATGCATGTGTTGTTGATATAGGCGCAAAAGTAACGAGTATAGCCTGTGTTGACGAAGGGATGGTAACACCTGACTCAAGGTTTGCGATTTGCTTGAGATGCTTATCGTGTATAGACTGACCTTCGTAGATTGACGTTAAATTTGGGCGGAGATGACATAACTGAATTTCTTTACGTGTTACTGCAACGCATTGGTTTCCCCTACAGGGACATTAATTTAGCACGCTCATACGACTGGAAAGTCATGGAGGATCTCAAGGTGAGATTATGCACCCTGACAGAGGTGTGTCGCTCATTTCCTCGTGTAATCTCAAGCCGTTGATATCATCTAGACTGATCTTGCACTCAACTTGTATGACTTCGTTGTTAGGCGACCCGATAGGTCGACGGAAAAATATGGACTTCGTGCTTACGACGAAATTATTCTTGCGCCTATGGTAACAAATCCTTACAAAACGATGATCACGAGATGATATCATAGGTCTAGTGCTTATTTGAAACACGAGTTGTGGAATACGATAGGAAGCGCATTGGTCTACGGCCGATTGCCTGTACGGACGTCACCGAAGAAATTATCGAGCAGACGGGAGATCATATCGTAAGTGGCCAGGTATCAAAATTTAGATTGCTTACACTGTGTCAGACACAAGCGATGATCATATCTACGCAGCATTTATTGACAAGCTCAAATGATGACACGGCTACCAAAAAAACGGAGTCCGGACCTGGAGTATCTCAAAAAGGTATGTTCATTTGTCCCTACGGAATAACCACTTGACACCGGGAGAAGATACAACTGCTGGTGGGACCTCGTCAAAGGAACTCCCCCACGTGGAAACGGTCGGCAATGGTCCAGTGGAATTGATTGAAGTCGATGATGAAAACAAGGTACTGAATCCAGCGCGACCAACAACCCCCCACCTAAGTCAAGCACAAACTCCTGTACTTACGCAAGCAGGTGGATTCAACATCGATGTCTGCTTTGAAGCGAGCAAGCTTCCTCTCGACATCGCTATATTCAACAGTGCGCGGGCAACGGGCGGAGAGGAGAAAATACGGAAGTATTTGCAGGCCGTTCTAGTGGTTGGTGGGACCGCCCTTACGCAGGGTATGGTCCACGCCTTAGAAAGCAGGTAAAGGGTTTTTTCCCCATCAGACGCATATGTCAAAATACTCCTCACATACACAGGTTGCACGCAATTGCTGCACCACTGGTTTCTAACATGGAGAAGGTTCAAGTCATACCTCCGCCGAAGGAGGTCGACCGACGTGTTCTGGTGTGGAAGGGAGCAGCTGTATTAGGGAAGATGGATGGTGTCTCTGAACTTTGGGTCACGCAATCTGATTGGGTTTGCAGCAGTTTTCTTGGTAATTTCAAACGACTCAATACGATTTATAGGACATTCTTGGGATGCGTGGCCTGAAAGAGCGATGCTTCTACCTGTGATCGATGTTTTAAAATGTGTGGTACAGTGACTGCGTATGCTGTCCAAAAATGTGTCCAAGTAATTGATATCGTAGGCAGAAAAGCAGAATACAAAAGGCTGCATGTCTATGGTCATGCAAATCGTTGGTGGAAGGCTAGCTGGTATTGTACAGCTTGAACCATATGCTTTCCAGCGAAAGGGTATTAGTCCTTGGTGCATTATGGGTTGTCAGACACCCATCCTATGCTTCAATTCTATGAATTCATCGGCTTCAAGATGTTCCCATCTTTGCAACAGATTACTCATTTCTCTCTTGCCATCCCTATCGGAGTGCATGAGCGTTACAACCACGAAATTTGCTGTTCCTACCTATCCTTTTTTAACCATTCTGCTCTCATACAGCCTCCTTCCCTCCATAACATAATATCCGTTGTTTCCTCTTTCGGTTTCGGTGACTCACTCAAACAATCATTAGCACAGCCCTGCCCCGAACTCCAAGAGCCATCTGTATCTTCTTTCTTAATGACGGGGGCAATTGGCGGACGTGCTAGCTTTTGTATTAATGACTCTAGAATAGATGACGCAATCCTATTTGGCACAAACGGAAAGGTAAAGTTGGGACGAGGAGGTCGGTCTGGTGTAAGGATGAGGTGAGTTCGACAGATGGGACAATCTACTGGCTCGTGCCAACCACCACATGCACGATGTAACCGAGAGAAGAACCATTTCAGAATACACATAGCACAAAATGTATGACCGCATTGGGCGGAGCCAAGCGAAAAAGGATGGGCCATGACTTCGTAACAACTGGACCGGGAACTCGGTCATCATGAGCTAAAGGATTTAAAATAAAAGCTACTCACAGAGGGCAGGTGAAATGATCTTCCAGCTGATTCAACACAGCCTGAGCATCCCGCTCTGCTATTTGCGACAACATCATCGTTGCTTCATCTTCCCTCTTTGAGAGCAATAAAATGCGCTCGTTAAGTTCATCAGATTTTCGTTTGCACTCCTGTTCTTTCGAAACAAGAGCCTTCTCGCGCCTTATTAATTCAGCGGGAGTTATTCGCTGAGATCGCCTAAAGTCTTTGCTCGACGTGGCACACAGCTTGGCCGCGGTAGCATCCGGATTACATTGTATCGTGGCCTCTGGATGTTTGGCCTCGACTTTCAGTAGTTTCCGTCTCTTGGTTGGGGGAACCTCCTCAACACTGAAACTAGCCTCCCTCTTGACTACCATTTCCACTGAACTCAGCTAGACAAGCTAAGTGCGAGCATACCATACCTTGGCGGCCATTCAATCGTGTTGATCGACGCGGCCCCGAGACTGATGAGGACGATTTGGAGGTACGCGGCATTGCTTGTAGTACGACTTGCCGATTATGAGAGCCTCGCAGAGACGTCTCTCTCTCTCGTGTCACGTCACGCACTCGCACCCGACTTTTCCGCAAGTTGACCGAGCACCTTAGGCCTAATGCAGTAAACGAAGCTGTCCACCTCGAAAGCGCGACGCATTCGAAATGGGATGGTAACACCTCCTTAAGGCGATAGTCGGTTATACCGCCATGAGTGTCAAATCAGAGAGAGGTTATCTGCGGTCCGTGGTCCTTGAACATCACTCATTAAAACGGACATATGCGGTATTATGCGGCTGCAGACCTATCGTTGAGCAGAGAATTAATCAACACATCTGTGAAAGACCAGTATTTATTGCAACGAGGCTATCAGATTCCTTGCAAATGAATGAATTGGACACCGAGGTATGTCCCAATGGCGTATGTAGTTCGCCTTTGGGAAGGTCTCCAGAATCGATCCTTCTAAATAGAGGACAGAATTGGCTTGCTAAACGTTATCTGAGATCGTAGGAAAACGGTACAAGAGCATCGAACACATTGTGGGACGGCTTACAGCATACCTCGGTAGGCAAACTGCCAGTTACCAGTATGCCAGCACCAAAGACGAGTCGCGACATGGTGATTTCTCATCGTAGACACGGAGCCGGGGGACGTTGATTGCGTGCCCGACTAGAGCTTATGCGAACTGTGTCAGTGTATTCGTTTTTCATTCATGTCACGCAGGCGTTTGGGTGGAGAGGAACCTGGAGGCGTCGGATCAATGCCATGTTTGGCAGACGCTGGCGATGTATAGCACCCAGATTAGGAGCGATCCTGAATGTGCTAGGCTCCAAATGCTCGGCGATGAACGCCTCATTGATGGGAACTGCAGCGAACATTCATCCACATCTTTGCCGAGTACACCAAGTGAATTCTTTGCAAAGTCTTTACCGCGGACCACTTCAACCCGTTGTTCTCAAAAGCTGATAAGAATAGCACCGAAATTATATGGATCGCGGACAACGAAGGCGAAGCCGTTGAAACCGGATATACGAATGATGGAAGGAATTGGGCGTTGGGAAAAGGTGGCGGGCAGGGTGTTCGGCAGCCGGCATCGCAGATACATCTACCCCGCGAAGGCCGGAATGCCGAGTTTTCCCATTATTGACGTATGTAAGTCTGTCAAATTGACCATGTCCCACGAGAGAGACAAAAAAGGTAAAGTAAAAGGGTGATCGAGCGGAACAACAAGTGATGTGATGATAACGACTAAAAAAAGATGCATTCATTCGGGATGATTTTAATCACGAAACAACGATGACGACGGGACATCGCGTCGAAATGCTGGGCTTCTTGATTAAAGCCGTCGCGGCGTTGCCACACGCCGCTAGTAGCATGTGGAGGGGTCATATAGTTTGGCAGCGCGGGTCCGTGAGGCGGACAATGTAATGAATACGTATTACAAGGCGGGGCATGTGCGCCGAATGGGGCAGTGAATGTTCCGTAAGTCAAGTGATGGGATCTTGTAAGGGACTATTTTGGAGATGGAAAAAGAGGAATGAATAGGATTCCCAGTGGGCGAGAGGGAGAGAGAGAGAGAAAGGAGGGGATAGGTCTGCAGGAGGGAGTGAGCGGAAGAGGGCGGAAAGAACTTGCAAGCAGACTTCGGGAAGAAATGAGTAGCCGCAAGAGGAGAGCAAGTTGTGGAAGGTTGAAAGAGATGGCGTGACAAACAGGGTCACAGGGTTCTAGAAGACGTGCATCGGCAAGAAGAGGGCCCAATGAGACCGCGTGGACGTCAGCTGAATCTGAGATGTCGACGATTCCGGAGATGCAAGATGAGGATTTGCGAAACCGACCTGCAACGATCCGTTCTGGTCCAACCCTCCATTCATTCTGTCCGTTCATTTATATCTTTCCGCCTTTTATTACTAGCCCGTGAGCGGGACCCTTCTCTTGATTGAGATGATGCCCCAAGTCCTGCCTCAGCCTTCTCAACTCGACCTCCCGAAATATATACCGGACTATCCCTCTAACCATTTTCTGCCCCGTCCTAGACTCGCCTCCCTCTCGTCGCTCTTTTCTAGCCGCCCATCCAGGCCCGAGCCGCCCCTCCCTGATTCCCCCTCTGACTTTCCGGACGACGACGGTGCTTCGTCCCCGGATTCTCGTCCTGCCAGTTCCGGCAACTATCACTATGTCAATCGAGTCCCAGACGACATCGTTCCCCAGGTTTCTGCCCAAGAAATGTACGAGAATAATTCCCAACCACTTCCATCCTCACACTCGTATCCACCGCCCTCGCAAGATGGCGTAAATTCCAACACCGCGTCCTCTGTCAGGCGCTCCGACCCCGCTGCCGCGTACCTCTCAAGCCCCCCATCTCCCGTCGAGTCCCATTCACCACCCAAGTTCCCTCAACCTCATAGCGCGCCCCCTTCCCAGGACCGGTTCCCCCATTCAGGTCCTCCTTTTTTGGGAGGAGATCGCTTCAATGCGCCACCAGATCCCATGATGGACCGTTTTTCTCGTGCGGATAAATATTCCACGGGTAACACTTTATTGATTGACCAGAGACGCATGTCTGAGCCTGCGATTCTAGGCAGTGCTAATTTATACTCCATGCCGCCCTCTGATCCCAACCCCCGATATTCGCAGTATGACTTTGCATTCATGCCCGCAAGTCTACGATCATCGTCCAACTACGTGCCATCTTTGCAACGAGTCTCAAGCTTCGAGTCTCGTGAACTACGGCATGAGCCGTACAGTTACTCCTCTGCGTGGAAGCACAGTCATCGCTCCCATGAATCCGTAGCTAGTGGCCCTGGCCCGGATCATCCGGTCTCTCCCTTGCGGCCCAACTTTTCAGCCAACATAACCAGTCCGGTTCACGACTCCCACTATGGTCCTTCTCCACCTAACACAGGTAATTCTGTGACTTCTAATCCAGGCTTTGCTATTGGAGTCAATCTTCCATCCTCGTCCCATTCACATACGGGTGATGTGGATCAGGGCGCTGGCGATGGCACCAACAGGACGTACTCGTTTGTTGCTCTTCCAGGCAATGCAGTGAAGAAAAGGCCTCGTCGTCGTTACGATGAGATCGAGCGTCTTTACCAGTGCTCGTGGCCAAATTGTACCAAAGCCTATGGGACTCTCAACCACCTCAACGCTCATGTAACAATGCAGAAGCACGGACCTAAGCGGAGTCCCAGCGGTATGTATTTTTTTTTATACAAGTTGGCAGAGGCGCGATTGAGGAATGGTCCTGTGACAGAATTCAAGGAACTACGAAAACAATGGCGCAAAGCTAAAAAAGAGGCAGAGACAGCACAGTTGGTAGGTGGGCCAATCCGTCGAGGCAACATTGCTGGTCGTTACGACGATCCATCCGTTTATGATTCAGCGCGATATAGTCACAACGCCCATGACTTGCATCGCCATCACTCTCACATGAGTCTCGGTATGACATCGGGTCCAGTTCCACATTCATCCACGAGCGAGCGTTATGGATTGCCTGCAGATGAACTACGTTACCCAATCGATCAGCGCGATGAACATCTAGGTGGATATTTCGGCGATGTCAACTCTCGGCCGAGGTACGGGGAAACCACGTCTACTTCCTGGCATCCTGCTCCATCTCGGACAGATGTACATTATCCATACGTGTCCCCTGTTTCTAGTCAGCACCATGGACAAATGCTCAAATAAGCGTACACCACGATCAGCCTCAGTCACAGCCGCCACCGTCATCAGCATCGCCTCGTGTGGCGCCGAGCCGTCTACCGCCAAACAGCACACTCTTGACGCCATTACCAGGTTATCAAACACATACCATGTTGCCTCCATTACAGACAGCTATAGACAGTGGATACGATGTGTACGACAACGAAAGTACTGGAAGACCAGGAACAGGCCATGCAAGCATTGGTCCGGGCAGTGGCGACGAATTTGATCGTCGAGCCTAATTCGACACCGCCGCAAGTTGTCGAAACAATCATTTTATTACTTTTGAACCATCCGCCAGTGACAAGGAAGCTTGGTTTGTGATCATTTCTTGATTCGTTATTACGCCACATTATTTTTCGCAATTTATTCCCTCTTTTCTGCCGAGGCTACAATATCCGACTTAATTCCTGTACATACCTTCGTCGCCATTCTTTCGCCGCACGTCGACCTTTGTTGTACGGTACGCGTTTTTTACATACATTACACTTACACATCGTTTTATTGGTAGAGGAATTCTATATATATATATACCTTCATTCATCTTGTGTATAGTTAACAAGTATATATTAATAATGTAATGCGAACATATAAACATGTAATCAGCACACCACACCGTCAGGAAGGAAACAATAAGCAAGAAGAACGTGACCGTCATGTGAACCCTGTATGAGCCACTGAATTTGTACGTAAATTCGCCCACGTCCAATGACATGATCACAAAAGCAGACAGGGAAGCACCCCGAACAGCTTCTCTTGATTCATGCGCTCATGACAGATATCGAGATAAGCACAGTAAGCGATTTTAACCTTTACATCCTGAAACGTGTCCTCAGCTCTGGGATTTTATTGGTATTACGCGCGTGTGTAAGCCAATCGGGTCACGCGATAGGGTCATGCTTTCATTCCGATTTGGTAATTTGTCCGTAAACCTTCCTGTCAATGTGTCTGATGGGGGGGGGAGGGGAGCAGCGGTTTTCAGCGCTCCTTTTTTTTTTCTTTCTTTCTTCTTACGAGCAAAAGTTTGTCAGCGACCATGGGTTGCGGTGCATCATGGGTTCCTTGTTAACGGACGGAGATACCTTGGAAAACCGTTCATGCTCTTTTTTTTTTTTTCGAATTGATGGTATATGCGATTGGTCGCCCGGCCACAACGAGAAGGCCGTTTTTGTCATAGTTTGATTCTCTTTTTTGATCCCGACATAGCATAGAACCCAGCATTCGCAAAATTTTTCCCTAATCACAAGCGAGAAGCCAAATTTGGAACTATATGCCGGAATGTGCTTCAGCGTCCAAGGTTTTGAGAGTATTTTGATTAACATTTGATTTCCCTGCGAAACAGGATGCCGAATAACTACTCACCTTTTTTTAAATACAGAAGCTTTCGCAAGGCAAGACAAAAAAAGCAAAAGCACAAGGGCCTGACCGGGAATTGAACCCGGGACCTCCTCGATTTGGTTGACCCTAACAAGGAATCATACTACTAGACCATCAGGCCGGCAAATTTCCTTCTCGTAATGCACATATGTATGAATCAGCTTCATCGTGGGAATGGTTTAAACATGTATTCAGTCGTTCGAAGGTATAGATAGATGTACGATAGTTGTATACTCTATTTGAAGCGCGTTAGAATAGTACGTAGGGGTGTTTGCATCTTCTTCCTAGTTGATTTGTTCTTCTCCGGATGCTCGGAACTATCTCGCCGACCAGCATTCTCATCAACAAACTTGCGGTTCGACTTGATAATTAACCGCTTCCCGTTCTCCTTGTTTGCCATGCTCTTCGCACTTCTGACACTGCGCAGACGGCCTAGCGGGGCTGTTGGCATTTTTGAAATCGTGTCCGAATTATGTGCAACAGGGTGGCGTTGCAAGACATTTGCAGCGACCTCTGGTTCTACGTCGTTTCTGACTTTCCAGGAGGCGGATGACATCGGCCGATTTCCCGAGTCCGTTTCGTCCGCTGGTGAATGGTTTTGGTTGAGCACCGACTTGAATGGATTGGGCGGCCGAGAGCGTCCTTGGGATGTGCGGTAGGAGACAGTGGATGCACAGCCAGCTCCCTTTACCCCGGTATATTGGATCGCTGATGTACGCGTGGGTGGAACGCGAGATATGGATTCATTTGACCAAGTTTGTTCCTCTGACCGCTGCCGACCCGGTAAGGACGCGAAACGAACACTCCTACAGCCTTTTAATATTCCGCGAATTTCTTGCGGTGGTGTTTTGAGACTAGCTCCTTGAGAGATCGGCGATTCGCTTACTTGAGGCGGTGATGAACAAGTCACAAGGGACTGAGGGAGAACAGCCTCGTTTACGTCCGTATCAGATATCTCGGAGTCAGTGATACCAGTAGATGATACAATAAAGCTTATTGTCGTGTTTGCACTAGAGCTACGAAGGGAGAGATCGCCGTATTCAGATACGAATGCATCGGCAAAGGCCCATTCATCAGTGTCGCTATCTTGATCCACAGTTGCCTTATTTCGCAGGTCGAATTTGGTGCCGCACCCCGAGAGAAAAGGCTCAGCTACACGATAAGATTGTAAAGCTGATACCATAGATTGGAGATCCATATGGGTAACTCCGGGACGCGTGGTATGGTCATGCTGCAACCAGTGCTCAGATGTAGCTCCAAGAAATGCGGTTGGAATCCCTGGATAAGACTCAATCTGATGGCCTTGCTTTAATGACAGATGTGGAAGTTCCTTTTTACCTCTCCTGGCAGCTAAGGTGGTTGGCACGTCGGCCGAAAAATCGCTTGATGACTCCAAAGAAATTTGAAAAACAGCGTCCGAGGTGGAAACCATGAGGCTCGGCGGCGAGATATTAGGTTCAGAGAAATTCCCTGCATCCTGTTCCATATCAGAAAAAAAGTTGAGAGTACCCAAATCCGAGTTATCTTGTATTATTGCCGCGCCTGGAGATACTACGGACAAGTTGAGTGGGACGCGATCCCTGAGTTCAACATTGATTTCTCGTTCGATGACCAAAGTATCACGGTTTAAATTTGGCTGACCGAAATATTTGGCGTTCACAGGAGCGCGTAAGGCTCGCAATCTCTCGGCGAACTTTACCGGAGGATGTAGAGAACCCTCTGCCGTCCAGTCAGAATCACAATGATGCCTAGTGGCTTTCCCAATGGAGATCGGCGCGGTCGGCGCTAGCCCGCCCTAATGTGTAAACAATAGTGATCAGCCGCGGGGTACAGAAACAATGATGTCGTAATACGAACTAGCCACTTTTTGATGTGCAGTGTCTCCGCGATCATATTGCGAAGCCGAGGAGCGGTGGGAGCCGCGAGCAGGACCCCGATGCCGGCATGTGTTCTGTCACCTGTAGGGTGATATGGGTGATGCAGGGAAAGATAAGTGTCAGCGTGGACTTTGTGCGCGCGCGAGTGAGCTGGGAAGGGTGGCAAAGGATCACACGATGAGACAGAGGGAAGGGAATGAAGAGAGAGAGAGAGATGCAGCAAAGGGGAGGATGAATCGTTGGCGGCGAGATAAGCGGCGAGGTCGAAAGTGTCTGTTGAGCGCATGGCGGACATTGTTAGAAGAGGCGAAGCTGAAAGTAAGCAGCGGACCAAGTGGCTGACAGGCTCACAGCCACCCGTCGGCGGATCCGCGGTGGACATTAATCCATCAGTGCATCATTCCGCGATTCTTTCCACAAAGCTGCACGTCGCTCACGTTCACTGCTCTCCACCATGTCGTTGTCACGCTAAGAATCCTGTTAATCGTCACACTCGCCATTATTTACTCGGTTTCCCACGCATAGTCTCCGCCAGCACAACCATCCCGGTGCGTTCCTTTCTCTCTCTTTTCAGATCTTCAGCGATGAGACGCGCGATATTTGCACGTCAGTCTGACCGATTATATCGGTCTTGTGATGTCACCTCACTTACTGATGGATCCAACCTTCTCTTCCAACGAGCTATGCTGCTGACTAAGTTTTCAACAGTAGCCTAGTCCACAGCGTTCAGCGCTCCTGCTGGTTATTTGAAATTTCATTTCTGTCAAGCCCATCCATGTCAACCCTTAGTCCATCCTCCAAAGCATCCCGTCTAACACCCAATGGACAACAATCAAAGAGCCAGCTTGTTCCCACTAATGACGTCTCAACAAGCGATGGGATCAAAGTAAGAGCGCGCATCGACCCTACTCTTACTGTCGACAACGTCATACGCCAACTCTGTGTAAACTTAAAAATCAAGGAACCTGCTTCCCACTTTGCTCTCAGAGACGATTCAAATGACCTCGTTACCAATGAAAATCTCAGGAAGAAAATTAAGGCCAAAGTACATCTAAGGTAGAGTGGTTATTCCGGGTGAACTGAACTTCCCTGATAACATGACATGGTAAGACTTGTAGATTCGCCCGCTCGGGAAGCCCGGGAAACAACGGAGAAGCTCAGGAACGTCAGCGATAAGAACTTACGAAAGACCCTGTTTTCGTTACAACGTTATATACGCGTGGGTATGAACGTTATGTTTCATGAAAACTCATTCAGTATGTTGAGACAGGAGGAGCAATTCGCTAAGGAGTTCTTGATTCACGGGGGATTGTCAAGCTTGGTAGCGGTCATTCATGCAAACACTGGAAATACTCTTGCGGTGAGATGCCATGCCAGATGTGTACCATCTGTAAACATGCCTCTTTTAGTATGCTTTGACGGCAATGCAGAACCTGATGGATCTTGATTATGGTTGGTCTGAGCTTGACGACGAGTTCATCTCAGCTGTTGTCAGAATATTGGCCTCATCGAACTCTCTTGTAAACGTTTGCCGTCCTGCGACTGCAATCCTTAAAAAATTGGTTGAAGCCGACCCTATGAATTTTCCAACTACTACTCTACCTAGCTCCAGCCGGAGTCCACCCGCTGCTCCCCCAGGCTCTATCTACAGATACGGATTCAAAGTCGTGTTTCAGCAAATGCGAAAAGAACCGGGCTTGCTGGAAACTGTCGTAAGCAGATTTGGGAGTGCAGATACAGCGATGGTGCAATACAGGTACCTGTTCGACCCTTTTCAGCTAGTCATCGACTGAACCTGCTGGATAGTATGATGCTCATCAACTCGCTCTTGTCTCATGTAAGTGATGAGTATTGGGATGAATTCATAGACGAGCTGGAAACATTGAGCATCAGAAATGCTGTTGTCGTGCGTCCCATTCTGCGCGTACTTGTTTCTAAATATCGGCTAATATGGGTTGAAGCGGCTCATGTCTTTACACACCATTGATGATTTGACATCATGTATACTCGATTTCCAAGCCAACTTTGTTCGAGTCGCTTATCGCAAGAAATCTACTGAAGTAGATCCCGATGGAAATCACAAGCATCGCGCTATGCTCGACTCTATATGGGCCAGCAGCAAATTAGAAGAAGACGTAGACGTTGATGGTCAGGTAGTCAAATGGCGTAAACTTGGTTTCGAGTCTGAGGACATAAACCATGAATTCGAAGACGTTGGACTGTTGGGTTTGGAATGTATGGTGCGCGAGCTCTTATGGCAAATAATATTAAGTCATACTTAGACCCAATTGTCAACAGCAAAAATACATTTCTAATGAGCCTGACTTCCCAAAGGTTGGGAATCATGTTGTAAAGTTGAACTTGGTTGCTGATGGAGAATTAGCTTGTTCTTGACCAACTGGGTCGACCTCACGAAAGACAATGTCCGATCGGAAAGGCCTCTGATGAAGTAGTTGAATTATTGGCTGACCATTGGGAAATATTTGGACCTGGCTGTAAGTGCGAAACACGGTACGATATAGAGGCCTAATTTGGGTGTCAGACACGACTTCGACTGCATTCCAACCACTTTTGCTGGATTTCTACAAGATTCACACTCTTGCAACTCGCTTTTTTTGGCGCATGTGGGGGGAGAGTGGAGCAGCTGTAGGTGACTTCAACCGCGTTGTTGCCCTCGTCCGTAGCCAGTATGTTCCGAACATAGAGGGTGCTAATCCCAGGCGCTGACTGGTATTAGAATTAAAGTCGCGCTCCGTAGCGAGCACGTCCGATCGTGGCACGAAGTCGAACGTGATTTTAATGAATGCGAATATAGGGCTGTAAGGGATCGACAAATGAAGGAGCTGGAGTTGGAAGATGACTTGCTCAGCAAAGTACCTGTGCGGTGCGTGTCGCCATTGCCCGTCTACGGGTAGTTTTGGTTGACAATCGCCATCGGTAGTAATTTACGGACAAAGCTTCACAAGGAGTCATACGACTTTGTGAGACGACAACGGATACACTGTCTGATTCAAGGTGCTTGGTTCGTAAATGCATTACAATCAATGCCTAAGGAAGCTATTCGCCGGCCGAACAAGCCTTGGCGGTTCATGCGACTGGTTTGTGATTCCTCATCATAAAAGATTGCTACATTGACTCCAAATCTAGGATCCTAGCCACAAGTATTTGCACTACGTTGATAGCGCAGTCAAGTTTCCTGTCCGGGGTGGTATCGAGGATCTGCCAGAAAGAATAGAAGTGGCGCTGATCAGCGAGATTGCAACGGGTACTGGTGCGCCGCCACCGAACGTCTTGAGGGATCAGAATGATCTTCCGCCCGGCAATACACTTGTGCCGTCGCCACTGTCCTTTTCTTTGCTAAGTGTTCACGAAGGATCTCTAGCGGATCTGATAGCACCGGACTTATCGCGTTGGGCAGACTGGACCGACGGACTGAATATGCTGCGGAAGGACGGCGGCCATGTAGCTTCGACAGAGACGGCAGGATTTGTCAGTGCACTTACAGAAATCGGATTGAAGATCAAATTACTTGGTGAGTCTTGTCTCGACCGACGGAGTTTCTACTGACCGAAGCCCGTCAGATCTATCTGGCGAGATGGTTGACATACCCAATGGTTTAGTGGCTGGACCTCCACCGATGAATACGGACTTTTTCTTCGCGGACCTGAACTAGATTCATTCCCATCAACTGTACTCTATGCTACTACCTATTTAATTTCTATTAAGATGTGCTCCCTGGAGACTTTTTTCTTCTAATAATCAGATGCTGGATAAAGTGTAATATGCAGTTGATGCAATGCTGTTGGTATATGTGATGTATGTGAATGCAGTATTATGCAGAAGAGAAGCAACGGGGGTTGAACCCGGAGCACTGAATACAATCAAGGCAGTGGCGTGGCAAGAAGTAGTACATATAAATATTTGAATCGGGACCAATTTAATGTCCATTGATGCCATTGACGTTGGACTTCATGGCTTGGTACTGGGCTCCAGCTTTCAAGAACGGCTTGTATATAGCTTCAGAATCATGGAAGTCGTTGTGCACGACATTGACTAGGTAAGAAGTTTCCATGAGGTCCATGATCAGTTTGCGACTGCGTGAATCTGCTTCATAGAAGAGTCCCCATTGTTGGCCGAGCTCGTAAGCTTCATCCTGGGACCAAGTGGTTAAAAGTGACACGGGGCAGATAAGGTTAATCGTTACACACCTTCCAGGCCATGAAGCTGACAGCCTCAACAATAGTTGGCTGGATAATTTCCTTCCCGGGGAAGACGCCCCACGTTACTGCGTTGGGGCCATCAGAACGTGTGTTGGTTCTCAAGTCACCACGTTTGTTGATCACGTAGTATGTGATATTGCTATCCTTATCCAACTGTTCGAGAAGAATGGATAGGAGTGTAGGGTCCACGAAGAACTCGAGGTATGCCTGAGCGCGAGGTCAGAATTCACTTCCTGCAGGGAAAAGAGAACGTGCCTTTTGGTAAACATAGCCGTTACTGGGACCCCATCCGAAAATTTTGTCATCGCTTCTGACACCGTTAACCGCGGGTTGGGAGTTTATCGTCAAGAAGCCGAGTCGATTCATTTGAGCAAGCTCCTTGGAGATAACCGAAGTTTCTACTGCAGGTGGCTGATCTGACCACGGAAGTGCCTTCAAATCATTCGTACAAAAACGAGCGAAGAGAGATGATATCTCTTCAAAGGTTGTTGGGTATCCCCACAATTTCAACGCATCCTCTTTCTGTTGGGAGACTCAATTCGATGCACACCAACGGACAAGTCTCAACCATACCGTCTGTTTAAGCCACACACCATATCCGTCAAGTTCTCCGTAAGCAGGACTCCGCGCGTCGCCGAAGCGGCCATTGGGATATTCATCCCAGTTCTCCGTACGCGACAAATAAGATTTTGTTCTGTTCGCCCAGAAGATAGGACGAATAGTCTCCGCACGTCTGCTCGGAGTGAGACTCTGGAAAAAGTCAATAAATTATACACTATCATACAATAACGAGATACCTGTCTCCAAGGCAGCGGCTTCAGAGTCTCTACACGGGGTACAAGATTCAGTTCTTCGAGTAGCATTTTGGTTCCCTTCTCCAGATTCATGGTATAGAAATGCAGGCCCTTGATCCCAAGGTCGGAATCTAGGATCTTCCGGCACATACCTGCCACCAACGTTATACCCAGCTTTCTAACCTTCTCGTCGTCATTTTTGTGTGGCTCTAACACGTCCATCCATGACTGGGGTATTATTGTCTTGGCCAAGCTCGTTGCGCGCATGAAGCCATTCCATGTTTGAATGGGGGCAATTCCAGGTATGATTGGAATTGTAATACCCGCCGCACGTATGGCTTTTGCCCAGGAGAAAAATATTTCCACGTCATAAAACATCTGCGTGAAGATGAAATCACAGCCGACTTCAATCTTCTCTTTGAGCCATTGTATCTCCTGGTCACGCTCTTCCGGCTGTAGAAGCATATGTTGGGGAAAGCCGGCGATGGCGATGTCAAAGTAGTCGCCATATTCGCGTCGTATATGCCTGACAAGATCAATACCATGTACGAAGCCTCCCTCGACGGCTTCCCATTGTTCCTTGCCCATCGGAGGGTCGCCGCGGAGCGCTAAGATATTGCGACAACCATGCTGTTTTGCCTCCTTTAAGGATAGCACGATTGTATCAGAAATGAACGCGGGAACAGGAAATGTCCAAGATTAGACTACGCACTCGCAAGGCAATGTCGACTTTTTCCTTCGGCATGTTAGTGCAAGTCAAATGCATGCACGTTTCTATGCCAATGAGGCCTTGACAGGTCTTGACCATCTCAGATGTCAAGTCGGATGTTCTTCCACCCGCATTCCTGTCAAATCGGAATGAGACAATATCCCTCGCAATGGAAACGACAGACACACCAGGTTATGTCTATGAACTCAGGTCCAAGGCCTCTCATACGCTCTATACGATCTAGTAAATTTTGCAGGCCCTGTGAAGGAGTTGATGAGCACGATGATTCTGCACTGTTCCTGGAGTGATTGACACCTGTGCAGTGCGGGGAGGAAAATACTCGAATGACCACCATATTCTGTTCTCATTGTCGGATTGCTTTATTTTCTGGGTGATTTTCATGGTGAAACGAATAGAGCTGGGGCGTCGTTCAGAGGGATGATGTAAAACCAAGTGGAGAATCGGAAGATTTTAAATAATAATTACATGTATACAGTTTTTATGATTTTATTATTTCCGGAAGCCAATCAAACACGCCTCGGGCGCATGTTATGTATGTCTTTCACCTCCCATCTACTCTACGTTCTATCAGTGGCAATAAGCATAATGCACATGCCAAACACAACTCCAGAAACCACGGTAGGCAAAACAAGGTGCCCTCTTATTGTCGCCTTTAGCATCCCAGGTGGACAAGCTATCTATCACCTACTTGGGTGCACTGAGAAATGCCCTCTCTACCCGGAGATCCTGCTGCCCTCTGTAAAATTCCCATACTCCCCCGATCATGGCTATGATGCCAGTAGCGTACAACACGACCGATGATGGCAATCCTAGGGCTGCATAATCGAATCCTCCGCTGTTGGGAGGATTGGGAAAAAGACGAGTGCGGAGAAGGAAGGAAGACGAAAGAAGAGACAACAGCAAGGCTAACTTGAGATGCGAAAGTAGGTTGCGCTCGAGCATGCAGAAATCTCTGGCGGCACTTCCTTCATTCTGCACCAAGGCCATTGGCAAGCGCCAGCAAAATAAGCAATGATGCGCATCGGCCCGACTAGTCATGTGACCAGTCGCGCCTCCAAACTTTATTTGCATCGTGTTTGGTCCAAGTTGATTTTGTACAAGGACAAGTCTCGCATTGAGATCCAGCAAACGCTCATTTGACGATATTACAACGACAGACACGATCCGCATAAACGATGGGTTTTCTCCAACGCTTTTTCTCTCTCAAGTCTATCAGAAGCAAAAAGAAGCAGAAACAAATGCAACAGAACGAGCAGAAAGGCCAGGTGCAACAACAGCAACCCCAGGAACAGCGCCAACAACCTATCCTAAGCAGCAACGAAGAGTTGCGCGTTGTAGATGATCAAGAGCACGAAGCTGCTATTGGCCGCCTCTTGCGTTCTTCCTCAGCTCGCTTTGCTGCCGTTTCAGAGCTGGATTATGCTCCACTCTCTCCCTTGCGTAAGTTATGCAACGCGTGTATTCAATCGGGTGACACTGAGGATAACTCAGCACATCCCATCAACAACGTAATACATACTCCTGCAGCATCCACCGTCAGTTTATCGAGCTCAAACGCGAGCCATCGCGGAACTTACAACGTTCAGGTATACAAACGTAAACGACACACCTCCACCGAATTCCCATATGCCAATCGTCATCTGGATGACATTAGAACGAATCAGCGTTCTCGAGGTGCTACTGCTCCACCCGAGGAACATGTTCATTACCTTGGACTTCGGTCTGATCCATCGGTTGCTAGCCTTCTGGAACTTTATGATGACCATGGCCGTCTTCCCGAGGATGCATTCTCGAATAGCCCTACAAAACCGCATTCTCCCGATGTGAATGTAGGACGTGCACAAACGCGCCGCAGTGGTTCAACTTTGCGCCAGCTTCTTGGTGCCCCTAGCAGCAAAGAAAGATCAGATAGTAACACCGATCTTAGCGAAGGTGATATATCGTGGGCAGAACGATTTCTCGGGTACGTTCATTTTATTTTTCTTCCTGTTGCAATGCCTCAACCCCTGTGAGTAGCGAATTCGATAGTGTTTCTTCGAATTCCTCCCTTCCATCCACTGAAAACACTCCTCGGCCTCAGTTTATTAAGAACTATGCGCACCGATCCAATACTCCAATAAACGATGATACAGACCACGATCTTTCAGATAATCCTGCCTTTAACTCGATGGAAGTGGAGCTTAGCATAGGTAGCACTTCATCGGTCAACTTGGACTCCATCATTGAAACCAAAGGACCCTACACCAATTCCACTTCAAAATCACCCCAACGTGCCTCACAAGTGTTCACCTTTCTGACACAGAAGAGACGAGTGAGCGACGACGCTAGCCGAGCTCGTCCAGAACCATCTGTTGCATCTCTTATGTCTCGCTCTTCGTCTCGTTGCAGCTCGACGCTTAGCCGACAAAGGTCCACGGACAATGCATCCGAACTCTCTCGCGAACCTTCAGACATTCTTGCGACACCTATTCCGAGGCGTGATGATACTCGAATTCCTCAACGCGCTATGCATACACGCCGCAATTCATCCTCTCTCAATATTCTTGCTGCTTCTCGTATTCCATCGCCCAACCCTGATCGACCCCGTTCAAGCAGGTCTTACACGGGTTCTGAAAAGGTTAGCCGTTGCGACGATGCTGTTGATCAGCCTATTCAACGAGATAAGGAGTGTGTAAATGAAGTAAAGGTTCTGATGACCATCCCCACCAAAGTCATTGTGACAGCTCCAACACCATCCAATTCCCATGGTACAAGTCGTATACCACAAGGTCCTCGCGGACCGTCGAAAAAACGTTCGTCCAGTAGCATCAAACATCGACCACTGCTGACGGAGCTCTCCAACTCTGGTTCCGGATCAACGTCAAAGGATCCTTACACCTACATCTCCCGTCCATTCAAACAACATCGTCTCCGAACGTCTGGGAGCCCTCCCCGCGTTGATATGGATCCTCATTCCATTCGTGTTGCGGAGAAGGCGACCAAGAACAAATCCGATGCCGTATCTCGTAGATCATCCTTTGACCCACACGAGAAGGAAAACAGCTTGGCATTATCGGTCAAAACCGATCTTCCATCTACCCCAATGCGCTCTCATTCGTTTTCCTCGGATACCCGGTCGCTATTTCGAGCCATTGTAACGCCTAGTGGATGCCGATTGCCAACCGCGGCTCACCCCTCACCCGTTTCATCTTCAGAGCTGTCGCCAGTTGGCCGGCAGTTGATGATGGATGTCCGGCAGCAGCGTCTGAAAGCGAGGGAAGCTGACCGAGAACGAAGCAAACGACGGAGTGAACGGCACGGGAATACCTAAAGACATTTTTTATATCTCTTGTTCTTGTTCTTTTTCTTTTGTTATCTCCCGTTCTTCTTTGTTTTGATTTCATTTTTTGTTCCTCTACCCCGTCATTGCCTACAGTTTCGAGCACTGTTGTACAGAGTTATCCAATCCAGCTTTCGTCGCTTTCCGTCGCTATCTTTCGTTGATTACATTCAACGATTTACGACGATCATGTCTGTAGGATAAGCAGTACACCAATTACGTATGAGCAAGTCAGAATAACCGACAAGTGAGTTATTGTCGAAGCAATTTCTTAACTTAGGGGCCTGCAGCAATTTGGCGTTTTGACTAATTATGGCATAGCCGATCAAATACTGTTCAGACCAGCGGCTATTATCTTTAGCAAGTCGTCTACCAATTCCATTGTCTCTCCACAACGACATAGGCACAAGTCACCCGACTGGTTCTGATATGAGTCCAATTCCTTAGAGCATATTCAGCCTTGTAAACTACCACAGCTATGCAAAGTTTTGTCAACCGCTCTTTCTTATGTTACAATTGCTTAACTATCGATGGGAGCAATTTTAAGTAAAAAACCAATCAGCTGCAGTGTTGTTGGACATACGAGCGTGACAGTCGCGTGACGCGCCTTGCGCTCCATCTACAATGTCCAACAAAGCTATAGTTGACTATTTGACGAAGCAATTGTACATTGAGAGGACTATTGTAAGAGCCCATGTCATCGCCAACTTTCCATCGTATTGATTGGATGCCAGGTGACGTATCGCTCGCTCAGTCGCGAGTTTGATCTTCACGTCAACAATGCCAAGAAGTAAATAACGCGTCGAAATGACTGAATTATTGACGCTAACTGAACACAGTGAACTAGCCAAGTTCCACGCCGAAGGAACCAGCCTGTCGCACCCGGTTCAGAGCTTTGCGACTTATTTCGTAACCGGAGAATTGCCTACCTCGACAGAGGGCTCTTCTCAAAATGACGACGACGACGACAACCCCTTCACAGACGACGAGGAAGAAGATCGGAAGGAGGCAGACAGCGACTTCGAGTATGGTGGCTGCGATAAGGTTACGCGGGTGCAAATGTCCCTGGTGAGCGAAGAAAATCTCGAGTGTATGTTTTAGAGACATATGATATTTAAGCTAATCAAGGCAAATAGTGATGAAGGCGCAGTACAAAAAGATTTACTCCATTCACGTCTATAGCCTAACGCCATCGCCGCTGCGCGTGCGTTACATCATGCTATCATATATGCGCATACTTTCAGCTGACTACTCGATTTATTTAGGATCCTAGATTGTTATGCTCCGTCGCGGAGCAGGTGCGCGAATCGGATAGCAACCGGAGTGTTGAAATGGCGACAGCGGTTGGGAGAATTGTCAATCCGATGTTGCTGGTGAATGGCTTGCTTATTTCAGACATTCCAATATCCTTACGTCGATTTCAAGAGTCCAGATGCTGGGATTTTGAAACCAGAGCAAGTTCCAGTTGCCAGGCAAACGGAGAGAGTGGCCAAGGTAGAGAAACAACGGGAAAAACCCAAAGTTGAGGTGAAACCTGTTGAAAAAACTAAGGCGGAGATGAAGCCTACTGAAAAATCCAAGACGGAGATGAAACCTGCTGAAAAATCTAAGATGGAGAAGAAGCCTGTTGAAAAGGCAAAGGAGAAGCCAAAGCCTAGTGGTACAGGTAAAGTTGACTTTTTCAAACCCAAACCTAAGGAGACGAAGAAGGAAGAAACGTCGAAGGCTGAAGCAAAAAAGCTCACAGCAGGCAAGGCGTTCTTCAGCGCTCCCAAGAAAGAAGCGGAACAGCAAGATGATGCCGCGGCTACGGTGCGTTTTATGTTTGGATGGTCATGATGGTTCATCGTCATCGTCTGCCAGCGAGGGACGAAGCGAAAATCAATACCGAATTCTGCAAAGTCGGAGACAGACGACGATGTGCAATTGAAGCCTGTCTTCAAGTCTAAACCCCAACTTATAAGGACATCGTCAACATCTACAAAGCCTGGAGCCAAAGGCAAAAATAGTGTCATAATGTCTGAGGATGAGGAAGATGTGCCTCGGATATCTCGCCGAAAAAATAGAATTTCGGCCAAGGTGGTAAGAGACGTTGACAGTGAAGCGGAGAAAGCGGCACGCGCGCTAATGGATATTGACGATGGTGGGTCTTGTGATGAATTATGTTGTGTGGTATTTCAAGAAAATGTCATAGAACAAATCACGAAAGCATCGCACGCCAAGACTGAGAAAGCAGATGTCAGCGTGGAGGAAGAGTTACAAGATGAGAATGAAGATGTGGTAATGGAGGAAGAAGAGCTCGTAAAGATTAAGCCGAAACCACGCAAGCCGAAGAAGACCGTTCCGGTAGGTCGGAACGGCCTGAAGAAAAAGAGAGTGATAAGAAGTCGCACGACCATTGATGAGAGGGGTTACATGGGTAAGATATCAATGAACGTGGGGGATTGTCAATTAATGAAGTACAGCTACGGAAGACTATTCGTCGTACGAATCGGTGGGCGGGGAAGAGATGGAGGGAGTAGCTGTGGTAGCGAAAGGGAAGGGGAAGGGTGGAGATAAAGCAGCAAGAGGGAAGGTGAAGGGACAGGCAAGCTTGGTCACCTTCTTTGGGCCTCCAAAAAGATAGGCAGACTCGGCTTCCCACTATCGGACCGGACGTGGCGTTGTCGGTGTATGTTACATATCGACCCTGAAATCTCTCGGACCTTGGTATTATTCGTCCTCTTCCCCACTCTCCCACACTCCACCACCCATGGTTTACACATACAGTGCTACCCGTTCCTCTGAGTCAGACACTGCGCCAGGCCAGGGTACTGACGAGTCCAGTGCCCTCCTTGCTCACAAATTAGAATCTGACGGTCATGCGAGCATTTCAAGCTGCATAGGCAATCTGTCCAATACTATCATTGGTAGTGGTAAGTAGTTCAATGTCTTGCGCATTCACGAGCCTCACGTCATCGCAGGCATGCTCACGTTTCCTTTGGTATGTCTGTTGCGGTGCTGGAGGTGTGAAACGTGCTGAGTGGAGAGCAGGCAATGGCCACGCAAGGGGTGATGCCTGGAATTATAACCTGCTTGTTATCTGGAGGCGTTGCGGCATTTGGACTGTATCTCTTGTCATTATGCGCTACCAAGACGCAACATCGACGAGCTTCGTTTTTCGCGGTAGCGCAGCTTACGTATCCCAGGGCTGCTGTATTCTTCGATGCAGCTGTTGCCATCAAGTGCTTTGGAGTGTCCATAAGGTAATTTGACCCTACAGACGTGTGATGCATGCTAATGTAGTTCGGGACATTTTCAAGCTATTTGATTATCATCAAGGGGCTCATGCCAAATGTTGTCGCTACAGTATACCATGATCTTACATCGCCCGATACAAACCCCCCTGCGTGGGCGCTGAAGGGAACTAACTGGTTGTTGATTTTTATGGCCGTTCTTATTCCCCTATGCTTTCTCCGTCGATTAGATAGTTTGCGTCACACGAGCTACGTCGCCTTGTTTGCAGCTGGTGAGTGCGCGAATATATGCTGGCCGAGTGGGACTCACTTTGCATAGCGTACCTTGTTGTCATTGTCATAACATGCTATTTCCGGCCCATGGAGGACATGCCACCTCGTGGACAAGTTCATCTTATTCGTTTTACCCCTAAATTCTTGACAACGTTCCCTGTACAAGTATTTGCATTTACCTGTGCACAGAACGTACGTGACTCATTATTCTTATCTTCATTGCGCCTAACTAGGACGTTATTAGCTATTCCCTCTTTATAATGAGGTTCGAAACAACACACAGAATCGTATGAATATAATAATTGGAGGTGCTGTTGGAGGCGCCGCCATTGCATATGCGGTTATCGCTGTATTTGGATATCTGACATTTGGTGACAAGGTGGGCGAGAGATTGCGACATTTTGCTGTGGATGACTGGATTTGCAACAGGTCGGTGCCAATATCATCGCCATGTACCCATCGACGTCCCTGTTTATCGCCATTGGGCAACTTGCGATCGTGGTCCTGGTGCTATTCTCATACCCCCTCCAAGTACACCCTTGCCGTTATTGCTTAGATAAGGTATTCGATTTTGGTCATCACCAGACAGCGAAGAGGATCACGGAGGATGACTCGGACTCGGACTCGGATACTGTGGAAGAGGCTCATGGAGAGAGTGATATGTCGACGACGAAGCATGTTTTACTGACGAGTGGGATCCTCGTACTTGGGTTCACGATTTCGCTGGTGGTGGACAACCTAGAGATGGTGCTGTCGATAGTGGGGTGTACGGGGTCGACGACGATCTCGTTCATTCTTCCTGGGCTGTTCTACTGGAAGGTGGGTGATGGAGTGGGTCACTATTCGGATGCTGACGTTGAACAGGTATCTGGTGGGAGAGGGTCTGGTGTACTACGGTGGGGAGCAGTTGGACTGATTGTGTATGGGATGAGCATATTTGTGGCGTGCCTTGGGTTCAGTGTATATCAGATTGTGCACAAGTGGGGCGCGGTGCATTTGTTGTAATAGTTATTAGATTAGTAAATTTACCCACGAATTGACGCCCGTTGTTTTCACCCCTGACCTGATGTCCTGACCCTCCCGCCCCCGCTGCCTCCTCGCCAATGCAGCTTTGTCCGCCCTCCAGCCCGCCATCCAGAGGCGCAACCCCCTGCTCCGCTTCTCCAGGCCCCTCTCTCTCCGCTTCCTCCAATGGCTTTGTCCTTCCTCCAGATTCAGCTTCAGACCCAAACGCAGACATAGATCCTCAAATAGTCGAAGCCCTCAAAAGTAAAGACAGAATTTTCGTTTTAAAACTCGGTGAAACAATGGAGAACCTCATTAGAGAACCCTTGTATGCCTCCTCCACCGCTGCCCACCTTGATCTCACATCCACATAGAACAGTGCGCATGGATGTCACCGCCGCCACCTCGTATCAACGCATGCTCGTCCATCGTTGCTCAAGCTTCTACAAAACCGCCCTCGAAGTAGACCAGATCACCAAGGCCTTCTCTATTTCCCTTACACCCGACAGTCGCATGTACGTATGCATTGCATGCCACTCTCAATCTGTCCTAAAATCCACTAGCCCAGAGCGCAGGATATCAGAACTTGTTCCTGCAGAGCCAACGCCACAGCCAGCAATCAAGATCATGCAACGAACCCCTCAAGATCGGAAACCGAAATCGCAAGCGAATTCGGTAGCGGGAGATGACCCAGATTTATCTGACCCCGAGCCCTCAGAAACAGGGAGCCTAGGAGGTAAAAGCACCTCGACAAGTGGCCACACGAAAAAGCGGCCAACAATTGAAGAGCGCGAGGCCGCATATAAAGTGGCTCGGTCTCGAATATTCATGGGCTTTGAGGAGAAAGAGAAGGGGAATTTGAATGCTAGCTCTTCGAGTCTTAGTCTTACGTCCAGCTCAGCTGGCGCAGGAAGCAGCATCGGGGACTTGGACGAGTCTAGTTCCCCAGCAACAGAGAGTGAATGGTCGACATCCAATATGAGGGAGAACAAGAAGGATCTTAGGCGTGGTTCAGGTGCCTCATCCTCTCGCAACGGTCGGCCCAATTTCAACGGCTCAACTAGTGTGCGCGATTCCGGTGCTTCCTCTCCGTCTTTCAAGTATGCCTCTATATACGACTCTCCATCGACGACATATTACGATCCTCATGGACCGTACCCCGAACCATTAAATCCCGGCTACCACCCTCCACAGTATCCTGCACCCTACCCGCCACCAGGGCATCCTCCCCATGTTCATCCTTACCCATACTATCAACAGTATAACACGTACCCACCGCTACTTCAACCTCAGCACCATCCTATCGACGGCATGCCTCCCATCAACGGTGACATGTATGCTAATTCAATGGGTCCCGGGAACAATTTTTCGTGGCAGATCCCAAATCAACCCCAACCGCCTCTGCATATGCAACACCCCCAGCTCCATTCGCAACCTCACTCCAGTCCAAATCTGATGATGAACGCTCCACCGTTGATGCCATATTCACTTGCACCTTACCCTTATCCAATGCCTGGCTACTATCCTCCTCCGCCAGGCCAGATGGCGAAACCGTACCCCAATCCACCTCCTATGCCCATGTATGATATGTCAAGACCTCCAAACGGTGCCGTGGGACCTCCCATCACGGGCCGTCCAGGCGTCAACTCTTCTCCAAATAACAACGGTAGGAATCTCAGAGGCCCGCCTGCGCCAAGCATGAATGGAACATCGAAGGGACGTTCCGCTCCAACGGCGCCAATGCGGTCTGGCTGGAGTTTTGGTCCAGGGGTTGGAATGGGCGGTTACGTGGCTCCACCACATTCAAGTGGAGACGTGGTCGGTCCAAGATTAAGTTCATCGCGCAGACAGTCGGGGAATGGCAGTAGTTCGGGGTACAGCCGTACTTCGTCGATCAATGACGATGTCTCTTCGACTGCAGTGAGTGTACCTTGTTGCTACTTTGTACTCAATTCACACCAGTCTTTAAAGTCTTCATCCACCACATCGTCGTCATCAAGACGAACCTTTGGATCAGCAACAACATCACAACATCCCCTACCTCCTCGTCCAGATTGGGCAGTTGGAATGACGCCATCATCTAATCCACCTCACGGCCGCCATCATCACGATCACTTGACACGCCCAATGCCTTCGGTCAATACATTACGGAACAATAACATGGTGCCAACGAACATGCCGCTTGGACCTACCGCGTTGCCGCCTTTGCACTCTACAGATTTCCCTCCCTTGACGGTCGCAGCAGCGCCAGGTGGACATCCTCCAAATACAACGGGAGCATGGGGCGGTTCCAACATCCGTTCGACCCTTGTGCTCAATCAAGCACAACAGCAACACCCACTTGCGAGTAGCGTACACATGCATCATTTTGACGACTCGGACAGAGGTTTTGAACGGCCGCCTCCAAAGGTAAGTAACCGATCTATTCCTATCACTGGCAATTATGAAATACAGGCAGCAGTCTGCTGAATTGTACAATCACAAGTCGGGCAAAAGATGCCCCACCAATAATCCAGGTGGAATCTCCCGGCTGCAAGATGGCGAGATGGACCAGCGTCTGCAAAACCATTCTTTTGCTGAGCAGATTGCCGCCATGACGATAGCGGAGTCTGTAGCGGCAGAGCAGAGTTCTGCAACATTGATTGTCCCAACGTAGTTATTTGTTCTTTTGGGTATATCGCATCCGTCTACTACACTGTCATTGCTGTTGTATCGTTTCTATTGTATAATCTCGTTTCTTGACGGTGCGAGATTTAATAGTAAGTTAGAACCCAGTTTGATATTTGCTTATCACCATGCTACTATTACCACCGCTCGATATATCGCTTCACGGTTCGCAGCTCGATACCCATGGAAAACCGATATCAGGTCATCGATGTCGACGAGGAGCCTGTCGGGCCTGCACCGCAGATAATCGACCTTACTCAAGATGATAGCGTGGCAGATCCGACACGGGGCGCTCTGATCCCACGACGACGAGGGGCCCCAAAACGCATGGCACGTAGTGTCATTACTTGCATCGTACAACTGACAGGTAATGCTTTTTTAGAATCATCGCGCAGCTCCAAAACGGAAGAGACCTGGCAACAATGCCTTCATCCCATGGCCTGCCCGTCGAGACTCTCCACTGCCATCATCCAGCGTCGTGACGCTGTCGGACGATAGCGATATCGAAACTCCTTCCAAAGTACGTATGCTGAGCGCCACTTTTTAACTTTTGACGGGGGGGAGGTGCAACTTATCTCAGAAATCTAGACTGCCGAATGAAGAGGATGGCGACCGTTCTGACGAGGATTACGATGCATGCCACGACGGATTTGTTGCCAACAGCGATAGGGTGAGTTGGGTTCCTGCTTTAGACATTAGGCTGTTCAAACAGAACTCTATGTTCAAGTGGGTACCGCTTGTTTGCACGGAGTCAGAACCTTGCGACAGGGACGAGGATGTGATTATGGATGTGGACCCGTCCGAGGAGTTGGAGATGAGAAGCGTTGAAGCTACGCTGGTGCAGCCGGTCTTGAAGAAACATAGAAGCAAGCGAGACATTCCCGTCATATCGATGCAAAGGCCCGTCGTGGCAGAAAGACGATCACTCAAGTATGACGCGATCTGGGACTTGGTGAATAGATTATTAGCGTTCATTCACGTCCTCATTGAAAGGGACACTTAGCTTGACAGAGCTGCCAATATTTCTGATCGGCAACGCCCATCGAGGTTGCGCCGCATCCAGGACATCTATGCGTCACCTATGCCCCTTGCGTCGATAGGGAGGCGTTTCGCCATCCCATTGGTAACTGACCAGCAGCCACTATCGCTCTCATCGTCATTCAAACAGTCCCCTGGGTGTTGGTAACTTTAATTTTTTCACTTTTATCCTCGACTCAAAAAGAATATGTCAGGTATTATGAAAGTCATCCAACAAGACGGCTGGGCAGTAATAGGAAGCGTCTGTGAAGGCGGACATAGAGACTCTGGTAAAAAAAAATTTCTTACACACACATGGATGTGCTTTGTTCGTTGTGGATTCACCTTTTTCAGAACAGGAAGAGCAACTTGACGCGCACAACCGCAAAGGATCATTAATTGTCTGGCACAAAGGGAAAGAAAATATACTGGACAAACATCGCAAGTTTATGGGGAACTGTAAGGATGCTATCCATTCTTGAACGACAAGGCAACGAATTGAATCTATTGACTAGTCGGACGAGAAGTGTATAAATACTACTCCATCACTGATATCAAGTTCGATTCGACAAGGTAAGGTTGGCAATGTTGACACATAACAAATCGATTAATCCGCAAGTCATTATTAGCACATCCTTTGTATCGTCAGGTGAGGATTTGACGGTCAGAGTGTGGAGGAGACAGTCCAATTCGGGTTCGGATTCGGGTTCGGACGAAGAAGAGGAGGAAGAGGAATATGTACAAGACCGGGTCTGTGAGTGAAGATGCTTGCGGAAGCTTTTAGGCTGACTTTGATCAAAGTCAACTGCACGTATGTCCCAAGTGGAGTTGCATTGAAGCCGGGCACGAAGACATTAGCCGTGGCTGAAAGGTGGGTTGTATGTGATAGTGATCTGGATTTTAATGTCTTCTTTTTGCAGGAAATTAGTCATTCACTCAGATTACGAGATAAGTGTTTCGCGCCATAGCTACAACGTAGCTGCAATAGGAGCCCGACATCGTGTTGGCAGCATAATTTGGGGATTCGGGCCAACAGCACATCTCATATGTGCATCAAGTGAACCAATCGATGACGACTGCTTTGACGGCTACCACAAATTATTTGACGTCAAAGAAGGTATTAAAGATGGAAAATCTTATGATCTGGACGCAAAAGAGGCAGGAGACACTTTGGCGCTGATGCCCGATGGTGTGTGCCTTTTTTTTTGATTGTGTTTGACAGCAATGACTGACATTAATGGTATGCGGGCATAGGATCAACCCTAGTCCACACATCACTAGGTCCCAACAGAGCAGGTATAATCCGTTTGTATGATATTGGGCGGAAACTCGTAACCGCGGTCGAGACTGTCCGCATGGAACCCTTCCGCCAACGCATTAATGGGGAAGTGAATTCGATATCGATAAGCCCAGATGGAATCTACGTGGCGATCGCCAGAGGTGACAACCGCGTCCACGTCTACGATTCCCGATTTTTTAAGAGAGGAACCCTTTTCGAGTATGAACATCAAGGTCCGAGCCTGGTCAATCCGGGTCACCACTCCTTTGGGGCCGTCGGTGTGCAGTGGGCAGAGACAGAACATAGCCGACTATCATTAGTCAGTGGAGGCTCAGATGGTAAGATTTTCGGCAACAGATATCCAAGTCTTCCGTCGACATTTTAGGTTGTGTTCGGCTCTGGAATCCCTTGGAAGCAGTATCGTCGCCGAAAAATGGTATCATTCTCGCCCAAGCACATTCAGACGTTGGCAACTTCAGTCTCGGGGATCGCACACAAAACGAAGAACAACTAATTGTGTAAGCTTACAACGACAAATTTTAATCGAACTGATAATAATAGTTAATGATTAGTGGTGATGGTTCTGGAGAAATCTACATATATAATAGCACGGGAACATATCTTCGGCCCTTGTGAATCGGGCAGCGAAGAGCCGTCTGATAGTATAAAGAAAAATAAGATCCTCATTCCTGCTCTCCTACTAAATTGTAAGAAAATTGGGTGAAAAAAAAAGTACTGCCGTGAAAGTACACTGCGAGGTTAATTGATATAGGTTCGTTTACGAGTAGTACACAGGCTCGATCGCTACGTCCATTTGAGATGAATGTTGTTGTACAGTTTGCCGTGGCCATGCTGAAGCGCCCAATGATTGAAAAGTGACGAAGGAAAAAAAGGCGGCACTGGAAGGCCTTACCGATGGATATTGTTGCTTCAGAAGCGCAAACGCTATGATCGCTCAACGATTGTACGAGCGAATCCGAGGAAAACCCCGAGGGTAGTGCTTCCAAAATTCATTTCCCCCTTCAGCAGGCTAGATGCGATGAGCTTGAAGACGATCGACGCGTCGAAGTGGGTCATTACCTGGTTATGTTGCGAACTGTAATCTATGTAGCAAGATAAGCGGACGATCGAGTACATCGGATTTTTTTTTGAGATTATGCGTACGAGAGAGTAGGCATTCAAAAGCGGCGACGCCTGGTGCGCTGCCGAGCTTAAAGGCGACTCTGTCACCGACAGAGTAATGAACGTTCCTCTGCCATTCGCTCGACAGGGCGTCGGACATATGTGCGGAAAAAGATGTGATAGGATAAGCAAAGCGGAGTACGAAGAGACAGGATCACAGTTGGTATCGGGCTTGAGAGAGAGAGAGAGTTCATAACTGATTTGACTAGGTCTTTGACCGGAAAAATGTGAGCCGCCTGAGGCGCTGGAGTATTACATACGACACGCAAATGGGTGGATTGTGTTCCGGGCACACGAGGCTGCCCCAATACGCTGGTTTCCAACGAGCTTTCGCACAGTCAGTACCGTAACTGACCGTAACTACAGGTTTGAATCGCTAAAAGACAATAAACTGCAACATAGGAACATTAGCTGGGAACAAAGGAAGAATGGCGAGCTTTTTCGACAGTTACGAGTAACCGCCCTTGTCCCTTGTTTGTGCGCCAAACAGGCAAGAAGAATTCATGTTTCTTGGTTTAGATTTGTCGACGCAGCAGCTCAAAGCTGTCGTATTGGCCCAAGACTCGACTATTGTGCACCAATTTGCCGTGCATTTCGACACTGACCTGCCCCATTATGCCACTATCAACGGCGCCATTCCGGTCCAGATCATGGCCAAGTTACCTCCCCGGTTGCTATGTGGCTTGAAGCTCTAGATCTCTTGATGGATAGAATTGCAAACGCCGGGGTTAACCTTACTGCCGTCTCAGCCATTTCGGGTGCGGGTCAGGTACCTTTCTCGTGACGTGATCATTTCGGCTTGTACATATTAACATGACGTAGCAACATGGTTCAGTCTACTGGTCGACAAAGGCTCAAGTGACCCTTGCATCGTTGAACCGCCACAAGTCGCTGAAAGAGCAGCTCTTTCCAATTGCCTTTTCAGTTGATAGATGCCCCATCTGGCAAGACTCTTCAACCACGGAAGAGTGCATGAAGTTGGAGGCAGCCGTTGGCGGTGCTCAAGCCTTGGCAGATCTGACTGGTAGCCGGGCGTATGAGCGTTTCACGGGGAATCAGATCTCCAAGGTGCATACAATTGTGCGACCGCAAGTTCCTTGCTCAGCGCGATCGACAGATACGCCGTTTGCGGCCAAGCCGTTATGCCGACACCGCTCACATCTCCCTGGTATCGTCATTCATTCACTCACTCTTTTTGGGGAAAATAGCGCCTATAGAAATTTCCGATGCCAGCGGCATGAACTTGATGAACGTTCTTACTGGTAAATGGGAAGCTGCATTGCTGGAAATATGCGGTGGCCCAGACCTTCGGGGAATGCTTGGGCCGGAGCCTGTGCCTGGAGGAACGACCTTGGGTTTTATCCATCGATATTGGGTAGAGCGCTGGGGATTCAATCCTGGCAAGTACTTTTCTTTGCAGGTCGGGTGAACACCTTTCATTCTTGCAGAATGCATCGTCGCCCCATTTACAGGTGACAATCCGGCTACTGTGGTTGCATTGTCCGGACCGGGAGATGCGATTCTTTCCCTCGGAACTTCCACAACGTTCCTTCTATCCATCCCACCAGCCAACACGCCTCCTAAGCGATTTACGACATCGCATCTCCTTTCGCATCCAACAATTACCCATGGCCAAATAGCCATGCTGTGTTACATGAATGGATCCCTTGCTCGGGAAAATGTTCGAGACCAGTTCGCACAAGGCGATTGGGACATGTTCAATGAAATGGTCGAGACGATGTCACCCGGTAATGGTGGTTTTATGGGTTTGTATTATCCTCAGCCTGAGATTATACCTCCAAATGTTGTTGGTGAATATTTCTTCAAGTATTCTGTCAGTCAAGACGCTGGCCCCGTTCCTGTGTCAATCCAAGATATTCCTGTCAACGCCCATCCTCGTGCGATTCTCGAGTCGCAACTGCTTTCCATAAGGTCTAGGTTGAAGGCAATATTGCCTGAAAACACGCCGCCCCTGCATCGCCTAATCCTGACTGGCGGTTCCTCGACAAATCAGACTGTCAGGAAACTCGTAGCGGTACGCCTAGACGCTCGAAATTGCTCCACACGCTGAGACGCCCCCTAGAATATCTTTGGTATGAAAGTATACGTGTCTGGAACCAAAGAAGCCGCCGCTATGGGAGGTGGACTTTTGGCAAAATATGCGTGGTGCAAGAAAATGAATGGTGATTTGACCACGTTCGAGGGGATGACGGAGGGAAACATCGTCGGATTGGAGTGCGTAGCAACGCCGCAAGCTGAGATAAGTCAGGTGTACGAACAGCTAGTAGACATCTATACGACTTGTGAGGAGTACGTAGTAAAGACAATGGAATGATCCTTGCGGGCGTGTTTTTCAGCCTTTTTATGTAAGGCGGTATACGAATATGTGTTGGGCGGCTACCAGTGTTTTCAGCCGGATTGCCTTCCGTCTTATTCAGTCCAGGTGCCTGATACCCGTTCAAATCAGTCGTTTTCATCGTAGGCGCACTTTCACTGTTGAAATGAAGCGCAATGCGGAAGAGCCAGCAGACGTAGAGAGAAGTACCAGGGTTGCTCGAATTGACGCGACCGAACCAGAGGCCGGATCGGAAAGTTTTCCTGCGGCGCAAGGAACACAGAAAAAGAAGAAAAATGGCAGGGCATGGAAAGGCACGGATAAGTTGAATAAAGACGGCAGCATCAAAGCTGGTCGCCGCGGTCGCCGTCGGGCGCAAGCACCAGTGGAAGGCGAGGAAGAATCCACAGAATCCACAGAACCCAAAGCACACCGCTTACCGAAACGTCAGTGCGCGCTCCTAATAGGGTTCTGTGGAACGGGTTACAGTGGAATGCAGTTGTACGCCAGTTCGTATTTTGTGCCAGTGAAATTTTGGGTGCTGACGATCAACCAGCCAGCCTGATGTTTCTCGGACTATTGAAGGGACCTTATTCAATGCCTTGGTTGATGTTGGCGCTGTATCTACAGACAACGCCGACGACCCAGTAAAGGTGATCCAAAAATCCTTCTGGGCGAGATGAACATTTGAAACGATAATAGGTCAATCTTGCTCGTGCTGCCCGTACCGATGCCGGTGTGCATGCAGCAAGGAATATTGTGTCGATGAAGATGATAACTGCTGCACCTGATCTCCCGGATCGTATTAATGAACTGCTACCTCCGGAAATTAGACTATGGGGTTATGTACGTCCGATTCGTTCTTTTCCGACTATTTATGCTCACAAAAGCTTAGGTCCGGGTACAAAATTCATTCAACGCTCGACTGTTTGTCTTGAAATTCATGGTTACTGATTTTTGACATATGACGACCTTTGCAGAGCCTGCGACAGTCGAAAATACACGTATTATTTTCCCAGTTATATACTACTCCCTCCAAAACACGGTAGCGGTTTCGATCGCATTCAACAACAACACGGCACAGGTTCGGACACGAGTTCTATGAAGGATGTGAGTCGTCTAGTCAGGAAGAAGAACTTGCGAGGAAGCGTGCCTGGCGAGTGAGGCTGGAACAGATGGAAAAATTGCGAGAGGCCGCGTCAAAATTCGAGGGAACTCACAATTTCCATAACTTCACTGTTGGTCGCGAGTTTAAGGATCCAAGTAATCAGCGCCACATGAAGAAAATTGAGGTGAACCATGTTTGGCGCAAAAATAGAGATGAATTGTAGACCGAAATTGAATACTAGGTGGCAGATCCTGTTGTATATGGTGAGACCGAATGGATTAGTGTGCTGTTCCATGGTCAGAGTTTCATGTTGCACCAGGTGCGTGTTGCCATGTCCCCTACTTTCAGAATTAAATAGCGGACCCACAGATTGTACGTGTATCATTGTCCATGCACCACCCCATATTTAACCGTGCGTCAGCGAAAAATGATGACTGCACTGGTCATATCATGTCAGACGGGCACTCCTAGTCACGTCATTGACGAAGTAAGGCAAATTGTGATGCCAGTGCACTCTTACCCAGCCCTCGTAGCTTTATGGCCCGAAAGTTGTACTCATACCAAAAATGCCATCTCTCGGTCTTTTGCTGGAAGAACCGGTATTCGACTCTTATAATGGAAGAATGGCTATCATCAACGAAAAGCTCCATCCCTCCGATCCTGCATATCGACCGCCAATAGACTTTGATCTTTATAGAGATCGAATTGAGAAGTTTAAAGACGATTTCATTTATAAGAATATGCGAGAGGTGGAGGATCAGACCGGACTGTGAGCACTTTTTCTTCCCTTTTGTTCACTTAAGCCAGATGGATGGCAGGTTCGACGCGTGGATAAAATCAGTCGACGCCTATTCTGGAAGGGATCTGTCCTACTTCAACCCTGAAGGAATAATACCTGATGCAGCAGTGATCCAAAAGGGGGTCAAGAGAGAGAACCCTTTCAGAGAAAAAAAGAAATTCAACACAACTGGTTTTCTTACTGGGGACAATGAAGCACAAGCAAGATTACAAGAAGAGGAAGAAGAGGAAGAGGTCCTGGACGATAAGTAGGGCTTGGCAGAGGCAGGGGAATGACACACTTGTGTACATGTTACTAGTAGAGGTACAAATACCAATGAAAAAAATTCACTATGACTGGAATTTACGCATCGTCTGTATCTCGTCAAGGAGTGCTTGTAATCTGTCGTCGTCAATTTTTACAAGGCTGGTGCAAGGGTCTTAGAACAGTAATAAGACTAACCACGCCCATACCTTGGAACAACACTTTTGGCTTCCTCGGCATCAGCAGGACATAGGTTTGCTATCTGGGCCGTCTCGAACTGCGTTAGAGCAGGCTCTCTACGTAGAGTTCTATGCGGAAATGAGTAATAAGCGAACAATCAAAGTCTTTTTGCTCAGATCATACTCTCGGACGGCACTGGCAGAATCTGTGGTATTGAACTTGGCAAATGTCTTCACGTATTCTAGAGTTTTGTTATAGACACTATATATATATCAATCAAAAGGTACAAAAATGCAGTGAAGCGATATACGCACGAAGAGTCTGGTGCATCCTTGTCTCTATTTTCGAGCAAATACTTGACTTCGGAAATAAGCAAACAACCAGCATTATTGAACTCTATAACGAGTGCTTAGCGGGTTGAGATGTTCCACCGACATATAACGCGTACCAGGGCCTAGTTTTAGAGCCGCCGCATCTTCTTCCTCTGCTTGAGGTCTATGCCTGAGTCGGGTTGTCATCTGAAGTTGTGCAAGTCCATTTCAAAACAACTACAGTAACAAATAGTACGATTTGGCTTCATCTCGCTGCTCTCAAAACCATATCCTCCAACGAGATCGCTTTCCAATCATCCTTATCATCCTTACTCTGCGCCCAAACTGCGTCGTCAAATATATATACGGGAATACCACCCTTGCCATCTGCGGTCGGACTGATTCGGTAAAGTGGCAAGCGCGATCGTTCGTGGACGCGCCCCGCGGGGACAAACAATAGATTGTGAGACGCAACGAACTCCTCCACGATTGACCTGAAGGTGATCTCCTGGGTAGCCCGCGCCACTGTCGGCCGTTGCTTCGCCACTTTGGGTGTCGGTGTTCCCTGTCGTGATGCCACGATTTCGGCACGAAAGTCGGGTCGTTGCAATTTGGCTGGGGCATCCGGACCAAGCTCAATGGCACTATTCATTAACTGCAGGCCTCTGGTGAACCCTTGGTCTACTCCAGGCATAGCTTGCACATTCTCGGGGAAAGTACCCTTCCAGAAAGAGTACCACTGAGCAACTTCCTCGAAACTGACATTGGGCTGGATCAGCCAAATATGTAGGACATCGAGCCATTTGGGGAAAAATTCCGTTTCAAGAAGCTGTGAGAATACAGAAGGACGGATGGCATCGGCCCACAGTAAGACTTGTTGGATAGGTTCCATCTTCTGCTCTCGGGGGTTGACAATGAATTCATGGCGCAATGTAGAGCCTAGTTTGGGAATGATGTATTTGATCAACATTGCATCCCAATCGGCTGAGTCGAACACCTGGATAATGCGATAGTCATCACCTGCACAGCATAGAGTTGTGGTATTACTTACGTCTTTCCACGCCTTCAGAGAAATTGGTATGTCTTGGCCGACTGACCACGAGCGCAAAAGGCTCTTGACTTTCCTTTTCGCATCACCTACCACGTCTTCTAGCCGCAGACCAAGATGTGGGAGCCATGGGAAGAGAATGTTCTGCATGGAAATGCTCGATTTTCTTGGGCTCCAATCGGCTATCGCCTTCTGAACCTTGGGAAGAATCAATTGGTCGAGTATATTATCTCTCATGAATGCTGGTAGAAACGTAGACCAGACTTCATACAATTTGACAGCTGGTTGGGGTTGATCTGCTGACCACTCATTGTTTATGGCGGTTCGCACCTTTGGCAACCAAACGTTCCACATCAAACTTTCAAAAGGAGTCATGAACTCTTGGCTTGAAAAATAGATGTAAGAATGAGAAAAAAGTGGACAACCGTGCGCACGTACTTTTCAATTTCAGACACGACAGGGACTTCTCTGCCATACACGTCTAATTCAGTTTTTGGTAGTTTGTCCTCAGTCAACTTGACCCGTAATACTCGACGCCAACTTCTGAATGTAGAGACAAAAGTAGATGGGTCTTCCAGCGGATTCCAATTAGCAACCATTCGACGCACAAGAGGCGCAATAGCAGCCACAATGATTTCATCGAGTTGATATAGGTCAAGTTCAGTGGAGAACTGACTGACAAGTTTGTAGATGAAGGGAGAAAGGGTTCTAGAGAGATTTCGTAAACCGAAGATAGTTCCTTGGATAGAGACTGAATATCATTCGTAACGAGAGACACTTGCTGCAGTCGCGAAATTACTTTGAAACATGTCAGTATTTGACCCAGAAAATAGGCAAAAGCGTACATTCTGCCTCCTCTTTAACCCTCTTCCTTAGACGGACATCCTCATTTGTCACGTATTTTTTGCGTTCTTCCAATACTTTAGCTTCGCGCGCAAGACCCTCAAGGTCGGATTTGCACGCATCTGCTATCAGGCGAATATTATGGCGGACTTCGGGTATTCGAGTGGAATCAGCGGTTGGGGTCCATGAGTTGATGGACAAGTCAGCGATAGAAGAAACTTCACGGGGCTATGACCAATCAGTCTTGCCTGGGTAAAAGGAAGAAAAGGAAATAACTTACAATAGCGCCTGTAGCATCGATGATCTGCTCCAAACGCGCTGTGGGAAGCTCATCGCCCGCTTCGGCAAGAATCTGCTCATAGGATTTATGCTCGACCTTTGTCTTAATCTTCTTTGGTCGTTTCCAGACGTCTGCTTTCTTCTGCTCCTGTTCCCTGGCCTTTTTCCTCATCTTCCTCGTCTGCGGATCTTCGTCATCACTGACTACTTCTCCTTTCCTTCTAGCCTCTTGCTTTGATTGTTCTGTCTTTTCCCTGAAACCCTTGAAAGCGATACCCATTTTCTGGGGCCTCATCCTGCTCTCAACAGGGTTGATGATACCTTCACCAGTAACACCGAGGCCTGTTCCGGTCTGCCAACCCATCTTTTCCAACATTTTTGCACCAAAGGAGCCTTGTAATTTAGAGAAATGCGAGCGCTCTTGTGCTGTCAGAACGACGGGCTTCTTCGCAGGAAGAGAATCACGAACGAAAGACCGTTGAGCTCGATTTCCGAAGGCAGTCGGAAAGCCATTGTCTGGCGGGGGCGTTGCGGCAGCCGATGAGGATACAGAATCGCCTGAGGCTGCAAATGTCGTGAAAGCATTGGCCGACTTTGAGCCTATCCCACCCATGCGTGGTCGTTCGAGATCCTCGTCCTCCTCTTCCACGCGTACTCTGGGAGATGGAGGCCTGGAGGGTTGAGAGTCGTCAGAAGATTCGTTTTCCTTTTCGGCCTCCTCGCCTGCAGACCCATCGACCTCACCGTCTGCTTCGCCCACGTCGACGTCCATCTCGTTGACTAGTTCCACGGGTTTATCTCCTGTTACAAAAGCCGGTGCTTTTGTCCAGTGCGTCTTGTTTCGACTGGAATATGTTTCGTCGTCACTCTCTTCAGCGAAGATGCCGTATATATCGTCTTCCTTCCCGTTCTTTCTTCTGCGCTTACGCTTATACGGATCCCTGAAAAGATTGTACTCATCACGGGCATCTGGATCGTTCGGGATGTCCTGAGGGTTGTCATTGTCTGAAACGTCCGAATCTGAATCGGCGCCGTCGTCGATGATTCTTTTCCTGCGAGCCATAAGTGTGACGATTATGTGACAGCCGGCATCTCTTCTCACCTTATTGTTTTGAGTTGATCAACCACAGCAGAGCGCCATGCGCTTTTGTGTGACGTCGAGCCGCTGGCAACGCTTCCTGTTTAATTGTCTTGCGCCCAGTATAAATCATCCTACAGCTCCCCACCCTGGCTTATCCCCCTACCATGACTTCAAGTTGCTCAGCTGGAACTGGTTTCCAGTTATTCGTCTTTTTCCTTACGTTCCTTACGCTCGTGGCATGCCAGGCGCCGAGTTCCTTTCCTCAGGTTTACCCAGATATCCCCTCTGTTCACTATAGTCCTGCTTGGCAGAGTTGTACGTGAGCTGCGAATCCGTGGTCGCCCCAATTTGACGTTTGCAGACTTTGAGGTGACAAAACCACTCCCTAATGTTACTTTTCCAGTCGGCAAAGGCCGCCTTTTCTCTGGAAATATTGGTGTGCAACGTCAAGGTCATCCGAATGACACGTTGTTTTTTATCGGTGTTGAAAAAGAGAACGGCTCTTTGACCTCAGACGGCGATCAGTCCCGTCCATGGGGGATCTGGTTGAATGGGGGGTCAGTTTAACTTACACTTCTGTTACACGACATGCTCATCGTCGACAAAAGTCCCGGCTCGTCGAGCATGTATGGCATGTTCTTTGAGGTCAGTTGTTTGGATTGATACATCATATCCTCATCTGAATGCCGCTCAGAATGGGCCAATCCGCATCAATAGCAACTATAGTATTTCCCCAAATCCTTACAGTTGGGATAAACTAGCCGACTTTTTCTGGATTGATCAGCCTGTGTAAGCTTGCATCTTCGCGTCACAAATTTACCTGACAGCGATCCCTCGCAGTGGCATTGGTTTTTCAACTGCGGATGCAGACGGTTATGGTTCGGTATTTCCTAATCTATCCAGATGACGGCTAACTGTTCGAATAGCACTTGATGAGGATCAAGTGGGACGGGACTTTGTAAGTTTTCTTCTGTTCTCCTTGTCGAGTGTCTTTGAATTTCTCAACGTCCTCAAGATGGGGTTTTTGGATAATTTAATCAAAGTCTTCCCTTCACTTGGCAAACGACCACTTTACCTCGCTGGCGAGAGTTACGCGGGCACCTACATTGTAGGTGAAAATGTTAAGCACTAGTTCGTCGTTTTCACGCATTTTCCAGCCCTATATTCTCAAGGCTTATTTCGACATGACGAATCCTCCCGTAAAGATGGCTAAAATCGCAATTGGCGATGGTACCATTTCTGATCCTGTTGTATTTGAATTACTTCCTGCGGTGCGTCCCCAACTTAGCCATGTGGACCTCCCGTTTACAATCACGTTAGTTAACTGTAATCGAAACTTACCCTCAGCTCATAGGTTATAATCAGGACGTCTTCAACTACTTCAAGGAACAGTAAGTTCAGCGAAATCACTCACAGCGCGAATGGTACATGATTGTTGATTTCAGGAGCCATTTATGCGGCTATGACATCCCTCTTTCTTATCCCGAGAAGCAACCCATACCACCAGTCAGGTTTACTGGTCCTACGCAACGGAACTTGCCGTGGTACATGAGTGCTTCACGATTTCGGAAAACTTTCGCCTTGAAGAAGTTACAACGCCGCGCCGAAACCATTCCACCACATGACGATAACGAAACGAAACAGTTTGGAAAACGGAACCTCGCTGGCAGAGCCAACGGGACCATAGACCCATGGGTAGGCTATATCTGCTGCCAGTTTTCGAATCTTACGTCCGTATCTAGTATGGATGTGTACTCTTGAACGAGTTCATCGACTACGCAATTAATTTCACGTTTCCCTGGAGTAAGTATTCCGAGTTAGTTGATCGCACTTTCACACGAAATCCCATTAGATGAGAGCGGGTTGAAAAATAGTTTTCAATTTGATGTGAGTACAGCTGTCCGTTTGGAATTCCCGAAGCCGATTGTATGGCAGGTGTATGATGTACCTGATTCCCCGACTTACCCACAAGTCAACGAAGATGCCTCTGTGTTTCTTAACGGTATCGTTGGTCCTAACTTTGGTTGTAGGCTATGCACTAATAAACATCATAGATCCACGCACAAGAGCTGCCCTCCATGCACCTACAAGTAAAGACTGGAAGATGAATTCCGCTTTCCCATTTGGCGCAGCTTCCGATGGTTCAGCAAGTAAGCACGTTCGGATCTAAGTGCTTGGGAGAAGAACTGACCATATGCCTCAATACATCAGATAGCGATCCTAGTATGGCATTTTACTGTGCTACTGATCATGACTAATTGCACTCGCCCGACTTTTGTTCAGGTCCCGCGTCAGTACCAAACTATTCACAATTTTGGCTGCGTGCTAATCATCCTTCAGAGCAATAAATTTCCTCACCGAGCTTGCGACAAATGCTACAAAGCATTCAGTGGGCATTGTGCTTTTCTCAGGAAACGATGATACGCTTGTTTCGCATCGTGGTACAGAAAGTGAGTTAAAATATTCATATCTCTCTGTTCGCCTTTGACAATTATGGTACAGTCACGATACAGGTAAAAAGGCTTTCAACCGGTAATGACCCCACTCATCTTCTGTCCCAGAACACCACTTTCGGAGGCATCCAGGGTTTCACTCAGAAGCCTTCGACGCCATGGTACAACGACGAAAGTCAATTCGCAGGCATCGTCCATCAAGAGAGGGGTTGGACATATGTTTTATTTGACCATGCCGGGCACCTCGTACCTGCAACAGCGCCAGTCTCTGTACGCCACGTTGATCCAGATCTCGCAAAATGTATTGAAGTATTTTTACAGGCTTTCACGTTTGCTCGCGAATTCTTGTTCGGAAATAATGCCACCGGTCTGGTGACATCGAGCGGCGCCGTGGTCGGCGGAGAAGGCACGAGCTTGAGCGACGATGTCCTACCAGGAAACAGCGCCTTGTATCTCGGTACAGGAGCAACACGGTCAACATATGTGTTTCCATCCGCTACCATTGCGGCTTGGAATGCATTTATTCAAACAGCAAAGCCACAGGTAATTGTACAGAGGTCTGCTGTAACGAGCAGTGTCATACTTTACCGCACCTGGACCGTCTCTCCTTTTTTCATTACGATAATGATTATGGGCTGGACCTTTTTCTGACGGACTTGCACGACTCTTACGGTCATTTGGACAAGCTGATTTTTGTAATTCGTTGGACACTTGTAAAGCAATCTGTATTAGCACTAGTATTCTGTACCACTACATTACGATGTGGCACCTGCAGGTCTTTGAATTACATGGTTCGTTGCTGACGCTCTGAATAGCGCGTATCGCGCTGCGAGAATACCAATTTGATGTGAGTATTGAGAGACACTCTTTCGTTCATCTCGAATTGCTTGAGAGTGACCCGGCTGATGGGGATCAGGCAAGCCACATACGATAAATATTATACAACTGGATTGGTCATGTGGCGGGAAAGGCACTTCGTCTTCACCCGGGACTTATTTGAGGATGGCTGGTGCATTAGAACAATTTGTAGGTGCATCATCACTTTCGCATGTGGAATACTCAACGTGACTTCCGGGAAGGAAGCAGTTGTAGAGAGAATGATATGATGTACTAGATAATCAAATATCTGGAGTGTTTCAGTCTTCAGGGCTGCCAACTTGATAGAGGAAATGCCGTCTCTACGATAAGGCTGGACTTTTTTCATTTTGGACACTTGTGAAGCATCATTTAGCACCACTACATTTAGTACGATAATGTAAAGAACAATGGGCCTGACCGGTGGGACAAGACCATTACGAATTAAGTTTGCCCACACTCCGGAAAAGGCAACGGTGACGCGTAAGGCATTACGCGTCGATTTCGACAAGCAACGTACCGCCATGAGTGGACAGCCGTCTTCGTCGTCGCAGACCATGGATCCCAGAAGGAAGAGCGCACTCAAGTCATATAGAGAGGTACTGACACGACATTCTTTTTTTAAATGACGGATATTGACCTCCAAGTGCAGAAAATGCGCCAACATGAGGCTAGTAGCGAGGGTTGAAGAATCGTAAGTCGTGTCTTGTCCCTTCAGAAATTCTGTATCAACTTCGAATCGTGCACCCCAAGTTCGCTTTTCCCTGAAGGACCTGGAGAAAGCATATGAAAGGACAGAGGATGACATCAAGGCAGTTCAATCCGTCGGACAAATTATTGGAGAGGTTATGAAACAACTTGATGACGAGCGATGTGCGTAGTCCAGCTCTCTGCATTATCGAGATCGAGATTAACATGTGCGGTAAGTTATTGTCAAAGCATCCTCAGGGCCGCGATACGTCGTCTCGTATCGACCCGCTCTCCCTGTGACGAAGTTGAAAGCTGGCACCCGTGTCTCGCTCGATATGACGACGCTGACCATCATGCGTATTCTACCTAGGGAGGTCGATCCGCTCGTCTATAAGATGAGCTTGGAAAACCCCGGTGATGCCTCGTTCGCTGGTATCGGTGGCTTGAATGAACAAGTCCGGGAGCTTAGAGAGGTGCGTTTCGTTTTTCACGCGCTTAGCACTTTGTGAATTGCATGCACGGTAAGATCATCGAACTACCGCTCATGAATCCCGATTTGTTCCAAAGGGTAGGAATCAAACCACCAAAGGGTGTGCTTTTATATGGGCCGCCGGGACGGGAAGACGTTGTTAGCACGAGCGGTGGCTGCAACACTGCAAACTAATTTCTTGAAAGTCGTCTCATCCGCCATAGTCGACAAGTATATCGGCGAGAGCGCTCGTGTCGTGCGAGAAATGTTCGGCTTCGCTCGCGATCATGAGCCCTGTGTTATCTTCATGGACGAGATTGATGCCATTGGTGGTCGTCGTTTCTCGGAGGGTACCAGTGCTGACCGCGAAATCCAAAGAACGCTAATGGAGGTGTGTGGAGTTTATTGCCACGCAGATATTGAAATCATTTACAGAGTTGTGGTCTTAGTTACTGAACCAAATGGACGGTTTTGACTCGTTAGGCAAGACAAAACTGATAATGGCAACGAATCGGCCAGATACGCTCGACCCTGCCTTGCTTCGCCCTGGTCGGCTAGATCGTAAGATCGAAGTCCCACTTCCGAACGAACAGGCCAGGTTGGAGATTCTCAAAATCCATGCAGGCCCTGTCAACAAAAGTGGCGAAATAGACTATGAGGCAATTGTGAAGGTACAAGTTTCACAATGCACCTGTTGTTACTGTGCTGAGTACAAACGCCGAGTAGCTTTCCGATAGTTTTAATGGTGCTGACTTGCGTAATGTTATCACGGAAGCTGGCATGTTCGCAATGAGAGATGATAGGTTTGTAATGATCAATTTCCAAAAACCCGTCTCGCTCATTTTTGTTTAGGGAATATATCAACCAAGAGGACCTGACAAAGGCTGCTCGGAAGGTGGGCGAGGCCAAGAAACACGAGAGTAAGCCTATCCAACTATGCTTGAAAAATGTCTGATCCTTTTCACAGCTAAAATGGAATATTCAATGTAGAGCATACCCTTGTACACCAGATGCATATATCAATTCCTTTCACTGTTCTGTATCGTAAGGCTGCCAATAGTCCTTTATTAATGGTATATGACCAGTAAACTAATTTGCAAACAACCTGAACATAAGGATTAAAAACGGAAAAAACCTTTCTTCTTCTTTTTCTTCTCCTCCGTTGATCCAGAAACGGAGTACAAAGAACTGACAGACGGATTAGCAGAACTTTTGGTAGAGTCCTTCGAAGCAGAGACATTGACTGGCGGTGCGACCGTAGGTGCAGGCGGATCTTTACAGACGTATTTCTCGTCGTAATATTCTTGCAAGGGACGCTCCTCTTCTCTCGGCTCGCGCAAGCCATTGGGTGCATCACGAGAACCAACGCCAGACAGCTCCAGTACTTTGAGATCGTCGACGAATTGGCGTGGTGTAGTTATGTGAGTTGATCCTTGGAAAATAGTTGGGCGTATTACGAGATCAAAAGCGAATGTCTCGTACCTATATAAATGTCTTTATTCAACACTGTTGAAAGAAGGTATGCTTCCCGTATCTCGGAATACGTCATGCCTCCAAAAACGAAGACCAAGATACGTTGTCGAACATCGACCGTGGTCGAACCTGGCTTTGGTGCTCTATGCCACGCAGGCTTCTGGCTGCGTAAAGAGGCGGCTTGAGATGGCGCTGGCCGCGCAGTAGCGGGCATGGGTATCGAGGATGGTGCTTCACGTGCAAAAGGAAACTCGAGTTTATCGAGCTTTCCGGCCGCGTGATCCTAAGTGTCGATATAGTGAGCAGTAGAAAAGTCAAGGCGAAGCAGTAATCACCTCAATCACTGATCTCAAAGCTGGCTTGAAACGCGAGAGGTCGTACTCGTCGTCACTAATCGGCTTTTGCTTCGTCTTCTTTTTGGTTTCCCGATCGGTCGCACCCTTCATCATGCTTAACTCTAGCAGTCAGACTTTAACTTTTGGCTCACCCGGGCTAAGCGCACGCCCATATGTACAAGTGAGTTGACGGCATCTTGTTCGACCATGTTCAAACGAGCGTGTTGGTATAATCTTCTCTTATCTTCTTCTGGCACGCCATCACGATATTGAATGTACAGCGCCACGATCCGAACTTTGTTTATATTACTGGAAAGAGCGAAGAAGTGAGCACGGGACTTGGATATATGACAGCAGTTCTTACACGACCTCTCGGCTATCGAGCAATGGTACCATTTCCTCAACCAGGGATTTCGGCACTTTTCCTTCAGCCGTTAGGCCAGTAGCACAGCACTAGAATGGCAAGAAAGATTGATCAACTACTGAGCGATTATTTACACAGTGTACCTGTTCGACATTGCCAATGACGGGCAGTTTGTCCCGCTCAAAGATCGCCATGCAATCTTGCGCCATGTTCAGATGTAATGAGAACTATAAATAGGCCATTTCGGAATGGGCCATCTCAGTGTATGGTTTCCAAGTACCTTTTCACGTTGTTCTTGGTATTGGGGAAGGTTTGCTAGCATTTCTTTCATATCATTAAGGTTTGCTGCACCTTCACTTCAAGCTACTGTCCAGTCTGAAACTTGAAAGCGTGAATCAAATGGCCTACCCTTTGAATACCGCATTGTCCGTCAGGAACTTGTTGAAATCCGCCATCAGTTTGTCAATGGCCTCTCGCATATGCAAATGTCGAACTTCTGTCCATACATTATCTGCATCAGACAACGTTGTTGTCTTGTCTTCATATGCGCCCGCGGAAGACTGGAACTTGTATCTAAAAGGTTTGTCAAAACTCATGGTATCAATCATGCAAAGACAAAATGCTTACGTATATTTTCCACTCTCTATTGGAAGTAGGTCATATGCCATGGCTTGATAAGTGAACTCGTGGATGAACGGCGCGAGCATATCCATAGAACGGTCCGTAATTATCAATGTCCCTCGTGGTCTCATTGAATCGGGCGATTTCTTGTTCCGATGAGGAGAAAGGACAATAATATGGCACAAATGACCTACCCCGAAATCTGGGTTCGTCCTCTTGTGCTCATCAAGGTTCTGTTGGACCATGTGCGCCAACAACTTGGTCACGTAGTCGGTTTCCGCCGATTCCCATGCCCGCGCCCCCGACCCGCGTGCTAGGTTTGTTCTCCACTGAGTGCTGCTGGGGGCCGGGGGAGGCGCTCGAGTGGACGCATGTGGCTTGAGTGGGCCGAGCGGTTTGTAGTTCTGAGGGACATAGTAGCGAATGTATGGGTTCTCGTTCAGGGTTATGCACAGGTTTGCTATCTGAGAAAGCGTAGTTTAAAGGCAGCGACGATGGCGATAGCGACGTACGGACCATCTTACTCGCAAATTGAAGATCTTCATTAAGCCGGATACGGGCAGATCGGTAGTGATGCTCACTCCTGGGTGGGCTATAGGCACTGAAGAATAGCTCAGGAAGTTGTATTGACCATGCCTGCGCTTCAAGAGCTAGTGAAGGCGCGAACTGTGCGGTCAGGTCGTGTGCTACTCGGATACAATAAGCTCACCCGAAAAGTTGAGAAACAGATCTTTCAACCCTTTCAGATGCGGCTCAGCAGGAGATGCAGCCAGGCGCTCCAAGAGAGGCTCGGATAATCCTAAAGATTACTGTTAGTTTTTGTCCCGCCTGTCAACATGGGAGTCGAATCCGCGCTACCTTCGATGAAGAACAAGTGCGCTGCGGCATATTGCTTTCGTTGCCAAAAGTCTCGAATAATGCGGTCCACATTTTGGGTCGTAGGCATAAGTAAATAGACGGCCTCGTATTCGGGCTGTGGTTCCCGGCGGTTAGAAATGGATTCAATCACTGCATGCGGGATTGAGCGCTGGCATGTTCTCTGCCAGAACCGAGACGTACAGGTGACATTTTCCGCCAGAATGTCAAACTGTTTCAGGACGGAACTTAGTAACCTCTGCGAGTGCTCATCAATGACGAGGATCTTCCATTTGCCAGGGGGATTAACGGATCTTATTGCGTTGAGAAACTCTACGAGAAGAGGTGGTCAGAACGTCGGGTTTATGAAGGACAGGCAGGATCGCGTACTATCACGGACAATGGTGATGAGGGAAGACATGAACCACTTATTGTAATATCTAATCACAGCCTGATTTACGAGAAAGTGTATCCATTAGGTAATTGTAAACCATACATCATAGCAGACTGATCAGAGCACTAAGACCGACAAGAATTAAAATACTTGTGGTTGGCGCAGAAGTCGTGAATCCCGAGTTACCAGTGACCTTGATTACAGATAGCGAGCCCGTGCCATCAATATCATAGGTATGGTTAGTATAGGGGAATGTTCGATTAGTCGTGCTTTCCATGTAAAGATTAGTAGAGGGTATCTTCATGCATTGACCGATGGGTTTAAGCTGCGAAGGCAAATGTCAGATTGCGATGCTTGTGTCCGAAAGGTCCAAGCTCACAGTTAACTGGGGATTATTGGTCAAGGCAGAGTTAAGCGTATATCCAACAGCGAGATCAACAGTGATCTGGAACAGATCATGTTGCAAGACGATAAAGCTGATTTGAACCATAAGCATCGAGTCAAAAGGACCTGAATCACCGCTCACCCAGTATCGAGTGAGGTGGCGTTGTTAAGGATAGTCTGGAATGTTGCGTAGGACTGAAGCCCAGTGACTTGGCCAGCGCCAACTCGCCAATCTTCAAGAACATTCAGCACACGACTCGCATGCACTTACAGCAATTACGATTCATACCGTTAGTGTCGAACACGCCACCGGAAGGAGTCCTTGTCCAAATAATCGGCGTTAACCCCATGGCCATAGAGATTGCGCGAACACGATCATCTGTATCTGATCAGAAACAAATAAAAAGACATCACCGCCAGACTGACCGATGTCACCAAACGGGGGGCGCATAGTGGTAGGCGTTACGCCGAGAACATGTTTAATTGCCTTACGTGTCCAGCCCAACTCGGCCACGATTTGCGCATTGGTGAGAGATGTCAAAGGCTTTTAAGTCATGATCGTGTGAGATGCCAAGTATGTGACGGACGAAAAGAGTAATCACCCTATGTGACCAGGTATGGACGCTGATCTCATTACCACTCATGTACTCCTCCAACAGAACCTGGGGTCGCTCAATAACGCGAGATCCAACGATAAAGAACGTAGCCTGCAAGTTCTTGGTGCTCATGTAGTTGAGCAGTGTCCTAAAATGCATCATTGAGTGACTTATCTGAGCCGACTATAAGACTGACTGGGCTGTGACATGTCAGTAACACAGGCATGAGACAAGTCAATTCAGTACTCACTATAAGGAGAAGGACCATCATCGAAACTTGAGTATGGCCATTAGCACTTATGTCCAACAACACACCCCAAATGACTTACCTGACACCCCACGTCAGCTTGTCGGGACAAGCGGTAATGTCTAGTAAAAAGACCCTTGTTTACGACACTCTGGAAGGAAAAATACATGCTCACCAGTCACGCGGGTCCATCCACCACAAGTCCACCAACCACGGGACTTAGCCTGAGCAGCAGCAACAGGATCGCCCGCACACGAACCATCAACAGTGGGAGGGATATTGGGAATGTCAAACCCGTTGAGTTCCATCATCCATGTTTGCACCTCCTGGGAGCCTGTGAACGAAACAGGACTCAGCCAAATCCCAGATCAACCAGGGCACTACTGACTGGTATCGGGAACTCGATCCTGCGTAGGCCAATCTGCGATATTGAATACAACTGTGGGCGTGCATCAGCCCAACATGGCAAAACGGGTCAAGTCAAGAAACGTTTACAGGAAGTGGGCAGAGCAGGAGCGCCAGATATAGGTGCCTGTGCGCCAGGAGTGTACGTCGCAGTGACCGTGTCGGTCGACTGGCTGGGCATGCCGGACGTAATTTGGGACAGTGGTGGAATGCCGGGCACCGCAGGACTGGGAGTTGAAGTGAGAGAAACAGAGGAGAAAATTGGCATGCCCGGTACAGATGCGGGAGCTGTAGTGAAAACCGACTGTATCGGGATAGATGGCGTCGAGGAGGTGGATTGAGTAGAAGACACGGATATCGTAGAACTTGACGCGGAGGAGACAGTAGTTGTCGTCGACGCAGCTCCGGTGGTGGTGGAACCAGAAGTGGTCGTTGCAGCACTAGCGACCAGAGCGGGAATTTGTCTTTTGCGGGCTAGGTTTGCATGTCTACTGAATCTTCTGTCGGCAAGAGTAGCGCCAAGCTGCAGGGTAAAAAGTAGAAGACCAAATTGCAACTTCATGTAAGGACTGTCGGTTAGGAGGGAGTGATGATGATGAAAGTAGTGAAAAGAACTGGACCGTGACTTATTGTTTACGGTCGTAAACGGCCATCAGCGATGGTTACCTCATCCGCCATATCGCTCAGCAGCATTGTACATGCACATTAAGATAACAAGATATATCACTCCCTCACCCGTAATGCCAGCACCCGGTCATCAGAAACTACAAGTATTTCGTCTCTCCCAAATTGGCGGTACCCCGGAGGGTATTGTCCACCATATGGATTCGGCCCCACAGCAGACTGATATCCGCCAAACTCATGCCCACCATGGTACCCGTTCCCCATGTTTCCTGCATGGGTCATCGAAGGTGGCGTGTCCGCAAACAACAATCGTAAATTCGACCCTTGTATTACTTGAACCAACGACCCTGTGTTGATGTCCCGAATCTCAACAAACGTTGGTTCAAACGCCAACACAAAAGGTTCGTGGAGTGCTGCGGACTGGATAAACGGAAAAAATACTGACGAGAGAACGAATACACATACCAAATCCAGTGGGCATGCCTTCCCAGTACACCATGAATTCTCGTCGTGTCCGTCGTCCACTCTTGTTCACGTAAAAGGCAAATTCTGAAAATTAAATTTCAGTTGCTCCACAAGTGTCATCGTCAGCTCGACCTACCGTCATAACATAAAAGGAATTCATTCTGTATCCTATAAATTGCCATGGGTCGGAGATTTTCCCTCCTCCGAACAAATTCCAGCGTCTCATCGTTTGGGTCCAACAATCCTTGGGTGTCCAGTGTCTCCAGGTCGACAATTTCAAACCCTCTCGAGCACCCAACACACAGTTTGGTCTTGAGAAAGTGTATTGACGTCGACTCCACTGGGATGTAAAATTCCTGCCAGGATCAAGGATGAGGCCTGAGGGCTACCTGGGACATGACAAAGCCACTCACTCTAAACAACTTTAACGTATCGTTGCCCCCTTGCAATAGCTTGCGGAAAGTAGGCTTGGATCGTCCACGGATGTTCTGGTCGATAGGTTCCAAAGTTTTGAACGTACTTGAAAGCTGGCTAGATTTGACGATACAAACAAGTACTTTGCCAAGGCATTGGCCAGCTTTGAAAAAGGATGTATGTGCAGAGATCCGTTTTGCACGTTTCAGCCCTCCCATGGGGTCTATCGGGTCGAGCGCTTCCAGTGGAAAGGTGATAACTTGCCGTTCTGTTCAAGTACGCTGTAGCCATTAGTTTTCACTCCAAAAGTAGGGGACGAACCTGACAAGGCAATCAAGAGCTGGTAATCTTCCAGAATGTCAATCTGCGTGACGTACAACAATGTTAGGACTTTGACCGGTTGTCTGTCCGACCCTCTGAGATCGGAGACATAAATGCCATCATTCGTGCCGTACGCAATACGCCTGCCACCATCTGCGACACTCAGTATCAGCCTCGGCACGACCGCTTCTCGCTTATACTCACTAAAGGGAGCCGCGCAATTAACTTTGTTCGCCCCAACAAAGAAACTTTCGCTAAGTGTTTCCGTAACAAAAACCAAGCTACGCTCGCGCATAGTCTGCTGTTGCTTGTAGATGTACTCTAGCCACTTTTTCTGCGATATGGCAGAAGAGGCCCATAGCATCAATTGATAATATTTGCGGCCGAGGTGAACAAAGTTAATCCAATATTGGCCCTTGCCTTCCGTTCTGATGGCGACGGGGGGCAATGGCAAGCCTCGATTGTCCCTAGTAAACGAATTACGCTTCACAAGTTGGCGATTTCGCCGACCCGTCTCCGATGACGAATCGTCGGAAGCAGATATGCATAACAGCTCCAGAGGTATTGGCTGTCAAACATCAAGCAGAGCAGAATCGTAAGACGTCGACACTGACCTTGCGGTATACCCTGTATTGTTCGGTTTGCTTGTTTTTCGACGGTTTCGTGAACAGAAGCGCATGGTCAAAAAGATATACTTGTAATTCACCATCACGTTTACTGAGGATACCCCTGTATACCATCTCACGGCCTTCTTCCGTCAGACGTAAATCCTGCTATTCGAATTATGAGCAATTGGGTTACCTGGCAGATCATGATCATGATCAACGACGCACCACCTCATCGCCTGCTTTGTAGTAGAGCTGCTCGCTCAATTGGGCAAGCTGGAATACGTTATCCGCTTTTCCGGACTCGGCATTCACTTTGGTCAGTAGGCCTTTGAAGGCATCAATGACTTGAGGAATAAGTGTCTTATCGGGACTGTCTTTTGGAGTGTATTTGAGTACGGTACCCAACAAGAGGGGATAGCGTGCGAGACGTGTAGTGGGTTTGGTCAGATAAGCGTTTAGTTCCAATTTGCGTGACTCTTTAAGACGTTCGGTAACCTGCCGGGCCATCAGCGGGCTGCAACGAACCATGAGCTTACACACCTCCACAAAGTGCATAAAGGCGGGATTCACGCTCTTTTCCCTCTCAAACTCGAATTTACCGAATATTTGGTGCGCGCCATAAGTCACAAACGGCGCAAAAGTCTGAACCACCTCCAAAAAGACATCGCCAATCTTTTCGACGACAGCATACGATTTTTGTCGCTTGACCAAGGCATCCCGAAGTTTCGTGTTGACGGCAAGAATTTCGTGATAGTTCCAAAACACGTCGGTGACCAATTTGAGTCGCCGCTCCTTGGAAATGATGTCCTTCTCTTTCAGTGGCGTCACCCAAACCTGAACAATGCCAAGTCGGAAGAGGATATCAAAAAAGAAAGAAAGAAAGGGACTATACATACGTCGCGAAGGTACTCCATATCACGAACAAAGTCGCGTTCGGTATAAATGACCTCATTGATGGCCTCTTGACGCTTCTTTTCTGTTTCAGAGACACTATTTACGATTTCTAGCGGCACGGATTCTGCCCAGAGAGTAACATTGGCGGTCCCGGCATCAGTCATACTCTCTCTGCTCATCTGTTTGGATAGGCCAGGTTGGGGCTTCATATTGAGCCTAGACTGCTGTTCCAGCCTTCTGGGACATGCAATGCTATAGCACAGCTGATCCCTTGAGCATGTCGGAGAGTAGCAGTCTGTGAGCAGCGTAAACACGCCAGTGGGCAATGGAAAATCATCAGTCGATATCGAGTCCCGCCCATGCCGTGGTTGGTGGATCAAAGCGGCTATCGCGTCTTCCTTGTCCTGGCAAACGTCAGATTTGCTGTACGGACGAAAAGCTGACAGCAGCTCAAAAAGATCACCTCGTTGTAGGAATCGCGTTGGGCGGTGGTGGAAGACCGCCTGGGATCACTGCCATTGGTGATGGTCTCCGGTGCCACCACTTCTCCGCTGACATAAGGGCTAGGGAGTCTTGTACGAAATTGGTAAAGTTCGTTTGCGCTATCTCGTAGACGATGGTCATAAGTCACGTCGTGAAAAAACTTTTGCGAGTCCAAAGCGCGTCCCAAGAGCAATGCCAAATTGCGGTCAGTAGTTTTAATAATATAGGCAATCTTGTCGACAGCATCGCGGCCGTCAAAAGCGCTTTTATACGTCAGGCCGTCCTTGATTCTGTCACTAATGGGTATACGTTCACGAAAGGCTTCTGCCACGCGAGAAAGCAAAGCGGGATAAACGATAGGTGCCTTGCGGTGTTTGACGAGATTTGATGTCGGTGAATCTCGACCGCCCTGAAAAGCGGCGCTGGTGATGCGGGCTGCTCGTTTTGTATCGACGAGAGTATAAGTGGCCGACATGGACAAGGAACGATCCTGCACTGAGCGTTGTCGACGTGGCTCTGACAGTCTAGGAACGGTTCTTGCAGACTCGGATGATTGTCTGGAGGGGATCGCGCTGGAGTGGTCGGCTATAGAAGAGGAGGTTGGGGAGGCGCTTAGAGTGGATGGCTGGGTTGATTGGAGTGCAGTTGTATCGACGTGCAAAGGAAACGCCTAGTAAAAGGGAAGCGGGTCATTCATCAAGACATGAGTACTGGAAGAGACAAACCGCATGCTCAGGTCGTGAGGGACGATATGAGCGCTCGCTGCGCTCGTCGGTTCCGTTTGGGCAGTTGGAGGCGCTAAAGTCGATGTTTAATCGACTGTCGTGTTGGAGAGCGACGGCGGAAAGATATTGATATGGAAGCTGGGTGTCATTGATGTAGAACTGTGCCTGATAAGCCTGTGCAGGAGTTAGACCTTGTAAGGAACGGTCTGGGGGTTCTGGGGGGTGTGGCATGATAACGCCTGGAGAATGATGGGAGCTGGCGACTGAGCGAGCTCTGGAATGGAGATGGTGAATGGAGGCAGTTCGCCTATCTGGAGTTGAAGTTGCAGGACGACCGAAAATGGATTCGTAGGCGGCATAGCGCTTGTCTGGCTGTCGAGGGCCAAGCGGGTGGTTCATGGGCGGGAGACGAGGCAATCGTCACGGCGCTTTGATGCTTCTGATTGGCTACTCAACTACTTAAGCTACTCCCGCTTCCGACTCGCTTCCTCTGGACCCCGCCACCGCCCAACTGTGGCTCCGCCGCTTATGCCCTGTCTCACCCGGGTATCGCGACGGCGGCGGAATATAAGGTGCGCGCAGCGCAGCGTTGCTATACACAAGCCTCAGTCAACCGTCGCCTATCTATAATTGCTCACCTACTTGGCTATAAGCGTCGGCCCAACAGCGAGCCGCGCAAAGCTGCTTGGGAACAGCGGGTCCCATTCTTTACGATCAACCGCCGACATGGAAAGAAATCTGGTGCGGCGGTAAGAGCGACCGGTGCTGGAGGCTCTTGAGAGCCCGGTGCCCTTGACAGTCGACTCGCTGGGCGGCGTCGCACTCGTCGAGACCTCATCTCGTGCGCAGACGACCGGGCTACTGATCAGCGACTCGTTAGAGGACATGTAGCTTGTTGAGATTCGCAAGCCTTGGATCTTCGACGGTTCAATCAGCTCATCGTCTTCCTGGGGCTTGCTGCCTTGGTCTGTGCCTTCTTGCTCACCCTCCTCTTCTGCACCCTCTGCGATATCGCCCAACCCAGCATGGCCAGTGAGCGAAGAGGGCAAGGAAAGGGGGGTGGGATTTGACCCTGAATTGGAAAGCATAGGTTCAAAAGTTAAATGTTCCGCATCCAGCTCAACATCGGTCGAAATAGAGTCATCCGCATCAAACACCTCAATGGAGGTCTCTTCTTGTGTGACGCGTCTATGTGAGGGGAAATGATCGACCCTGGCTACCAAGGGAGAATCTTCAATAGCGCTGTCATCAGGTCCGAAAGTCGCGGACAACAAGTCCTCGGCGTCTAATTCTGGAGGGACGCCCAGTGCAGACTTGACACGTTCCCAGATGAGTTCAGAGTGAGACATAATGCATTTACGTGCCGCATATACCCAGTCTGCATCCGAACAGACATCGCGGTCGATATTGGTGAGATGGTGGATGAGTTGAGAATAGGACCAAAGTGCGGGATCAAGCTCTGATTCGGCGCGATCGTCGTTCGACGAAGAGCTAAAGGCCTGTTTAAGCAAGGAGAAGAGCTTGGATGTAGGCGGGGAGGAAATCAGCTGGGTGACCTCCTGTGCGCGATAGATGAAGGGAAGATAGATATCGTCTGGCAAGGGTGTGAAGGTGACCTGTGTGGGTGAAAGGACGGGAGATTGAGGCGAAGAACCTGGCGAAGACTTTGCATTCCTTGCAATGTCAACGATCTGCTCTGCTGAGAGACGGGTTTTTGCGGCGAGGCCGTGCAAGGCTGGGCGGATGCGTGGAGACGAACCTGGGCTGGAGGATGGGCTGGGCGGCTGGGCGGAGGTAGGGGAAAAGGAGGAAAGGGCGAAGCTGAGGCGTTGCTCTGGTGAGGATGAGAGCTGACCAGAACGTCTGGCAATCGTTTGTGCTGTGATGAGAGCTCCTGGACGCGGACTATGGTGAGGACGCTGGTCGAAGGGCGGCGCAGATGCGCATGTGCGCCGTACGGGTCGGGGGCCGACAGCGAACCCCGGCGAGCTGATAGTGAGTGCGACATGGCAGGTCCCGGTCTCCGGCCCGGTATGCTTTCACGCCTCCTCCTCCTTTCCAACCATGCAATCGCCATCGCCGCTCACCGTATACGCCTCATGGCTCGAGATTCAGGTCGAGTCTTAGCAGATGCAGACACAGACATCGCTCCCATTTGTTGCGCGGCGGTCGACTCTTCCGCTACTTATCTCGCGTCCTGTACTGAAGACAAGCTGCTCTCCTTATGGCGCATCGACGGCCTTACGCTCCTCAGCACACGGTGTGTGTCTTGTCGTCTTCCTCCGGCCAAGCTGACCTCTCACAGACCCCTGCCAAAACGCCCCACCGCCATCGAGTTTTCCAGAGACGCCCAGACCATCGTCGTCGCTGACAAGTTTGGCGATGTGTTTAGGTCCATGTCGATAGCATCCTTCTTCTGACACATTCTCACTGCCCCCGTAGTTATCCGCTCCACTACACGCCCCTCACAGAAATACAATCTCGCGACGCCCTCGCGTCGCATGAAAATCCATCGGGTGGAACACTCGTCCTTGGACACACCTCTCTTCTCACTGCCTTCCTCTTCTCCCGCGACGAGCGTTACATCATCACAGCCGACCGCGATGAGCACATCCGTGTCAGTTGGTTCCCGCAAGGCTTTGTCATAGAAATGTACTGTCTCGGCCATGAAAAGTAATTCTCTCTGCCCTAGTACCCTTCATGCTCGTATTTATTTATCAGGTACGTTTCAGCAATTCACGTTCCACCTTATTCGCCCTCCACTCTTGTGTCCGGCGGCGGCGACCCGGTACTCAAAGTATGGGACTGGATGTCTGGCGCCATACAATTTGAACTTGGTATCTTGGATGCTGTCAGGCCATTCGTAGTCGTCGCTGTCAAGCCAAAGCGGGGCGGTGACAATGACGACGACGAACTTCGGAGTAATTCCAAAGGAAAAAAGCGCAAAGGAAAGAAGAATCCGGCAACCGAAGAGTTCGTTCAACCCCGTTATGCTCTTGTCATCCATAGGATTGCATCAATACAGCACGCAGGACAAACCCACCTTTTCTTCAACGCCGTTGGGTTTGTGAAGACAATCGCTCTCAGTTACAGTGTCTGATTTACTATTCAGTGCAACAGCATTATTTACGTGCGCGCTAACTTCAAACGCCGTCATACAGTCGTTTGATCTGCAAAAACCTGTTCTTGATTTCTCCATATCCGAAGATGGACTCGTCTGGGCAATTCTAGACGGCAGTTGGACCCATCCTGGAGAAGATGATACAACAACGAATGTAGTTCGTATTCTGCGACTGACGCCATCAGGCGAGGTGCGCCGCCTCACTGTCATGTCAACCTACAGCTAACTATCTCGATAGCTCGCAGAGGTCACATCTGGACCACATGATCATCTCCTGGGATCGCTCATGGAATTCTCAGCCGCAACAACGGGCAGTAAAAATCTCGACTTTTACGCAGACCTTACGTGGCTACCCAAACGCAATGGAAGCATCGACACCGATGCCAAATCCGACCGTGCCCCTTCAGAAGGGCTAGCAGGAAGCAACGAAGAGCAGGAGAAGAAACTAACCAAAAGAGAACTGGGGAGGTTGAGAAATAAGCGCAAAGTTCAGGCAAGGGCTCAGGAGGCTGCTGTTGCGGCACTCGAGGATGAGGAAAAGGCAGAGCCAACCACGAAAAGAATCAAGTCTTAATACTAGAACTACATTACTCCAACTTGATCTCCTCTTCCACTCTCATTCCAACCTCTATAAGGTCATAAATGCGGGACGCCATGTCCGCCGCCATAATCAACGGTATGAGCAAGAATGGGATATAACCAAATGTGACAGACGCCATCTCCTGAGCTATAGTCGACGTGGTCGTCGTTGGGGTAGTTATAACCGTGGATGCTCCGTAGATGAGTAACAGCACATAGATGGTGCGGCTATACTTCCAAGTGAGCGAGAAACAATTCAACAAGGTGGAGGGCTCCACGGGATGACCAACCGTTGTAAAGCCCTTGCATGCCGAGAAAGAACACGGGGAGTTGGAACACCCTGAGCCATTCATTGTCGATATGGGATAGTAAAAGTTATTGATGGCAACTCACACTTGCAGCACCGGGAAGCATTCAAACCACCCACAGTATCCAGAGACGCCCCCGACTAGTGTAACCGGTACATGAATCTGCATCAAGAATGAGTAAGCGTAAGACGAACAATGTGCTAGCAGACCAGGAAAAAGCAGAAATATAGCAAGTCGAGAGGAGATGTAAGAGGTGTTCGCGGGCGCGCAATGGGCATACCAGGATCAGTGACATGTAACTTGAATTCACGAGTAACGTACTCTCCCTGCGCGTCAATATTACCCCGTTAACTTCTATCAGTAATCTTTCGTTATGTACATAAGCACTTCTAATGATGTAAACAAATTGTCTTACCTTAATACCACGTCCGAATAGCGTTTTCGAGCGCGATGCGAAGGTCAACTGACCGCGTATCAGCTAATTTGTGGGCGACTCAACCTCCCGGATGTGTTCGCATTTCCAACATGATCAGAGAGTGAGAAATCGTCCGTGTGAAATCTGTTACTTCGCGCGTCGTGACATTGCTAAGTCCCGCGGTTTTACCCTCGGTCTGCCAATCCCTCAGCGTTGGAGGATCGTAACTCATACCCAGAACATACTGGAACCATGCCAAACATCGTGGCTTAGACAGGTTAGAGCGTCGGGCCTTGTTCTATGAGAAATGGGGAGTACCGAGCATGCCCTCGTCATCCAGTGGCTCAAATCAGATGCGTAGAAAGCTTAGACGAAACAAGGTATGTAGTATATCAATGCCTCGCATTCAAGGGCTGATTTACGCGTCTAGGGCGATCATGTTCTCAGCACTTTGAGTTGAGAAATGCGACTCACGACATGCTTATGGGCAGTGGTAACAAGGAACGCGCACGCATATATGCGGAACAAGAAGAGTTGGCATAAGTCATGCTAATGAACTGTGTATTCAATATTTAATGCTAAAATTACTTCATAGGAGGAAACCGAGAAACTCAAAGTGCGCATATAATATCGAGAGAGACGAACATCCGGGAACTGTCGCCAAACATGGGAACCTAATCACAAAAGCACTTGGATGAAGTTCGCAAGTCCCTAAACAGCGCATTTAAAGAGCTCAGAGAGCTCGTGATGACCTTGCCCCCAGGTTGGGCAACCAGTGCAAATCGCGAGCTAATAGCTGTATGTCACAGAGAACTCGGTCAGCGATTCCCAGAATTCACCGCGCCCTAAAAGAGTCACGTGTGAAATGCGATATCTCTGATTTTCTATCGTGTTCGGCGGGAGATGGCCTAAGGCAATATCTGGTGGTCGATACATTGACCGTGCACCTTCAGAAGGGCCGGCAGGAGCAAGTTTATAACACCACCATTGCATTACTTCAACTTAGTCTCCTCTTCCGCTCTGATTCCAATCTCGACAAGGTCAAAAACGCGGAATGACATGTCCACCGCCATAATCAACGGTATAAGCAAGAATGGGATATAACTTGATAATAATAAAATCCGCTGCTCAAATGTGACAGACGCGATCTTCTGAGCTATCGTCGATGCGGTCGTAGTTGGGGTTTGGAATATTACCGCGACGCACGGAAGAGTGGTTGTAGCCGTAGACGCTCCGTAGATGGTTAACAGCACATAGATGGTGCGGCTATCTATGCTTCCAAGTGAGCGAGAAACAATTCAACAGGGTGGAGGGCTCCACGGGATGACCAACCGTTGTAAAGCCCTCGCATGCCGAGGAAGAACACCGGGAGTTGGAACACCCTGAGCCATTTATTGTCAATGTGAATGGTACAAGTTATTTATGACAACTCACACTTCCAGCACCGTGAAGCATTTAAACCACAAAAAGTGATCGGTATTAGATCCAAAGTATCCAGAGACGCCCCCGACTAGTGGATCATTCGACATCTTGAGATAAAGGTGGGGCAGAGCTCGAATAAACAGAGGGACGAGCTTTGTGGGATACAGATGTTGGATATCGAGAAGTAGGGTGGCCGGTACATGAATCTGCATCAATAATGAGTAAGCGTAGGACGAACAATGCACCAGCAGACCAGGAAAAAGCAGAAATATAGCAAGTCGAGGGGACGAGATGTAAGAGGTGTACGTGGGCGCGCAATGGGCATACGTGTACTGGGTTTTTCGGACAAGATCATGTTTGAGTTCAACGTTCAACAGCCACAGCCACCATGTTAAACTTAAAGGCACTCGCGTTTTTCCTGAACCCCGTCCATTTGCGTCGCACTGATACATGAAAAGCAGTACATTAACTTATCACAACACCAATCTCTGGCCTCTGCCCATTAAAGGGAGGATGAGGGTTCTAACCTGGCCGCTTTGAACGTCGCAGATAACTACGTCCGCCCTGCCCTATGGGTCTTGCCGGTCGCAGGAAGACAGTCGCGGTTGCCCCGCTGACCGCCAAAACTCCCCCCGGAGTCAGGAATTGGCCTGACTCCACCATCATCCGAGGCATTCCTTCCACCGACGGTAATGCTGATGTAGCCTAGTTGACAAGACGTTCTACCGGGTTTGTCATCAAGAGCGGACGTGGTGAATGTTGGACCCGTACCGTTTTCGGATTTCCGGTTGCCGGCAAGCGGTTATGCCCTTAGCGCCGCCCCATTGCACCGCAAGCAGCCAATCGACCGAAATCCCAACGGGTGGGGATCGTGACCAGCAGTTGCACCCTGAGGAGTGAGCGATCACGCTACTGCTCCCCCTCGTGTTACACCGTCAGCGCTGCCGGATGCTGGTGTCGCATGTAACACTCCTCCAGAGAAGCGGGCAACACCAGTGCCCACCCTCCTTCTAGGTTGTGCAATGGCGCCTAAATAAGCAACGCGCTTGCCAGGGCCCATGATTTGTCGTCGGTAATTGGCGAATGCTAGAAAGGCAAAATATTAGCCAATTATCATGAAAATGCAGAAAGGTGGCCTATTAATGTCATGCATCACGCTCTCCTGGTCGTAATGGAGGCTGAACTGGGCAGAACGTCAGCAGAGAATATCAATAAATTAGAAAGGCGTACTTGTTTGGTGATCTTGAACGTTGACAAGCGCATCAACCCCTAGAGCCGCCCCATTGACACTGCAAACCGGCAGAGCGAACTCCCGCCTTTATGGAAAGAGTCGTCGCCTATAGTTGCACCCTGAGGAGTGAGCGATCACGCTGCTGCTCCCCCTCGTGTTACACCGTCAACGCTGCCGGATGCTGGTGTCGTATGTAACACTCCTCCAGAGAAGCGGACAACACCAGTGCCCACCCTCCTTCTGGGCTGTGCAATGGCGCCTAGATAGGTGCGTGCTTGTCCATCCCATGTGTTATTGCATCTGACAAATAGGTTTGTCAACGATGGACGTGTGGGCAATGATGAACAGAACGAACTCGCTACGCAGGCGATGAACGTCAGCAAGACGAAAGACACTTGGCGAGTGGCAGGCGAGTTGTGAAAAACGGTCGTGGATAGTGGAAGAGAAGAAAGATGGCTGACAATGTTGTTTGTTAGAGCGCCTCACGTGAAGATTGTCAGCCACTTTCGCGTTTTAAACAAAGGCTTACTTTTATAAACAAAAAATAAATGATCAGCATAGTCGTCGTCCACCTTCCTCATGCTTCGTTTGTGCTTTCACGAGGTCGAATCAAAAGCATTATCTAAGCGTGGAAACATGCACCCGCTCAGCCACAAAGCATACACTAGTTCCGGAGGATGAGAGACCTGCAGAGCAGAATCAATGAGAACTAATCGCGGCACTGCAGTGCTATTAATCTCTTACTACTTAAGGTAGTAATGGTGATCGACCAATTCGTAGTTTGTTTGTACTTGTCTGCCAAAGGCTTCGGCTTGAACTATGAGCGTTAAGAAAAGGTCAGCGTCATGATTTCAGGAGGGCCCAGCTGACAGTGATATAGTTCAAAGCTTGATCTTCTTGTCCGTGTTCGGTTCTCAAATCCACTTCCGGCACCGCCATGTCCCCCAAAATTGCTCGAAATTTCGACAAACCCGATGCGTTATGCGCGTCCTGAATTCCTCAATGCCATAGCCGAAGATACGCCCCTACCGATGATCGTAGACGCAGAACTCGGGATGCCATTGGATCTCGGTCAATGGGAATGTCTATGGGAGGAAGGCGCCGACGATTCAGGTACAGTATCAGTCCACCGCGTCCCTTTTGCGTTGGTCTAACATCTTTGCGTCGAAGCGCTGAATCCTGACCCGGAAAATTTGCCAAAGCTAGATCCCAAAGATGCATTTCTTCTTGGTGACCCATCTTCGTCGGCGACACCCTACGTCAATGGCCAGCTCGGCGCTTCGACGAGCATCACATCAATGTCGCTCACCCATGTACCATGGCTGCGCAAGACTGAATATATCAGTAGGGAAGGTGTACAGCGCTCTACCACTGTCCATGAAACGTCTGTCATTGCAGTTCGTGTTTGCGTTCATGCGTTGTTGAAATTACGTGTAGGAAACTCAATGTCACACCAACAATTGACGTGTCGCGTAATGCTCAACTAAAAGATATCGAGGCGTCATTCATCGCGTGCAACGAAACATTTGACTTCTCCGCCTTGCGCCATCCAACGAAGCCAGATGTCACGGCACTCGAGTCGTACGAGGTGCTACCAGACGCAGATATTTGGGCAAACCAGTACGACTTGTTCAGATTCTCAGAGCGGCCAGGAGAACGATCCGTTGATGTATGGTTGTGATTTTATCAGTAACTCCTTGCTCACTTCTATCAGGTGGATGATCCTCGCCTAGATTGTGCTATATTCAGACCTATGAAGACGGAACACGATTCATTCTTGGCCTATTACTTGACGCAAGATGATGACTCTGCGATAGGGTTCAAGGAAACAAGGGCGGGATTACTGCCTTATGAGATACCGGAAGAGCAACAGGCGCGTATGACTGGCAATATAGCTGCAGATGATTGATGAGAACGAGCAGGAGGCCGTGTTTCACTTTGTCCGCGATTACGAAACAGTCAAAGTCGAGCAAGAAGTACCAAACGAGTTTCTTCTTGTTCTGCATGATGGCGAGCTATTGGGCAAGTATGAAGACGGCGAAGACGCAAGCCATCCCACCAGAGCAAAAGGCGCATATTACAAAAACATTGAGCGCAAAATGCAACTGAAAAAGAAACGTGCTAATGTACGTCTCGCACTTTCACTGCACACTGGATGCTCAAGTTCCCGTTTCAGCAATATGAACAGTACGAAGATAAATGGGAAGTCATCCGCGTCTCGCATACAATTATGAGCAAAGAGGAAGAAGAAGAACGAGAGGAAGCATTGGCTGAGGTGACTGATCCTTTATACCTGCTTGGGCGCGTGGACGCGGATGCGGACGGAGAACTGGAAATGGAGGAACATGGCGTGTTCGGATAGAACGGATATTCCATACCCGCGATGGCATAGTTGCATGCTTCATATTTGCTCACTGTAATTTGGTCGACTTGTATACTGGCTATTCATATATCGTAGGTTTGAAGCAAGCATAATGAAACGAATTCGGTATGAAATACATGAAAACGAGATCTATGCTTCGTTCAATTCGCGTAGACGGCGGATGGTGCTGTTGGGGAAGCGTTCAAGCCCAAGCTACTGGATATGAGAATGGAACACACCTCCGTACGGTAGCAGCAGCTGTTGTCGAGACGGTCCATGCACCCCCGGCAATGACCTTTTTGCACGATCCACAACTCCAGATACCCACAGCCGTTCGCTTCACTGAATCCTACAAAGTCTTAATGAAAGCGTATTGAAGTATTCGAGATGTCACACCTTTCCGCAGAAGGTGCAAGTATATCTAGCGTGCTGCGACACTTCCATCTTTTTCACTTGTTTACGCAGGGAGGCACCATAACGAGTACCATATTTACCCGTTATGCCGACCTTCTTAGTGCGTTTTGTCTGGTGGAGCAGGTAATTAGCATCTCGGTCTTTGCGTATCGAGAGAACTATTCGCAGGGGTCACACATGTCGTGTATGCTACAGAAACTCACCATTGTAAAGTATAGCCTTGAAGAATGCGATGATGGCGAGGGGATTTGTCGTGATACTGTTGCGTGAGAACTAGCGACGCATTGTGCCGAAAAACTGTACAGTTGCTTCACATGCGTAATTAGCGCCGGCTAACGCCTCGCAAGCGGAATGTTGTAAATTAATTCGATACTGAACTGATGTTATAGATGTACAGAGTGAATGTATGTCATTTGGCTTAGAGGTCATGGATTGTTTTGCAATTGGGACAGCCTATCCTCGCTTCACGTCAGGTGGGCGGTAATTTTATGATTTTCGTCGCTCGGAAAAAAAACTGGAGTGGAATTACCTCCAAAAGGGTCAATGGGTGCGATTACTAGCTTGGGCTGTTATATTTGGCGAACGCTTGTCTCTTTCTACAATGAAAGTATGATGCACCCTTTGTCATCGTCGTTGGGCAGACATGCACAATATTTGTAAGGCTGTGTGTATCATTTAAGTAGTTGCTTACATTCCTTGCTCGACCCCCATGAAATGCCTGTGGCTTATCGATGATGATGTAAAGAGGCTAGAATGTGGCGTAGGAGTATAGACCTGGGCGGACGGGGATGCAGAGAAATTGTGCGAGCAACTCGTGGACGCGGAGACGGATTAAACCACGAAGCGGGTCGTGGCGGAACCGAACTTGGTGTTGCATGGGAGAAGTATCTTTAAGATACTCAATTCCCATCCTGGCAGACTACTTGTGCGGGGTAGGTTACATACAAAAAAATATACACTGCACCAGTAAAAGGTTCTTATAGAGTTTTAGATTCCAAGACCACCTGTGACTTCTAACGTGTGTCCAGACACGTACGAAGCAAGCGGTGAGGCTAAACTGTAAGGACCAGTCAATGACAGCCCGACGGGTAAGTAAAGATCGTACAACAAGACAGCACCGGCAGCTTCGTCTGGTGTGCCTCTCCTTTGAAGAGGAATGTGTGAATACGCTTCTCCATTACGGCTCCCAGCTTGACGGCTTCCTCCAGGTATACCAAGTGCAACCTTCTTTCCATCATATTCCATCACAGCGCCTTCTTCCTTCACTGCTGTCAACCTGGCACCAGTAAAATTCGCAAGCGGTGGTCAATTATAAGCTTACCTTGTTTGAATAGTACCGAACGCAACTGTATTAGCGCGAACGCCAAATGAACCCCACTCTTTTGCGATTGTCTTTGTCAAGCCAACTACAGCCGACTTCGCTGCAGCGTAATTTGCTTGTCCCACATTCCCATGGAGACCTGAAGTTGACGAAACATTAACAATCGATCGGTTTTCGCCATCCTTGTCCTAGCCTAGGTGAACAATGGAAGCCATCGGACGTTTTATGCCGACATACTTTAATGCGGAAATATGGAGCTGCTTGACGGACAAGCCGGAAGGGCGCGCGAAGATGAACGTTGATGATGATATCAAAAGTATCATCTGGCATTGTGTGTAACATCTTATCAAATGTGAACCCAGCTGAATTGTCGTGTCACCTTGGGAGAGGGGTAACATGAACAAGTCACTGACCATTATTTACGATGTGGTTGATTTTTCCATATGTTCTGGGATCGCGTTGATTGCTGTACCACAAGAAAGACACGTAATAGAACACATACTTAATAGTAGCATCTACTATTTTCTTTGGAAAATCGTCTGCGCCAACATCGCCGGAGATGCCGATCACATCGCCTCCGACTGACTTGATTTCGGTGACAACCTCATCAAGCCGTTCCTGGTCGATGCTGAACATGATTGTAATTCTTGTCGGGAGTCATAAACTTACTTACTCGCTAACGACAACCTTCGCACCCTCTTTCGCAAACAGCAGGGCCGTCGCCTTGCCAATACCCTGCGTACGACAGATTGTCAGTATATCAATTTCCGGAAGTAAAGCGCGTGTACAAACCTGTCCTGCACCTTAGGATTAACGGGCAGAAGTTAGTATTAAGAACACGGGCCTGCACCGGAAGACGCGCACCCGTAATGATGGCCACTTCTCCGTCTAATAATCCTCGGCCATATCTGTTGGTGAGATGTCCAGCGACTTGAGAGAGACGGCTGGCCATAAGTACAAGGCTGGCAAGGCGGGGATAACCGGAGACGGGCGAAAGCCGACAGCGACGGCAAGTTTGAAATTGACCGTACTCGTGACGCTATATGGCATGTCGCTTTTAGTTTTTTTGGATGTCATGGGGTCAGTTTTGCATTTTGTGATGCGGCTCGAGGGTGGTTCCAGGACTCAATGTCTGCAGCGAACGAGTAGCTGATGGAGAAGTCCATTCGGACAAGGGTTTCTTGTAGTTTGAGTTTGATATTGTGAGGATGGTGTTGGCACAGGGGAGCAACATGTGGTCTCATTACACAGTATGGGAGGCAGCAAGGTAATCTAAAGAGATCAAAATCCGTCCGCCTTTCCACCATATCTTGATGGCAGCTGGGTCGCATCAATATCTGGTGATAAGGCTTGGGAAACAGCCTGCTGGCCAGAGCCAACGACCGACATCTTTGCTAAAGTCTTTGCGGAAATGAGCGGTTTCATTGCCCAGAACACCCAATTCAAAATGGTTGGAACGTTGATAAAGAACTTCTTATACTACGGAAAATACTCATTAAACTGATGCTTTGCTGCTGATAGCACTCACCAGGAGTTCTGGATAATGATTTGCAAATATGCTAGTCGCCTCCGATGCTGCAGATTTCGAATTCGCGTCTCGACCAGTGAGGCCAACACCGTCGTAGTCTGTCATTTCTATCGGCACTACTGACAAAAATGAAGCTGCGTCATGATCATACCATGGACTTGGATAGTTTGATCTACGTTGTCGAAGTCGAGTAGTAGAATGCTCTTCTCTTGAAGAGCGACACGCCATCTATGGCGGGTCAGTGCATTTCGCAGCGTGTCGTCTGCAACAAGTACCGCAAAAATCGTTGAACATCCCCAAATACCGCCTTCAAGTCCTTATTAGCACCATAAAGGTTGTACCTATTCGTTACAATCGTAAGCATGTACCCGATATTGTGACAAATGACTGACACTATTGGCCTGCCTTCTTTGTCCCTACCGTAAATATGGCCCAGCTGGCCAAAGATATCTTGCGGGAACTCTTCTTTCATGATGACATCTATATCGAAAGTTTTTCTCCACCTGAGGGTGGATATGAACATATCTCGCGCATCGGGAATACTCAAGTTTCTAAACAATGTGACGTTGACGCTTTGATGAATTTCAATTCGCAAGCATGTTGTACTCACCTCGCACGAAGAAATTTCATTAAAACGACACTTACCCTCGCATCGCGATTGGGATGATGAGGGTCAATGTTCACACCCCAGAGCAAAAATTGAGCCCCAGCCGCTAGAGGATCCTCACATGCATCCTGAAGCATAGTCGGCAACTCTTTCTATAAATGTATTTCAAGTACGCAAATATGCCTGGTAAACATAACGCACTCTGAATGCTTTCAATGCCTCCCATTCTTCAGATGTGAATTTTTGTGTAAGCGTATTCTGCGGTTCGGGTTCTTCTGCTGTGATCTCAGCATTGGACGTTGCAGTTGTCCCTCCTGTCGTCGTTTCATGAGGATCGGAGTGTGACAACTGTTGGTCGGGCATAGTAAGCTCAATCATCGCTTGCGTCTCGGGAAGAGCAGGAGTGGAAGTCGCTTGCGCCATTCTATAAGCGCTTGCTCTACAACAGTTGTAGAGGACCGTGACACAAATGCTCAGATGCTGTAACACAATATTTAGCTTTCCATGAGTGACTTGTTGACCGCCTGCATGGTGTGAACGTTCTATCAAGTGCATAGTGAATTCCTCTCATCGAGTGGGCTACCGTAATTAATTGTCCTCTTCTACGCAAATATACAGTAGTAATGATGCAGGTGGTATGATGCGACTAGGATAATGAAGAATGGCCGATTCAATGGTGGAATAAACGGCTATACATATTAACGATATATGTCCCAGTTCATGAATTGTCAGAATTCTAACTGGCAATTGCAGGTGCAGCAACGGCTGCGGTGCCTTCATCTAAGGATACAGTTCTTGTAGGCGGAGAGCCAACAGACGGCGGTGGTGATGGGTAGGATTCAACAGGAGATGCTATGCGCTTGACGTCTTTGCTAACCGGGCGTCGGAATTTATGCAATGGGAATGTAGTATCGGTCTTCAGTCCGGCGGAAGTCGGGTGCACAAAGTTATTGGTGGATGGGTGGTATAGGGAGACTGCAGCTAATGATGGGGTACGACCCCTTTCATATGCGGACGCAGAAGCAAGACCTGTACCCGATGCTTCGGCTGCAATTACACCATTCTGGTCGTGCAGATTCAGTGACGGAGGGGGGGAACTTGTTCCGGACATCATTCGACTATCCTCCTTAGTAGTCGGTAGCATGAGCCCACGAGTAGCTTCCACACGTCTCATCTTTTGTTCTCCTTTCTCGACGTCCGATTTGGACTGGTTGTACATATATAGACCAGCGAACGTCATCATTATCCCAATCCCCTGGATTGGGTGGATGGGCTGCTGGAACCAAATGATAGCCATGCAAATGACAACGACACGTTTTATGAGGGATGCAATGGAATAAGTAACAGGAGATGTTGATGATAGGATGACGAATGCGATGATATTTTGGGCAAAATGAACTGTGCCGTTCATGAAGAAGTAGTACAGCACCGAGTGGGTCGCTCCGCGTTCGATCTTTGATAAATTGTATTCAGGATGGAAGGAACCAGAAATGAAAATGGGTAGGTCGTAGTAGAGCCACATGGGAATCATTAGCAAGAAGGCCATGCCAGATGAATATAGGAGAAGATTCAGCTTGTCTAATTTGTGGGATGTGCCTGTTGTCGAGGAACCGCTTGTATTTGACGGCATGATCTTTTTGAAAAAAATGTTGGAACTAACAAAGACGAGAGCGGATCCAAAGGCACAGAGGAGACCGATTGCATTTGACGCTGAGACGTCGAACGAGCAGGCAAGCATGACACCAAATGTCAATGGCAATAGAGAGATGTAAGTCTTGCTACTATAACTGACTCCGAATAGGAGAGCGTAGGCGGCGACGGTGAACAAAGGCGATAACGCCTGAATGAAAAGGTCAATAACTCTCTGTTGAAAAGATAGAAAAACTACCTTAATTGTGTGCACAGTGCTGACTGGTATCCTCGATATCGCCATGCTGGAGAACATGTGTCCTCCTACTTGGAACATCCCCATTGGTAATGTAGTCTTGAGAATAGCTTTCGACGGCGCCCTTAATCTAGTGAAGCGAATCACCGGGGACATTAAAAGTAGACAGTATAGGGCAACGAAGCCAAATTGAACAAAAGTCAAAGTAACCGGATAACGAAACTGGTTCAATATTGCTTTACCAGTATTTGAGGACAACGCAGAGCTGGAATACCATAATGCGCATAGCAGTACGAAAGTGGTGGCCGACTGGGACGACTGCGATGGGGATGGGGATGACAGTTCCCTGGAATGGGCGGCCAAGTTGGTATGTGGGCGGGATTGAATGAGGCGTGCTATGCGTATGCCAATTTCTGCGAAGAAGATACGGAGGATGGACAGGCTGTCGCTCTTTGCAAATTGATCTTGCGTGTTTGTGTAAAGTGGGAGGATATTGGTATTTGTTCCCAAGTCCTTTAGTGAGAAGCGTTGCTTCTCACTGTTGCGAGGGGTGTACGCCAATATTTGAGGACGCATACGGTTGTTCTGCATGTTTGATACTCAAACGTCCTCGTCTGTGCATACAAGCCGAGTAAAGGAGATGGTAAAGCCAGCTGTGCTGGTCGTCACAATAACGGCAAACAGCGATAGTCAGCAGGATTTGAACAAGTTGTACTGAATACATATAAGCAGAGTACGTAGTTTACGTTCAGAGAATGGCATCACTGGTATCACCATTTTTATTCAACGTCGCTTAAATACACCGGTAATAGTAATAGGCTACTGAAGCCCTGGTCCTGAGGCCTGAGCGTGACCCAACAAGTAAATTTCTCACGGTCTGAAAGAGGTTATCGTCGTCAACGCAAACGACATTCTCAAGGCTCCTCAAGACTACTTTAACGCAGTATGGTACGTATTATGCTTTGTGAACCTCTACATCCATACGGAAAACGTACTCTATCGTTGGCTCGCATAGCGATTTCGGTGGATGCGCGAGTTGATGCATGGATGACCCTCGGTGGTATGGGTAGTTCGATATGAGGTTAACGCTATTCTGCTAGGCCCGGGGACCCAAAAAACACTTGAAGCGCTTGAACGCGCCATCATCGTGGATGCTTGACAAGCTGAGCGGTACCTACGTAGGTGAAAACTTTCTTCCATGAAGAAAACACGCTTCAATGTGCACCTGTCTTACAGGCACCTCGCCCTTCTCCTGGACCTCACAAGCTTCGAGAGTCTCTTCCTCTTACCGTTTTCCTGAGAAATAGGCTAAAGTATGCGCTGACTGGTCACGAAGTCACCTCCATCGTCGCACAGCGACTCATCAAAATCGACGGCAAGGTCCGCACGGATCCCACATACCCTGCCGGTTTCATGGGTTAGCAGCATGTATGACGCCTTTTGCTTGATCATTGACCAGATATAGACGTCATTTCCATCGAAAAGTCTGACGAATACTTCCGCCTTCTGTACGACGTCAAGGGTCGTTTCACTATTCATCGTATCACTCGCGAGGAAGCCTCCTACAAACTTCTGAAAGTTCGCAGGGTCGCTATCGGTGCTCGTGGAGTCCCACACATCGTCACTCACGATGGCCGAACCATCCGCTACCCTGATCCCCTGATTAAGGTGAACGACACCGTCAAGTTTGATATTGAACAAAACAAAATCACGGACTTTGTTAAATTCGACACTGGTAACATTGTCATAGTTACTGGCGGACGCAACATGGGAAGAGCTGGAGTTATTGTTCACAAGGAGAGACATATTGGTGGTTTTGATATCGTCCACGTGAAGGATTCGTTGGACAGGACATTTGCTACTCGGTACGCCAGTTGCTGATAATCCCGAACTGCTCTTATTTTGCATAGGATAACTAACATTTTTGTCATTGGCGAGGGCATCAAACCCTGGATATCATTGCCCAAGGGCAAGGGTATTAAGCTCACCATCTCGGAGGAGCGTGACATCAGGAGAAAGCGACTTACCGAGCAGTAGATTATGTCCAATCTTACGCCAGTATTCTATTTACTTTGTCATCCCAAGTGTATGCAAAAGAATACGCCTATGCACTGATAAAGTAATGCACAAGAAACATGTGCATGAGCTACCAATAATCCATGTGTCTGTAGGGTATGACTATGTCATTCCCTTTTTTTCTCCTTTCAACTTCCCATTTTGAAATCCATTTATCCATTTTGCGCCTCGAAGATTCATTACCTACGTTCACAGTCGCAATCATCCTAATCCAGTCAAAAGACATGGCAAAACAAGTGAGTTCGAAGAAAGAAGAATGTTCAGAGTAGGGCACAGGATATATTTGCAAAGATTTCGTTGACTGCCGGGAAGGATGAAGGTCGAGATAGCTATATTTACAGTGTGGAATCCGAGATAAAATTGTCGCAATAGATGGCATTTGGTCAGTGCCAGCTGCTTGTGCATACCTACAAAAACCATAGAATCAATCCATAATAGAGATGCACAACTGTCCGCGACTTACGTCCAACCTGTAGGTCGGAATCCGACTACGCTTTCAAACTGACACTGGAACTTCTGGAAGTAAGTTTTCAGCCTGTCAGAAGTGATCATGGCAAGCGGCAGCAGATGGACATTAGCCGCGAGTGGATCAGATGTGAATAGATCATTCAGTTCGTCATCTTCTTGACATCGTAAAAGGGCGGCTTTGCGTGTATCGCAATAGACCTTGCTTTGCAAAGCATGCGCAATGGCTGGTGCATTGCGGTTACTCGCATTCAGCCATAAATTCAAAATACGCACCTTTAAGAACGCGTTCCTTGCCAACTGAATATGTACTATTGATTATGTCATTGACGAATGGAAAATATATGTGATGAAATAACACACCCGACGACAAACAATGTACGGAGACTCTTCGCCGTCGGGTTCTCTTGCTTGATTACCCATGTATCAAATGCAGACTTGTGTGTGTTCAATGTCCCTTGCGAAATCCGCTTCGCCAATTCTGCGCAAGCCGATATTACCAAAGACTGAGGGGGAAAGGTGTACTTCGGATCCAGATATGTCGTGTCAAGGTATACATGATCGACTCGCTTCCCCTGAACGGCAGGATGAAGTACATGTCTTGGAGAGGCGCGGAAGTCCCCACAGTGGAGGTATCTAAAAGTTCTCATAGTACCGACATAGGGTGACTTGTATTTGCTATCTCCAGCATCAACCGTTTGTGGTCCTTCGAAGAAGAATAAACAAGAACCAGGACAGTGATTCGCCTCTATGAGCGTTACGGAGACGCCACCAGTGTCAGGAATAATGGTCGGAACATCCATAGGTAATGGATGCACCCATTTCTTGTCGACTGAGAGCATATGAATAATGAGATTAGCAGTTCCTTCTGAGCAGTAGATGAAACCGTTCTTCCAGGAGGAGGATAAATTTGTATAATGATCTGCATGTGCATGTCTGGTTCAATGATAAGGTGTGAGGGACCGTACAGAGCGTGGTGACGCACGTTAAGAAATAAGCAGTGACATTGGGAATTTTCCCGTAGCGAAAGGCGTCCACAGCAATAGGCATACCTTGCAGTACCTTGTAGAACGGTGCTTTGCGCCTATTGTTTCTTGTCGGCCTAATGTTTCTGTCCTCCGTTTTTGATGCTTCTTTCCAAGATTCATTTTCTCTAAATGATGATGATGACATGAGGACCGAAAATGCGTTTTGAGAACCACAAGCGTTGGACACCAATCTTGATAAAGGAGGTTTCATTTCTGCGCCAGCACTGTCCAACTCTGGTAGATGGGCATCGTCCTCAACATATTCGTCGTCCTCTTCTCTGACGGATGATATATTTGCCATTTCGTCATCACCAGTGCCCCAGCCGTCCATTTCCATTGCCAGATCTAAAGGGGCAGATCTCGGCGAGTCTGTGTATAATTCAACATGTTGTAATTTGGCATTTGGAATCTCGTCGTCAATGTCAGTGAGATTAGGTTTCCGAGGTTCGAGTAAAGTAGGGTATCCGAATGACGGATACAATTGCTTGTTAGGACTGGTGTGGGGAAGCGGTCCATCAACTATTTCTACCTCGTCCTCGTCCGAATCGACGACAATAATTTCTGTGCCAGGATTCGTCGAGAGTGGGGGTGCACCTGTTTGCTTTTGCCTATCATTCCCGTTGAAAAAGCGATGGAGGGTTGCCACGGATGATCCTGCATTTGTCTTGAGTTTCTTTGCTGGTGGCATGGGGCATCAGCATCACGTGTTGACTATGTTCAATATATGTTTCGTCATGATGGAATATAAACATCTGCGATAACGGACCTTTCATACATCATGAGTGCTGCTCCTGAATCTGATAACCACAGTTCTTCCATCCTTCATCGAACACCGTGGAGGCTACCGGTCGCTGTCCGTGGGCAAGGAATATATTACGATCTAGAGGGCGGTCAGAGGATCATCGATGGTGTTGGAGGCGCTGCCGTGGCATGCATTGGCAACGGCCATCCCAAGGTCGTTCAGGCTATGAAGGACCAAATCGATAAAGTCGCGTGTATGGAAAGATCCTCGCGATTACAATCGTGTTACTAAAAATCCGGACAGATACTTATAATATGCAGCTCTCGAATGAGCCGGCGGAAAAATTGGCTAGGAGCCTGGTTGATAGTAGCAACGGTGCCTTTGGATTGTGTGTGTTCGTGGCGGGAGGTGAACGTTTGAACATTCATACGCCCACCAATCAAATCAATCAAATAGCTAACTGAGATGATAGGTTCCGAGGCTATGGAGGGTATCACCAAACTTGGTCGACAGGTATAGTTTTAGTATCTTGCCAATAAAGATTTTTCAATACATGTTTTTGCAGTACTACAATGAGATTGGGCAGCCCCAGCGCACGAATTACATAGCTCGCAAGTTATCTTTCCACGGCAACACTCTGGGGACCCTTTCACTGGCGTACCACCCCGCTCGACGTGCTCCATACTTGGCAATCATGAATACTGTCAATTTCCATCACGTTTCGCCCGCATACGCAAAACGGTTTCAACGTCCAAACGAGACGGAAGAACAATATGTGGAACGCCTCAGGCAAGAACTGGAGGACAAGTTTCTTGAATTAGGCCCAGACACCGTTATTGGATGTTCGTTGACTCAGCTTCAAGTGACAGCTATGCTTTTCGCTAACCTGTGGTCGTAGTTGTAGCAGAGACTGTTGTGGGGGCTGCAACTGGCGCTGTACCAGCGCCCAGGGGTTATTTCAAAGGTGAAAGCACTTATACGCCATTGCAAACTTTCTGAAATCGAGCTAAAGCTATGAAGTCTGTCTGCGACAAGTATGGAGCACTATTCATTTTGGATGAGGCGAGTTACAAGACTGTTCCCATTCGCTTTCGCTGACTTTTGATTATAGGTCATGAGTGGCATGGGTCGTAGGTATCTCAATTGTCTTTGCCTTGTGATATAAATCATGCATAGGTATGGGTACCTTGCACGCCTGGGAATCGTTCGGAGATGGAGTATCGGTGGGTTATCACGAGCCCACTACTACATCCCGATTAACTTCGCTCTGTAGCCTGATATTGAAGCCGTTGCCAAAGGACTTGGAGGAGGGTGAGTCGGGATACTGGCTTGTGTTGTCAGCAAAAGCTTCCTCCATGCAGTTATGCCCCGATCGGAGCTATCCTAATGTCCGAAAAGGTGGTTAAAGGCATTGGCGGCAAATCGGCTTTCTGGCCGCATGGCCACACTTATCAGGCAAGCAGCATGAAATTTAAAAGACGCACCTTTCCAGTGAACTTGTGATCTAGGCACATCCAGTGAGCTGTGCCGCAGCTCTCGCAGTGCAGGAGGTCATCAGGTCTGAAAATTTATTGGAGAATATTCGCAAGCAAGGAGCCTACTTGGGTAAAACTGGATTTTCTGTCAACAGTACTCTGATAAACTTGCCTCTAGGGCACCTGTTACAGGAGAAATTACGTGGGCCAAATGCATTGGCTGCGCCGTTTACATTCGATATCCGAGGTGGCGGCGGGTTTTGGGGGGTCGAATTCGACGTTGATGTACCGGAGGCTACACGGCTGGATTTGAATGGCGGCCATTTTGCCATACTCGTTCAGGGACGGGCGCTGAAAAATGGGCTGATTGTAATGGGCTTCAGTGGGGGCGCGAATCTGGAAGGAACGAAAGGCGAGCATATAATATTTGCTCCAGCGTTCAATATCACCAAAGAAGAAGTGGAAGTGATTGTGGGCACGTTTGTGCAGAGTGTCGAGGAGATTATCGAGGAGCATAGGATTCGTGTAGAGATCTGACCGGCACTCGGGAATGCGCACGGATTCGTTGCTTATATAAGTCAAGATTGGTGTCGCAAGAACGTCCTTCCTTCTTCCAGTATCGCAGGCTAGACGTCTGTAATCCCCTCGCCCTGATTCAGAGCCTACCGTCCGCTATCGATGGCTTGGGGCATGCACTAAATGGACTTACAACCATCACATCCACAGGAAGCCACGAGCAGCTCAGGTCCATCTGTATCAAACACCCAGCTTGACTCGTCCACTGCAACATCATCTTTTGAATCGAAGAGCTTGCGTTCAAGCGCAAGAGTGAGAGCGGCAAAGCAGAACACCAAACACAAAGGCAAAGGCAAAGAACGTGATTTATTCATCTCAGAACAACCCTCTGCGCCAACCCCGTCCGAGCCATCCACCTCACGAGTCACCCGTTCAAGCAGCAATTCAACCAGAGCAACCCGCTCTAAAGATTCGACGTCTGGGAAATCAAAGTCCAAGGAAGAAACTCCTCCACGTGCTAATAAGAGGTGCGTCATAGCCCTTCTGTCACTCTCACCAGCCTCTTATCTCCGATAAAGAGCCCGTCGGAACCCGCCCACTCAATCGGCTGGCTTGACCATTAACGAAGTACCCAAAGACATTAAAGGAAAGAAACGCGCGGCCCCAGAACAGAGTTCTGGTGACGAAGAAGCCTCAGGACCATCTACCAAACGACCTAGAACTTCATACACTCTACGATCAACAACTGCACCCTCCGAATCATCAAACATGAATCGCAAAACACGGTTTGTTTCCGTAATGCTTGCTGCTCATCGGAATGCCAATTATGCATGTCTAGTTCCACCGCCATCAAGGGGAAGTCGCCAGCGAAAACCAAGATCATTGCCAGCACATCTAGAATTCCCAATGAAGATTTAGAGATGCTTGATGCAGAGTATAGAAACGAGGAACCGAATGAAAAGTCATTGCCAGATACGGCAGCGAAGCAAAGCCATGAAGAAATTTCTGGAAACAATGCTCACGATGAAATTGATCATGGAGCAGAAGAGCCTGGTCCCGCTAATGAAGACGCAGAGGATGACGATAGCGGAGATGCCGAGAACAGAAATGACCCTGACCCATCAAACTCAAATGCAGGAGGCGCCAATCATGGTGCTTTTGATGAGGCGGCGGCGGCTATGGCCATTTTTGGTGATTACCGTCATATTGGTTCTTATATGTTATCGCAGTCTTCTCGACTGAAGACTTTGTTGAATAACATCAAGAGCACTGCGGAACCCACAGCACGGCTTCTCGCTTTACAGGAGCTGAGTGAACTGCTTAGTATCAGCACTGAAGACACTTTGGCAGGCTCCTTCCAGGTAGAGTCATATGTGAGAGAGTTTGTCAGAATTCTAGGAGGACAGGGCGCAGAAGATGATGAAGACGAGGATATCGATCAAGAGATGCACGTTCAGGACGAGGATGCAGCCTTGGCAGTGGCCCTGGCCATGAGTGGTGGTGGGTTCCAAGGTGACGAGAACCTTGAAGCACAGGTTCTTGCGTGTCGGTGTCTCGCAAATCTCATGGAAGCTCTTCCGGGCGTGGCGCATACCGTTGTGTATCACGGGGCTATCCCAGTTCTGTGCAGCAAGTTAATTGAAATTGCATACATCGATCTCGCCGAGCAAACACTCAGTGTAAGCAACATTGCATGCGATTCGCTCGTTTCCTGGTCTCACTATAAAATATAGACATTAGAGAAAATCTCAGAGGAGTATCCTAGTGCCATCGTCCGCGAAGGCGGATTGGCTGCTCTATTGAATTATCTCGATTTCTTTTCTATCGCAGTCCAGCGTACGGCCATACAAGCTGCAGCAAACTGCTGTCGCAATGTGTCAACGGAATATTTCCCAATGGTTCGGGGCGTCTGGCCGATAATTCGAAACTGTCTATCATATCCAGATCAACGCCTCGTCGAGTTTGCCTGTCTTTGCGTTATCCGCGTCATCGATTCCTATAATCGCTCATCAGTTGAAAATTTGGAAGCTCTCGTTGACATTGACTTGATCAAGGGCGTCAATCAACTGTTGCTGCCCGCGGGTGGTTCGCCTCTCGTCGCTACCAATACGTTTACGCTGTTATTGCGAGCCCTCGCAACCTGCGCGAGGGCCAGTCCAAAGATAACGTTGACCCTGCTCGAAGCCGATATTGTCGATATTATATATCAAATCCTCACTGGCGTCTTGCCATCTGCTGACGTTGGAGATGATTGGAATGACGAAGGGGAAAGCCAGGGTTTTGGTGGGGGAATTGCGGATATGACAGTGATGGAGAATCTCGGACATCGACCAAAAGAGCAAATCGATGAAACGCTGGGCCTCATATCAGAGCTCATGCCGCCGTTGCCGAAAGGTAGGTTTGGATTGTCCATTTTGGTGTAGTTTGTTCACTTAATCTCAGATGGTGTTTTTGATCACAAAGCATACACTGAGAAATCTTTAGCACGTCTCGTCAAGGCCAGAGCCCGGGCAGAGAGGGCAGCAGCACGTCAGGCAGCGAATACCAATGTTGCTCCTGTGTCACAACAATCGCTCCCGGACGCTGGGCCATCAACACCAGCCGATGGTCCATCTCCAGAATCGACCACACTTGATAGTGGAGCTCAGGAACCCGATGAGCTCCGTGTAGCAGAGGCAAAGAAGGAAACGCCTCCTGATAGGACCGAATTACTGCGCTCTAAACCTCAGGCAGTCGGCAGGTTCATGCAATTAACCGTCCCAGTTTTGATAGACGTATACGCAGCAAGTGTATATGCTCCTGTCCGGATAAAGACTTTGAGCGCAATACTGAAAGCCGTCAGTTTTCTCGATGCAGACGGACTCAAACGTGTCTTAATTGTACGTTCTTTCCGCGACAGACTTAGAACGTATACTCATCTCTCGTATAGTCCGTTCCTGTTGCTAGTTTCGCCGCCTCCGTCTTATCGTCGAAAGACCACCCTTCACTCGTGATTAGCATCTTGCAGCTGGTTGATCTTCTTCTGGGAAAGCTACTGCAGTTGTATAAACCAACGTTCCGACGAGAAGGGGTATTTCACGAGATTGATAATTTGGCAGCTCGGTCTTTGACCCAGTCGAAATCAAAGGATAAGGACAAGGATTCACCTTCGGCTCCAGACTCGGGAACCGTCACGCCCGCCCCAGCAATACACCCCTCAACAATTCCAGGGTACAGAAAACTCACTTCTTTGTCTTTGGAGCCCGAGGATGCAATAACACTGCGTGCACGTGTGATACAATTCAGGTACCTTAAGATTGACGAAGAAAAGGATGAAGATGACGCATTTGGCATTCTTCGTCGCCTTAACGAGCGCATCTCTTTACCCAGCGCTACTGAAAAGGAGTTAAGCGAAGTATTGCGGGAATTAGCTGATCTCTTTGCCTCTCCTCACACATCCGTGTCAAGCTTCGAATTGATGCAAAGCGGCGTTGTCGACGGTTTACTGAAGTTATCGACCGATCAAGGTAGAGCGAGTAGGTGTCGAGTTCATCGTTTTCTCCGCACGCACTGACTACTTTTCTAGTTCCGACTCACCGACGCAAGGAGCTTCTTCTCAACGCTTTTGCCTCACGTAAGACAAAGCATCTGAGTGGCGGACAAACTCCATATACCACCTTGGTAAAGAAATTGCAAGAAAGTCTCACAAAGATGGAGTCCTTCGACGTGGTGACAGTTGCCCAAAACATGGATGGTAAGTGAATGTTTCTGCAAGGTGTTCACTCTTGCTAGACGGTCTTGTAAGATTCTAAACGTAGCTCGCCATCATTACTAGCTCGTCAGCTTCGACTAAGGTTACAAGCCGATGAAAATTCTGACATTCCTCGCAACCTCCATAATGTCGTGGTGTCGATACACGCAATTGCCACGTTCCAGGCACTACATGATTATCTGAGACCGCGCGTCGCAGGATTGATCGGGGGAAGTTCACGTCTTTCTGGGATGCTCGCCGCTTTTGCTGCGGCTGGACTAGCAGGTCCATTGTCTGCAAACAATGTTGACAATTCGTCCTCTAAAAATTCGGGGGTCTCTGCACCTGCTGGGGCGCCGTCTGGAACACAGACAGTGAATGATGGCCCTCGGCGAAGCCGGCGCCTCAGTGCCAAGATTTCAAGTGGTGCAGGGGATAAAGGTGATGACGAAGGACCGTCGAGTGAATCTAATGCTGCGGAAAGTTCCGCACAAGCTGGTGGATCCACCGCAGAATCTGGCCCCGGTGAAGCATTATACGCGGAATTCACTGACGAGGAGGAAGTTGATGCAGACGTCTTTGACGAGGAAGTCGAACAGGATCAGTCGTCAGGCGACAAGACAGTTACAGTATCAGTGGCTGAAGGTATATCCACCAACGAAGGACCGCAGTCATAACTGACAACGTTTCAGATGGCTCTAAAGTCGAGGCTCAGACTCCTGATGGAACTCGAATTGCTACACCAAATTCATCTTCATCCAAGGGTGTTTGGACGCAACCCCCTCGCGGCGCACAATCCATGAAAGCGTCATATGCGGCAGCTCTCAAAGCGAAACCAACTGATTGGCATCTTGAGTTTTCCATGGATGATCACATATTACCATTGGACCTGACAATATACGGAGCAATCCACCAACATGAAACACGGAAGAAGAGCGGAGCCCATCCAAGCATGTTCTGGCAAGGTATGTATACTGTCAAGTTCAGAAAGGTCGCTGGCCCAGCAACAGTCGAATGTAAGTAACAAACATAATCACAAATCACTTTTAACACCATTATCCAGATGGTGCGGAGAATGGGTCCAAGGTTCGCTCTCCAAGCCCATCTTTGTCTTCCTTGCCAGAAGACGCTCCTCATGCAAAAATTTTGCGCCTTCTGCGAGTCCTGCACCAGCTGAACATAAATGAAGTTGAACGAGCAGCATTCGCTGGCGAGAAAAGGAATCTACCAGAATCAGCCTTCATCAATAACAAATTAACGGCAAAACTTACGCGACAGCTCGAGGAGCCGATGATTGTTGCCAGGTAAGTTGCCAACTTGGTGTTCAATTTGAGGCTGAAAAGGCGCTTCAAGTTCTTGTCTGCCAGATTGGGCGCTAGATCTTCCGCAACACTTCCCTTTCCTGTTTCCATTTGCCACCCGTTACAACTTTTTGCAGTCCACGTCTTTTGGATATGCACGACTCATCCTGAAATGGCAAAGCCAACAAGGTCGCGGTCAAGATACTTCACGAAGGGATGAAGGCATAGGCTTCCTCGGACGTCTACAGCGTCAGAAAGTTCGGATATCACGGAAGCACATATTGGAATCTGCAGTCAAGGTCTTCGAGCTTTACGGCTCCTCCTCTTCGATCTTAGAGGTCGAATACTTTGAAGAAGTCGGCACCGGCTTGGGACCTACTCTGGAATTCTACTCTTTGGTATCGAAAGAGTTTGCGAGAAAAGACCTCAAGATCTGGAGAGATGTGGATCCTCATGGGACTAGTCCTTATGTGCACCATCCACAAGGTTTATTCCCATCACCGATCAGTCCCGAAGATGTTGCCAACGATGGCGGACAGTAAGTCTAATTGATGAAAATAATACCGAGTCTTAACGCTTTCGCGTAGAAAAAGGACTCATGTTCTCCGTGTCATTGGTCAATTTGTCGCAAAGGCTTTATTAGACTCTCGAATTATTGACTTGAATTTCAACAAGATTTTTCTCAAGCATATACTCGGAGAGGAGGTTCCACTGACTATTGCGTCATTGAAGGTAGCAATCGCGGGTTACATGGCAGAGTTGTGACTAATGCTAACCCAGCTCGTTGACATTGACCTTGCAAATTCCCTGGCAAAACTGCAAAGTATGGCTGCTGGACAAAATTCAAACGACAAGGTGTGTTCAGTTGCCTGGTTCTTCTCTTCCGTCGATTTTTATAAGAATCATCAGCTTGCTCGAAAAATTGCGTTGGTTGAGGCTGGGCGCATAGAAGATTTAGCACTTGATTTCACGATCCCTGGACACGATATTGAACTTCGGGTATGCATCCTCCCTCTTCCTTTACCGTTTATTTACGGCGTCCGTCCAGCCCGGCGGACGAGATATTGTAGTCACGTCGGAGAACGTCAGGGAATATATCGACCATATTTTGGACGCTATTCTTGGGAAGGGCATCCAGCTGCAGGCAAAGGCCTTCAAGGAAGGTTTCTCGAAAGTATTCCCGGTTCCAGACTTGCAAGCCTTTTCCGCGGACGAGTTGGCTATGTTGTTTGGCAATTCAGACGAGGACTGGAACTTTGAGAGTAAGTCGCACCGTAAAATGCAGTATCCAACTCACGCCTTGTAGCTCTGACTGAAGCCGTCAAGGCTGATCATGGCTTTAATGTTGATAGCAAAACTATCCGAGATCTTATAGAAGTCATGTCTGAATACGATATCCCGATGCGGCGTGCATTTTTACAGTTTATCACTGGTAGTCCGAAGCTACCGATTGGCGGTATGTGCAAAGTAACGAGAGTGACCATATAGCAACTGATGAAAACAGGTTTCCGAGGTTTAAATCCTCCACTAACTGTAGTTCGTAAACCTCACGAAGCCCCGCTAACGGCGGACGACTATCTACCGAGCGTGATGACTTGTGTCAATTATCTCAAATTACCAGAATACAGCTCAAGGCATGTGATGAAGGAGAAGTTACAGATGGCAATACAAGAAGGCATTGGGAGTTTCCACTTATCATAAAATGTACAAGAGTTTCAAGCAGTTACTACTGGTATCGGACAGCAGCAATTATCATGTGCTTATTACAATCCATAATTAAACGAGCAATTCCTTCTGAACAAACGCGTGACTACGCTGGGTGTAATTTCGTTTCTCAGTTAATTGACATTTACGGGTCAGCGAGGCTAGTGAGTTTTTACTAGTCGGTGATGCATTGGATTTTCTTCACTTCTACTTACACAAACTTTTTTTCCAAACCATATGTAGGCTATGTCATAGCCTTCCTCCGCGCTACATATTTTCACGAACGTTTCAATCCAGATAAGATAAATGCTTTATCACTAGTGAGCGCTAGTGAGCGGCCGGCTGATCAGATCGATCAGACCTGCGGATACGACCCATCTCATTATCTGGATTTGCCTTCCACGTCCCATGATTCGCACCTTTTCAAGTGCATCTGATGTATAGTCATATGATGGCTAGTGAAATCGTGTAAGTATTATTCGAGCATGGCCGAGTTGTCAATGAATTGAATAACCACCAAAAATTTGTGCTGAAGTATTCGCTCGCACCCCCACTTCCGAGTCCGCGTACACATTCCATGATTTTCCCAAGCTAAATGTGTCATCCTATTGCTTCAGCCCAAACCTATTCCAATAAGACAGCATGCTTTGCAACTCGTCCTGCATGCCTCTTTTCTCTAACCATGCCATCAGATCCCTCATTTTCAATACCGACTTGACGGAAGCCCCTCCAATCAATTCTTCCACCTCCTTCACCGTGCTGCTGATCTCATCCTGACCAACTTCCTCTCTATCCAGTAATTGGACGACCCCTACTACCTGTCCCCCGTGCTGTCTCACGACATCTACAGCACCTCTGATGGCCTTTCCGGAAGTCATCACATCGTCAATAATCACAACGCGCTTGGCCTGGAGTGAAACACCAATGACATTCCCTCCTTCACCATGATCCTTGACTTCCTTGCGATCATAAGCGAAGCCGACGGGTGTGTTGTGTCTAGTATGGAGAGCCACGGATGTGGCAGCTGCGAACGGGATGCCCTTATACGCAGGCCCGAAAAGGATGTCGAATGATGATAAGGGACTTGAGGATGAAGCGATCGCATCGGCAATCGTGTCCGCGTAAGCGTTGGCCACTGTCGAGAGGATTGGGCCGGTAGAGAGCAAACCGGCATTGAAGAAGTACGGAGAGATTCTACGCTCGATCTATCGCGTTCCGATGGCAGGTGTGTTTAGTCGACTCACCTTCCTGATTTGAGGGTAAAGGACCCAAATTTGAGCGCACCGACAGACATGCATAGTTCTATGAGCTCTGCTTTCAGATCTGGCATGCTATGGCGGTTGCGACAATTGATCTTATGGATGGTAATCAAAATTTTGATGACCGGATCGCGCTAGCTTGTGGGAAAAAATCACGTAGCATAACAAGTAATGACACAAGTTATTCTGTCCAAAGCATTAGAGCGAGGTCAATCCCCAGAAATGTCGTAAATATCGTAGTAAGGGCTATGATGAGAGGAAAACTGCACACATCCTTGGCCAGGCGTGGGATGTTGCCCCTTTTGGAAACTTGTGTTGGCTCTGATGAGCGGCAAAGGTGCGCATTTGCCTGTCTTAATATCACAATATCTGAACCGGCACACCAGATAGATGATTAAGAACAAACGTCGCAAAACATTGGGCGAAACAAACGAACTCGAAAGCAGTAAAGATGTTGTTCTGCCATCCAGGGCCCGTGAGAAGGAGAAGGACGTTGCGGCCGCAGCAGCAGCTGCCGTGCTTGCGGAGCTGGGCATTGATGATCACCCCAACAAGAAGCGTAAGAAGCAGCGAAAGTTACGAAAGAAGACGAGTCGCAGGTCGCGCCGGTCGCATCGATGGAACCTACTGTGGTCGGGGATAAGATAAGGTCCGGCCTGAAGAAGAAAAAAGTAGAAAAGGAAAAGAGCACGGGTGGTCCTGTCACTGGCTTTGGCGCGCCTTTGGTCGAAAGAGCATTAACACCAGACGATAGAAGTGAGAAGGCGAACAAAAACAATAAGCGAAAGCTTGCCGAATCTCAGTCTTTTGATGGCAGAGCTGTCACTAATGGCACAGATGACGCAGGGGCAGGAAACCGATTAAAGAAGAAAAAACGTAGCAGCAAAATCATTGACCCGAGTGAAGACAAAACTCTTTCAGAGCAAGCTTTGAAAGGTACTATTCCGTAATCCTATCCGTCCAAAGTCAGCGGAAACCTACATCACATCATAGCCCTTGTATACGCGTTTTCCGAGTATCAAAGTCCAGCTGAATGGAAATTCAGTAAGGCGAGGCAAAATTGGCTCATTCGCAATATTTGGTCCTCTGCAATGGTATTTCGAACAGTTTATTGTAGGGATACGATGGCTAATATTAGGCCTTTAGGTCCCTGATGAGCATATGCCTCTTCTGTTACGGTATCTGCGGAATGTCAAAGGAGGCGTCAGAAACGTGAGTCAAATACTACAGACGAAATACGATCCATATTCACTACCTATTCATGTAGGCTTTGATCAAGACGTGTCAGGATCAGCTCAAAGTAACGGAAGTTCTAACGAACGATGAATCAGTCGTTCCCGCGGAAACCGGAGTTGAAAGTACAAAGGCGCTGTTCGGTCTTTCAGAAAAGAACTTGAAGACGCCTTCTGACAGTGCCCAAGATACAAAAAGATCGCGGGCAAAAGTTATCCTGGAGGTGCTTGAAGAACGAGTATGAAATCGTATGGACGTCTACATTCCTGTGATATTCGGTCCAAATGTTTCCGTATTATATCGTCAAGGAGAATTTGCTTTGTAGTCCAGTCAACGGAAGGATAATCTGCGAGGGAGTAAAGGCTTGGGGCTTTGAACCTCTTCGTCTCTCTGCACTATCGACGATAGTGAGATGGTTGTAACTGAGACAGTGTCCAGAGTAAGGAAATCTACCCAAATGTTAGTCAATTGATTTTAACGTGCTTTGGTCGACCGTAAGGTCTAAGCCCAGGGCCCACGGCAAGGGAGCACGAGGAAAAGAGGCGAGCCCGCCTCTTCACCTTCCCTGGGGACCACCTACTGCTATCCTAAAGTAATAGTAAGAGAAAAGTATGGGTCAAGGAAGCGTTGAGCCAGCCCGGCCACGACTGACGCTCAACGATCCCCATCATTCCCGTTCAGACGATGAGTCTGGCCAGGACTCATGCCGAACATCCAAAAGGCAGGAAGTGTCACGCGATAGGAGAATGGTTGGTTTTTTAGTATTGCGCTGCTCTCGCTGTAGGAGCTCCAGTGGACCCTGAAGAGAAAAAAATCAGCCATAACCAACGAAAGGAAGAAGAAATAGGTTATGGAAATCACGCTCATCTCACACGAACTCTTCAAACGGCTTCTGCCCTCCGCCTTCTCAACGCACGGAACGATAAAGGCCTAGCGGATGTCAGTGAAAGGAAAAACAGGAAAAGAAAAGGCTCAACGCCAAGATGGATCTGGCGTCATTTACAACGGCGTCAATCTCAACCCCATAAAACCATCATACTGCATGCATCGCCGCCACCTCCGCGAAATCAAGGAAATCTACAAAAGTCAGTCACGTCATAGGTGGAGAACGCAAACGGATCCGGAGAATAGAAAGATATGCAGTCCAATGCTCTTTTTTCCTTTTTCGTGTTTTTTTGTCGGGTTTATGGAATTTTAAACTTTTTTTCTGTGATTTTGGACGGGGAATAATTTGGGTATTTGGGATTCATTCCGCCCCACGTCCCGAAAAAAATGAAATAAGAATCATGAATACGGAAAAAAACGCCATGACTATTTTTGAAATTTCTTTTTGAATTTTTTTCGTCTTGTTTTAGGCGGGAGATCATGCACCGACGAAGAAGGGAATGGAAGGAGTCGGTGAAGGCGCGCAAGCGGATTTGCGGCGAATACTATCCCATCCGTACCAAGGAGCGAGCAACACAACTTGGTCAGAGTTTGTGCCCTCTACTCCCGGCCCCGTAGCGTCGCAAAGAGCATCAGGTGACCGCTTGACCAGAGCGTGTCCCCATCCGACTCTCTGCTAGCCACGAGTTTCCTCCCGTATTCACGTGGAAAAGGCTAAGGGAGGATCAGGTCCTATTCAAGGTAGCGCAAGGAATTTGCTTACCGATAATTCTGCTACCGTTCCGTTCTCGTCTGCAGGGGAACACCGGTAAAATCATCACCTTTGACCTAGAACTCCCGCGACAAGATCAAGTGAAGGGAGCGGAAACGAAGAAAAATTAAAATGGGAGGACTCACTAAGTGCAGTCGCCCGTCGCCAGTGCCACAAAGGACCTAGATTGTGAGTAAAATGACGAGGAGATCAACCCCAGAAGCCTCCAGGGTGCGCATGCAATCAGTCGCCAGAGATCTAGAAAGGTCGGCAGTAAAGCGAGAGCACAGCAAGGAACGAGTCCAAAGGAACGCAGCGTGGGTCGCCAGCCAGGTTGCCAGGCAAGAGAGCAAGAGAGAAGAGCGTCGCCAATTGCCAGTGCCAAGAAAATATCTAGAAATGTTAGCAAAGTACGCAAAGACTGGATGGGATACACTAAACTACCCAAGCGAGTTGAAGAGGGAACTATGACTAAGGCGATTGAGAAATTGAAAACACGTTCAAAGGCACACATAGCATGGATTCAAACGAGATCATCCGCGTCACCCACGGAAAAAGCACGGGCCGAGCCACAGCCCATGTTGTGCTCCACAACTGCACCGCTAGATTATTGGGGAGTTGGAGATATACCGTGCCAAGGTCATATCCGCTCCGTCATGTAATCCAGCCCACCACGGGCACGCGGTGCGCGTTGTCACACAGAGAGTTTCAGAACCGAGCTTCGCCAGAGCAAGGGTCCTACGCTCCTGGTGTTCCGGGGTGACTTCGTTTCCGTTATTGAATAAATTGAATCGTGTTGCCCCCTCCTTCATCTTCTGAATCCAACCCGGTGGCAACAACGCTCAGTGGCACCTGCAATCTGAACGTGGCGTCTGTCCCAAGAAGCTTTTGAGTACAGAAGATATGATCAACAAGATTTAGACTTACTCTTACCAGTGAATGTGATATCCATCAAGGTGTCGTCGTCGTTAGCCTCCTCGTCATCGTCATCAACTGGAAGTTGGACCATTTCAATTTGGTCTCAAGTGAAGATGCATAGAAATTACCTAGAATTACGTCCTCAAAGAAATCAATATTGTCGTAACACCCGTCTTTTTCCATTCCAAGTAAATCATTCTCAGAGGTAATGTCTAAATGCGTTGTTCATCAACGTTAAAGTCATAAACGTCAGAACTGAACTCACTGCCGAGCGCTTTATCTTCGAAAATGTCAGCTGCTTCAATACTGTGCTCACCTTGTTGCGAATGCTCAAGTGCAATATCTGTTTGGACTAGCGCGTCAAGATCAAAACACGCAGAGAAGAAAATTCCGGTAGGCGTACCTGTGCTTGTGTACTCCACGTTTTTAGAGGCGCTACGCTCGTCAGAGAGGTCGTCGTCAAGCACAATTTCTTCCAGAGATGCTTCTCGCTCCTCGGTCTCCTCTACAATTTCATCAGTCTCTACAATGGGGTGAAGACCTACCTCTTCGAAGGTGTCAACCCACCACGGCGTCGGCTTGCGATACCAGCGGGAGACAGGGGCAATGAGGGCAGCAGAGAGATCGTGTGGGGGGTGCGGGCAACACGGTTATTAGGATGAATGATGATGGTGTTCATGGGGTGTGGTTATGGGATATCGCAGATATCACAGTGGGTGGTAGCAGTATTAGCTGAAGAGCAAAAGCAGGTTGGGCGAGTAACAAGTAGCGGCGGCTGACATTGCGATCGGGACCAACTCCTTTGGGTTTTCGCTGACGCGAGCTTATAGACGACGTTGGTAAGGACTGTAAGTAGCTCCATCAACAAAGATAGCGTTCATTATAAGATGAGTGCATCAATACTGCACACACACCGGGCGCTATGTCTTGTGAGCGCTCTCACAAGATATATCCCAAGCCATAACATTTTCCTCCACACGTCTCTGTTCCCTCTCAGCCCTCTTCTCCTCGGCTTCTCTGCAAACAGCCATTAACTGATCCCGAGGCACCATGATATATGGCAGCATCATGAGCGTGTCGGCATAGTTAGCCGCCCACCCTCGGCGATTTTTGTGACGCTCCTCTGTTTGTTTCTTCCTCTTCTCATTGGCCTCGTCACGCTGCTGCTCGGTTGGCGTTTGTTCTGCCTTTGCCGTGGTCATGGCCCCTTCCGGGTAGAAGGTTTTTTTCCAACTATTCACGTTTCCACTTCTTGTGTGGCGAAGTGGTATAGCACAACGCCACCATAAACGATATCAAAGATAATATCAGGCGGCCATTCGCCAGCAGTATCGGACATCCTGAGTGGAGATCCAGAAGGAACATCTTGAGCTTCTCCTCGCCATTGGTGTGATAGTATAGAATGACAGACTCTGGTTGCAGTGGGAGTCAAGCATTGTAGTCTACGGCACTGAGAGTTGGGAGTGAACGAGGGTCCCTACCACCACACCTATGGTATCTGGACACCGCCAGTGCTCGTCCCGCTGCCTGTTACCTAACTCGGCTCGGAATTGAGCGAAAGCGGACAAAGCAGCTTACATAACAATTAACATCGTCAAGCTTCCACCTACCATGTCGAAACACCACCCAGGCACGTGAACCTTGCTTTTGTGAGCACGATATAGCTAATTACATATTGCAGATCTCATTATGTGCAGACGCCAGCCTGGCATAGGTATGTTTTGAGCCCTAACCTCACCGTGGTCTGACTAATACCTTTCTTTACGAAGCTATAGGCCGCCTCTGTGAGAAATGCGATGGGAAATGGTACGCTCTTCAGCAGAACATAAAGTGCTAACCTACACTTTTACAGCCCTGTCTGTGATTCGTACGTCAGACCAGAGACGTTAGTACGCATTTGTGACGAATGTAACTTTGGTAATTATGGTGGACGTTGTATCATCTGCGGCTCACCTGGTAGGTGGCCTATATCAGGTTTTTGTCTATTGCTGACTTCCCCAGGTATATCTGACGCCTATTATTGTGCTGAATGTACTCGTCTTGAGAAGGACCGCGATGGTTGCCCAAAGATTGTGAATCTGGGAGCTAGCAGAACAGACCTATTCTACGAGAGACGACGCTTAGGTATGCCTTTCGAACAGTGTGTTTCTTTGAATTAAGACAGCTAACACCTAACTCCAAGGATTTAAAAAGGGCTAGACATGTTGCGTGGGTAGTTATTATACATAATGTTATCTGCAATGCAAGACAGCAGTATTACAAGCTCGAGATTAACTTATGATACACGGAGTATGGTATTATGGGCGGCCTGATGGGCTGACCCTCTATGTTCAGATTTTCACTAAGATGGTAGTGAGGATAGTTCAGCATCGACATTTTCTACGTACCGGAAGGTTTGCATGTTGACCTGTCATTAATTAAAGTCAGATCATCAATGGCTGTCGTACATAAACCCTTACTTTGGACTTGAAAACAATGAACAAGTGGGTGTCATCATGGGTATCAACTCGAAGACAATCATGGCACAAATCACGGAGGCAGTATACGCATCTGAACCATTCTCCTCTTATTTTCGTGAAACAGCAATCGCAAACAGCGGAATTGTGGAGAAGGGCCTTGAGATAAGCTATGGATCATATATGTTAGGTTTTTTCCACGTTCTTTACAGTCCAATGCCCAACCTTTGGGATCACTGGGTATAAAAGGACTTCGCGTAGGTCCAGCTGGTTCCGTGTACCTGGGAATCATGGTCATAAAGGCAAGCTCGTGACTGCGTGCAAACTGTACATTATGGGCAAGAAAGGTGTAGGAGACTCTATGGCTTTGTCGACAGGGCGCGATAATCTGAAGAAAACGTGGTAGGGGTCGTGAATCTCATATGAGCGATCTTCGCAAATTTGACACTGATACATGGCCAGTCAATGTGGGATGGAAAATTGGAGAATATGCTTACAAGGCTATAACCAAATGGTGAGGAGGGACAATTGACACATTGATATCTCGTGCCGGTTATGATCTTGCGGAAGGGAATGAGGTATATCGATGACAACATATCGTCAACCGCACCTGTCTACAATTACTACATGGCGGTTGATGATCGCGCTGTTCCAAGGCAATCGACCCAAGACTGGTGGAGATGTCAACGTGAGAAGTGCTTGGATATAGTGATACACTAGGAGGAAAAGCACGCCCGGCCGTCGCCGCGTCCGATATATCCAACCGTCTCGCTATGTTACTCAATTGGTTGACCTTCCCAACACGCGTCAGTTTGAATAAATTATAATCACGGCTCGATTACCTTGACCGAGTCGAGATAGTAAGGAATCTGAGGCTGCTGTGAGCAAGGGATCAAATGTGAGGCGTATGATTACCTTCAGCATGATGTGAGTCGAGTCATGACCCCCATTGGACGCATCTAGGTTCCCCGGTAGACCTGCAGCTTCACAGTTCTGACAGATGTCGACACCACAGAATGGACAATGAAAACGTGCGCCGATTATCTCCCGTCGGCAACTAAACAACCAATATCAGATGGGAAATGTATGTCCCAAAAATAATGATACATACTGCACACAATTTACGCCACGATGTAGAAGTGCTGCAGAGAAATAAGCATCAATATCAATTCACCCTTTGCACTCACGCTGTTCCTCTTGAGGGAGAGGTACTCGGAAAGACAGCGACATTTCTACGTCTGGCACAGCGATGAAAGCATGTTTGGGATGTAAATCGTGCACTTGACTACAGCCGAATAACGGTTTTAGTCAATTCTACTGTAGTGATCTGAAGCCATGTACCTGTAACATGATTGACACATATGAATCTTGAGGCAAACTGCGCACTTGTATCTTTTCTTGTCCGTCTCATTTTTGCACATCGAGCACACGCGGACGCTACTCTCGCCTTGTTCTTTGAATGCAGGTCAGTATGATTGGTGCGGAGGCGCTGTCCTCCACGTACGTAAATCAATCCATTTATTACCTTCCCACATTTGCTCCCTGAAAGCATGTCGTAATTTCCCTTTCTGAGGCGCCGACCGATGAAATACGGATGAATGTTGAAGTTCCATAAACGATGACGTTGACCCGCCTGATATTGGCGGAGATTCTGGATCTCTACCGCCTTCAACGGCATGGTATATCCCATAAGACTGGACACATTCAGCGCACAATTCGTACCCATTATTGCTTGGTAGAGGAGGCAATGGTCGATCACGATTATTGTTTGGTAACGATGAAGAGCCCGCGACGAGCGTTCGAGATGACGATGTAAAGGGGTGACGCAAAGGTGGGGGTGGGTATGAGTGATTGGTAGTGCCAGCAGGAGGCTTAGGACCACACGTAGAGCACACGTAACGAATGGTTTCAAGCAGAACGCCACAATGAGAGCACTCAGTGACGATCTCAGGCGGCGCCGAGGTTGTACTCTCGGGGAGAGGTGGTTCATATTCACCTGTCATTTGTGTAATGTCTTCCTCGTTGAATCCCAAGGAAGATATAGAGATAGGAGCAATATATTCATTTGCCTGTGGGACGCGCTGAGATGCAAGCCATGCAAGCTGCATGGAAGAAGGTCTATGGGGTAGCTCCACCTCCTCGAATTGATGTTCTTCATGAAAGATGTCGTATTCTTGAGAATCATTCGAAGACGCGGGTGTGTAGGAGTAGTAATACTTTCCACGTGTGTCCTTTTCCAAAGCAACATTGCCGGAGATAGATTCGGAATCAGGCTGCGAAGACAAATCGTGTGGTCCAAATCTATCTCTAATGTTATTGAGGTTGGTGCGGCTGGTTAGCGACGTCTGCTCCCGCAGCCATGCAGCATGTCGATCGTTTACAGATGGTGCATCGAAGTCGAGGCTCATCACATCTAGTTCTTCGAATGTGTTTTCTTCATCTTCTGGTAACGTTCGTTCCTCAACGTGAACGTGAGCCGTTTCACTTCCGGTTTGCATCGCACTTGAGTTGACGAGATCCTCGAGAATGCCTTCTTCTATGGGATCTGGACGCGAAGTAGACTGCCAGCCAAAATTCGAGATCCGCTGCGACAAGGATTCGCCCTCAAGCACATATCGCCCATTGGACAAGTGCGAAGCCGCAATGTAGTCTCGCGAACTCACAGTAACGTCGTCGTCGTCTAATTCACGTCTAGTGGAACTGATGGACAGGGAAATTTGACTTTCACTGTCGTCGCGGTAATCGTCTAAACTGGCTGTGTCTGACAGACGACCATCGAATTCGATATTCACCTCGACGTGCATTGTAATCTTTCTTGAGGATGAGCTGCGCCCAGAAAAGACGGATGAACCAGAGGACGGAGGGGCGTCATCGTTTCCGTCGTCAAAGAAATCAATGGCCTCGGATAATTCATCATCGGTTACGATGTTCGAAATCTCTCCATCGTCGTCCTTGTAAGCAATCATGTAGGGGATTCCTGTGAGGGAAAAGCACTGGTCAACCTGTATCCATATATAAGTTGCTGCGTTCGGAGTCAAAAGTGGGTGCATTCCTTGCTGCGGAGGAGGTCATATGTGCAGTTGCGCGCTGAGCGAAATGCGATCCGTTTGAGCTTCCGATTGAATGTACATTTTATGACGAGAGGCTTGTCTGGGGACATTGGATAGCGGCGTCCGCAGTTGCCCTGTTGTAGTAGTCCTGACCCTAACCATGGTCTAAGGTTATCGTTTCTCAGAATCACCTGCAAGGACTAACGCTCGTCCCTGGTCCCCATGCTGGCATCTCTCCGCCGTCCTCTGACGCGTCCTGCTCATCCTAGGCCAATGTCCACAATCAAGCTTTCAAACCGCCCACATGATTGGAAGGCTGCCGCCCCGCCTCTCCCCTTGGAATCACAACGGACCCTCCCTAAACTGCCAGTTCCAGAATTGGACAAGACGCTGGCGCGGTTGAAGGAGACTTTGAGACCAATTGCTTGGTCTGATCAGGAATACAGTACTCTGGAAAAGAAGATCAATGAATTTGCAGCGGCTAAGGGACCCGAACTTCAGAGGAGGTTGCTTCGCCGTTACGATCAGACACCTCACTGGCTAGAACAGTGGTGGGATGACACTGCCTACCTTGGTTATAGAGACTCGGTAACCCACTCGCCTTCTCTAGCAAAGCTGAGCTGATCATGCACAGGTCGTGGTCAATGTTTCTTATTATTGTACGTACCCGCAAGAGTCTCTAAATGGCTGCATACATGTACTATGTCAGATGGTTTCGATCCGCATCCGTCCCACCTTCCGCAAACCGCGGCTGCCCGTGCAGCGGGTCTGGCTCGCGCGGCCATGATATTTAGAAAGCAGCTGAAGCAAGGCACACTCAAACCTGATGCAACAAAAGAAGGCCCCATTTGCATGGATACATATCGGTAATTAAACAGTTGGTCGATTCACGTTTTGCTCATTACTATATCTAGCTGGATGTTTGACGGTTGCCGTGTGCCAGGTCCACAAGGCTTGGATTGGAGTGTTACTTATGCGCAACCTGGCGAACGCGGTGACTCGGGACATATCATTGTTATCAGGAATAATAGAATCTGGAAGATGAACGCAACAGATAATGGTCGGATTCTCAGTACATCCGAGTTTGAAACGTTTGTTTTGCTCATATCAGGGAATGGTTATTTGCTTAATGCATGACTATCCAGACAGGTAGAGTACATATATGCGAATAGTTCGGGAGAATATCCCGGGGTTGGCGTTTTGACAGCCTCTAATCGTGACGTCTGGGCAAAGGTACGTATTTTCGGAACTGTCTACGAGTGTAGGCTGATTGATATGCGCAGGATTACCAAAACTTGGCATCTTCTCCTCGCAATTCTGCTATTTTGCATGATATCCAGTCAGCTGCATTCATAGTATGTTTAGACTCATCCAAGCCGTCCACGCCAGAAGAACATAGTCGATACCTGTGGCATGGCGAAATGGCGAACGATATCCCAATCGGTCTCAGAAATCGCTGGGTTGATAAGGCACTGCAATTCGTCGTGTTTGACAATGCATATGCTGGCATTATGGGCGAACATTCTGTCATGGACGGTACACCCACAGCCAGACTATCCGATGATATTTTAGACATGTTACACGACCACGCCTTTGACCATGGTTCTGGATTTTCTTCATTGACTCCAACTCCATTGGATTGGGAAGTGTCCTCAAGCATCCTGGAAGCCGTCTCCAGAGCCGATGCAGCGGCTCGAGAACTCATTGAAAGCCAGGCGTTGGGCTTCCACCTTACTCCATACGGAAAAGGTGCCATCAAGAACTTCGGGGTTTCTCCAGACTCATGGGCACAAATGATCGTGCAGTTAGCCTACAAGCGCCTTAACGGAGACGCAACAAGGAACGGTGGTACATACGAAGCTGCGACTACGCGCAAGTACTTCAAAGGGCGCACGGAGGCTATCCGAGTTGTCACCAGTGAATCAGACGCGTGGTTGCGAAGTATGGACGATCCAAAAGTGAGCAGAGAGAGGCGCAAGATGCTCTTCGATGCCGCCACGCAAAGGCACGTAATGCTGGCGAAAGAATGTGGCCTCGGATTGGGAGTTGACCGGCACTTGTTTGGTGGGTGACGGCTTTATCTTGTTGATTCAACTTACACATCACAGGCTTGACAAAGTTGCTCGAGGAAGGAGAGGACGTGCCAGTCCTTTTCAAGGATCCTGTTTATATGAGAGGAAAGTATTGGATCTTGAGTACTTCAGCCATCTTTTCGAAGCACTTCCCTGTCTATGGCTGGGGAGAGGTGCGTAGACGTCATCTTATCACATGTCATGTCCACTTAGACTATTCCGAGGTGGTACCGGATGGTTTTGGAGTGGCTTACATGACTGGTTATGATGGTAATCCAGATTTTTCTCACCCCCACGCACCTCACTTTATTCTTTCAGATTATTTACAATATACAATTACATCACGAAAGGAGATGCCTAACACAAAGTTCTGTGAAGAAATTGCCAAAGCAGCAGAGGATCTTTATGCTTTACATATCGATACCAAACCTAGACTATAATTAATTGCAGTTTAAAAATAGCTTTTTGTTTGGTAATTCCGCTAACTGCGCTGCTCTGTCAAACGTGGGCAGGTACGTGCCAGAATGACAACGAAACGGTTTGAACCCTCGCGAATAAAAAACAAAATGAAGCGTGAAGAGGTAGCGCAGAAGAGGAAAAAGGCAAAGAGCCAGGAAAAACTCAAACGACGATTGGCGCTAGCTAAAGCAGAAGCGAGTAACCCAGCCGCAAAGAAAGTACGCGTGCTCATTTGGGATGAAACTACCATTGATCGACGTGCCAGAAACGACGAGAAGAGAATGTTCCACGGACTCTTGATAACATGCGGGAGTACGACCCATCTACAATTTCTCTAGCGGGACCGTCAAGTGGACCATCCGAGGAACAGGAGGAAATCGCTGCAGAAATTGCTGCAGATCCCTTTGCAGAATACTTTGGCACAGACGATCCGACAATTCCTCCAAAAACGCTGATTACCACATCTCCAAAAGCGACGAGAGCGACGTATGATTTTTGCGACGAGTTAGTAGGAGTGTTTCCTGGTGCGGAGTTCATACGGCGGAAGAAGGGTAAAGGTTTTGAGATGGGGAGGATTGCCGGGTGGGCCGCAGGACGGGGATTCAAGCATCTGTTGGTAGTGAATGAGGATATGAAGAAGCCTAGTGAGTGTACTTTTCTGTCTTTTGAATCGGTAACGAGGGTATTAGACGCTATCACACTGGTGTATCTGCCCAGTGGCCCGACAGCTTATTTCAAGCTCACGTCTGTCGAGTTGACGAAAGATATTTTTGTTCGTTTTTATTCCACTAGGAAGCACACATGGGGCTTATGACGCTGGTTCTAGGGGCATGCACGGGCAACTCCACACTACCCAGAACTAGTATTGAATAACTTCACAACCCGACTAGGCCATCTTGTCGGACGGATGTTCCAAACGACATTCCCGCCTATGCCAGAATTCCAGGGTCGACAGGTAGTTACGCTCCATAACCAGCGCGATTTCCTGTTCTTCCGACGACATCGGTCAGCTTCGACTTCCACAGGCTATTAAGCAACCACACTAAAACTAATTAATAGATATGCCTTCCGTTCCGAAGACAAAGTGGCATTGCAAGAGATAGGCCCTCGCTTTACGTTGAAGCTACGATGGGTTAAAAAGAACATACCTGCCGTCAGGAATTTTGGTGAAGCCCCTAAACCATTGGAGTTTGATATAGAAGAAGCATCAGAAAATGGGAAAGAAGAATCCCCGAAACGGACGGTTGCAAGTGTCGTGCCACCGAGAGAAGACGAGTATATCTGGCAGTGGAAGGTGAGTTCCAGTCAAACAAGGTTAACATCTTTGGATTAATCCTCCACTCAGCCCAGCATCGAGACGACGAGGCGGACATTTTTCCTGTGAAAACAGCAGTTGTATATGACTACTACTGCACAAAAATAATTATTCAGTTAAGTTGGTTACTAAATGTGAGAGCATTGTCCGTTGTACAACTAAAGGAGCGGAAGTGGATGTGTGAGTAAGGAGTGATGAAGTAGATGGGTTATGCGGTATGATCGGCCGTTGCAACTGCAATGGAGATAGATCGTCGTGGCGCTTCTGGCGAGACCGAGATGGTCGAGACCTCTTGGGCGGTAGTTGTGTAAAGTTGTCAGAACCCGGATCGTATGGTATGAATGATAGACCGTATGTGCTACAGTTGCGGGCCGTGAACGCCTCCTTCGTTCGAGGTAGGGCCACCTGAAGTGGGCCCATGGAATTGCAGACTGAATTTCAGTTTGTCAAGCCATGTCTGGTCCAACAGAGGGTGACTCACTGGTTTCGCGCTTTCGCCGCTGAATGGAAATAAATAGAGCAAGTAGTATGGTGGCGAGAAGAACAATTCCCGCAAGCGTCCCACAGACAATTTCAATAATACGTCTGGTCCACCATGTATGGTCGAGGGACCGTTCTTCAACGTTGTTGACGGTGACCATCATGCCTTCGATTGAAAGGATATATGCGTTAGTCAAAAGAGTGAGAGTCAATGTATGACGGTCAGGTTGTAGGGGAGGTGAAGAGTAAAGAATGTGGGGACGTTCGCTATCGAACGTGATCAACCCATTGTCCCCGCCATCCAGTGCGTAGGACAAGAAAGGGAGATCCTTATCGACTATCCCTATGGAGCCGATGACAGACACTGAGGATCCTGCGAGCAACTCAGCTCCGGTTGAAAAAGGAGAGGTGTAGACAAACCATTAAAATTGAAGGTTGCCGATGCATACTGGTCGCTGGTCAAGTGAACAGCGGGAAGAACTACCCAGTGGCCAGAATAAGCGAAGCTTGGGCTGCTGTGGTCAACGACCAGAGAAGACGGCATCAGCAGGGCATTCAAGAAAGCTAGGGCGTCGAAGGGAGGGAAGGGGAATATATGGGCGAGGCATGGATCTGCGGCGGATCTGTTTGCATGGTGCTTCCTGTCAGAAACGAAGACTACAACTCCAAAGACTACTGGTAATTGCTTTGCTGCACGTCGTGCTGCTCACTTCCACTTGCTTCGCAGGAACCAGCGTTACGCTCAGTATGCTAGGCAACAATCTGTCGCTGCATCGCAACTCACCTGATCTAGAGAATCAGCCAACGATGTTGCCTTTGACTGGTTCAAGTCTTACGCAGATCTCGCGCCTTATCTCCACGATCTGATTCCAGACAGATCCTCTCGTATCCTCGTCCTTGGCTGTGGCAACTCGAAACTGTCAGAAGAGGTAAGATTATGGCATCTTCCACGGCCGTGCCATTCACGATGGCAGATGTGGGACAGCGGGTATAAGAATATAGTGAACACCGACGTGAGTGGAGATTGGTCGTTCCAGACCAGCGCATTGACGGTCATAGTACTCGACAGTTGTCATCGAACAAATGCGTCAGCGACACGCAGAAAGTCGTCCCGAAATGGAGTGTTAGTCTTAGTTTCTTGTGTAGTATCAATTCAAGCCTCAAGTCTCAGCCTAGGGCATGAAATGGACGTCAGAGATCTAAAGTTTGACAACGACACGTTCGATGTTGCGATTGACAAAGGTTCGTGACAATCATTGGAACACGGTTTCGGATTGTTCACGGCGTTAAAGGTACCATGGACGCGATGATGACTGCGAAAGGGGACGTTTGGGTAAGCAGAATGCTGTTATTACGTACTATGTTGTAAGTGCCCCCAAGGAACCCCCACCACTTGTTGTCGAAAACTGCAACAAGGAAGTGAACGAAGCAATTCGGTAGGAGAACTATAATGAGTCGTATCCTGAACTCATGCAAGTTTCAGAATCCTGCGCAAGGGCGGTATTTTTATATACCTCACATTTGGTCAACCACATTTTCGAAGACGGTATCTGACCAGGCCAGGAACAACGCTAGAAATCAAGCAGCTTGGAGAAGTATTTCATTACTACTTGTATATCGTGCGTACTTAGGATACATAACTCTGCGGTCTATTGTCCCAGGATGCGTGGATCAGAACAAGAACTTGACGTTTTTATAAAAGTCTAGCAACGGATTCTCCCCGCTACGCAGCTTCGTGTTGTTGAGATCCGCATAAGTAGACATAAATTCTGCGTGCGTGAACACGCTGGATTTGCGTTCGCCAACTGGCAGGCCGTTGATGAGGTGACCCCGTCACGGGGTGCCCGCCTATTACTTGGACGCCGAGAGAAAAAAAAGTCTTGCCCAAGAGAGACAGAACTCGAATAAAGCGACAGCGGTGACGTCCATGAAGGATTTGAAGACTCCTGAGAGGTGCCCACGCTAGGTTGAGATAGTATGTGTTCGTACAGGTCTCTGAGCTGTCCGAAATTGGTTGGAAAAAATATATCAAAATAGCCCTGTTTCACGAGCAACTTTGTGCACGGAACTGTGACGTTCCGAAAGCGTGTCTGGACAACCGGGGAATTTACGCCAGGTATGGTGTCTGGCAAAGAAGAGAAGTCTGATAGCACAAGTCGATGCCGTGGGAAATACTCTCGCAGAGTTCGGAGAAGACTGAGCGTCCGGGTAGGAATGTATTCTTCTACAGAGAGGTTCGGAGCAAAGGGCAGTGTCGTGAAAATCTTCCTGAGCGTTTCCGATGCTCGCAGAATCCTACTTATTGGTGGTTGCTGCCCAAGTTTTTTCCGGATATCGAGGAATGAGGTAATGAGTGGATCGGAGACTGGAGTGTATAGCATGTCAAACTCTCCCTGACGGTCAACCGTAACCACCCCTTGATATGGCTGTAGCGTCCGTAAGTCATACCTCACAACGTCGTGGGCAAAGTTGTCCTAGCAGAATTGGATCAATAATGCCCGCCATTAAATGTTAGTGTCCTAACTCACGATTACTTCCATGGCGACGAGGAAACAGGGAGCAGGCTCTCGTATGTTCCATCTAAATATGCTCCTGTTGGTCACCTTTGCGCATGGGTGGCGCCCAGAAAGCTTTCGCCTTTGGAGCTGTGCCAGACTCGAGCTAATCTCGATAATGTGATACCGGGTGCGCTCATAGACATCTGGATATTCTTCCTGAATGCAGTCAAGCATGTCTGAAGCTAGGGTACCGTTACCCGCTCCGATTTCGTAAACGATGAAATCTTCGTATGGAAAGTACTTCAGAAGGTACTCCGACACCAAGCAGTGAGCAATGGCCCGTCCATACCACGGCTAGCAAGAAAATGAGATCGTAAACTGTATCGGCCGTCGATAGGTTACCTTGAACAGCTCAGTCGGTGTATGCCACAACTGCCTTCCTGGGCCATCAAGCTTGTCTACGCCGTACGCGGAATACTTCTTGGCAACCTCCTCCTGGAATTCTATGGAGTCCTTCAGCGATGAGAAGTCGAAATGCGTGTCCTGAGTATCGAATATGGTAGCGTGTTTCACAAAATAGCCGTAGTGTGGATTGTACAAGGAATCTTCGATGAAGTCGCGTACAAGCATCTTAACACCATGAATAGGAGAATATTCTTTCTCCAAATCATTGGCATTCATGAGCCTGTAGTCCTTGGCTTCATCGTCTGGAATCTCGCTAAATGATGCCTGGTTGTAATTCCATTTGTCTTGCGGCTCGTCGAGGCCCTTCCTCTTGAGCGGCCCAAGTGCCCGTCCAGATGTGGACGAGAACACACGTAAAGGGTCCTATGACAGAATTGGCTGCTGGATATGCATTGTCGGTAGGCTGCAATACCCAGAAATGACATAAGTGTCGTGGGAGTTTGAGACTTCTCGCGACTTGACCAAGTCGATATCACATCTCATCCCAACCGATATATGGAGTCGACGGAGCGCCTCGTCAGAACATGGATTACTTCGAGCAGAGACGAAGAGCTGGATGAGATTGTATCAGGCATGTATGTCGCATGGACTACCTGCGATATGCGAAGATCACTAGGTTATAGAAATATCAAATGATAAAACAACCCTTCTCAACGTAGTCAAGGCCTGGGCCGTATCTGACGGCTGAAGAGGATGGACCAAGGATTAAGGGTATATCCATCCAAATTGCAAGCGTTTCTATTGATTCACCGTTTCGTTCAGGCATAGATTTTCTATCCTCTATTATCGCATGTCTTCCTCCGAAGAAGCTCAATATTGCCTCTGGTATTGTTATCTACATTGCTCTATCCTCCAAGACTCTAGCCATATCTTTGCAGTCAGAGTATTGACTACGTTTTACTGCGAGAAGCTCGATGACCCCGAGACGATAATACCAGCACTTAAAGGACTCGTCACTTTAACTGCTCTCCCTTCTTTTTCTTCTGAAGAGGCTTCTACAGTTGTCCGAGGGTATGTGCATAGCGATCATTTTAGTCTAAGATTTTTGACTGGTCGTAGGCTGTTCAAGTACGTCAGAATGAAGGCCTTGGTTCAAGCTGTTAGGTTTCAAGTGTTCACCATCATCGACACACTTGTGGCCAGGCACAGAGCCGGTGAGTTGTTTGGATAATCCTGCGTTTCCTGCTAACATAGAGTAGTACTAAAGGCAATGAACAAGGAGTTTCTGGACGGATACATATTTTTGGCCGAGGGAGAGAAAGATCCGCGCAATTTGCTTGTAGCATTTGCAATCGCAAGAGTCATCTTGATTGAATTCGACATATCTCGCCACATAGAAGTGCGCCACGGTTTTTTCGTTCTTCATTTTACACTGACCAATCGATAGTCGCTTTTCAACATCACGTTCTGTTACTTTCCTATCACGTTCCGCCCGCCACCCAATGATCCATACGGCATATCTACAGATCAATTGCGGGCGGCCCTCGGGTAAGATATCATTCGCGTTATTATGCAATTCCACTCATTTCCTACAGAGGGTGTTTAAATGCAACGCCGTCATTTGGAGCTTTGGCCATACCGTTATTTCTCGAGAAACTATTGGCTGGGTCACCAGTCACCAAGGTAATAATGCAAGTCCGAGTAAACGCGTGGTGATACTGAGCAAGAGACAGAGAGATACACTACAGGCCTTGGCTCTCAGTTTTACTGTGTATGGCGCTTCTGTCGCACGCTCTTTTGCTAGGAAATTGTGGAGTTCTATTAAACTAGAAGTGCGCCATTTTTATATAGTAGGGATAAGTAACTGACAACGAGCCGCAGATCTTCCAACCAACGGACCCAGTCACCGAACAAGAGGCATTGAAAACTGTGCAGGAGCTTATCAAAACAATTTATGATTCGGATGAAAGCTCCCTCGAAAATGATGAAGATATTCAGGGCTTGGCTCGAGAGGCTTGCAGTGAGTGCATACAGATCCTCGAGGAGCCAGAAAAAAGCCAGGCAAAGCCAGCTATCAAAGTGCTTTGCGCGTTTATTACTACTACCCGTATGTTCTCATTGTAAGGAGCAACGTGCTGTACGTTCAGCTACTTCGTAGCATCTATCACTCGCTTTACAGTATCCCAAGCTGTTCCTCATCTCGTAAAGTTATTCATGAACCCGGACGAGGCTCTTACCAGGCCAGCAACAATTCTGCTACTTTCCGACTTGGTCATCGCCGCGCGGGACTCTTCAGATTCAACCGTCGAATCCAAGCAGCCGCCGATCTTGGCACCGTACAAGGACGATGTTTTCACAATTGCTATGGTGCCTTGGGAGGTTCCTCGTCGAGAATGGCCGCATTATTCGCACTAAACGGCTTGATAACAACGAGAGCGCTCCTGTCCAATGACGAATTGGGAACCGTCGTCAACAACCTTGATGATCTACTACAGGCTAACACCGACGAACTCGGCGATATCAGGTGAATATTGGCTCTATTATATGGAAGGTCAGCTCATCGCATTCCAAAGTGGTGCAATGATTAGTTTGCTGGCGGTAATAGCAACCATAGCACCTCATCACATAGCTGAACGGACTTTACCCCTCCTGTTCAGCGCACTTCCAGATACTGCACCCGAGCGCGATGCCGCGCCTGAACGCGCGAAGTATTGGCGAATTCTTGCGACCCTAGGCAAACTTTGTATCCAGGCAGACTTATTTGAGATGCTGGTCAGCCGCCTGATGACGAAACTTGACATCCTCTGTGTCCCGAAGGGAAGGGGCAGTACAGACTTGGAGCCAACGTCGGCGTATGCTCATGCAATCTTAACGACTATAGCTCAGACTCTGACGTCTAAAACGGAGAAGGGGCACATTGACGTCGCTAAACATGCCAACCGATTAGTTCCTCAATTGTTTAATTTGCTCATTTATTCGGCGCTATCTGACAGTCATGTTATGGCAGCGACAGATTATCGGGTGGTTAGTGTCGCAGCTCAAATCCTCATCGCAGTCGGTCAGTCATTGACCCCCCAGTATGTATTGTCCTTTACATCATCGCAAAGGATCGAAAAACATGACTTCTTTTTTCTAGGCGACAAGAAGTCTTGATCAAAGCTTTAACAAACGCGATGTTATATGCTGACTTGCAAGGTCTGGCAGAAGGATATCAGAAGTTACCTTTGGCAAGAATCTCGATATATTCAAAGTAGGTACTTCGAATTTTGGCAAGTAGACAGTTAAAATTTTCAGGATCACGCGGATGGTCAAAATAATCTAGTGGCTTTGGTGGCGGCGGTAGTTGTCCCTTTACATAGTGAGGTGCGGTACCACAACTTGTCGCCAGTTTCTGAGGGCTCATATGCTTCAAGGTGAAAATCCCAGTTCCAGACCTCAACGTATTTTTGGACAATGTTTACGCATGGAGCCTTAATTCGGCGAACAATGACCTGCAGAGAGAATCTGCCTGGCACATTTTGTCGATTATCGTGAATAAGCGAACGGAGGGTAAGATAATTCTACCAGTCGTGACTACCTTGCTGACTTCAAAAAGACGCCTGTGTATTCTTAGAAAACGCTCTCAAATTTCTCTGGCCTGCGCAAGTGTTGAATCTCGCCACACCTACTGTTCGTCGCAGTACGGCACTCGGTGCATTCGTGTGGGTCCGTGACCTTCATCAATAAACACATTCCTAGACTGACTTCTTGAAGTTGACGAAGGGGTTAATAGTAAAGGGACATCCGTTATCAATGCGTTTTAGGGATGCATTGTTTGAAGCTGTGAAAGACGAGGAAATCGGATGGGTTGCTGCCAAAGCAATCGGAGAGATTGTTGCAGTCGACAGTGTGTTGACAAAGAAAAACCATGCCATCATCAAAGTAAGAATGTGCCAGAATATTGCGAGTCTTGCGACTTAGCGTTGATCAATAGTTCCTATATGCGCAAAAATATGTTAGCCAAGTGCTTCCCCGTATTGTCGCTAATGCACGGGGCTCGGATGGTAAGCCATGGGTTGTGATGTATGTATATGACTGGCCTCAAGCAGACTAGACAACAAGTCTCAAGCAGCCCACTTAGTAGCTCTGACGGTCCTCAGTCGGTCTGTACCCAGAACGGCGTATGCACACGCAATGCCTATTGTGAGTTACCTTCTAAGTCATTGATGATGTCGGCTTAGACGGTTCTAGCTCATGCCCCTTTTCCTGAGAGGGCTAGAGCTGCCAGATTTGGACATTCGCGCGAGTGTTATAGACGCTCTTTTCGATGCGGCCAAGAGTGGCGAAACGCTGGAGCAGAACATCATATCTGAACATGCAACTTCTTTGGTCAATGCGATGCTACATAATTGCATGGTAGATCAAGTGCCCCTGGCAGTGAGTGAGATATGATGCATAATGGCTTAGGCTCAACTTTTTCATCAGCGGGTAAGAATTTCTGCACTGCGATTCTTGGCTGTATTGCCTGGAATAGTGCGTTATGATGTTCTGCACCCTTGTAAATCCTTGGTTATCCGAGAGCTGGAGAAAGCACTCGATGATCCCAAACGTGCCGTACGCAAGGAAGCCGTAGAGACAAGGTAAGAACCAATACCGTTCATTTCACCTGTGAGCTGAGCTGAAATGGCACTAGGTCAAACTGGTGAGCTTCCCAGAATTGTCGTATTTAAATATCCAAGCTTATAATTACCAGGTTTAAATACACTGGGTAGAAAAGATCGAGCATGCGGTGATGAGGGTATAAGGCAGCTTTCGTCTAGTTGGAGAATAGGCAAGAGTACAATGAAAGAATAAAGTAGAACCAATGTCATGATTAAAACTATGTAGATGGTAGGTGAATGTGTTCACCACGAGGGAGGATTAGCGTGCCATGATGGCTTGCGCCTTCATCGATGCATCAGCCAAGACAAGCTCGAAGGCATGCAGATGCTCTTGTACGACTTTTCGCCCGTCTACCCGTGAAAAGCGCGTAAGTGCGGTGGAATCGCAAGTCTCAGCGATTCCTGTTTCCCATCGTTCGATGCGTTGCTTGCTACGCTCTATACTGTCCCATTCAGAGTAAAGTCCACCAATTTTATTCTTGAGTGAGCGAATTTTACGCGCAGCCTCCGTCAGACCAGCACCATTAACCTGCGCCTGTTCCGAACATATTGCTAGTGATGATACAAACGAGCCGGTCAAGGTTCGTAAGTGTGTTAATTGTGGAATAGTCTTTGCGGGAGAAAGAGGGCCTTTAACAGGTGGTGGTGGAGGGAAATCCAATTTGGACAATGAAGCGTCAGTTCCCAGCAGCTCTTCATCGTCAGCCTCCCAATCTTGGGAATCCGACACGTGGAGAGATGACGATTCTTCATCCAGCGTCTCAAGTGTAGGATGTCTAGACGTGTTTGGTGGAAGAGGTAATTTTGGCGTCAGGGGATCGTCTTCGCTGATCAAGTTTTCCAGGACGTCAATACGGCCAAGCGCGTCGGTGCCGCCAATTTCGCCTGCGAGCTTTCTGAACTCGCGTTCATATCCCAGTAACTCTCGCACCTGTCCTTCTCTATCTCTCACCGTCTCGTTTATGCGTCGAATGGTATCTGAAGCAATTTGTTCCACCGTGAACTCCGTATCTAGCTTCTGCAATAGTCCAAAAAAGCGCGAGTTGGATTCTAGATCTCGCGCTAAGACGTCCATCATATCGTGGTCTAGTCGTTTATCCTCTTTCTGCGTGTCTTGCGCAGGAGGGAGGTTGTCAAATTCAGGATCTAATTCAGGAGAGTAATCCTCATCTCCTGATGTGTCGCTTGTTAGAGGGTGGTCCAGTGCTTCTGATTCTACGACCGTCCCGTTGGCAAAAGCGAGTGCGTTGGACTGGTCACCATCTTCCTGGTGGTTGACGGGCTCGTCATTCCCTTCCGCACCTTCATCAAATTCTAAGCCAAGTTCTTCCGCGAGAAGTTTTGAGCCTGCGCTGGGCTCTGGCATCAGCGCGACGGCTAGCTCATGTGCGAGAGAACGGCCATTCGCGGCGTCGCTCGCTTCGTCGCCGTGGTCTAATGCCAGTGGCTTCCGTAGCGCCGCACTAGACTTTCTTCCAGAAGGGACCTGCTTTGATGACGGTCGCCGGGCATGATATTGTGGCGCGTGAGCGAAGGAGTCGTCGCTCGGGTCGTACATGGGCATGATTGTGTCAGCGTAGTGCCTGAGGGCAACGAAATCCTTTTCCTATGTAGCTCACACGCTTATCACGTCCAACCGCTCGTCTCAAGACAATCAAAAGTGTCTCCGTGCATTCATGCACGTCTCTAGAGCGTCAACCAAGCTTGTATTTCAATATTTCAATAAAACGAACGCTGCATTCACTGGACCTGAGCGTCACAACAGAGCCAAACATGATGACATAAGCCGAAAGGCAGTTGAGAAAAGTGCGCTTCTCCTCTTCGTCGTGACAGTATGTGGGTAAGTCTCTGCATATCGCCGACTCACTCTCTTGGTTACCCGTTTTTTTCAAGACAGAACACAGGAATCCAGAAGGAAGAACGTATTGGTTCGATACTGCGACAAAACAAAGCGTATGGGAAAAGCCAGATGGTATGGCAACATCTTCAAATGTAGACGTGAGCTAACACGCTCCACAGACCTGAAAACTCCGTTCGAAGTATGCCTGTTGCTTCTTGATCTTGAATTAGATTGACTTGTCCTGCAGAAAGCGCTCACTCAGACGAAATGGAGGGAATATTTTTCAGGCGGGCGCAAATATTATTACAATGTGTGTTGCATTCATCTTTATGCCACCTATAGCTTATGCAAACCTAGACCGAGAGCAAGGAGTCTAAATGGGATATGCCCGACGAGCTTTTGCTTCTTTTGGAGAAAGTCGAGAAAGAAGGAAAGGCTAATGCGACCATTGTTCCGTAAGTATTTCAAATGTTGCTTCTCTCTGAATCCTACATTGATTACGGAACCTCCAGCACAAATCAAATAACTGGTCCAGAACCTATCGGGACAACTCAAGGTGCACTCGCTCCCATGGGAGGCACTAATCAATCCTCATCCGCTTCTCAGTCCACTCAGCCGAATGGCCTAGCCGTTGGGCCTCACACGGGGCCGCTTCCACTTGCTCCCTCCAGTGTCCTTCCTGCCCGTCCTAACTTGCCTGATGATCCAGTCATTCCGCACAACGGATTCCCAACCATTGAAGAAGCTGAAAAGGCATTCATGCATCTGCTGCGCAAGGCAGGAGTGGATGCCAATTGGACGTGGGATCAGACCATGCGAGCCATTATTACTGACCCTCTCTACAAGGCACTCAATACGTTGGCCGAGAAAAAGGCATGTTGGGAAAAGGTGAGTAAACGAGTTGTAGAACCATTTGTTACTTATAGCCATTGCAGTACACCAACAACCTCAGAGTTAAAGAACAGGAAGAAAAAGAGGCTCGGCTGGCAAAGCTACGTCCCGCTATTAGAAACATGCTGAAAGGCAATCCAAATGTGTTCCATTATACTACATTTCCTACTGCAGACAAACTTTTCGCGCAGCACCCTATCTGGCAGCAGGCCCGCATTGAGTCGGAACGCAGAATGATTTTTGAGGAATACGTCGCAGAGCTAAAGCAACGGGAAGTGGTGCGTCATTCTTTAATCTCGTCCGCGCCCGTAAGTTCACAGTGAAGCTATCATGTTCTAGCAAGAGTCTCGAGGATCTAGAGCGCGTAGCGTGCAAAAAGTCATGACTCTCTTCAAGCAACTCGAAGTTGATGTTGTTACGCGCTGGAGGTCGGCACATCAATCGGTGGTAGATTCAGAAGAGTACAAAATTGATCCAGAACTTCAGAAATTGCCGACTCTTGACATTCTCTTGGCCTTCGAAGATTATAGTCGAGTCCGTGAGCGTGAGTACGAGGAGCAGATGCGTCGAACTCAAGTTGAAAAGACTAGAAAGGAGCGGAAGGCTCGAGAGGCGTTCAAGGTGAACGAACATCGTTCTTCGCCGTGTTCATAGTTTCTCAATTTTTATCCCTAGGATTTACTGCAGAATCTTGTTCACTCAGGCAAAGTAAAGGCACGTTCGAAGTGGAAGGAAATATATCCGATATTCCATGACGATGAGCGTTACCTTAATATGCTTGGGAATCCCGGCTCAAACCCGCTTGAGCTTTTCTGGGATGCTGTCGATGGTCTTGACCAGCAGTTGGACAGGAAGATCACGATCGTAGAGGAAGCCCTCAAGAATCATGGCAGCACTAGGGAGGAGGGAGGCATTGTGCCAGATAAGAGCAAACCTAAAGGGTTTGTTGTTGGTCCGGAGATAACTGAGGACGAATTCAACAGTATTGTGAAAGCTTATGCGGATGATGCTATCAAGATGCTCACGAGAGAAGACCTGTACGATGTGTACAAGACGGTAAGTTCTTGGTTCTTCCTTAAACAACCAGCTCATTACGCTTTCTAGCTGCACGATGCTGCAGTTAAGAAGCAAGCGGATGAAAAGAGGAGAGCCGAACGCAAACAACGGCACCTTCAGGATGACCTGCGCTACGCGTTTAAGAAGTTGTCTGAACCCTTGGACATCAATTCATCGTTCGAACAGGTAAGTCTTTGTTTCTGGAATATGCATCATCATTCACGGTACCTCGTCAGATTACGACTCTCATTGAACATCTTACAGAATACAAAGCTTTGGATGATGAGGAAGGTAGACGAGCGGCGTGGTCCAAGTACGTCAAAAGACAAAAGGTGTGTTGTTTTGTCCGAGGAGCTCCATGACGCTTAATGTTTGACAGGAAAAAATGCGTGAGGCTACTTCTGAAGACGGCGCATCCACAACTAGTAGGAAGCGCAAGGAACCTCCGCGAGAACGCGAACGTGATAAAGAAGATAAAGGACGCGACCGCGAGAAAGAGCGCGACCGGGAACGAGAAAAAGATAGGGAGTATCGGGATCGCGACCGCGACCGCGATAGAGAGCGTGATAGGACTCGAGACTACGAACGAGACAATCGCAGCTCTCGACATCATCATCGATACGATGATTTCGATGGACATAGGTCTTCGCGTGATTATGGCAGGGAGCGAGAGAAGGACTATGAGCGGGACAAAGATCGCGATGGATATAGATCGTCAAGGCATTATAGAGATGATGATCGCAAACGGGAAAGAGATGGAGGCCACAAGGACCGAAAAGGCTCTCGATCGGATTTCAGTTATAGCAGAGATTGGGATGAACCTCCTAGAAGAGACGAAAGGGAGCGCAGCATATCTGTATATGGAGATGAGTCGAGAGACAAGCATGACGATAGACATCTTGAAGAACGTGCCGAAAAGGTGAGCGTGATTTTTACGACATTACATGCCGCGTGTGTCGCGTTTAACACTTCCTCAGCGTGCAAGGTTGGATACAGATGAGCCCATGGATGTGGACAATCGCCCGGCTCGCGCTGAGAGTCCCGAGGAGGGTGAAATTTAGCCGAGACTCTATTAATGCCTGTAGAGTAATCCAAAGAGTGCCAATACCGTCCCGAAGCATAATTACTCTCTGATTTGTGAAAAAGATGGCATTTACTATTACATGGTGCCTTGCTGTTCGATGGGGTGTTCATCAGAGATAGTGGACAATGAAAAATTCCGCACAAGGCAGTCCCGTTAAGGCCTGTGTAAAATATGTATGAGAGACTATGGTAATGGTGATGTGGCATCCTGAAGGATTGGCATTTCAATCCTTCCAATGCGCAAGCGGGTGTAAGGATGCTTGCTCTTTATCGTTTTCTGGTAACCCTTTCTCCGCTTCTTCTTAAATTTTGACTCCATCGTACCCTTTGTGTGCTCGATAACTGTAGCATCCACTTTAATGCGTGCAGAAGGAATCACAGGGTCACCTCGTAGGGTATAGTCGCGGGAGCCGATTTCGTGTATTTTGTCGAGCGCCAGAACGTCTCCAACCTTGACATCACGTAAACGCGGTACGGTGAGGATGTCGCGAGGAGCGAGGATATACTTTTTACCGGCAAATGTGGCAACAACATATTGGGAGGGTTGAGAACGGATGAAATGGAGAGCAGACTCTCCTGAGCTGGGAGCAGCTGCCTGGGTATGCAGAACACGCAAAGCTGCGGTGCGCACTGGTTGAAAATGTCAGTAGGCAGGTGGACAATGGCGTTGAGAGTTACTGACCACAAGTGAAGAGAGCAGCCATGGAAGTATGTTTGTGTGTGTTTGCACAGGTGGGTCGGAGTGTGAAAGTTCCGAAGGGCGCCGAAGCTGCGTTGAAAACCAAAAACTTCCTACCTCAACCACTGTCCTCTTCTCCGTCTTCTCCCAATGCATCGCATTGCACTTAGAAACGCTGTACGCGTACGTGCATTGGCAAGCTCTGCAAAAGTATCTCTTTTCCCTCAATTCGCCCACCAATTCTCCCTTCTGAGCTGCTTTCTCGTTAGGGTACCATTTCCGTCGCTGCTCGTCAGTACGCGACAGCGAAGCCTAGTGCGTTTTCTGTTACATCTCCATAATGTGCATCCTCGGGTACTGACTGGTCGCCATGTTTCGCCTCTCCGTCACTGCCTCTTCAATACGTAACACGTCATTGGTGTAGCGGCTTCCGAGGTTTCCTCCATCCTTGAATCACGCATCGCTGGAACTGCTATTGGTGGAAATGTAGAGGAAACCGGTCGTGTTTTGAGTATGTGCCACGTTGCACGTTCTAAATGTACAGCAGGGTCTAATTCGCGTACAAGGTGTCGGTGACGGTATCGGTCGTGTATGGGGTCTAAAGAACGTCCAAGGTTTGTTCATTAGACCGGCAGTGAGACGTGGCATTGAGATTGGCACACCCTTGCAGCCGAAGAGATGGTGGAATTCGCTTCAGGTGTTCGCGGAATGTGCTTGAACTTGGAAGCTGACAACGTCGGTGTCTCCATCTTCGGTAACGATCGACTCATCAAGGAAGGCGACACTGTTAAACGTACCGGTCAAATCGTCGATGTTCCCGTCGGTCCTGGTCTCCTTGGACGTGTCGTCGATGCTCTCGGCGACCCCATTGATGGCAAAGGGCCCATTGAGTCCACTGAGCGTCGCCGCGCCTCCCTCAAGGCTCCCGGTATCCTCCCCCGTCGCTCTGTCAACCAACCGATGATGACTGGAATTAAGCCTATTGATGCTATGGTTCCAATTGGTCGTGGCCAGCGTGAGCTGATTATCGGTGACCGTCAGACTGGCAAAACCGCCGTCGCTATTGACACCATCCTGAACCAAAAGAGGTGGAACGATGGCAAGGACGAAACGAAGAAGCTCTACTGTGTTTACGTCGCTGTTGGCCAGAAGCGCTCCACCGTTGCCCAGCTCGTGAAGACTCTTGAAGAGAATGATGCCATGAAATATACCATCATCGTTGCGGCCACCGCCTCTGAGGCCGCCCCCCTTCAATACCTTGCCCCCTTCTCTGGCTGTGCCATGGGAGAGTGGTTCCGTGACAATGGCAAACATGGTATGCAATGTACCACTTGCTTAAATTTATGCTCATGCATAGCTAGCACTCATCATCTATGACGACTTGTCCAAGCAAGCCGTCGCTTACCGTCAAATGTCTCTCTTGCTTCGTCGTCCCCCCGGTCGTGAAGCTTACCCCGGTGACGTCTTCTACCTTCACTCTCGTCTCCTCGAGCGTGCTGCCAAGATGAGCGACAAGTTTGGAGGAGGCTCTCTCACGGCTCTTCCCATTATTGAGACACAGGGTGGTGATGTATCGGCTTACATACCCACAAACGTAAGTGATACAGACATGACATCTTGTTGAGCATACATTCAGTTGTCTTTAGGTCATTTCCATTACGGATGGTCAAATCTTCTTGGAGGCTGAACTCTTCTTCCGTGGTGTCCGACCTGCCATCAACGTCGGTCTCTCTGTGTCCCGTGTCGGTTCGGCCGCCCAGACGTGCGTACAGATAAAAGCTAATTTTCGGTTTCGCTGACAAGTGGTTGTAACAGCAAGATCATGAAGAAGTTTGCTGGTTCTCTCAAGCTTTACCTGGCTCAATATCGTGAAGTTGCTGCCTTTGCTCAGTTTGGTTCTGATCTCGATGCGTCTACACGTTTCTTGCTTAGTCGTGGTGCACGTCTGACTGAGCTCTTGAGTACGTGAACTTTGAAGCTTTCACTTTTTGTTTGTTCACTGTGCGTAGAGCAAGGTCAATATCAGCCATTGGCCATGGAGGTCCAAGTACCCATCATTTATGCTGGTGTCAACGGCTTGGTATGTTATGATGTTTGTACTGCATTATCCAGTTTTGACGTTGCGTTTAAGCTGGATTCGATCCCTGTCGACGGCATCACCAAGTGGGAGGCTGAATTCCGTGAGCACCTGTCATCAACACACAGTGGTCTCTTGGAGGATATCTCAGCTGGTGTTGTTACGCCAGAGTTGGAAGGCAAGATTAAGAAGGTTGTTGAGGACCACGTCGCATCATTCACATCATAGGTTGCCCTCTTTATAGACAGTTGTTCACCCAAAATGAATTATTTTCCGCTTGGCTTCTAAACATAGTACTTGATCCTGAGTCATAACCTTGGCATGGCAAGTGCAGTGGATATTGCAAGTGCTGCCAGAGCTGCGTTTGAGGTATCACAGTTGATATCCTCTGATGAGAGGGTAAAAGCCCTTCATGCCATCCGCTCAGAACTAGAGTCCCACAAGTCAGCAATTCTAGCTGCAAACCGCGAAGATTTACAGGTATGTTGTCAGATATGCACTGATCTCACCGCAGACCGTTTACTCACGCCGGCAAACTGGCAAAGGTTGCCCAGGCAGAGGTGGATGGAGGCCGAATGTCTGAATCGCTACTTAAGCGGTTAGACCTGGGCAAGGGCGACAAATGGGACTCGATGCTTCAGGGCGTTTCTGATGTCGCTGACTTGCCAGATCCCACAGGTAAAGTCACCTATGCATCAGAGTTGGACGACGGCCTGGAACTCTATCGTGTCACTTGTCCTATTGGCGTACTCCTTATCATATTCGAGGCAAGACCGGAAGTCGTCGTCAATATCGCCGCACTGGCGATCAAGTCGGGTGGGTTCTTCTGCTGTCAGAATCCTTGATCAGTTGTCGAACGCTGAACAATAAGGCAACTCTGCAATCTTGAAGGGCGGCAAGGAGTCGAACCGGACGACTGAACTCCTCGCACAAGCCATCGCCGGCGGGCTTGCGAAGACGGCATTGCCCGAGACATATGTGCAGACGGTCGAGACTCGCGCAGAGGTGTCTGCTTTGCTCGACTTGGACCAATACATCAGCCTGGTCATCCCTCGTGGCAGTAATAGCCTGGTCAGGCACATACAGAGCAACACGAGAATTCCAGTCATGGGTCACGCTGATGGGCTATGTTCTGTTTACTTGGACGAAGCAGCTGACGTCGAAAAGGCCATTCGGGTAGTGGTGGATTCAAAGGTGGGTTACATTGTCCTGTATTGATGGTGTGATGCTATATGATATAATAGACCGATTATCCCTCAGCGTGCAATGCTGCTGAGACGCTTATCGTCCATCGTTCACTTCTCCATACTATTTGGCCAGTCGTAGCCCGGGCGCTCCTGTCGGCCAATGTCAAGCTACTGTGCGACCCGCAGACTCTCGAAGCGGTTGAAACTATGTATCCTCCACCCGAGAACGTCCAGACGCATGTCCAGCCGTCCACAAAGTCATCGTACACAACAGAACATCTCTCGCTCACGCTTTCCATCATCACACTCTCATCATTGCATGCTGCCATTGAATTTATCAACGCGCATTCATCTCACCATACGGACACCATCGTAACAGAGGACGAAACTGCTGCGTCCGCATTCGTGCGTGGTGTCGATTCGGCAGGAACATTCATTAACACCAGCACTCGCTTTGCGGATGGCTTCCGCTACGGGTTCGGCACAGAAGTGGGCATTAGCACAGGCAAAATACATGCTAGGGGTCCGGTGGGCTTGGAGGGGCTGGTGATATACAAATACATGGTGAGAAGCAAAAACAAAACAGGTCATGTCGTCGGTGATTTTGGTTCTGGGAAGAAGTCCTTTAAGCATAGAGAACTTAAAATGGCCTCTGTCCCATTCTAAAATACTTCTGTGAATATATAATGAAGATATGTTGCTGAAACCTAAAAATCATTTATTCTTCTGGTGTGTGGAGTTTTGCCCTTTTCTCTATGGGTGAAGTCTCTGCGTCTCCTTCTGCTTTCCGCTTCGCGGTACTCAGGTCCTCCATTGGCGGATTCTTCTTTTTCTTCTTGACCATGGACGTCAAGTCAGTCACTACGGCGGGTGCGGCGAAAGACGATGTGCCGGCGTTCAGTTCCTTGTCTAACGCTTTTGCAGCAAGTTCGGGCGCAGAGAGGCCTATGTCCTCGTTGGGAGAAGACTTGAGTTCCTCGACCTGCGCAGAGGGATGAGGTCGTGAGTGATTCCAACGAATGAGACGAGCAAACCTTTAGTGCGAGATCATCTTTGAGACCACTAAGCTCCTTCAGCTCATTCTCCATCTGGGACTTTGTCATTTCCTCCAGGTCGTCCCCTGCAAGCTTGGGTGTGGCCTTGCCCTTGCCTTTGACTTCCAAATTATGTGCCTCTGGTGGTAGCGCAACAGGGCTCTGGTCCGACAACCCGTCCCTTAGCAGAGCTATCCTGCTTACCACACTTTCAAGGGCTTTTTTGGCGTGAGTGATTGCGTCGGAAAGGCGTCCTGGAGTGAGATCCAAGACCATGCTTAATTTGTAATGGGCTTCCGCAATATGACGGGAAGATTTGGGTAGAAGCTCCTCTTTCAGCTTGAGCCCTGCAGAGTAGTCTGTGATAGCCTGGTCGAATTTTTCTGCAATAATATTAGTCCCACTTTTCAGCAGCAACAAGGGTAAAACCTGCCTGTTTCCAAAGAGACATCCCCAAGCGCAATGAACGCATCCGCCAGTTTGAGCTTGATATGGTCATCATTGTCTATCTGTGTCTCGTAGATGGCCCGGGCCACCTCCAGCACTTCCCATGCAGCGTTGAAATCATCCTCCGGCTCAACGTCTTCCTCGTCTTCCGCTTCCTGTTCTGCCTCTTCGATTTCCTTATTCGCCTGCGCGAGCAAATCGACAGCGGGATCTTCTTCACCGTCATCCTCGTCTGCGTCTCCGGAAAAGGACAAAATAGGACCCTTGGCGTTGGTCCCCGAAACTTGGGTTGGTAGGTCACGTCCATCATGCGCAAGAGATGGGTCGGAACAACGTACCTGCTGGCTCGTCGTCTACCTCTGCTTCTGGCTGCTCCTTACCCAGCACCGAGGTTTGTGAGATGGCATTCTCGAGCAACGCTTTTCCGTAAGAGAAGTAGAGGTCAGCCGTTGCTGGTGCACGGTCTCCATGTTCCTCCGTCCTGTACCATATGAAGGAGATGATGGAAGAGCAAAGACGCGTGACATACATCAGCTCGAGAGCGGTGGCATAGTGGTCGGCTGCTTGCTCGTATTTCTTGAGGGCGAACGCGCGCTTAGCCTGTTCGACTGAGGTTTGAACCGTGACTTCAACTTTGGACGCGTCGGTGGCTGGGATGTCTGATTTGGAGCTACGAGTGCCACCGTTGAAAATTTGACCCATCACAGACAAACCAGCGGCGAGTGCTTACGATGACATGGACGGTGATTGGATGCAGGTGGAGGTAGTGGAGAATGTTCAAGGTCGGTTTGCCTTGTGGTATGCTCGCCTTGTCCAAGGTGGACGAGAAAGAAAAGGGCCGATGACTGTACTAATAAGTAGATCAAATACACAAGTGAATATCCTAGAGCGACTGAATAACGTGGCTTTAACAATGGAACGGCAAAAGGTGGCGAAAGACTATAGCATCCGACAACGCTGGGGACACATCGTGTACGACAGAATCAAATGAGCGGCTGGGCATTCTGTTGCTGCAGGTAAGAAGTGGGATTTGTACCTGCTCGAAATATGTTGGCGCCCGACGACGGTGACTTCAGTTTCGCAAATGGTGACTGAGCACCAATCCCACCGCCTGTCGTGGGGGATGGCAAGTTCGGCACATTTGGTATACCGGTCATTGTTGGCGAGAGCATAGACGCACGGAATGGATTTGATGCGCCACCGCCTGTCATCTGAGGTCTCAATCCTTGACCCGATGTTAGGCCTGCTGGTCTAAACCCTCCAAAGCCACCATTTGGCTGTGATAAGGAACCAAGAGTGCCGGAAGGTGATGCCGTTGGTGAGGTACTGCTGTATTGCGCATTATTGTTAGACTGGGCTGCGGCGTCGTCTGGAATAGGCGGCAAGGATTCCAACAAAGCTGCGCCGAAAGATGACGTAGGCTTGAACGGCTTCAAGCCTGCAAAACCAGTTAAATGAGATTTTAACGGTTGTAGACTAGTGGTATTTAAGTGAGACGTTCCACTCGACGCGGAAGCAGCGCTAGTTGGCTGCGTGGACAATGCAGAAGAAAAGAGCGAGCTCGTGGGCGAATCCGTCAAATGGGATGGCTCTATAGTGTGACCTGGTCCTCCATTGGCGCTATGGACGTTGTTGAATGTAAAAGAAGAAGCAATACTCGAAATATCGATGGAGCCGGGACTAAGGGCTCCCGAGTTGAATGAAAATGAATTTGCAGCAGGCACGCTTTGGAGTGATGATAGTTGCTGTTGAGCAGTAATAGTTGAGCTGGCAGACGTTTGTTGGTTATTGTGGAATCCCATGGCCAACTCCATGAGTGTTGGCGCCTTTGGCATGGGAGGTGGAGTTTTGGTGATGGGTCCAAACGGATTCCGAGAACCTGTTTGATGCGACTGTACAGGCTGAGCTTGAGGCGGAGACGCAGACGATGGATTTTGGCCAGGGAGTGTTGAAGGTGTTGACGCGGGACGAGCAGGCAAATTCGGTGGGATATTCTGCTGCTCAAACGATGCTCCAGAGGTAAAGGCGGACGCTGAGGCAGAACTCGGGATACTAGAAATGACACCAGTCGATTGTGATTGAACAAATGTGCGAGTGCTCTGAGCATTGAGCGAACCAAACGGATTAGATGGACCCTGCCCAGTCGGCGAACCAACGCCAAACATGGCCATTCCTGTTGTCTGCAGGAGCAACGTACTCTGCCGAAATGGATTGGCACCAGTAGCTTGAGACTGGAGGAATCCTGATGGCTGGGACCGCAAATGCAATTGTGAAAAGGGATTGGGTTGTGTCTCAGAGAAAGGACCCAGGTGTGATTGTTGTTGATTTAACACTGTCCCCTGCAATTGGGAAAAGGGATTTGGCTGTGATTGTTGCTGTGATTGGGGAGGGCCAGTTGCCTGGGAGAAAGGATTCGGCTGTGGTTGCTGCGGCATCTGAAGTAGACCTGTGTCCTGGGAGAAAGGATTTACTTGCGTTGGTTGCTGTTGAATTCCCTGTGCGAACAAACCAGTACCTTGCTGAGGCAACTGCGAAGGTAAAAAAGACGAGAAGGGTTGATGTCCCGGAGGTTGTGACACGTTCTGCATTCCGAATGGATTGGGAACACTCGTTTGTTGATGAAACACCTGTCCACTTGGTTGGATGGCGAATTGGCCCATTGGTTGTTGATTACCAAATGCCATGTGCGAGAAGGGGTTATGTGGCCCCGTCGTAAAGGGAGGGCTATAAATTTGTCAATGGCGACATTGCAAGTAACGCGAACAAGGCTACCTATTAGAGTATGGACTGGACGGTTCCTCAATGGTCGCAAAGAAATCAATTATATTTTGACTATCTTGTGTGGTGTTCTTTGGGTCAATGGCGATGCTTGCCGCTACCGATGTACCTGCTTCAACGGGTTTGCGTTGCGCTATGGACGGATGAGCGACTAATCTCAGAATCATTAGATGTTTCACATTCGTTCTCCCTGGGCTTCATCTTTGGTACGGGATTCTTGCCATTACGTTCTGCTGCTGCCTTCGCAGCTTTATTTTCGATTCTAATTTGTTCGAAATTAGGGTCTTCAAGGTACTCTTGCAACGCTCCTGCTAGTGATACAGGTGCCTAGCAGGGGGTTGATCGACGTAAATGGGGATAAAATTAGGCGTACGTGTTTAAAATTTGGTATAGGGACGTTCAATAAATTCTGCAGCTTTCTGGCCACACCAAGATACTCGTCTACGAAATCGGTCTGTTTGCAGAAATGACGATAAATTTCAAGAGCCTGCTTAGCATCCGTGTGGGACATCTCGATATAGTGTTCTAGAAACTCTGAGTCAAAGAATATCCGTACTAAGCGGAACACAAACCAAGCACGTTGATGACGCCTTCGTTGCATGCCTGAATTAGAATAAGCAGGTCCTTCACAAGCATGCGCAGGGCCGTGTTCGTCAGTTCATCCTCCAGATCATCTAAATAAAACTTGCAGGGCACATTACTATTTTTATCACTGGATCCGATAACTTAGGGCCAAGACGTACGCGGCATTCCACAAGGGCGTCAATCATTTTCTGTACAATCCGCGTCTCTCTTAACAAACCCTTTTCAACAGTCATAGAGCGTAACTTCCTTCCCATGAGAGTCTTGCTTCTCTGCGGGCCGTTGTTAGTGTTGCCTTTTGTGCGCTCCTTTTCCTTGATATTTCGCTGGACGTCCTCCTCGATGGACAAGGAGTTACGTAAATCTCTGTTATTCTCGGCCTGGACACGAATGGCATCGTGTTTGAGCTCACGATATGCGCGAATGCGCGAGTCGAGATATATGGCATAATGTTGCAAATTCTTGGGTGCAGCATAACCTGGGTGGGGGTATCATGAGAAAGTCAAAGAGAGAGGAAGATGACAGACCATCCCAAGTTCCTGTGGAGACATTGCGCAGGCGCAGGACATCGGAGGAGGACAGGTAGGAGAGGACGTTGTCAGTGGAACCGTTACGCATCATCGTGTGAAGGACGATGAGGGCCTTGAACACAACCTGTGATGACGTCACCGTTGGATGTGCTGGGCGACGAGGGGACATTGGACGCGTACAATGGCGTTGGGCTCCCGGAAACGAGGGGAAAGAGCCTTGCAGACATCGCTGACGGCACCCTCATCGCCCCAGGTTGCAGCGATGATGGGGTCCAGATACTGTGGCGGAAATAAGGAGGCATACAAGGAGATGTTAAATGGGGGCTACCTTTGGCTTTGGCGGGGCTGCCTTTGGCTTGCAAGCCAGTTTAACTGTCTTGTCGAAGCTGGACATGGCGTCCGGGAGGGCTTGTTTCAAACTCCGATCCTCGGCCCGCATGTTCCCCAACTCGCTCACCCCAAGACCGCTTTTCCGTTATCTCCTCTCTGCAGCCCTCTTCTCTCTTCTCCTTATCTTTCTCTACCACAACCGCACCCTCTTCCCAAGGCAGTCCAGTCTCGCCCAGGGCGACCCGGCAGATGTCTGGGAACAGAGAGCTGCGCAAGTTAAGCATGCCTTTTTGCACGCATATAGTGGGTATGAAAAGTATGCTGCACCATTTGATGAACTACTGCCATTGTCCAACTCGCGAGTGAACAAGTGCGGCCTCGGCAGTTTTGACCGCGCTGCTGTTCTCATCCTGCTCATAGCTTCAATGGCTGGGGTCTTACTGCCTTTGACTCCTTGGACACCATGTTGCTCATGGGCCTTGACGGCCAGTATCAACGCGCTCTTGTGATGGTCAAGCAGGCCAACTTTACCCATTCCGAGGTGTGCAATCTTTAACCAGCGTCTGTTCACAACTACGACAGAAAGGTAGACGGAACCCGTGCCATATTTCGAGACCGTCATAAGATACCTCGGTGGCCTTTTGTCTGCATATGCGTTGTCTGGAGATAGGTTTCTCGTAGAGCGCGCAGACGAAATGGCCACAAAGTTGGCACCCGTCTTCAAATCACACTCGGGCCTGCCTTACTTTGGTGTCAACCCAGCCAAGTGTGTCCGAGCGCTACAATAGATGCTCTTACGTTTATTCCAAAATAGCAACGTCACTTCTGGACCAGAGATTGGCATTCTCGCCGAGATTGCGAGTTTACAGTTGGAATATTACTATCTAGCCAAGGTCACTGGAAAAAAATCTCATTTCAAGCATGTCAGTTATAGTGGTATTGTCTCTTATTCAACCAAGCTTAGCAACAACTATTAGGCACACGGCGTGATGAATGCACTTGCTACAGCCAATTTGACGCGCACAGGAGGAATGCATCCAATGAAGTGGAATATCACATCTGGTGTACCTGTCGATAGTTCGTGCACTAGATTTCGCGTCTGGATGATTGACGTATCTCTGTTCAGCTCACATCTCTGTCGGTGCACAAGCTGACAGTGCACACGAATATCTTTTGAAACACTATTTAATGACTGCCAGGGAAGACAAGTCTAGCCTTGAAATGTGTTAGTGCCCCATTGCTTAGTTGGTGGCGAGACTTACTATAATTAGATATCCGTGCAACAACACATATCATCACGGATCTTCTGTATCTGACGCCGAATCGGCACTTGCTGTACGTTACCGACGCTCAATATCCACTTGGCCGAGAATCTGGCCAAGCTTCGCATATCTTTGAGCACCTATCCTGCTACTTTCCTGGTTTATTAGCACTGGGCGCTCACATGTTACCTCTTGACGACCTTCATTCCCTCGGAATTGATTTCCAATCACTCACCGGAGGTGACCAGTGTGGCACCGCAGGGCCCAAACACGAACGTGTTTCGAGATGGAATCTGAAGCAGCTACATATGTGGGCAGCAGAAGGCTTGGCTCAGACTTGTTGGTTGACATACGCAGATCAACCAACAGGTCTGGGTCCAGATGAGATCGTGATCCAGGGTCAAATTAAGCCCGTGTGGAACGCCAAAGACCGACTATGGCTACACGAAGATATCGGTGTTCACTGGCTTGACGCAATGGAGGGGTGGAAGCATGCTGGCAGTCGCGGTGCGCCGCCCGGCGTCGGGGATAAAAGTCCTGTTATTTTAAATCCCACTGAGAAGGTGAAAGAGCGCAGACGAAAAAGAGACTATCTGTCCAAAAAACCTGCTTATTTGCTAAGGCCAGAGGTTCGTGATCACATTTGCCTCGGTCGCACCGGAATGATCATCCAGCTAGACCGTCGAGTCGTTGTATATCCTTTGGCGTGTGACTGGTGACTCCAAGTGGCGAGCTAGAGGTTGGGAGATATTCAAAGCTATCAGAAAGGAAACAATAACGAGCAGTGGCTTTGCTACTCTAAGAACAGTAGAAAAGTCTCCTGCTCCTCGGGAAGACAGCATGCCAAGGTAAGCTCATTTACACGGTTAATATCACATATGCTGAATGCGCCCCAGTTATTTCCTTGCTGAGACGTAAGTGAGGGCGGGCGTGTCAACGCCATCAATGCTGACTTTGACATATATATAGATTGAAGTACTTGTATCTCATGTTTAAGGAGGAAGATCTAGTGCCGTTTGATAAATATGTGTTCAACACGGAGGCACATCCCTTTCCTATATTCAAATGGACAGAGGAGGAACGTACATTGTTCTTTGGCTGACTCGATATACTTTGCTACTATAATTATTCATTGCGACTATTTAAGGGGATGACCCACGCCTGTCTCTGGAATGTCTACCCCTCGACAAGGCGAATTTGTCGGCTCCTTAGACTGCGGTACTACGTTCGTATCTTTCTGCCCTTGAACGTCCCATATCTATCTCTTGCTCTAGGTCTGTACGGTACATTATATTCGACAAGTACGCAAACATTGTAGCCCAGCATCAGCTCGAGTTCCCTCAGTATTACCCCAGTCCTGGGTATGCCATTCACATGTATGTAACCTTGATCGTGAGCCCACCTCTACTACTTCCCAGATGGCATGAGCATGATGCGGATGAAATTCAACACCACGCTAACATTTGCATTAAAGAGGGCACAAAGGCTCTGGAAGCATCGGGTTGGGCAAAGAACTGTGTTAAAGTCCTTGGTAAGATAACAGCGCCCAAGCGTGATCACATCAGACACTCAACACTGCATGGTTGTTTTTATCCGAAACCTTCGTGGACAGGCATCACTAATCAGCGCGAAACCGCCGTAGCTTGGAGCCGGAAGACAGGCAAGCCGCTCTGCAAAGCCATCGTTTGGGACGACTCCCGCACGAAGAACACGGTGGTTCACTTTGAAAACAAGCTGAAAGATGTTGGCATCCAGGTCTCCCCGGGCCTGTGGAAGAAAGGCGTTGAAGGCGTGGAGGTACTGAGGGATTTGTGAGTACTGGCTGACTGACAGCCATCTGCTCATCTCGTTTCGCGTGCTAGAACTGGCCTCCCCATCTCTACATACTTTTCGGCGATAAAGCTGCGATGGATGATTGATCACTATCCACAAGTTGCACAAGCACATGAGTCAGATGACTTGCTTTTCGGCACGGTCGAGTCTTGGGTTGCATATGTATGTCCGGCAATCGCATCGATTATTCAGTCCTCATGCTTATCATCTTGCAAGAACCTACTTGGTGGCGTAGTGAAGGGCATACACATTTCAGAAGTTACCAATGCTTCTCGAACACTTTTGTTGAATTCGACGACCCTGCAGTGGGAACCATGTCTGCTCGACTTCTTTGGTCTGCGATCTTCAATCTTGCCGAGGCTCGTATCCACTTCCGAGGTATACGGGCACATCGCGAACGGCCCCTTGGTTGGCGTCCCAATTGGTGGTCTTGTTGGAGACCAACAAGGTGCTCTGATTGGTAACAAGTGCCTTAACAAAGGCGAAGCTAAATGCACGTACGGAACGGGTGCCTTCTTGCTCTTCTGTACGGGCTCCGAGATCGTGAAGAGCAGTCATGGTCTTCTCAGTACCGTCAGTAGGCCTTTTGTGTTCCGTCTACTGTCGCTCAGGAGACTCGCGTATAGATTGCATACCAAGCAGGTCCCAATGTCAAGCCAATATATGCATTAGAAGGCAGTAGTAAGTCTAATCAATACTTGAGGTTAATTCAAATAACACGACATTAGTCTCCGTTGCTGGGAGCGCGATTAAATGGCTGCGAGATACCATGAAAATCATTTCTAGTGCTGCAGAGGTCAACGAATTGGCCGCAAAGGAGCCCACATCGGCCGGCTTATACTTTGTTACGGCCTTTTCGGGTTTATTGGCGCCGTACTGGGATCCCGGTGCAGCTGGTCTACTCATCGGTAAGAATTACTGGCACAATCAGATGCTGAGCCCATCTTAATGTGCTGTTCCATGTAGGAATCTCGCAATATACCAATCCATCTCATATCGCTCGTGCAACGTTGGAAGCCAATGCCTTCCAGACGAGAGCCGTCATTGAGAGCATGAAGTTGGACTCTGGATCGGATTTGAAGAATCTCAAGGTCGATGGCGGCATGACGAATGGAGACCTGGTCATGCAGATTTTAGCCGACGTGGGGGGGTTCAGCATCATCCGACCAGAGATGAGAGAGTAAGATAAACAAAATTGTCTTCCTGTCATCTTGATTCTAATCACTACCAGATCTACGGCATTGGGATCAGCTCTTCTCGCTGGTTCTGCCATAAACCTTTTTGGATGGGATATCAATAACCCAGATACCCTGTCTGAAGTCAATACCAAAGGAAGTCAAGAATTCACACCCCATCTTTCCGAAGACGAAAGCCTGAGACATTATCAAGGCTGGAAACGCGCTGTCGAACGCTCAAGGGACTGGGATAAGGGAGTGGACGAGTGATTCGGCAATAAACAAACTGTTGTGCTGTGTAACTAAGGGTTTTTTTGCGCTAATTGAACCTCGGCAGTTCTTTCATCGACCAAGGGGTAGTGGGAGAAGCGGGAGAGTGGAGGAACGGTTTCATCAGGAAAACCGGGATATGACAATCAGCCTGGGTATGATTTTCAGAATATCTGAAGGAATTTAAGATGAGGGGGTTAAATCACGGCGATGGGGATGGGCTTGGCCGCCAGCATATAGAACGACGAGCAGACGAGAACGTCGGGGGCTGGCAAGTAGTGGCGAGGTTGAACCGCTGAAGAACTGAGCTCTAGCTGAATACGTTCGTAACGTCGTGCCAATGCCGCTTCAGACAATCGCACAGGCTTGCTTAATCTCTTCCACCACGTTTCTGAATCTCTGTTCTCCTTCATCCTGGAGGACATCACTATGCCAGTGCTCCCGCGGCGCCGTTTCCGTTAGGGGATCTGGATAAGCGGGAATAAGGGGGGGTTCAATGGGCTGATTGCGAGGCTTTTTATAGAAGCAGAGGTGGGTCCCGAATGCGCTGACAGCGTGAAGAACGGGCAGAGGGCAGTCGTCTAGAGTTGAAGTAGTTAATACTGTACCCGAATAAATTAGCGACAATGACCAACCCTCCAGATCCCTGATGCGCCGTCGAATCTGTATGTCAGTGTCTTCGCGTTTGGAGCCGTATCGAAGGTCTCCGGGCGGCTTTAGCTCCAATATGAAAATCGGTCTATCTTCGAGCACGACTTCAAACAAGACGTTTTCCGGCATGAAATGGGGGACGACCGTATATCGGGAATCCGGGGGAAAGAGTATGTTCAGGAGTTTGTTATAGGGGCCGTGGAAGTCTGCCTCGGAGGGATTGTTGGGGACCTTTTCGAAGCGGACAACACTTTCTGTCCAAGGCATAATGCGAGCGGTGCACGTGACTACAACTCGCGGGGTGATTCAGTATTATGGCTATTTGCATTGGATACGTAGATTAAAGAGACACGAGCACTGTTGACTAATATTCATCTTCACATCGTGATATTGTATTGCTTCTTCTCCCATGGTCTCCAGTGGAATATGGGGAATGGATGTGCCTCCGTGTTGAAAACCCATTTATCGAGTGGCAGTATGTCGTCATCGAGGAACAGTAGATATAAATATTTCAAGCTAAACAAGATGAACGAAGTAAACGCAATTAGGAGATATAGTGCTCACGTCTCTGCAAGAAAAAAACTGCGACAGGTAAGTCGGGCGCCATGTTCGGTTAGACGAAGCATACCTCGGCATTTCATCTTTCAGGTGCGCGGGTGTGTTGTTTAGCATAGTCACACTCGCATAACCATATTCAGTCCGAGCGTGCTTCTCTATAGCCTGGAATATCTCCCTAGAAGTCATTTGAACTACCGCAGTGACGAAAGAATGGGTGTCCCATACCATCCACGTTCCCGCCACTTGTTCTCTCCAGTGAGTTTCCACAGCAGGTACATGCTTTCGACTGTCTTTCCGGTAATCAGGACAAGAATGAGAACAAAAAAACTTAGCCCCAACCTCTGGCCTTAAAAGGTAAGAATCTTTCATGGCATAATAATCTCTATCTGTTGCGGTAGCAGGAACCTCTTCCAGACCAGGCGGTGCTCCTGAAGGTTGTTCTTGTGCTTCCCACTCCTCCAGCTGTGTCAACCACCTTCCCTTTGCCTCACTTGGAGACCAAGCCTGCATCTTCATCTCATCTGGTCCCAAACCAGTGGCTTGATCCGCATAAGTGATATAGCACGTGTAGGCTAGTCCCTGTGCAGCCCACATGTGTAGATTCTTGTCCCTTGGAGATAGTTCATGTAACGTGTGTGCACCGAGAGCAAGTAAGCCCGGTAAGAAGCACGACAAGTGCTCAAAGTTATGAGATACAACACCGCTGGTCATATCCGTTACATAGAGCAGGCGTCGTTGGGGCGTGATATATGTCAAATTCGTGAGTATTCCTTCAACCGATTTGAGGTCTGGATCGCGGTTATTATGAAGCAGTTGATTATGATATATTTAGCCCACATAGGTCTTTAGCCTTGGGCTCCGATCGTCCAGTCAAGAGCCATTGTTTGAGCATGTATTCGTGCGCACTGTCAGCAAATGCGCCAACAGTGTGGTGATCTATTCCCTCATGAGCACAATCCCGAGCGGTACTCTGACGCTCGCTCACAGTTCGTGGGCTGGCCGTCCTCCACACTCCACATTGTGGGGAAAAGGCCTCCGGTGATGTTTGCTGTATAAATGTATTGCATTACGGTCTCTGTCTATAAGGTGGGAGGGTGACCTTGGACGGATAATTAATCAAATGTCATACACCTTACACTGCTGTAATAAACAGAGCGTCCCGTATAATGAGCCAGCAGCTTGCTGTTTTGTGCGTCCTGAATACGAAGTTTCATTTACTATCAGAGCTTGGGCACTTACTATTCCATTTGATTACTGGCAATCTCTGCCCACAATGCATTAGGGTTCCAACCCGACGTTGTCTGACCACTGCTCTGTATCCTGAAAATCAGTTACAATAGGAATTAATTCAATACGGACCTGACCGTGTTGACGGCGAACATGGGTAGACCTGAGCTTGTATTGAATGCAGGGAGAAGCATTCTTCCCAAGTCATCCGCGCGGGTTAACAATATCAATTCACCAGAAAGAGCATATGCCGACAACAGTCCACCAAGGTATCGTATTACAGTCTCGAAAAAGGGTGCATAGGCAGTCTAAATATGGCCTGAGTACAAGCTTAAAGTGATTGGTGTCCGTGTGGTTTACCTGCTTGAGCTCGAACGTCGAGTTGGCTATAAAGCCGACAGCTTCTGCAAATGGCTCGCGCAACCCCATAAGCCACATGGTATCCAATGCATCGAATAGCGTTAGACCCCATCCGTTGAAACTGGACCAAAATATCGATCAAGCAATGTTGTGAATGACGGGATGCATTTACTTGTTTACTTTACTCCCGCTAACCGGCAACAGTTCGTCGTAAGGAAAAGCATACTCTCTGTAGCCTTTGTATGCATGGAGAAAAGCATCACGGACGCTCTCTGCACGTTTTGACGTTTGCGCTACTTTTTCAACTTGATGGGGATAGGACAACGTGAGGTTCCAAAGTGCGGGATCAAAGTCGGAAGAAAGGAAGACAGGAAAGAACCGGAAGAAAAAGAGCGAGGCGACAACCCAAGGTATAAAGCGTATAAGGGAGTGGGACATGGACAACGGATGTCAAGAGGCGTGGGCCGCGTGGATCATCATATGATATTGATATGGACTCCTTTGCTGACCTAATGGTATCATCGCCTAAACTTTCGCAGTGGATCCGATTTCTTTTTTCCGTACACTTTCCCTCCACGACCTCGCATTCTACCCAGGCCACGTCGATTATCCTTCCTGAATGGCACAAATCCTGTCAGCTCAGTAGCCGCCGGTGTCTTGACAGTGTCCGATGGTCCAGGAACCGGTGCCGTACGTGGCATCAGGTACTTTGGCACATTTTTTAGATGCGGTTGAATCCGAGTTGGGTGTAGTGGTTTATCATGCCGTAGATATTCGAGGTCCAAAGGGTTATCCTCAAAGTGCGCCTGAGATACGACAGTTGGTATGTATTACAATAGCCGTAAGATATTGCTTACCTTGAGCTTGTCCGAGTTCAAGATCTCATGTTTCAACTCTTTGATCCGTGCCTCCTTGACGGCACTGCGCGTCACACTCCGAAGGGCGTCCTGCATCCTGTAACGAAACGCCTCGACTTGTTTCATGTCAAACTTGTATTCCTTGATTTTACTTCCTCGGGCTGCCTGCTCCTTTTCAATTTTGTTAAACACGATTTCATCGCGCTCTGCACTAGGTATGCACCCAGCTACCTTGTCCTTTCCCCAATGGTCCTTGGGAACTATGAAAGACAATGACATGCCCGTACGACCAGCACGGGCAGTTCGGCCAACGCGGTGCGTGTACGAACGAGACGACGTTGGTAGATCAAAGTTGAGCACGCAAGCCACATCGACAAAATCTACGCCACGTGTAATGCCATATTCTTTATCCTTGTTCCCTTTGTGATGTTTCCGTTTGCCAAGCTTTGTTTGAGATGGCTCAGCTGAGAATGGAGAACGTTTGCGTTTTTTAGATTTTAGAATTTTTTGTTTAGGTTCGCCGGCTCCGGATTCTGCATTATCGCACTGCGCCGGCATAACTGAAGAACGTCATGAGGTTCTGTTATTCTGATAACGCGTGTCTTACACTCATCATCAGCCAACTTGTCATCTTCAGGGTCCTGTTCATTCAGCGCTCCGCTCTCATCTGTTGCGATGATGTAGTCGTATACCCCTTTATTGAACTCTTGAACAGTGTGGTATCTTCAAATCAATAAATTAGTGAATTACAGCTACTGGCAACTTGCTGACCTAGAGTTGAGCGGCAGTTCCGAGTTTAATACGCAGCTCTTTATGGAGAACTGCTCAAGAAAGAGCTTAAGCCGGTAGCAGCGATCCACGTCATTCACGAACAGTATACATTTCCCTTGTATTAACTTAAGCTTCAGAATAACGTATGTCAGCAGAAATTTGTCAACTTCGGAGCATCTGCAGCAGGGTAAGCAACCAACTGAAGTACGCAGCTCCACGGACCTAACAGCGTACTGCGTAAGCTTAGCAGCTTCGTCTTCGTTTTCCTCCAGTTTTAATATTGCCTAACGCAACGCATGAGTTATAAATCAATAGTCCATTAGACTGATGCATACGGGGTTACGTAGCGTAAGCCCTTTTAGCATCTCGACATCCTCTGTCATGGTAGCGCTCATGAGAAATGACTGGTAGACCTTGGGCAGGTATGCGCCACTGAATATTCGTCGAACATTTTCGTCGTGTCCATAGGAGAGGATCAAGTCTGCTTCATCGATAACTAGTGAATCGATTGACGAAACGGAAAGAGCCTAAATATATGTTGTATGGCATTATGAGGCCTGTTTAGAGAATTCATACCTTTGCCTGTATCAACGACAAGGCTCGTGATGGTGTTGCAACAACAATGTCAGGTTTATCCGACAACAATGCACTGAAGAGGTGAGCTTATGCTAATCGACATTACTATTGAGCTCACCGTTGGAGGTGACTAGCGGTCCCAGAAGCGATATTAGAAACAAGAATTTCCTTCTCGCAGTAAACCAGCAAACTTCTGAGATAAGTAGAGACTTGTTCGCAAAGTTCCTTTGTAGGCACGAGGATCAGTGCTCGAGTTATCTGTCTCGCGGGATCAGATGAAGACAGGGACTAAGACGAACAATCAGCTTGATGGAATTTGTTGGGACCGGAGACATACACACAGTTTTAGCGCTGATTATCTTTTGGGCGACTGGTAAACAGTACGCGGCAGTTTTTCCGCTGCCAGTACGAGCGCGAGCAAGGATATCACGACTTTCTAATGCCAGAGGAATCGCTTTTGCCTGGACAAGAGTTGGCCGGACAAAGCCCATGTCTGCGAGGGCGCGAAGGAGGCGGACATCGAGGAGATGTGAAAATGTGGTGAAAGACGATTTTTCAGTGAGATGCGGGTCGGCCATAGTGAGGCGGAGTTTGAATACCTTTTAGATATTTATTTCAAAAATACAAGCTTTTAAATTAGTTAAGAATGTCGGCGAGCGTCTGTAGTCTGTGCGTCTCTTCATCCCCCTTCTCTCGCCTACTCACATCCACTCCAGTTGCGGGAGACAGTTCGCAAAATATACCTGTCCTACCTGCAATGTCCCATATTGTTCCCTGTCTTGCTTCCGTTCACAAGTCGGCCATTACATATATCTTACCCTGTGCGCATCTAATCATCATGCACCAGGCTCATTCGCAATGCTCCGAGTCATTCTACAAAAAAGAGCTGGAATCAGATATTCGCTCATCTCCCTCTAATTCAATGGAAGAAAGGCGTAAAATGATGGAGCTGCTAAAGAAATTCGAGGAAACTTCAAATGTCGAAGCACTCAATCTCATAGATGACGAAGATTCATCTGATGACCTAGCAGAGCGATTGCAAAACATCAACCTTGGTTGGTATCGTTGTCCACCCTCAAGTGCACATCTCACCATGTAGCAGACGCGGTCGGCCCTGATGAATTATGGTCGTTGCTAAACACGAGGGAACGCTCCCAATTCATGGAAGCACTGCGAGACCCCAGCGGCGAATTCGCGCAACAATTGTTGAGCAACAAAGAATTAGTAGGGCAAATACCATGGTGGGAAGAGAGTGACATTGAAAATGACCAAAGCACCACTGGTTCAAGGCCAGAACTTATCATTGTCCCTTTATCATTGGTGAAGTCCGCCCCAACTTCGTCGCTGTTGTACAACGCGTGCGCAATTTGGTGAGCACGCCCCCGCTGTTATCAGAGCCTTGAATCTCACCTTGCTCAGTCTTGCCTATATATTCACAATCCGCCGTCTAGCCACGTCTTCGTTTTCCAAACTTGCATCGGATGATCCAGATCGCGAAGCAGCACGGTGTATGATATCCAAACTAGTTCCGTTTTTGACTGATAAAAAGTCGACTACACGCTTTCTCTCCTTGTCAGAAGCAATTACGGACGTTTGGTCCCGCTTTGATGAAGTACCTTTGTGGCTTGGTATTGCGTGGTGGAAACTGATTATATCTAGGCCGAAATGAATTCGCAAACTCTTGCTGCTCTCCTTCAAGACTGTGCGTCTCTTATAAACCCGTTACGGGTGACCTATGTCCCCTCGCAACCAATGGAATTGAATGCCGATCCAAAATTTCACCCACATCACAAGTCGGTCTTGGTCTTGTCAGATCTGAGCGCATTATTCTCTCGTTCAAGTCAAGCTTCTGGAAGCAAGTCGGGAAAAGCAGGCTCAGACCATGTCATTCAAAAATTACTTTTCTACGCCGCGCACGTCCTTTCATCCCCGTCGCGGACACTCCAATTAGCCGCCTCTCAAATGGTGACAAGGGCACGACATATGCAAGCGGAAGGGAAATAAGTGATATGCGAAGAGTTCGTAGAGTGACTAATCAGGCACGGATACTATGCACGCCGGTGGGTTTCTTCTGCAATCTCGCCTGTCTATCTCATACATAGATACAAAAGCAAACCCCTTGATCCGAGAGCTTGCACCCTTTCATTTCAGGATAAGGTTCGCGTGCACTGATTGTTTTTTTCGGTTCGTTCGGTACGCAGGTTGTCACCTACTCCACGTATTTGATGGATGGACCAGATAGAAATTCTTGGAAATAGTGCAGCATGTGGATTCCCCAAGTATGACATCTTTGGAACTTGCGTAGTCAGATCTGATGGTCTGCTAGAAGCACGCCACCGTCAGTTGCGATGGTTGCGATGAAGATTGGGGGCACGGTAATGAAAGCGAAATAAGGCGGTATTACTGGGAGGGTTCTTGGATCTCCAAATTTGGAAAAAGAGTACCCTCTCAGTCAAGTGACGCGGAGTTGGTAGACCCTCTTAACCGGTCCGCTGGTCGCTGCCTCACCACTTGCCACACACCCGTCATCCTTCAGATGGCTCCTGCTTTGTTTTCATCGTCGCTTTCCCTGCTCGACACAAGAGATGCTTGTTCAGGTGGAGGAGGAGGTGCCTTCACCTACACTAGTCTCCGCATCGCGTCCGTCTTCATCATCATGGCAACTTCAATGTTCGGTGCCCTTTTCCCTGTACTTGCAAAAAGGTCAAATTGGCTGCGTGTGCCTACGCCTGTGTATGAGTATGTCATTGAATCTCAATCATCAAATCTGCAGCCCTGACACTGGTTCGCAGCTTTGCAAAGTACTTTGGATCTGGTGTTATTGTATTTATCTCTCACTTATACTTTCCCGAGGACCTATGACCAACTAATCTTCAGATTGCCACCGCTTTCATCCATCTCCTCGGGTCAGCGCTCACTGAACTATCATCTCAATGTTTATCCCCTGCGTGGCAGGTCTATGTCAGTGACCATGGTCAGCAGTCATGATTGAGGCGTACTCATGGCATCCCTTCAGCCTTACGCGCTCGCTCTGTGTTTACTCAGCACGTTCGTAATTTTCATAGTCGAATTGATAGCGTTCCGCGTTGGAACGGCAAAATTGCAGAAGCTCGGCATCAAGCCCGGTGAGTCTAGTTTTAGCGTAATTTTCGCCTTCTAACCTCCTGGCACAGCCGTTCATGGGCATGCTCATGGACAGGCGCATGCACCTGCATGTGCTCCACGAGTCGATGATGGCGAGTTGAAGGAGGATGTTTCACAACACGAGAGCGAGTCTGAGATCACATACGACGAAGATACTGTAGCACAGGTTATTGGAATTGCCATCCTAGAGTTTGGTGTCATATTGCACAGGTTAGTCTAACAACATTTTCAAAGATGAAACTTGTCTAATGTTGCGCAGTGTACTTATTGGTTTGACACTTGCCGTTGACCCTAGTTTCATCACGCTTTTCGTGGTGATTATCTTCCATCGTGAGTTTTATCTTATTGATGGCAACCCAAGTCATCTCATATGGATCAGAAACGTTCGAGGGTTTGGGTGTCGGGTCGCGTTTGGCACAAATGAAACTTCCGTCCAGCCATAATTGGGTGCCGGTTGCAGGCGGTTTGTTGTATGGAATAACGACCCCTATCGGCATTGCAGTGGGGCTGGGCATTCGATCAACATATAATCCAGGAACCGCGAAGGCATCGATTGTCAGCGGAGTACTGGATTCCATGAGCGCTGGCATCCTGATGTATACGGGATATGTGGAGGTAGAGCGCCTTTGCAAGTTTTTGAAAACAAGATCTGACGATAAATATACAGCTCCTTGCACACGACTTTATATTTAACAAGGAGATGTTGTACGGGCCCCCGAAGAAACTCGTGTTTGCGCTTTGCACGATGTTGCTTGGGTGTGGCTTGATGTGTCTTCTTGGACGCTGGGCGTAGCTACTTTGTTTGTAGTACTTGTTTACTACAACTCTTATTCTTGGTCCATGACGGCAGTAGGCGACTCAAAGCACAAGATGCCACCAGGCATGATTATGGGTCCAGACGGCAAGCCCTGTAAAATATGTACTGCCTTTCGCAACTGGAAACCTCGAACCAGAAGCAACATTGAGCGTTCAGGAGATCCCAGACTGAACGCTACTGCAGCCATGGCCGCCATGTTCGCTGCCCCGTCTTCATTGCGCCAGGACGAACCACCACCAGGATGCCCGCCAGACGTCGAACAGCTCGGTCGCGCAACATGGACATTCCTGCACACGACCGCCGCGTACTATCCCGACAAGCCGACGCCGACACAACGTGCCAACATGCTCACGCTGCTGAGAGCACTGCCCGTCCTTTACCCATGTGGTTGGTGCGCGATGGATTTGGACAAGGACATGCAGGAGCATCCACCAGACGTGAGTGGCCGCGTGGCACTCAGTCGTTGGCTATGCGAGAGACATAATGTCGTCAACGAGAAACTGGGGAAGGAAATGTTTGATTGTTCCAAGACGGACGAGAGATGGAAGGATGGGCCGAGCGACGGACGGTGCGATTAGATGGCTTGTATGTCTATATTCCTCAATCTCAAATCATTTCCTGATGCCCCATGGGCCAGAGTAGTTTCGCCACTCTCCTTGCTCAGTGCTGAGTACCTCAAGTAATATACAATGCGTTACTGCTATCGTGTCATCATGGTTCTTCCGCTGCAAGGCGCAAAAAAATGTGAATGGAGAGCAACGGAGATGTAAAATCCCATACCTGACCGTCTTTCTCTCCGCAGTCGCCACTTCCATTTTGGCTCTGTTCAACACCTTTTGGAATTCCGATACACGATGTCTCATACGCGAGTGCATGTACGCCTTTGAGCACTTGATGTGGTAATGCAGGTAGTCTCGGAAAAGTTGAATGTGCGAGATCGTGGTCGATGCGACGGTGGGATTGGCAAAGTGGCGGGGGAAGAGGACGAATGTGAGGTAGCCAATGTCATCGGTGTTTCTCAGGTTGGGCAGGTGACGGATCTCCAGAGGTGGATCGCGACTTGAGTAGAGGACCTGAGGGGCATTCTGTATCGACGGTTGTCTCCTAGCATCTACAAATTCCTTTACCATTGCACCCTTCAGTTAGCCCATATCCCTTTCTCTCATGTCTGCGGTACACGCACCTGAAGAAATACTTTGCCAAATATGCGATCTGTTTCATCTTGGAAGATGGTGGAGAATATGACTGTGATACGGTCATGCGAGGCCTGGACGTAGATGGCCTCCTCGTCCCGATAATGGATCTCCATCAACTCGCCCTTTTGGTCGGTATTCGCTAGATCCTTCTGTGTCTTGAATCCTAGCTCAAACGGCGCCGCTACAGCGTTGCGCTTAAACAACGCTACAGACATGACGAACGCATCCCGCGCCTCTGTGTGCGTGTGCCACGTTTCGCAGCGATGAGCGACGCGCCCCCATATGAGATCAGACAACCTATACGCACCTGGATCCGAAGGAACCTGTTCGAGGTCGATCTGCAAGCTAACGTTATACTCTGGCTCAACCTGCCCCACGAGAAGTGGACCGTATTCGCGCTGGAGGACGTCCATCGCGCCGTATCTCACGAGTTCGTCCCAGCAGCGGATGTTCATGGACAAGAGAAGCACCGTCTTCTTCTCTGGTGTGGATAGATGGAACCGAACGCCGTCGAAATCGACGAATTGGACGTCAAGCGAAGATGGCCTATATAGGGATATATCAGGAGACATGGCTTGGAGACATGAAAGAGATCTTGCTTGTTGATCTTCTCGTTGAGAGTTGATTGTATGATGACATTGTGCGGCTATGGGATCAAGGTTATACGTTGCTCAAAATTGTGAGCTGGGATCTTACTTCCAGGAGAATCATATTCGATGAGGCCGAGCAAGATGGTCACGCGCGAACAAATAAATGGTTGCGCGAACCCAAGTCAGACTGGAATACACTGTGGCATAGAATCCGAAGGATAACCATAGGAAACGGGTAATAATATCGGACGGGAATAATGTGCAGTGTTGCAATCAGTGGACTGTGGATGCGATGGGGAAAGTGTCGTACTACGAGAATCTAACCTATTGGAAGGAATGTCATGTCGCAAGCAACAATACACTGTAAAAAGTTATTAGAGATCAGGAAACAGTTTAGGTTTTTAAAAAAAAAGGTGTGTTCCAGTGATAGTTGAAAGTTCTAGATGCGAGGAGGAATGGGCCGACATAAATACACGGAGAGGTCCGGAGCGATAAAATGATCGAAAAATATAAAAAATGTCTTTTTGACCTCATCGTCGTCTTTGTTGTTGCCAAACGGCTAATGGAACATCTTCCTCCTCGAACCCGTTCTCGTCAGACTGTCTTTCGCTGCTAATTGACGGCTTGCCTTGTGTGGGTATTGATGCGTAGGCACTTGCTCCTTTCCGGGCCCGGCCATTAGCTTGATACATTGGCGGGGATGGCAGGGCAGTAGCAGACAGCGAGCGTCCTGTCAACCTGCCATTCGACACCGCCGCCAGGTTCTCTCGTGACGAATTTGGGCTATATCGTGAAGCATTTAAAGGACGCTGCGGACTCTGGATAGGCGGAGACCGGGATCGGTGTTCTGGAGGCAAAGGAGATGGCTGTCGAGGGGGTGGAGAATGGCCTGTTCGATTCGGTAGTGTCGGTGATGAATTCGGATCGTGGTCATAAACATGATCTGGCATCGGAGACTGAGGCAGAGGTTGCACCAGTTGGGGTGAACTTGACGATCCCCATGAAAGCTGCTGACCAGGCCCAGGATTAGTCCCACCGACGGGAGCAGAATGAATGCGCGCCAGCGGCACACCCTGCTGTGCCTGTGCCGCATAGTTGCCATATTCTTGCTCCATTACTCGATGTTGCATCTCATATTGTGGCCCCTTGATGGGTTTCTCAGCTCTGCGCCCGCCTCCAGGCAGGCTCCCTGGAGGTGTCTTGGTCAAGGTCCCGCGTCGCCCCGATTCTTTCTTCTTCATTTCTGCTTCCCGTTCCATTCGCTCCCGGTCCAGTTCTAGTCGTTCCTTTTCGACCCTATCATTTTGTTCTCTTTCCATCCTGTCCCTGTCCAACTTTTCGATATCGTTCGCTTGGTTAGCGGCCGCCATTGCCTGGCCTAAGAGAGAATTAGGGGGAGGTTGACCATTGGGTTGCTGGGTTGGGCTTTGTGTCTTGTTAATCACCCCAAGGTACCAGAACATCAGGTTGCTAATCAACACTTGCTCGTATAGAGGCCGCCTTGGATTAGCCAACTTGATATGACTGAGCCTATAGATCGCTCTCTCTACGTGTATGGGATATCTTGCGTAATTATTAGGTGATACGCCAAGGGGATGCCCGGGGGAAGTAGACTGCACGTGGTTCTTGGAAGATTTTGATGTACCTAGCAAGGCCTGTGCAGTTTCGCGTCCAGTAGTGCTCGATATAGGTTCCGATTCTGGCTTCTTTTTAGAGCCTCCAAAAAGGGATCCAAAGAAGCTCGTCTCCCTCTCGGATGACGTATTCTTCTGAGCCTTTTTGGACGCCTTATCGCCACCCCACTTGCCAAACAACCCACCTTTCTTGTCCTTCTCCTTCCGCTGCCGGGGTGGCGGAGTAGGTGCAGTTGGTATTGGAGCAGTAGGTTGCAGCGGCGGTCGTGGTATGGGTGACTCGACCGGAAGCGGGGTTATGTCCACTTGCGGGGGTAGAGAGGTAGAGACCTCTAATGGCAGTGCAGTGGCTTGAACGGATTCTGGCTCCGGCTCCGACTCTAGCTGGGGCTGTGGTTGTGGTTGGTGTTGTGGTTCTGTGTCCGGCTCCGGTGGCTGAGGAATGGTAACTTCCTGTGGTTGGGATGTGACCAACGCAGGTTCAAGGGCATCAAAAAGTGTTGCAGATACATCAGGTATTGAGAGCTGCGGTGGATCGGATAGGGGCAATGAAGACAGTGGAAGCAATAAGCCAGAATCTTGCAAGACAATGATTGTAGATTCAGGTGAAGCCGCCTTGAGATCGTCGTCGTCGTCTCGGGCATATGCATCAATGATAAAAGTCTCTTCACTATAAGACTCTGGCCGCTGTGTCACTGATGTGATGGTAGCCTCGGGAGTTGCCAGCACAGATTCGAGAGATTCGCCGTGATCGCTTGAAGATCTATCGCTGGATGAGCGTGGCTCTAGTGGCGCAGTAGCTGCCCTCGCTTGTACCCTTCGAGTGGATGCAAAGCGATGCCCTCCACCATCACCGGGGAGACCAGGTTTACGTATTTTTGTACGAGCGGCTCGCCGCAGGATTTGACCTGGTGGGGGCACAATGATGGGTGAATCAGCCTCGTCGACAATGTCGGGTACCTCCTCTATATGAGAAAGAGCCGCTGGCGGGAGAAAAGATCAGGATATGGTGGGTCTGTGGAGGATATATGGAACGAACCTGAGGGTGAAATATTGAGACTAAGACTCCTTCTCAAGATATTTCTGAATTTTGAGGGGTCATCACTGGTGGAGGCCTCTTCGGCCAGCTGCTCGAGCTTTTCGAGATCTTTGATGGTCAACTGAGGTCCCCTTCTGGCAAAGGGGTCACTTGGAGTCCTCTTGAGCGGGACGATCTGTTCATCCTCTACGTCATCGTTCTCTGAGGGTTGATATTGGCGACTGAGCATGGACCTTGTACGCGCCAGGGATGAAGTGGAGAATGATCTGGACAGGCCCGAGTCATCCTGGGGCGAGGGAGCTCTAGCATGCTCTTTAAGAAAGGCGCGAAACTCTGCAGGAGCGATTTCTGGGTGGAGACTGGCAGGGACCCAGAAGAGATGAAAAGGGTCGTCAATGGGAGCAGAGGAGTCATCTGAAGTGGCAGAGGAGCGGCGGGAGGATCTGCGGCGGGGGATTGAAGCAGAAGGGGATTCTGTGGTGGCGGCCTGGTTTGGGGGAAGGTCAGGATCGATTGCGAGAGCGCCTGGAGTGATGGAGCGGCGCCTGATGACTCTGAGGGCCTCAACTTCTCGCTGAATCTCGAGCTCAGAGGGATGAAGAGCGCGAGCGGCCATGGAAGTAGTTGGAGAAAAGGCGAAAGACAAGCTAAGCCATCCGCCTCCCATCCAACGCCGCTTTCTCCCGCCGAAGCTCCTGCACAACCGCCTATCCTTTTCTCAGCCCTGACACGTAGCCTTGACGAGTTCAATACTGACTGCTAGAGCTGAGGCTTTCACCCCTCTCTCCACCATCCCAACACACGTCTCCACACTCCCCATATCCAGCCCTGTGTTTAGCTCCTGCGATATTTCGTACAAAACTGCAACCATATGTCACCGCCGTCCACCCACGCTGCAACTTACTAGTACTTACTCTCAACCGTTTGCTTGCCTTCAGACGACATTGTCTCCTTCCCACGATCCCCATGTCACCACCCAAGATTCACAAAATATTCCATCCAAACTCCCGTAAGGCTCACCAGCTCGTCCGAGCATCCCAGCGCAAGGACAGCCTGCGTGCCTCCGTCGCAATTCGCTCTCACAGGCTCCAGTCGCTACTCGATGTATATAGATTCTATCTGCGCTCGCTCCCCAATGACCGCGTCCTCACCCTTAACGAGCTGCACCACATTGTTCGTGACGAGTGGCTCACCAGATTTGACGATCAGCTCAATGCTGAACAAGCGGCAAGGAGAACCGGCCGCCCTAAAAGTCCAGCACACGTGAAGATGGAAGATTTGAAGCTCAGGGAAGCCGAACAATACAGAACGGGCCTGGGTAGGTGAATCCCACTATGTAGCCATTATTCCCACTCACCTTGTCACATAGAGGTCATTGACCTGACCCACGTGGCAAACGTCGAGCTCTTCAGGAAGTGGGACCAGAATGAGGCGGCGTATGTGGAACAGTTGCGGTTCATTCGGATAAGTAGTGCCGATACAAGCTTGGCATCAGTGTCGAGACGTGGAAAGCATCCCGTGCTTTTGGGTGCTGATACAGCGGAGTAGGTCGTGCGAGAATTCTATTCAAATTGAAGCAACAAATCACCACGAGAAACGAGATTGACGCGGTTGACGTGCCTTACACATTGCCAGATTTGTTGAAAGCCACTGAACTTACCTACGTAAGTCATTGATAGAACCGCTGCCGTAAGAATGATCAATATCTGTTGCGGACGCGGACGCTTGATTTAACCATGTTATTTTTGATCCCTTGGTCATACATCCACCATGCCGCCCGAAATACTCATCGTTCGTGTTCCCATGACCTCCTCTTTTGTACAAGTACTGAATGATAGTATAAGGTTGGAGCTGGTCCATCCGGTCTAATTCTTGCCCTCTCACTCCTTCGTCACGGCATCCCTATTCGCATCATCGACAATTCCCCCCGCCCACAATTGCCTCAATGGAACCCAACAATCGCGGTTAATTAATCCCTCACTCAACGTCTTCCCGTTTCTTATTTTCATCTGCTAGCCCCGATCGCTCGAGGTTTTTAAAGCGCTGGGAATCATAGACGACGTTTTGGATCAAGCTATTCTCGCGCCACCCTTGCGTGTCTACAATGTGCCTGGTCAGCCTGAATCCTTCTACGACTTTGACCTTCTGCCGTATGTGGAGCCCACTGCAAGATGCCCATTCGTTTGTCTTTGCTAATGCTACCTTTATCACCATCTTGACCCTGCTTCTAGTTGACCGTCGTCGTGTTGAATCCAGCTCGCCTAAAAAGGATTTTAGATGCTGCTCTAGCCAGAATGGGCTGCTCGGTAGAGGACGCAACAGAATTGGTCTCATTTGAGCAGTTTTATGACTTTGTGAATGTGAAGCTAGTTAAAAACGACAAGGATCAATCTCCCGTCTATGAAGATGCAAGATTTGCATGGGTCGTCGGGGCAGACGAAGCGGCAACGGCCGTATGTAAACTTTTAGGTTTTAGGTTTGTTGGCAAAATAAAGCAGGGACATGACCTAGTTTGTGGGGAAGTATACGTGGATGGACTTTCCGATAAGGTGGCTCAACATGCCGTTACCTTGTCCAGCGATGCTCACCGGACGTTTAGCACTGGTATGCTTGGGGAGACTCGCCTGCGCATCAGTAGGTCCCACCAAGTTCATCTCAGTACTAATCTCAGATTAATGTAGTATCGGCTTGCGAGCGACAGGAGTTGCAGGACTGTTAACCTTTAGTATCGCAGGGCATGGGCTGGACCCTGCCCAACTGTGCCAAGATAAACCGCGTATCATCCAATTGCTACGTGAAGGCAGGAGTAACCTCAAGTTTGTGGACGTTCTGTGGTCATCAAATACCACGTACGTAAGCTACATTCGGAGAAACATCTAACGTTGCTGACATGCGACTAGGTCCAACGGACAAGTCGTGGATAAGTTTTTGGACGGCCGTATGATGGTGGCAGGAGGTAAGTCAAGGCTCATCTCGACAACCATACATGCAACTTAGCGACACAAGTTAGTGCCGTGGTACCTCTGGTATGCATTAAATTTATCGCTTGCATAACTCGCTTAGATGTTAAAACTAGGCCCATAATATTGCTATACAAGATTCTTTCAATCTGGGATGGAAGCTTGCATTGGTGCACAAAAAGGTTGCTCGATATTCTCTTCTGAATTCATACGCAGAAGAACGCCTTTCAGCGCTTGCAGGAGTGATTGACCAAGCAGATGCATTGTTGAGCGATTCATTCCGGACCATGCAATCAGACTATTTTAAGAAAAATGCCCTTTTCCGAACGGGTGTCAATTACCGATGGAGCTCGATAGTTTTCGACGAGAGAAGAAAAGATGCGCGGGAGAGAGCCGTGAAGGACCAGAGATACTACCGAGATTATGATTTTGACGGTAACGATGCAGACGAGGAGGAAGTATTGGATGTAAATGGGCTGGAAGCGGACGGGTCATTGCGAGCTGGGGATAGGGCGCCCGATGCACCACATTTGGTCAATTTGCGAGATACACGGAGGACGACAGCAACAATCAAAACGTGGCACCTGTTCCAAACATTTGGGCCAACGTATCACACGGTGCTCGTTTTTGCAGCGGCGACTCGTCGATGGGCACACGTGCTCAAGTCACTCGCGTCGTACCCGACAGGAACAATACGCTCTGTATTGATCGTTCGGCGAGGGGAGGCGGTGGGAGCGTCGGAGGTGGTAAGTGCCAGTTTTGTGCTGGAGGATAGCGGCGGATACGCACACGAGACGTATGTGGCGGACGGGAGGTACGGAGTTGTGGTTGTGCGGCCTGATTGGGTGATTGGGGCGATTGCAAAGGGCGTTGACGGTATGCACTGGTACTTGCGAGGGATTTTCACACGCGAGAGTCTGTAAACTATTCCACAATGGACCTCAACGACGACGACGACGAGTACGACCTCGTCTCCAACCCAGGAAGTATCCCCGACATTGCCCGTGTAGTCTTTGAGCCTCCCCCAACCAAGGTCGCTTATGCAAACTTTGAAACCGCAAGATTCACACCCCAAGATATTCAAGCAAATGTCCGTAGAGCCCTCGACCGCAATCCAGATAGACCCCATCTTTTCGCAGACAACAGTACTGTCCGTATTTACGTCGACGGTACATTTGACATCTTCAACGTAGGGTTAGTATACGTACTACTCGGTTTTTTACCACCTCACAATTTCAATTCAACAGCCACGCACTACAACTGCGCCAAGCCAAGTTATCCTTTCCATCCGTTTATCTCCTTGTTGGAGTTTTCTCTGATCAACTTATGGCCAACTACGGATATGCGAGTTATTTGCCACATGTAGAACGATGCGAACTTGTTCGCCACTGTCGTTGGGTAGATGAGGTGGTGTCTGAAGCTCCTTGGACAATCAACCACGAGTTTCTCCAACAACAAAAAATTCAGTATATATGCGTCGAAGACGGCATCACTGTCGATCCCTCGTGTGACAAGGCAAGGCTCAAAGGTTACGACGAAATCAAGTCTCTTGGTATGTCTCTCCAACAAGTTGACTCGTGGCGCTTTTGTTGACACGCGCACAGGTAAAGCTATCCCTACCCGTCGGACTATTGGCCTTGTCCCCGCAACGAAGATAGCAACATGTCCATCTACACCCACTATCTACCATGAACATAGTCTCCCACGTACCCTATCTTCAGCCTCCCTTCACACCCGGGCTTGAATTTCTTTTCCCCCTTGGCTTCTTGATCTCAGTCCGTCTACTCACATCTTTGTAATTTCTTGATCCAAGTACTGAATCTATATCCCCATTGCCATGCCTGAGATGAGTGAGCCATGCCAAATCACGCGCTGATGGCAATAGTCCACATCGCGTTGACAGACGCTTCCACTTAGATTTGGCGTCAGGAGTAACTGATGCATGGGGCGCTCCTAACCTTGGTCGGACCGGGCGATCGTTCGGCGCGGATGAATGGATGACGCACTTGGCTTTGTGCCACCGGTATAAAAGCTGCCGCTTGTTCATGCCAAATTTATCGCACAATGCCACCAGCGCCCGTCTCATTCCCAGCAGAGCTCGTCGAAGAAATCATCAACAGCGCCTGGTCGTTGCCACTTTGTGCTGACGACCGCATTATCCTTATGACATCCCTTTCAATGGTCCATTCGATCTGGAGACAAGCATATATCCAAGTTTCAAGCAGGGACGTCTATATCCCCTGTGTATCTTATCACGACCGTTTCCTCGGTATTCTGCGCCGCGAGTGCAAATTCTACGACAAGGAAACCCAGGCGTGCATGGAGTCCAAATGTCGCAGCATCACATTCAACATCGAACATCCTCCCGTGCCACAAGTGGGTCCCACCATCGACTATCCTGCAGCCAAAGCCATGGCAGACCTCCTCTACTTTCTCAGCGACGACCAATTTCCCTCCGTCCCCAACTTGCGCAAGATTGCCATCTACTACCATAACATGAACTTTGCCGATATCTTTGAGAACTTACGACTCTCAGATTTTCCTTCGCAAGTGGTCGAGCTTGAGATCTTTCACACCTTTAGCCCACAGGTGCCCAAGTTCTTGGTCTTGGCTTTGCGAAACAAAGACGAAAGTCATCTCCATCTTTTCTGGAGGATGCCACACATCCGACATCTGACTCTGGTGGGTGTCGGCTGTGATTACGTTGCCAACATGGTTGCAGTCTGCCCGAACCTCGAAACTTTAGAGCTGTGGCTCCCACCAGATAGTTGGTTGCACCTTTATATTCCCTACTCCTTTCGACGCATTCTATTGCATGTATCGAAGGATGCGGACCTTTCGGAAAATAGGTTATCTTGTCCACATAAGTACACGTTGCCCCTCCCTGCCGTGCATGGTCAGAGGAGGTGGCTTTTCATTAAAAACAAGGACGAACGACAGCTATGCGAACTTGGGTAATGATTGTATCGTGGACATGGACTTGAAACGATTGGACGGGTATTATCATTTATGCCCCAAACGGGCACTACTGTAGGCTAATGTACGAGCTGAAAATAAAATATTTGTACATGTGATTACTCCTGGTCGCTAGGAGATGAACGTGCTTTTCTTCTATGAGATGCTAAATGGCGAGTCAATTGATCAGGGCGTGCAAATGCCTTGAGACAGCCTGGCTCTGAACATGAATACGGTCTTATACCGGTATGCGTTCGTAGCTTTGATTTTATGTCAGTCTATCGCAAGATGTGCAGATGAATTGATGACACACGTGTTTTGATAAGTTGGAGGACTCGGCGAATGCCCTTGGCAGAATGTCAAGATGTCGCGTTTAATAACGTATTATCTAAAATACCTGTCGCAGTGGGAACATTAAATGGTTTATGTCCGCTATGCATTCTCTTATGGATCGTTAACGCGCCTGCAATGGCAAAGGACTTGCCACACCCAGGATGGTCGCATACATATGGTTCTATAGCAACCCATTAGCTTCATACATCAGAGAGAGATCTTCACCAACTTTCTCGTGTGTGCCTTCTCATGTGTTGCTGCAACGTGGCCGCTTCGGAGAAATGTTGTTGGCATATGCTACACTGGAAAGGACGATGGCCTGTGTGAGACTGCAGAAACATGATTAGGTACACCATTAATGACGATCAACCCTTACTTGTAGATGACGATTGATCTTTTGCCGACTTCCGAATCCAGCCTCTTTGTTCCGAGTACAACCTTCCCACAAGCATTCGTATACAGGACGACCGCTTCCAACATGTACCTTGGATAGATGCGTTGTCAGATCCTCACAAGACTTGAAAGATTCGTTGCATCCAAGCCACAGACATCTGTGAGATGATGTATGCGGCGTATCAGGTACAGTGGTCTTGTTTACCGCATTGGAAACAAGTGACATGTCCACGTCCATCTCTATCGATTGAGGCGGATCTTTGTCCATATAGTCTCGTGGTGGAGTTTCGATAACGTCTACCGATCCTTGAGAAGATATTGATGGTGAGAGCGACGGTGCTGTGAGCATATCCATTTCGGAGTTCCGTGGATCCGTGTTCCTGGATGCGTTTTGGGTTACATTCATCTTTTCTACGTCGTCTTTCGAAACTTCGGGAGCAAATATATCAAGAGGTAGCCCAAGATGGTCACGAAATATGTGAACAGCTATGAGGTCGCGCCATTGCTCATACGGCAGTGAACATGTATGCGGGTCAGGTTCTTCGGGTACAGGCGGGTGTTTGTTACAATTACGCCAATGACACGATAGATTTGAAACATTTATCGACGAATCCTCTATTTGCAGCCTTGGTATAGTCAACTCGGAATCGGAATCTGCTCCGTCATTACTCGTCCGGGTGGGTGATTCGCAGGGCGATAAATGACGAAGATTTACATGCCCGATCAGTTCAGCAGGGTTCGAGAAAGATGCATCGCATTGACCCCACTGGCAATTTGTCAAGGATATCACGGGAATTATTTGATTTTCTTCTTGAGTTGTTTGGATGGGCACCTTCAGAGGCCTGCTTAGTTCATACGACAATGGGGATGCCTGTTGTCCCATAGATAATGTGCTCGAGCTTAAGGATGCTTGATGCCAGTAATGATATTCCGTGCTGTTCGAGGTCGCAATATTATATTCTGTGGGGACGGAAGGTACCCTGGATTGTGTTCCATGTGGAAATGGGTCACTGCAACACTGAAACTGAAACTTGCCAAAGGTCAGCACAATGGTATGAAGAGTAGCGTGCACATACAAAGTCATCAAGGAGTGCAGGCATGCATTCTGTGCACCCATTCTGATTGATGTATATACTACAATCGGGTCGGCAATCCGACCATTGTCCTCCGCACATGGGCGTTCCCTGCATTTTCTGCGCGGAGCATTTGCTGCAGGTACATGCATCGCAAGAATGTGGCCCTGAACGTGAAGTTGCGTAGTTGAGAAGTTTGTTCCCGTGAGGGACGGCAGAAACTCCAGCCGTCAGAAGTTCGCCGTATAGACTGTCGCAGGAGATGCCATCAACATGGTCTGGATCATTGCAAGTGATGACAATACACTGGTCTGTGCATTGGTCAGTCATCAAAGCAGCGTTTGGAGGCAGGTGAGGCGGCATTGTATTGGATGCAAGTGATAATGATGTTGGAGAGAACCGCCTGTAATTTTGATCCCTCCGGCACGGTTCTGATGAAGCAAATGTGGGAGAAGCTGGAGGCTGGCGGGCAAATCTTGGCCTGAGGTGCGAGTCCATAAATACGGTGACAGACATCATCCTCAACTGGTGGGGTTCTCAATAATTACGTAACATATTAGTCATCGAAGCCCAACTCACTCCCGACGTCCAAAGCCATCACCGCCGCGTCTGCCTCCGTGTTGTCATCGTTCTTGTCATTCCCCGCCGCTTCGTCAAGAAACTCCAGGCAGCCCCAGTTGCACCCTCTCCATCGAATCGGCACTCGGGCCCCAACTTCAACGTTCGCAACATTCGACTCCCAACTGAACCGTTCTTCGGCATGTCGAATGAAAACCCCACATCCCTCTTCTTTTGCTCCCCTCGATGCACGTGGACAGTACCCTGGCTCCGTAATATGATCATCTTCATAGCGACTGTCTTTTTCTTCTTCGTCCTCCAAGTCATAAACGGAGCCAGGAGCGCACGCATCCAAAATTCTCCTCAGGTGTGTCGGCAATGTGATATTGATGCTTTTTTTGCCTGGTGGGTCAATGTTTCGAAATTGAAATTCCTGCAAGGGGAGTTCATAATGAGCGGCGAGATTCGTGTCGTGGGGTTGCTTTGACGCTGGCGAGAGAAGTTTCCGCAAACACAATTCCACTAGCGGTATGACACGGGGCAGAATATAGGTTGGGCACGAAATCACTTGTCCAGCAAGAGATATATGTGGCGCAGGCACTGCGTTGACTGGTTCTGGTTCCAAAAATGGGTTCGGATGCACAGTCAAGGTCGAAAGGGCCATTTCCAGCATTTCGGAAGGCAAATATCGAAGTTGATTATAGGCAATGTTAAGAGTATGCAGGCTGGTCAGGTATCTGATTTCGGGTGGGAGGGACGTCAAGTTATTATGACCTAGGCCCTCTGTGAGCTTAATGCATATGGCAAAATATGAACGTACGGATGGACAAAATCGTCAGTTTTTGCAGGTTGAAAAATTCCTTTGGTAACTTTGTGATCTGATTCGCCATGAGATAGAGGGCAATCTCTCCTTTGGGCAATCCAAGCGACATGTCAGAAACCGTTCGGACGCGCCCTACCCTCTGCCTTGTTATTCTTCTTGTGTCTGATGGGAAATGATAGGATCCGGATTCTTCAACGTCCGCAGGCGCAGTCAAGGAACGCACAAATGGTCGGAATGTGATTCCAGGGGGTGTAGGCGCCTCAGCGGTTCGGAAATTGTCCAAGCTATCGGGTGGGATGTATATATTTTCTAAATCTTCAATAAATTTCCGTGGTATGTAAGTCAAGTTTAGATTGCTAGCGCATATATTCACAATTATATGCGCTGAATAGATAGTTTTCGTACCTTAGATCAATGTTTCCGTTCCCGTCAAAAACTCTTATAGACGCGTCTTCCCAAATCTGCTCCTCACACGACTGTATACAGCCTTCGTCACGGCTAATAAAGTTGTCTTCCTCGTTGCGAAGGTTGATTCCGAACATAGATTCAGAGGATGCAGAGTGACGATTGGCACGATATTTGTATCTCATTTTCTTGGCCGACCCGGGCGGTGTACTAAACGGATCGCGGGCTTGCTCGTGCCGCGTACGCTTGCCCGTTTTTGCGCTTCCCGGGGATCGACGCTCATAGTCAGGAGGGATCCAGTCGGGTACCACAGACGCCGCGAAAGGATCGACTACATGAGATAGAGGGGCGCGAATAGGAAACGGGGGGAGAGGATTGATATGGCAATCATCGAGGGCCGTGGGTGAGAGGAGGGGTGAGGAAAGGGGTGAGGAATCGACACATGGGGAAGGCGAGGAAGGCGGGGAAGGCGAGGGCGAGTGGGACGAGAACATAGAAAGAGAGAAAGAGTTGGCGGAGGCGCGTATTAAATATAAGTCGTGTCACGTGGCTGCATCAGGCACTTGCCCTCCGCCATGGACGTTCCAATCCTCGACAGGCATATTCTCGACTGGGACGAGTCAGATGTTCATTCCTGGCTGGCTAAGCTCGGTTATCCTCATTACGAGGTTCAGATACGAGGTCTGTCCCCCACTTCACCGAGCCTTTTATTGATACCCAGCCAGAGCACAAAATTCGCGGCGACATTCTTATTGCAATCGATTCCGAAAATCTCAAACTTCTTGGTGTCTCGAGCATCGGTCACAGACTGGCCATCCTCAAAGGCATCTACTTTGCCAAGGCATCTTACGGAGTTACCACTGACGATGACAGTTATGTCCCACCATGCAAGTCCTTGATGCCCGCTGCCATTTTTATATGCTAATTTTGTAACAGCTGAAATATTGGATCGCTCAAAGAACTTTTCGTTGGATAAATTAAGCTCGTCTTTTGAAGATCAAGGTACGCTTGCCAGCTTTCACCACAACACCACCCTTACATCTTATCAGGACGGCGACTTCGAGCATTGGAAGAGGAGAATCGCCAGCTTAATGCTGTTGTGCAGGCACTGATAGACGACTTTAATGCTCTTCGGGGGGTTCCTGCAAGGACTGTAAGAGACATTGCAGACTGTATTCAACATACCAACCTGATTGCGATAGGACGACGCTTCTTCTCCACTTAACAGACAGCCCTCGTTCAAGTGGGCACAGTATGTCAAGCCTCAAAAATCGCCAACTAAACTCGATACAGTTGAATCTCCTCATTCTTCACCACAGCAGCTGGAACATGATTTCCCGTCATATACACGGAGCAATGGTCAACCGCCTCAGATGGGGAAGCCCCGCTCCCAGCCTCAGAGTCAGACCGACCCTAACATCAGTCAGGCGTCGAGCAGTAAACCAAACAGACAAGAAAGTACTGACACTCTCAAGAGTTTCAAAGTCAGCTTGGATGATCCGACATGGAAAGTCCTACCCGCAGCCCTCAAGAAGTACCGAATAACCAATGACACTTGGCAAAATTATGCCATGTTCATATGTTTTGGTCCAGCTGGTCAGTTGTGTGGCTTGTAAAATGCAAATCATTATTTAGGCTTTTTCAGGTAACAGGGCGGAACGATGTTTGAGCTATGATGAAAAGCCGCTTTTGTTATTCCAAAAGCTCAAGGATGCACAAAAGAATCCGGTGTTCATGCTCAAGCACATTAAAGACATCCGATCTCCAATAGCAGTTGCGGAGCAGAAACATGCAGCGAGAAAACTCGGTAATACTGCACCGAGTACACCAATTCAAAATAACCGTAACCAATCCACCACCCGTGCCACCCCTCGACCGCCGAAACTCGAAGTTCAAGACTTTTCAGCATCAACCCCATTACAAAGTTCGTTGATCAGCCCACACCCAGGTTGGCCTGATCCCAGCTCACCCACGATCGAGAATCAGGGGGTTAAGGATAATCAAAAGTTTAATTCCGCATCTCTTGCTCCCAGCTCTGGCGTGAGTGGAACGATGATCGGGTCTGAATCCAGTTCTGCATTTGCTCCCACAACCGCTCTTGACACGTCGACTTCGAGATCAGAGACTACGGAACATTCTCAGCATCAGAGAGCCAGTAACATACCCATTCCGAAGGATCCTTCCGGTATGTCTTATGCGGTGGCTATCTACCCTTACATGGCAGAACAGGACGATGAGTTTGACGTCGTTGTGTAAGTGATTCAATTTGATGTGATGTGATATCTGAGAGCATCGTTGTAGCGGGGACACTTTTGTTATATTGTCAAGATCCAGGGGCTGGTGGGTTGTTCAGCGAGATCCAACGGGTTCAGGTGTTGTCGACGCGGACCCGTCAAAGCAAGGTTGGGTACCTGCGGGTTGTCTGCTGGAAACCAACGTCCCCGTCGCCTCTGCCATTGCGGAAGCTACGGCTGCCAAAGGTTCATCGCCTGATGGGACGAACAAAACCCCGATTTTGCCTTTGAGCATCATCTCCACCAGCTATCCAGGGGTAGCTTTGATGGATTATAAGAAGAAGGGTGACGAGGAACTCGATCTGGTAAAGGACGATGCATTGAGGGTGTTCAAGCGCTATAATCATTGGTCATACGTGCGCAGCTTCTCCTGTATCCGTCGATTACATCTAATTGTCATCGCAGGCTGTCAAGGAAGACGGCGGCGACAGAGGATGGGTACCGGTAAGTACCACAATTGGTATATAACGCATAGTCGCCAATATTTCTCGTAGTCATGGTTCATAGGTAAAGTGGCGACGAATTCTGCCTCAACAAATGCTCCACAAACGTCGGCGAGCGCCACACAACATGGGCAAGCCGCATTAGACGAAACGGCGGAATCTCAAGTCTCTCCACTGTCATCTGCATTTCCTGCAGTGCAGACGCGGTCATAGCTTTATGGTGAAAGTACTGGTGTCCTTCCGATAACCCAACAATACGTCACCTTCCTTACCACGTCAGCGAATATTGGAGTCTTCCTAATTTTATACGTGATCTTCTCCATTCAACTCTAATTTCATTGCTCTCACAGTTGGATGTTTCTGATTGGTTTTCGGTTTAATATGGATGCACGACTTTGGCCGTTACTGCTTTCAAAGCACTTGTGATATCGATATCTTTTGACATTTCTGTGCATTATGCACTCCACACATCAAATCTGCTTACACAGTGCTGGACCTTTTCCAGAAATGATACATGCTGCATAGGTATCGTATACAAACAAGGTACAGGTAGGTAGATGAATCAAAATACGACAATTATCTGGGCAGTAATGTTATTTAGTTTTTCCTCTGACCCTGTTAACGTCTCGCATGGGAGAAAAGATGAAGGACAACACAACAGAAGAAAATCACCGCCAACCAGGCCACCTGCCATGACGCGTGTCACGCATTCTATAATCAGCGTCTGTGTGGAAAGGCTTAAACATAATCAACAGCATTTCTGAGATAAGTACTCGCCATTGTGGACATCATCAACAACATGCCCTGTTACAATCTTCAGCCAAGTCGAAAACCCATATATTAATTCAATACTTGCGTTCGTTGAGGCTTCGATGGTCCCTACGTCTAGAACCAGTAGGAGCTGAAATAACGTGAATAACCAATTAATAACTCTGACTTGCTAGGTTACTACTCACGATGAGTGTTGTAATCATAACTAGGATACTGCGGTGGCGGCGTCGAATACTCAGATCGAACAATGGGAATTGGCTGCGGTTGGCTAGAAGACACTCTAGCATCACGGTGAGAAAGCAGGCGTCTTGAATCCTTGGGCTCCGAGGAAGGTAGATAACCGTGGACTGGTTGTTCTACGCCATTAACTGTATATACCTTGCGACCGTCAGGGAAACTACGGGTGATATGTTCATTTCCCTTGACACGAAGGTGAGCTGAAGTCCATATTTAACCAAGTAAATAGACTTACGTCCATGTCCACTTTTTTGTGAACACTCTGAGTTACACCATTAATTGTTTGCGTTATGTAACTCTCCTGAACGAGGCCTCGCTCCCTTCTATTACGGGAAGGTGGATCAAGGGCAGGGAACGCCCGGGAAGACATCAAGGAACGGGACGGAAAACCGCCCGGTATTCCGAATAGATCCCGCTCCATGCTTGCAAAAAGACCTCCTATACCCATAGGCGACCTATTCAACGGATTTGAAAAAGGAGATAAGAAGGGACCGAAGTCTGTGAATCGCGAATGACCATGGAAACGAGAATGGTGATGACGCCACTCTGGAAATTCTTGTCCAAAAATCTCGTCAAACAGGGCAAAGGGATCAGTGAAAACAAAGGACGAGAAGCCGTGAGACATGAAGGGATCCCCAAATGGATGGCTGCGTGAATGGTGATGCGCGCCTCTGTCGTAGCTTGGACGAACATGGTCCCTCTGAGGCTCCGGTGGCGGAAAAACGCCGTGCTTGTCATAAGCCTATTGATATGGTTAAAAACACATTGGCGAATGCACATAATTTACATCGCTGTGCTGACCATGCGTTTTTGTGGGTCACTCAAGATTTCGTATGCATTATTCACCTTGGAACATCAGTCTCAGCATAGAGCGTGTAGATGCCACTTACAAGCCTGAAGTTTTCCTCAGAAACTGCCTTGTCTTCGGCAGTTGAACCCTGGGGAAGCCTGTCTGGATGTGTCTGCAGCGCCTTCCTTTTGTATGCCTTGCGGACTACGGACCGTTCAGTGTGTGGAGTCTGAGACACGATGCAGAGAGACAGACTTACTCTCTTCCAGACTTACATCCTTTGACACGCCGAGTGTCTCGTACAGCTTTGTAGCCATGATATTGCGATAAAGGAATCTTCTGGAGTTACGGACCCGGCATGCCTTTCTAAGTCTGCTGCGCCACTGCTCACGTGCACAGTTATTTTGGGCCATCTCCATGAATCTGCACCAAGTCGTCCTCTCTGCATCGGCCTCTAGTAACTCAGGTCCAGGTTCAATCTCACTCCATGACATCCAGACAGGCGTCATCGTAGCTTCCTTCAAACACTCCAGCGCCGCACCACATTGCACTGCCATTGTAGAATCAAAGAATTCGCAGGGAGGCTTCCTTTTGTCCTCGCAGCCAGATAAACCTATTTTAAATGTCTACAACTATCAAAAAGTATGTGCCCCTTACTTGTACAGCTTAAATTCGTAATTTCTGTCAGGATCAAATCTGTCTGAAAATTGTATTGCCTGAGAAACTCTCATGCATCGCTGTCGACATGCAAGGCGCCTACTGTGCTGGAGCAACCTCGCAAGGGCGTATTTATCTGTGGGAGGTAGGTGTGAACGATTTTACAGATGGAATGTTGACAATTCTCCATAGGTTGCCTCTGGAATCATGTATAATTCCTGGGACGCTCATTATAGGCAAGTTAATGTGCTAAAATTCACGCACGATGGCGCCGCGCTACTGTCCGGTAGCGAGGACTCGGGCGTCAGCGTCTGGTCTTTGTCAAGGTGAATGTCGCAAATCCTCCGAGGCTGGTTCTCATCATTAATCTCCCTGAACAAGATTACTCGACGATGATACACAGAATGAGCTACCTGTGCCTTATTGCTCGCTATCTGACCATACATTACCCGTGACAGACATTGTGTGTGGCGTCGGAAGGTTTCCGCTTTGTAGAGTGTTGACCTCTTCCTTGGATCATTCGGTTAAAGTGCGCCGGTCCATTTATTTTATCATCATCTTAATACAACTTAGCTTGCATAGCTATGGGATCTGTCAAGTAAATCCTTGCTCACTACCTTTCAATACCCTCAGCCCATTGTCATCCTGGCGTGGGACAAAACGGAACGGTTATTCTTCGCCGCATCTTCCGACGGTTCAATCCACCAGACGAATCTCTTCCGCAAGCAAAATGAAAAACTAGGCGCGCACAATTTGGAAGCTGTCGGCGGCTCCGGAGCGAGTGACGCAATCAGAGTAGACGATGCGATTCGCGATGCGCAAAAGAGGCGATTAATCTCCATAGGGCAAATATCCTCTTCCTTTGTCCACGATCTGTTCACTGATTTTTGACTAGTCAACAAATTACATCCATGACGCTCTCTTTGACGTCTGCTCTACTGCTAGTTGGAACCGCCACGGGTCTAGTTCACGTGGTTGACATACCGACACACCAACAATTACGCACGATATCAACTCATAAGGGTTTTTCAATAACGCATCTGCAGACCATGTTGAAGCCTCCCGACCTGATAGGACATGTCAATCTTAACCAATATTTGAGTCACGGTGCCGATCCAAAGGAGAATATACCTCTCCGACCAATTTCTGCATTTCAGCGAATGAGGGATGCCAAGGCAAGGGAAGCGCACAATGTACTGCTGATGCCACCCCATGTCGACCAAGTGAGGGATCAGATTAGTGTCCGAACAATCACTCACGTCCTGATCCAGCCCCTGACGAAATACACCAGTTACCCCAACGACGAGCTGTTATCTGATCATTCTTATTTCCTGCGATCCATGGATACGTCAGGCGCATCAGGAGATGATAGCATGGTTCTTAAAGCCCGGATTGCTGACCTGGAGAATGAAATTCAGCAAGTAAAAGTCCAGCTCGGCAGAGCAAAAGGCATAAACGATGCTATGTGGGATAACGTTGTTCAACGAATCATACTTACCGATAAAACTTCCCGATCGAGTGAAGAAGTGGAAGGTGAGAATGAGCGGAGGCGCAAAAGAGGTAAGACGTAAGTCCAACGATGAATGACATGCGGTAAGTTTTGGATTTCAATCCCAACTTGACTCTGACAATAATTCCTACATTATGCAGTGATATGCATCGTGTTGTATTGCGAGGAGAATCTACCTTGTAATGAGGAAGACCCGGCGGCCATTGCGTATACTATGATTTATGTTCTGCATTACATGTCTACATTCGGTTGGTAAAACAAACGATCTGGACAATTCCGAGCTATATATATAGCAGGCGGAACGTGTGAAGTGAATGCGGAGAACGCGATTCTGATACGTCCTTCATCATGGTAAGGATGCCAGGCCCTTTGTAGCTGCACTTATACCCTAAAAACAGTCTGCAATACCTGCGTATGTTATGGGAAGCCTTTGTATTGTTGGTGGGGTGACGGGCTTCGCCAAGACAAGATCCATCCCATCTCTTGTGGCTGGTGTCGGGTACGTGTCAACCAAACCCCGATGTTTCTGGGCCAAGTTTCACATTCCAAACTTTTAGTGTTGGCTTGTTGTACCTTTGGAGCGCAGACACGATTCGCAAGGGAACGGCGAACGGCATTGAGGGCGCACTTGGTTAGCCAGCAGTTCCTGTCACGTGGAGGAGTATGGAACTGATCACATTCACTTGGCAGGTGCCTCCGCGCTTCTTCTTCTCTCTTCTTTGCCCCGAATTGCAAAAGGGCCAGTTCCGGCGGTACTGGCCGCGACATCTGCCACGACTGGTGTTTATTACGGACGGGTACTTTATAATCTGAGAGGATAATCTAAATGAATGAATGAATGCAAGTCTTCCAAACCGGGTGCGGTTTCCGCGAATACAATTTGAAATGGTTGCAGCCGTGAGCCTGATCAGAATATCAGCCGCTATCAGAGCAAATGTCAGATGATCGCGACTGTATGTTTCGAATCCTGAGAATATCATTCACATCACCAGAATGAGATCCGATGGATACCGCCTCCCGCCAGCAGATGGTACATCGTCCTGCCGAAACTATATAAGAATTATCCAATGGTTTCTCCCCAAGATTGTTCCTTAGCCAGGGAACATTCAAATTCAAGGCTATGATGGTCAATCACGTCGCCGAAAATGTCTTGGGTACATTTGGTAAGTTAACATGCACAAGCGAGGCGCTCGTCGCCATAATTGACGAATGAAATACAGGAACCGTGTGTTGGACGATCCAGCTGGTACCCCAGATAGTGAAAAGTTGGTGTGAAAGTTCAACGAGAGGGCTGTCTCCCTGGCTCATGTAAGTTTCGTATTTATCACCACAAGCACACATATCTCAAAAAAATTCCAACTTAGGTTGATATGGAGCTTAACAGGAGCCTTTTTTGGGACGTATGCTATTGTCCAGGGCCTGAGCATTCCTCTCATCATACAACCCCAACTCTTTACCCTTCTTTCACTTGTCTCATGGGCCCAGGTAATTCATCTGATCAAATATGTCTTGAAGCATACACATCTGATTTGATAGTGTTTGTATTATGACAGGGGCTATTCCAAGCTCAGGGCAGTCTCGGCTGCTTTGGCGACGATGATATTGATTGGGACATTCGAGGTTGGGATGGTGTATGCCATTCGGCCGTCGTATGCTGAAGGGGACAGAAAGGCCGTTGCATCCTTTGGCATCCTGTCCTCTGTCTTGATCGCCATCGGTCTACTTCCACAATACTGGGAGATATACAAGCACCGACAAGTCATCGGCATCTCGCTCGTTTTCATGTCTGTCGATATGGCGGGCGGTGTCTTCAGCGACCTGTCACTGGCCTTCAGACCGGAATTTGACGTGCTCGCCGCGGTAGTATATACGCTCGTTGTCGTAAGACCATTGTTTATCACAAGCTCGTCAGTGTTCCTGACAGTCACGTGTGTAGGTGATGGATGGCATCGTCCTTCTCGCTGCCCTGGTGCTCAATCCGCGTGCTGCTCGTCGAAGAGAGAAGCAAGCTGAAGATGGGATTATTGAAGATAACAGTGACACGAAAACGGAAGATGCGAAAAGTCCTTGCTCTTTAAGAGAAGGAATGAAAGAGACTAAACCGCCAGTTGTTTCAATTTTACACATTAAATCAAATGGTGAAATAACTGAGGCTACAAATTGAAGGAATTGTATTATAGTAGAGTACATGACTGTTATCCAAGGCATAAATGCACTCTCCCCAAGTACGGATTAGTAGCTTCGGCATGCCGTGAAGGTAGGATGTTGTTAAATGCAACGGTACCCAAAGGGTATGTCTTATATCAGAATGTGATGTTGGTCTAGAGAAATCCTGTGAGCGTGGTGACTAGGCGAGATAAAGACAACAAGTACCGTGAATTATTAGCCGATTTAATCACTAAGTTTATTCTTGTCCGCGTGCGGTGTCCGCTCTTCGTCACTGGCCGCAGTACTACTACCTGCTTCTGTGCCAAATTTCGATCGAGAGCTCGTCGACGTATATGCAGTCGACTCTTCCTCGTCGAAGAGTATATCGTCGTCAGTTTCTCCTGCAATACCGCCACTACGTGAGCTCGACCTCGTATGACTTTGATACTTGTTATTATGCCGGTTATGGCCAAAAGCTTTGCGAGCGCGTCCTGGTGCACTCACAAAATCGGTAAAGCTGGATATTGAGGCATTCGCTTTATGTGTCCGAATAGAACTTCGACGATGGTGGTGGTAATGAGCGGATTTGGGTGTGGCAGTACCCAAAGGGACACGATAAAAGTCTTCAATCTCCTCGTCCTCGTCCATGAGTCCTAATGCGCTGTCATATGTCCCACTTAAAGCCGACGCAGACGGAATTGAGGAAGTGGCAGTAGCAGCGGATCGGGAGAGAGGCAAGGAACGGAAGGAACCCTTGCGGAGATGTGTGGCATACGAATAGATGAGAAGGACAAAGTAGAGCTATAGATTCGGTTAGTGTGAGAAATAGACGGATAGAATACGCGGGGGACGTACGCGGCAGAACCATGAGAAGATGATGACAAACGCAGCCGTGCCCTTCTCCCTTCGCCAAATGGTCATTGCGGCCGCCTCGCGCTCGGCTGGGGTAAGAGTTGAATTCGCAATATGGCTCATCTCAATCATCCATTGTTGGGCAGGCGAGTTTGCCTGCCGGCGACCGTCATGTGGTTGGTATACCCACCAGTCGATAGCGAAAAAAATGGTCCACATTGTAGAGATGAGATGATCTGCGAAGAAAATATGGGCAAAGTTGGATGTTTTTCGAGGATCTTCCTGTGAAGACGAGAGATAAGAAATGAAAGAGTGGAATGGATGTTTCGACGAACCTGGTTCACGGTTCGCAGGCCCCAAGTGAGGACGATGAGGGCAAGGACGGAGTATATGTAGAGACTGAGCTGGGCGAAAGAGCCTCCAGCGCCTGTGACGACGGCGATAAGGCCATAGACTCCAGCGACTTTGTTTACAAGCTAAGAGCCAAAATTAGCCAAAAGGAACCTGTGAGCGGAAAGAAGAGCATACGGCGAAGAGGAGGGCGACTGTGACGCCTGTTTTAATGTCGAGAAGACCCAAGAAAGAGGCAAAGGGCCAGAGGCGCCATTGTGGACGGAGCATAAGTCTCATGAAGGAGAGGAAGGGCAGAGAGCGAGTTTATAGGCTGACGTAAGCGCCATCGCTTTTCTTCGCGTGCGATCATCATGGCTGCCCGTCCGCGCTTCTCCACCTCGCTTGGCCCCCCCACCACAATCCATCCCCTAAGAAACACGTATGTTCGTGCTTCTCTTCCTCCCGCTCGACTCGGACTATTCCCAGATGGGTTTTTTGGTTTCGTCAACAACGTTCTCCCGGAAATAAATCTTTGAATTACGAAGAAGGAATCAAGAAAATATCTTCATTTAGCTCCGTAAGTACCTTGCCGCTTGATCCTCTTCCGTATGCCCATCCGATGACAGGTCGAATCATTCTGGTCGCTGTGGACCCACCTATCCCGGCCCTCGGGCCTGCAGCCCACTACGGACTACCTTGTTTTCCACGCAGGCGTGCAACGTCCCGTATGGGAAGACCCACTGAATGTATCTGGTGGAAAATGGATCATTCGTCTGAAAAAGGGAGTGGCCGATCGAGTATGGGAGGACATTGTCCTGGCCGTCATTGGTGACCAGTTCTACGAGTCGAGTCCACCGCCAGAATGGCCCGAAATTTGTGGATGTACAATAAGCGTACGGCAGAATGAAGACATTGTAAGTTTATGGAATCGCGTGGATGGGGATATGAAAGTGAGAGAGAAAATACGGTACGCCTGGTAGGCTGAGTAAAAGGCGTGAGCTCATGAATCATCAGGGACACGTTGCGCAGAATCTTGAATCTGAACCCGGCGACGGTGATGGAATACAAGTCTAACACTGGCAAGTGTTTCTGTTGGACGTAACTGTTTGAAGCAAAATATAACTCTTTGGTCAGACTCGTTGCAAGATAAATCTAGCTTTCGCAACTCTGCCATTGACCGCACGCCTTACATGACATGATCACGTGGGATGATGGCGTTTGACTATTACTCTGCGTTGAGGGAACGAACATCTGTACATTCCTATATATCAAACTGTCTTCTTACTTGTCATTCTCCTCGATTCTGCGTTTTCTGGGACTTGGCTCGCGACCAGTGACTGGCTCTTCCAGAACTTTTTCTCGCGCCATGACCACTAACGTCCCAAAGTCTGAAGAGGAATGGAGAGCCGTTCTCTCCCCTGAGCAGGCAAGCGCAGCGCTTGTTAAATGACAGTGGCTATTTGACAATGCATGTTTTCCAGTTCCGGATCCTCAGGCAGAAAGGAACGGAACGTGCTGGGAGCGGCGAGTACAATAAACACTCTGAGGAAGGGATATACGAATGCGCCGGGTGTGGAACAGCGTTATACAAGAGTAGCACAAAGTTCAACGTGAGTATATCGGAATCGATCCATGGGACGAACGATGACTAGGACTGGTCTTGTTAGAGTGGATGTGGATGGCCGGCTTTCTTTGATGGTAGGTGTGCGATCTGCACGGTAGACTGAGGGTTGACTGACACGTTTATCCAAGCGATACCCGGTGCTGTGAGCCGCCACGAAGACCGGTCGTTTGGAGTGACGAGGACAGAGATTACGTGCACTGCCTGTGGTGGTCATTTGGGACATGTTTTCAAAGGTGAAGGATACGACACGCCAAGTAAGCGTCTGCATTGCATGAATCCAACACGACATTCACAGCGCTTCTAGCGATGAACGCCATTGCGTTAATTCCGTCTCGCTCAAGTTTCTCAAGTAGTCGTAGCTTTATGTCGAAATAGTAGGTATGGATTGGTATGTTAGATATCAAGTGAAATCAAATGCATGTCCATCACAGGCCCTGGAGAGTCGCATTGAATTCCTCCAATTCTTTCTGCGATTGCTTGTAATCAGCATTCAATTTCTAGCATTTGCAGTCAGTACCACAAGCGAGAGCAGTGAAGAGGTGCAGACCTCGTATTTCTGCTCCCAGTTGTCACGTTCCTGTTCTGCACGTTGGACCTGCCTTTCAAAGTGCTCTGCCTTTACATCAACCTGCCGAAGCCTGTACCCATGGTGTCAGCAAGTGAGGATGGTGATAAAAAGGACTTGCTTCTCCACTGTCTGCTTGAGATTCTTCTCCGCCGTATCAAGCTCTTCTTCGAGCAGCACGACCTTGCGCAGCAAGTTGTCCCGATCTGTCCTGCTCTGTTCTCCCTCTGCAACCGCTTTCATGCTCTCGGCAAGCTTCGCCTCGGACTTGTCGAGGTCGTTCTCAAGATTAGATGCGCGGTGTTGAAGCGAGGAGATCTCCTGTTCCATCTCGAGAATATGCTGTTCATACTTTTTATTCTTTGCTTCCGCAGCTTCAGCACGGTCAATGGCGGCATCCGCCTCTGCGCGCAGCGATGTCAATTTCTATTGGGCAAGCATGACTGTCTGTAGAGGATAAAAGGAGAGCCAACCTCTTTGATTTTATCGACAGTTGACATGGTTGTAGTTAGAAGGCGGTGTGTACAAAATGTAATTATAAATGGTATCTGATTGATGTTATCACGCTATCCCAAACACAACTCGGCTAATTGTGCTTCCAGCTCCTGCATTTTCTTGCGTGTTTCCTGCAGACAGATGCTCATCAGATAATGTAACCAAGACCCAGCAGTTGGACAGACATCGTGCTTTGCTTCATAGTCGTCGCGCGTTCGTGCCAATTGCTCCAGTCTATCACTTGCCTTTTCGGCACGCTCGTTGAGGGCACTGAACCTACGCAATTCAGTGTGTGGGACGCAAGCAGAGGTCAAGGGACCTGCTTCTGCTCTAGCTGCCTAGTCTTATCCAACGTTGTAGCGAGGCGGTCTGTTGTTCTGACGAGCTGTCTCAGCAGACTAACTCTGTCATTCAAAGCTGCGACTTGATCTGCCTTTGCCCTGAACAAGGCCTCTGACTGCATAGCCTTTGCCTCTGCGATGTGAGAGCGAGCGAGGGCATCATCGAGGCGTTGGCGCAGAGCAGTGAGGTTGTGGGCGAGGGAGACCATGGTGGCCGAGCGTGGGAAGCGAGATAAGGTGATATAATGCCCGAAAAGCTGCGCTGTGGACGGAAGAAATGGCCGCGCCAGTGCCGCAACAAGGTGCGATCGCCTCCGTTTGTCCGTCGCCGCTCACCGTTTCTCCAGAGCTTTCCGTTCTCGAGGCTTTGATCAAGTCAGTCCAACATCTCGCCTTCCATCGTCCCTCCTCACTCCCTCCAGCATCCGAAACAGGCTCACTGCCCTCAAGAAGGACCGCATTGACCCCATTAAACCTTCAGACGTCAACGCCCTCTACCAGGCTGTCGTCAAACAGGGTATATCTCCCTCTCTCTCTCTCGCTTTTCCTTTCATCACTCACCTTGATCAGTCACAAAGCTCAATGACGCCCGCGAAGGCAACCAGGCATGCAACAACAGAGTAGACACAACCCTCGTAGACGTCTTCAGTCTGCTTTCGCTCTTCTATCTCACTATCGGAAAGACAAGAGACACCCCCGCCATCTATTGCCAGATCGCCTCCATGCGGGTCTGTACTCGCCGTCTCCTCCCTATACCTCGCTAACCCTGCTCGTTTATCAGCAAATTCTGAATCATATGAACGAATCGGCCGTGTATAACGAGTCGGATCTAGCTCCCTTTGCCCGTAGACTCACCGAGCTCCGACAGATCCTCCAATCAGACGCCGAAAATGGTAAACATCCAAAGTCACTCACCAAGCTCCTCGAACGCCACCTGGCCGAGTGTGGTAAGCCCGCGTCTCCATGATCGTGCGCCGATCAGATTTATAACGACCGACTCAGAGACTATTGTCAAGCAACTGCAGGACTCGCTCGCAGTCCTCTCACCAGAGCTCCTACCCGTTCACCAGCGTCTAGTAACCCTACGGCGCCAGCTCGTCGCTCTGGCTGCCAAGGAAGGCTCCCACAAGGCTGACCTCAAGCCCATCCAGGAAGAGCTCCGCAAGATTGATTCGTTGAGTACCTCTTCCGTTTTATCAAGTCTGTCTCTCATCCCCTCATGACGTGCGACTAACTCGACCATTTCCGTCTTTTCTTTCCTGGCTTTTTATTTATATACAGAACGCGCGTAGACGGCAAATTCCTAGGACCGGGTGGTGTCGTTCCTGCATCTCAAGCTATATGCTCCTCATTCTTGGAAGAGTGTTTCGAAATCTGTCAGGAGATCAAGGCCAACGACTCCTCCAAACATGTCGCTTCCTCCCTCAAGCCTCTACACGATCGGCTCACCGAAATCCGCGCCGAACTTGAGAGCCTTATTCTCACTCATCGTTGGACGTTGCGCGAGACAGACTTATTTAATTACACCATCAGTCTGCAAGAAATTGACAGGATGCGAGTCGATGGCGCGTTTATCGATTCAGACGGGAATAAGCCGCCAGGACAATATGTCAATCACTGTATTCCATCTGTCACACCCACATTTTCTGACTTGAGAAACAGGTCCTACTTTACCTGCTCAGAAGATGCTATGGTCTTATCTACCGATTGCTATCAGCGAGCGAACCTGTCTCGGAGGAACTCATGCCCATTGTAACTTGCCTTCTTATTTCTATTTTTATTTATTACTTTTGAATTCACGATGTTTCCAGGCCAACAAATTGTCTACGGTCAAGAAATGTCTGAACGAGGTCCTCAAATACGGTGGTCCTTTCAACCCGCGAGATCTCTACCCTGTACGTGGCCTGTCCTCGTTCCTTTCTTCCATCACACCGCTCTCGTTGACTGATTAAGCTAACTGTCTGTCATTGAATCACGTCCCAAACAACTATTTTCTTGTTCTCAGTATCAACTAGCTTTGCACCAAATAACGTCTATGAGAAAGGACGGTCGGTTCGTAGGTGCCGATGGGAACATTCCTGAAGGCCAGGGCATTGTCTTGGCCCACCTAAGCGAATGCCATGAACTACTTGAAATGGTGCCTATCCCAACCGTATATCCCAGCCCCCTCTCGCTCACGTCTCTTTTTAGCTCAAGGAAGCCATGGATGAGGGTGAAACAGAGGAAGACGACGACGATGACGATGAAGAAAGAGGATCGCACTCTGATAGATGTGATGACGATGATCAGTATTACGGTTAGCCTTTTGCCACTTTTCCGCATTCCCGTCCATCAGTAGACTATTTAACGGATAGCTGAATGCCTCAACTCTGTGTGTAGGCTTGTAAATGCAAGTACGATATAAAATGACTGGTACATGGGAGAACTGGGTTGTAGTCCTCTCCTTCATTAGTTGACTAGATATTCTACGAATACACACACATAACGATGAGTTAGCGTGCCGACGCTCACCAAGGGATAGGCGGTAAAACGGCGGTCTGCGGGATGTGACGGACTAGTAAGTTCGCTACGTCCCTTTTGGTAGCCATGCCCTCCAGCATCCCTCCCCGCGTGAAAAGGACCTGTCGCAAGTTCTGAGAAACCATCAGGACATGAATACAAGTGCTATTAGAAACCTGCACACCATTGTCTGAAAGAGGCTAACAACGAGCTCTTGTGGCACCTCCTTCCTCAGCTGTATCACCGCCTGCTCTACAGTATCACAAAGGTCTATCCACTCGACCTTTGACAATCGTGATCGTCGCGATGAAAACGAACATTTCAGACCATCCGATGATGTTTTAGAAACTATGGGGCGCGTCAATTTTCTACATCGGCATAGAGTGGTCCTGACAAACTTAGCGCTTCTTCTAGTCCGATGCGAGTCACGTAACCAACCAGTCTGTGCCCACGAACGACTGGAAATCCATGATAGCCGTGCTCTTCGAGCAGCCGTCCTGTCATAATCGGATAATCTTCCCAAACTGCTACAGCAAACACGTCAACGCACTGATATCTGCAACGGTGCATTGCTCGTCTTGAATAACCTCGAGCTCGCTGAACGGCTTCATCAGTCTTGCACCTGTTTCTCCATTGTCGTGATAGTCTGCCGGGGGAAGCCAAGGATAGCGACGCATCGCAATCCACACAGCATAAATGCCGTCCTTTCCAAACGCGTCGCCAACCCATTTCGAGGTCATGACAGATATCATGATGGGCAAGACGTGTGAAAGCGCGCCCGTAAGCTGAAGGTCGTTTCATTTTGAGCTCTGCATCGACACGAAATCCGCACCTCAAAGAGTATCACCACCAAGGAAACTATTGCGTCTCGGTCAGCATGAACGAGCTAGCAGATGTGTTTGCGTACTTGTCATCCTCGTTACACCACCAACCATAGCAGAGGCACCTATGACGGCATAAAACCCGGGTGATATACATTTATCCGAGCGGTCTGGAGGACAGCTCAGGAATACCCACGCCTTTGGAAAGGTACGGTAAAGACCTTGGCTGTAACGCAATCAACTCGCACCACACGCATAGCAACTGCACTCACGTCAACAGCCCAACGGCTCGGCCGAGACAAGCACCAATAGCTATCGTAGGTAGAAAAATACCAGCCGGAATCTATAACGGTGAATAGAATAGTATTAAAATACACATCAAACTCACCATCATGCCAAATGTCCAAGCCGTTAACACAAATTTGATACACGCCGTGAGAATTAGGAGAAACACGTTTTCTCCCATTGCGCTTGGGCTTAATATTTATGAGGGAGAATCGATAGAAAGAGAAAATCGAATGCCCTTACTTGCAAAGTCCATGATAATCACCCTTTGTTGGATCACATTCCTGAAATAGATTCGCGACTAGTTCCGACGTCTGCACACTGCAAATTGTCAAGGGTAAAGATAGCATACGCCCACCATGAATACTCACCGTGAGAACACAACCTGTAAAACCATTACAAAACAATTAACTCGAAAATGGCAAGAGACTCACGAGATAGCTAATGGCAGCAGTAATAGCAGAAATGCCTATGACTTCGAGCATAGGCCATTCCAGTAAAACGCTCGTTCTGCGATACAGTGCTATGTAGGCGTTCATTCTGATGAGAAGTGAACCAAGCACGCCCTGAATGCATATCAATTTCTGCAGTGTTGCAAATGTGCTTCATCAACTTGCCCCAATGACTCCCAATGCCAGCCAGGGAACCTGAAATTGCTGTTAAAATAGTACAACAAAGGCGCTGTAGACTAACGAGCTCAAAGGCTCTCCAGACTTCATCGGTGTACGTGACCTGAACAGAGGTCAATCAAAGCTACCAAAGGTTAGACCACTTGCGAACCTGGAATAGTACTAGTTTCTTGGTTCTGAAGGGGTCAACCCACTGTAACGAGACGGCAGCAACAGCTGAGGCCACAAAGCCCCTCCATAGGACATCTGACTCACTCGCGAAGGCGTCCAGTTCTGATGTTGCGCCTCAGCAGTATACGTACAGGTGCACAAGTGATACTGACCTTCAAGACAAAACAGCACGCCTCCTAATGGGCTACCAAAAGCAACTGAGACACCTGCTGCTGCAGCAGCAGCGAGCAACTTGCGTTTCTGAGCTTGTTAAAAGTTTAGGGATCGGTCGCATACCCGCAATGGTGCCTACCCTCATTATTGCGGAACTGTTCAAAGTGACGCATAAGCAGGTTTATCATACAGCACGCAACATGAACGAGAGGCCCCTACAATCAAGCGAACAGTCAGGGAAAGCACCATAGCCAACTAGGTGAAAATACCTCTTTTCCCAGAGATAGGCCTGAAGCTACTGCCAATGCAAGACCAACGGCTTTATAAACAAAGTCCACGGTGTCAAAAAGGCGTCGAAAACATAACCACCAAGAATCTAACGTTGGAAGAATGCGTAAATGACAGCTGCTCGTCAGGAAGGGTACCTACAGCCTTTATTTCAGGAACTGAACAATATGGGTAAAATGTATTAAGGAACACCGATGTAAGTGACTCACTTCCAGTATGAAATGCGCTGCAAGGACAGTTAGCATTAAATGTTACTGGAATGCTTTTAGCCTACTAAGGTGCATAAGTTCTGACCAGGAAAGCAGCACAACCAGCGAATGTAACCTAAGAGATTTCGGAGATTATCCGAGAGGGAGATTCGATCGACACGCACGGCAAGAATAGTATATACAGATGCTTGTAATAGAGATTGAAGAAAGATGTATTTGATTCCGAAGTGTTGACTCCACGTCTGCCATTCTTTGCAGATTTCACCGGCTGACGCGGAAATGAGTAGGTTATGTATTTCACTGAGGGAGGACATACGGTCTACACCACGACAGCATGTAACTTGATTATAGAAGAAGCCATGGGAGCACCGGCCTTCGCGTATGTCACCAAGCCTGTATGCTCAATAACCAGCACGCCCCAACGGTAAAGGCTGAAGGCACACCATTTCACGAGTATATCGAGCCAAGCACCAGTTAGTCCAATCCCAATTCCTGTGACGATAACCACCAGCCACATGCACGAAGCCTCCAACATGGGCAATAATATGCCTCGTACACCAGCCTGTGAGCGTAAAACTTGATCCCTCTCGCGCTCGACTGCTTCCTGTTGTAGCCAGTCAACAGTACTTCCATCCGGGTATTTTGCCAATCGCAAAGGTCGAGTGTCGTTAAAGAGGTTCCCATCCTCAGTTAACTCGTACTGGGCGGCCGTCGCCGTCATGCTAGAAGGAAGTGGTCCCTATCCTAGACGTATTATGGACCAGGGCCTGAACCAAACAATCAAGCACGTCCGGTACTGGCAGGCGACGCTAGCGAATGTCGCAAGATAGCTTCCACAATCCACGCGCAGGGCCGTCTGACGCTTCACAAACGAGCCAAAATGCGACCTCAATGTCATCCATTCTGCTTACGCCGCTAAATAAGTTGCAATCACTATCACAGACTCTTTTCCTGTCGCTGTCGCCCGCACAAACCAAACCGCCTCCGCCTCCGCCATTGTCAGCATTCCTGGCCTGTGACAAGGCACTCTCTGATGCTGTAAACCTTGCGTACAGACATCAGTTGGGGCAACGAAGGATTGAGGCACTGGAAGAAGAAAATTTGCAACTTGAGCGTAGATGGCGTGAAGTATGCACGGATCTTGAAGCAGGCAAGCGAGAACTGGACGATATTATAGCCGAGGGCGAAGAGAGGATCAAAGCCATTGAGAAGGCAAGAGAAGGTAATCACTCTTTCGATTCCTCTCTTGGATTATTCATTCTTTCTAGGATCAATACCATACCCCGACTTATTGGCGTATGCTCATAGTCTCAGTGCATTCACGTCCGCACCACCTAATATGCCTGATATGAATTTACCTGGTCAACCGCCGCCGCCCTTATTTTTTCCACCATTCCCGAACGAGGAAAAGATGCGACGGGGACGCCTCAATGCTGAAGCACCTCTTGGTTTTCTTGGAGAGACACACTCTGTCGGACGGCGTGAGTAGTAGTGCTTTTGCGCGTCGTTGCTATATGTTTACAATTCGCAGCGCCTACAGTCTCCCCAAAAGTCGAGCCCTCTCGTGCCCAACAACTTGGCCACGGCGCCAATCCATATAGACATGATCTCCGTGCACCGGCACCTCAATCATTCCTTGATCTTGACTTGGATCTTAACCCAGACTTGTAAATGTTGTTCGACTCTTGAATTCGTCGCTACTATGCTATAGGCTGCACCACTATCAGCGCTTAGGTATAAAACACGTGGGGATTATACAAATGAACGAGAGCCTTATACCATCTCAAGGACCACCCCCTCTTGAACCGCTACCAGCGATCCATGTTTGGATGCGAATGATTCAAGTTGGTTTATGAACGCGGGGTTAATGTGGACAATCGATCGCTTGGATTGCACGTAGGCGATTGCCTCTTCTACTTCCATATTCTTCTGTGCAATCAAGTATGCGCATACTACGGCCGGGCTGCGACTAATGCCCATCATACAATGAACCTACTAGTCTGAGTCTCCGATACACGTGTTAGTCGACTGGACATACCACGACAACATTTGTGCTGTTCTCCTCTAACGCTGCATGTATGAAACTTGTTGCTTTGTCCAAGTGCGGAAGTAAATCCGCCTCCAGAGTATCTGTGATCCTGATGTGTAATCTACGCTCATTTCGTATGAACTTTGGCAGATCAACGTCCTGGTCAAGAACGGAGACAACATGTGTGGCAGCAAGCCAGGTAAGTCTCTCGGCATCAATGGCAGTAGGGTAGTTGGTCAGGTAGACACGGGGTATGATGCAGTCAGCTGGTGGTGGCCCGGCTGCTCGTCTATTCATGCCAGCTTTTGTAGACTTGGGTGCTCGTCTATCCAAGACTTGCGCTATCTTCCGCAGGTGCCGTATAGGAAACATGATGGTTTAGAATGAAGTCTAAGCGGTGCTTGATGCTTGATATATGATACTCAACAAAGCCTGGTTGCTACCGATATCAGCACTGTCTAATGTAAGGTATATAACATGTAATCAGGACTGTACAATTGATCCTCCAGCCTCCTCTTCAACCGATTCACAACTCGATTTATGTTTGGACGCGAATGTTTCAAGTTGTTTTACGAACCCAGGATTGGGAAATGCAATCGGCCGCTTGGATTGCACATAGGCGATCGCCTGTATCACTGTCATATTCTTTTGCGCAATTAAGTACGCGCATACTACGGTTACGCTGCGGCTGATGCCCATCATACAATGAACCTGCTAGTCGTAAGCCTCCGATACACGTGTTGACCGCCTCAACCTACCACGACCACGTTTGTACTATTCTCCTCCAACGCATCGTGTATAAAGCTCGTTGTTTTGTCCAAATGCTGGAGTAAATCCACTCTTGTGCTATCGGCCATCCTGATATGTAATTTATGCTCCTCCTGTATAAACTTTGGCAGTTCAATATCCTGCTCAAGCACGGAGACGACATGTGTAGCAGCAAGTCGAGTAAGTTCTTCAGGGTCGGTGGCAGTGGGGTAATTGGTAAGGTAGAGACGGGGTACGATGCGGTCAGCATTTGTAGACTCTGCTGCTCGTTTATCAACAGCACGGGCTATCTGCCACAGCTGATCCACAGGAAAGTTAAACATGGTGGTTGAGGGTAAAGTACAAGCGGTGCATCTTCCATGACAGGGAATCAGGGATGTTGAAATGGTACCTTGCCATTTTCGGCGGCAGGCAGCATCGCGTTTAGGAAATTATATCTCAATATTGTACAGAAACATTTTGAAGAACGCAGAGCCAGGTGCGTTTCACATTGCTTTGCTAAGAATTGATTGGTCCGATCAGAAAGGAACGAAAATATTGCTTCTACACGAGCAAGTGACTATGTCGACGCTTCAGATGTTTCAACCCCTGCGCCATACTTTGCAGGATCAGTGCCATGGTATGGGTGATTGACAAGATTAAACCTGTCGGGATCATGGATCAGGGGGTTCAGGTTAGTGTGCTTTCATGGTCCTCACATTGGGAACACAGCTGTAGATATATATCAGTTAAGGAATCCATATCATCGAGTTCAATAAACTCACAAAATTTGAGCTGCGAATACGCAGAGTTCCTGAAGGCCGTCCCTTGCACCCATTGAGGCTGGAAAGATTCTCCGTATAGTGGTTTGCCCTCCTTCGCACGTTGACTGAGTTCCGCAATGTCCATCAGCTCTTCGCGTTTATTTTCGCTCCATCCCCAAAGGCGTGCTGAGAACCAATAAGTGTCATCCATTGAGAAGAAGAGGCATAGGCTTGCTTACCACTTGACCTCTGGTAAGCGAGCAAGAATCCACCCACAAAACCTAGAAACCCTCCCAGCCTTAAAGCAGTCTTTAATCTGAGTTTAGCCGGGTCTGCCATTTCTAGTATTGGTAGTCAGTCACTGCCAGACTGTAGACTAGTAGACTTACCCCATAAATAAAGGGCAGAAGGAAATGCTGCTGTTCCTGCTACCCAGACTGCATAATCCGAGGGCCTAAAGTACCTCACGACTCGAAATGCATGGGGGTCAGTGTCAATAAGAGGATAAGGCGTCTCAGTGACTTTTTGAGGCATTTGTGTTGACGGGAGTCGGGCAACTTCGCATGGTGGGAGCAGAGTCACGTGAAGGCCTGCCCTAAACCAAGCCTCCCAGTGGCCCATTGGCAGTCTGTTGAGGTTGCCTTTTATTTTCCTGACCCACCGCTAGCCCTTCGCGATGAGCGCCATACGACACGAGAGACGTGGGTCTCGCGCAGCGCAAGCGTCACCATACTCACGACCTGCCAAGAAATCGGTGAGGACGGTTCGGTCGCATCCTCCCGCAGAAGCACTCATTTGACCATAGCCATGGAGCCTGTCCAATCTATTAAGTTTCCTAAATCCCTTACGTTTTCGTAGTTCGAGCGAGGAACTAGACTCAGAGAGATCCTCTGAGCGGTTGTCTCTGTCCTCGGATTCAACGGAGGGTGGAGATACAAATAAAACAGCAGAATTATTATACTCCAACTCACAGGTGGGATCTTCGCGGTTACAAGACTAACATCCTGCTAATGCATAACTATAGCGTGATACAACGACACATACTCATGCTTCACGTCCTGCGGATTCTTCACAGGATCGGCTTATTCAACCACCCATGGCCATATCATCCCCTCCAAAACGCTCTGCTTTACACCTTGATGATGTGGATGATTCCTCTCCAGCGAGGAATCTCGAGATAGTTACAAAGTTCTTGGAAGAACGAGGTGGAAAACCAATGAGCAGTGTAGAGCTGGAAGGCGTGATTTCGTTAATACGAAAGAGCACACCTTGTTCGTCATTATTAAAAATCTCATATAACGCAACTGTTCTGACTTTGCATTAGCCGAAAAATCTCAACCTTTCCGTTTCTCGTGTAGTACATCTCCAACACCTGGCAGAGATGATTCTCCTGATGCCATGCGTGGGCGTAGTCCGATTGGAAATGGAAATATACAAGGCCCCCGGAAAATGTTGACCAAAAATCCCAATGGTGTATACAGATGGCGTGGAGGTGGCAGCGCAAGACCGGCACGCTCGCGTAACCGCTATACCTCGCCCGCGTTTGGACCGCCACGGGTTACGCCTGAGCGATTAGTGCTGAAAGAAAGCACAGCAACTGGGGAAGGCGTCCGGACTGACAATAAACGCCGCCGAATTGGAGACGAAGTTAGTTTTTCTGTAAGTTCATCTACCGTGACGACGATGACTGATCCTACCATAATTCAGATACCCGATCCTTCGCCCTCCAAGAGTGCGATGCCTTTATTCGGTACTTTACCATCTATCGCCTCTCCAAAACCCGGCAATGGGGCGGGTGGTCAGGTAAAAGCGAACGGTACACCCAATGGCACCTCTTTCCGTTTCCGCTCTTCCGGGTTACAGAAACAAACGACACCGGCTGTTCCATCTCCTTTAAGACAGGCATGGTCTGGCTCATCGCCCGATGTGTCGAATAGTCCAATGCAGATGCCACCAAAACCCACTAAAGCTGCAAATTTCATGGCCGAATTGATCAAAGAAGTAACTCCGCCCAAGAGACCAGACGTCAGTAATCCTTATCAAACTGCTAGTCCGGTGAAAGTTTGTCCCCCACCCTCACGTCCGAGACCTAAGCGGACTCGGGTTACCGGGAAACCAGGAGCCCCTGCATCAAGTAATACAACATCAGATGCTGAAGCAAAAGGCGATGAATCCGGATTAGAAAAAATTACACCTCAAGCCATCATTGAAGCCACGTTACCCAAGGTCAGCCAGGAATTCTGTTTGCTCAACATGAATTAACAGCATGTGCAGGGTAGTAAGCGAGCCCGTCCCCCTGCCCATTTTGAAAAGTCAATGGCGACAGAAACGGCAACGACTTCTGCGGAAATCACAGGGAAGGGTGTGTGTGATGAGCGCGTGTCAACGCCTCATTCAGCGCTGAAGGAGGCGCGCAACAAGGCGATTTATACCGTTGAGGAGGTTGACGAAGATGAAGAAGCTAAGGAAAGGGTAACAAAGAAAGCCAAGTCATATCTCAATGGAGACGATACGGCTCCCGTAGAGAGAAGCGCCTCGCCCTCAGTAGAGGAAATCAAGGACGTGGAGATGAGTTATGTGAATGACAAGCTACCACAATCTATTGGCACTGTGCCGATGGCTCTATCCAAGAATGTGTTCGGACACAAGCCAACGTCAGCTCCGAAAGAGCCGAGTAAATTACGATACAGCTATCAACCTGAAACTGCAGCTTCCTCGACACCTCCAGCGAGTCCCCCAGCTACGCCATCTATACCAGTCCCTACGGAAGCCAGGACAGCGGAGGTATTAACCAAGCAAACCGTTGCCCTTACCCAGGACCCAAAGACAACGGTCCTTGCTCTCTCCACCAGCGCTCTGCCCGTCTTCACTTTCACCTTTGATGCAATCTCCACAGTAACACTGTCACCTGACGAGAAACTGGCGCGCGAGCAGGTGATCTCCAAAGTGGAGGCTTCGTTACCGACATTCACATTCAATCCAAAGCCAGAAGTGAGATCGTCGGTGATCACTGTGACCGCCACTCCTGCAAAGACTTTTGATTGGTCCGCCATTGGTATTGACCCCCCCGCTGCCATTAGCGGGAATTGGACTTGCTCGACATGCATGCTTTCAAATCCGGCCTCTGCAACGGTCAAGTGCACCGTTTGTGAGACACCTCGATGAAATTGCCTTCCTGGATGAATCTACTGTGCCGCCTTGCTTTGCATTAATATCATTTGCTTTGTGCTCATGTTCCCTTTTTCACCATCATCCTTCTCACAATAAAGAGGTTTTTTCGTCATTACTAGTATTTGTACATTTACCATCGAAGAAGTAGCATATCAAAGCAATGGAAGAAGGCAAGAGGCTATCTAGTGCAAAGTAGCCTCTTGCAAACGAAGGCCGCTGTCCGAAATGAACGCTAAGCAGGTATCTGCTTTGCAAAATCCAAGCGCCTTGCTATTGATCTTCCCTTCGAGTCATCCATGGGAGAAGAGAGTTTGCGCTTCAATTTGTTATTCTTGGCATGCACGCCGGGACCAACAGGGTCATTTTCGACATTTCCATCGACCTCTTCCAGTGGTCGCGCTGCAACCTTGGAACATTTTGGTAATTTACATGGGTGCGTGGGAAAAGGTAGGGCCAAGAAATATGGATGAACCAATGCCTGCTTAAAGTTGACCATAGCGATTAACTTGAACCACCATACACGTACCTCTCGGGCAGGGATGCGCCTCCGGGGTTCGTAAGTTAGACTCCTGCTGAGCAAGTTGAGTGCATCAGAGCTAGCGGCGGTGAACAAATCTCTCAGGGGAGTTTTTGTAAATTGGCCAACAGGCACATAGTCTGGTAGTTTTGTGTGTCCCTAGATGATTCTTGAGCCGAGACAGTAAACTTCATGGGGTGGACATACAGGCCATTCCTCCTCGGTTGGTGTGCCCAGTGCACGGAATGTGACCTTGAGCTGGTCCATGTCACTTTCACCGGGCAGATATGGTGTCCGGAGCATCAGTTCAGCAAATATGCATCCAACGGACCAGATATCGACAGCTGAGCTGTAGTACCGACTACCAAACAATAGTTCTGGCGGTCTGTACCATCTATAATCTGATAAACCTCGTGGACACGGTCAAAAGGAAGATGGTGTACCGAGTTATGACTTGGCTTGTCATTTTGTAACCAGGGTCAGCAAAGTCTCTTGCCAAACCAAAGTCAGCGATTTTCAGCTGGCCATCAGCAGCGATGAGTAAGTTGTTCGGCTTTAGATCCTAGACATGCTGTTAGGGACCAGTCGTAGGCCTACGCAGCTACGTACACGGTGCAGGACGTGGTTACGATGGCAAAACTCGAGCCCGCGAAATGTCATAGCCATCCAGCTTTTGATGTCGGCGGGAAGAAAGACAAGAGACCGGTCTTTGATAACCATTTCTAGGTCTGAGTCAAGGAACTCTAACACGAGATTGAGATTTGTTTTGGAGGAGAACACGTCTAAAAGCTGCAAAGAAGCATCGAGTCAAATGCCGCAGATATTGCATGCGTGGCGTACTTCAATTACATTCTGATGCTTCAATTCCCGTAAATACTTCACCTCGCGTATGGCAGACATATCCAGTCCATCCTTAAACTGTCCGACTTTAATCTTCTTGATAGCCACCTTCCTGCCAGTAGCAGCCTCTCGTCCTAGAATAATTTCCATGAGACTAGCTGCGAGGCGTAAATCTTCTGCACAGACCTCTGTAGACAACAGCATAAGCACCCTCGCCAACCTTTGCATCCTTGGTCCTAAAACATGGATAGTGTAAATCAACGATGGGATGGTGAACGGACCGTACCATCTCTTTTGTCGCTCTACATTCGCTTTCTCGACGGCATCCATAGAGATGGTTGTACAATGGTTGGTTCACTAGAACCAATCAAAATCTGATAGCAAGAGGATGCAAAGGTACAAGCTTGCAATAAGTCGCGTGACCAAGCTGTGAAGATCTACGATAGCAGTGAGACAAAATACGACAGGAGCACATTGACACGAAGCTCACGTAAGGCGCTTGCGGAGCCAACTTTTGACAGTGGCATCAGCTGGGAAATAACCAGTGACTTTGGAGAAACTGAGAAGAGGATGTCCACCCTGTATGATGTCTTGGGAATTGGCCGATCTGCTTCTGAGTACGATGGTGCGTATACTCCTCTTACTCATATTATGTATTACTTGATATTCAGGTTGATCCAGTGCGTAAAGCGTACAAACGAAAGGCTTTGGAAACACATCCCGATAAATTAGGACCCAATGCATCAGAAGGACAGAAGGAAATTGCGCGAACGCGATTTCAGAAGGTATACAAGCGCATACTAGGAGTTTTCAAGGATCCTACCAAGAATTTTTAAAAAGGTCCATGACGCATTCAATATCTTAGTTAACCAGCAGAAGCGAAAGGTGCTCTTACTTTTCACATTACTTATGTATCTTTTGAAAGTCCTCAGGAATATGACGCGTTCTTGGCTAAGCCCTCGGTCACGTCTTACCGCCGCGCTGAACGAAATGAACATGATGACGAGCAAGCTAAGCGTATGAAGGATAGAATGGAATGGGCTCAACAACAGAAAAGGCGCGACCAAGAGCGAATTAATGCTATGAGAGCACAAGATACAGATCTCAAAAATGCTCAAGAAAAAAAAGAAAGGGAAGTGAAAATGACTAAGGAATTTCTGCAAGAATTGTTTTCGATGAATCCTGAGTGGGAAGAACGCAAAAGACGGATAGATCAGGTAGGACATCATAAATCCCTAATGTGAATGTTTTTGTGATTCAGTTATGATAAATAGCAACGAGCGCAAAGCGAGAGGACGAATATCAAACGAGCTGCTAAACGGTGAATAATAATCACGGATGCAGATCCGTTAGAACAACATACGTGTACATTGTGTGTCCACTTACTTAACTATACCTCCAATGCTTTCAGTCTACTTTTAGCAATCTTGCCAATATCTTGGATTGCTCGGGCCAATTCCGATCGCCATGCTCCACCAGTGACATCCACCGGGCTCAAACTCTCAAGGGTGGGCAAGTCCAATGACAGGGAATGTTCCAAGCCCATGGCGTTCTCCATTTCCTCTAAGATTGCCGCCCTGCTCCTGCCATTCACAAAGGTAATGTATCGCAGACCGGGATACATTGTTTCATAACATTGGTTGAGGTAAGCGAGGCGTTTGAGGACATCAGGAGAGGTAGGATTCCCTTCTTGAGCTCCCTGCTCCTTGGCGCTTAGGGTGGAAAGCTTATTGCTTTCACCGATACGAGGATGGCCTGAGATGAACTGTGCCTGGGATTCTATATCCCATGCGCCAATGTGGGCAAGGGCTAAGTCCATGAGTTCAGAATAGGATGATATCGTTGTTCCATCCTGAAAATCGGCAACTAGTTCCGGTTCAAGGCGGGCGATAAGTATATGCGAATGCTCAAATAATATTGTCAAAGCAATGATGAGCGGAGAATCTGGTTGGGATGAACTATGCTGTACAGCATGCAGCGCAGGTAGTGTAGCCATGAGCGTGAGTAGCACAAAGCCCAAAGCAAGCGTAAACAGGACAAACCTCCTCCTCCGGATGCCAACTAATTCCGAATTGCGTTGGGGTATCATTTCTACAGGAAAGATCGCAGGCGCATTCGTCAAGGTCGACTTCTGATGTCAATAAAGCACGAGCATGAGCGAGCTGACGAGTTTGAACTTTGGGCAGGATTTATTGTTAGATCCCGCAACGTAATCATTTACGAGAAATATCTTACGCTTTCCTCATGAACGTCACAGGCGAGATGTACATGACGTTGTTCATAGGCTTGTTGCAGTAGGTTCTCGGAACGTCCTGAAAGCCCGAGAATTCATCAACGCCCATGCTGGAGGCGATCCTTCTATCAAGGTTTACGGGACATACGAAGGTGTCTACGCTGATGGTGTAAGTGTCTGACCTTGTAAGTGCGGTGAGATGATTCATCTCATTACATAGAATGTTGATGTTGTATATATCGGTAAGCGGTTGCGCCAAAAGCCAAATATCTAATAGACCCTTCTGGTTTGGAAGCTACGCCCCATACGTATCACTACCGAAACGCGATGGATGCGATGAATGCAAGAAAACACGTTCTTTGCGAAAAACCCGTAACTTGCAACGCAACTCAATTGCGGTCTCTTTTGGCTGCTGCCAAGAAGCACGACGTGTTCTTTATGGAGGCTATGTGGACTCGTTTCCAGCCGCTCACTCTAGAATCAAAAAGATAATTGACGAAGGTTTACTCGGGATGCCAATCACTCTGCACGCCGATTTTTCAGAAAATTTTGACATACGAAGTAAGCGGCCGAATGTGAGATCGTCATTGAGCTCAAGAGAACTATCAGATATCCCACTGTCACATAGAATACTAGACCCTGATCTAGGTGGTGGTGGATTGCTCGATCTGTAAGTGATTTGTGTTCATTTCTTTGCACCGAAAGCAGACCTTTTGCAGTGGACCTTACCCGCTCATGTGGGTATGTTACGCTTCTTTGTTGTCCTGAGTTCGAGGCCTAAATGTGACAAGGCTATGATGGCATTGTATGAAAATCGCAGCAATAATAGCGCTAAACCCTCGAACATTGCTGGCGCGATGCTCAAGACCTCCCTTACAAATGTCGACTGCAATACATCTTTCACGCTCACATGGTCTTATCCGAACTTCTCTGCCCAGGCCATTCTAAGTTGCAGCATCAATGCACATGCCCATCAGACGGCTGTAGTGATCAATTTTGAAAGGGGTACCGTTAGGATACCGTCCCCAATATATTGCCCGAAAGAGTTTCTCATACAGTACTATGGGCCAGAAAATCGACAGGTAAAGGAGGAAAGAAGAAATTACGAGTATTTTGGCGGAGGGTGGCATTTCCAGGCAGACGAGGTGGCGAGATGTTTGCACGAAGGCAAGAGAGCGAGCGATTCATGGGGCCATGACAAAAGCCTCGTGCAGATGGAGATCTTTGACGAGGTATTCCCTCTGTGTTGCTCGCATTTTTAATTACCATACTATTCCAGGTCCGGCGTCAAGGAGGCTATTCGCTCCCTCCTGACGTTGAAGGCGTCGATGCGTAAAGATCGTGCTTGGCGATATACGTCATGCTGTACACATACCATCAACTAGATCATGATGTACATCGTAAGTTGGATATTCAAGGAGCGAGTCTTTGTCAAAAACAAATCTGTTTGAGCGGTACGGTTATAGGTTGCCGGAGTTTATCGTTGTTTGTGCTATTGTGATGGCAGAGAAATCTTTTCTTGGAAGAGGTAGTCAGCCCATTGAAAATCCCATTCATCGTCAAGGCTTATCGATTATCTGCTGGTCGCTCGGTTTTACGGTCCGTTATCTACATGATACCATTTGCACCCCTCAAATTGTAATTTACAACAAGAACAGTGTTAGACGTTGCCGAGAGTCAACAACCCCGCAAGCATTTCAGATATATACGGGAAATCATTCCAGCTGGTGTCGAAACTCTTCACTGACGAACGGCCTCAATGACATAAAATCAACGACGGGTCCCAAAAGTCTTGCCAAGCTTCAAAGCCCGAAGATGCGCGGATTATGCTGTGTCGCTGCTAAAGCGCTAACCGTCGATACCGGAAGGGTCCGAAGATGCTTTACAAAGGTACCACCACCGCGCATTGCAATCGAGGTTCTATCGTCTGCATAGTCATCCATCCTGTCAACGGTACCGTGTCTCGCTACCTTACTTGGGATGCCTTTCAAAACCTCAAGGCCAAGATCATCGATTGGACGAGTTTTACAACTGTGCCCAGGCCGAGCGACCTATGGTAGTTAGCGACGATGAGCTCACCCGCAAGACGAGGCTACGCGGGTCTTCCTAAGTAGCTGGTTGCCGCGTCACCACCTTACGCAGATGTCTTCGCTTTTGACGAGGAAGTATAGCTGGATAATTGTAGAATGAAGTCGCTCAATTCATCTGTACTCGGCGACCTCTTCCTTTTCTTCTCTGTCTTTGCCACATCGCCACTGCCACAGCTCTCGTTCTGATAATTGCCTTCCATAATGTTCTCTTGCTGCCTGATCGTCATTTTTATTGTCCCGATACTGTACAGATGGCTGAAAACATATTCGGGTAGCGAGAGACCTTTGCCTTGAGTTGGGTCCTGTGGGACTATAGTCGCATAACCATGCCATACCCATGAGACTCTTTGAGAGGGTTAAAAGCCCTGCTCTTGCTGAAGCTGCGGTCCACCTGACATCTTTTCATGAGGGCACATGAAAGAAAAAAGAGTGCGACATACCCAATATGCTAGGATACCCACAACAATGTCAGGCTCTGGAGAGACAACATGGTAGGGTAGCTATGGCAGACTCTTATGTTGCTTTGGGGTGATCTCATATATCTACCTCCAATCCCACCTTTACCAAGGTAAAATCCACTCACGTCCATTTGTTAGAGCACCACAGAGAATCCCTTTGCTAGATGAATGTTATAAGCTAACAATAAGCATGGGCAAAAACTGAAGTCATACTCTAGATATTTGGCTGACACATACATTTCAGCCACTGCTTGAGGGAGATGATCAGCTAGTGGCTCTCCTTTCTTCTTTGCCTCAATGCATTCAGGTTATATGCCTCAACATATTGAGATTGAGAGAACTCACTATGAAGAATATGAGTGCAATCAGATAAACAGAAAAGATGGACAAGCACACCATGTCTGGGGTCTGTCATGAGAGCAGCATAATGAATCATGCCTAGAGACTCCCGAAGTTCAGTTCTGAACCACCCAAACTGAACCTAAGGTTCAGGCTCAGTTCAGGTTTGGTTCAGGTTTGGGCAATCACCAGAACTACCCAAACCAAACTGAACCACCTGAACTGATGTGAGGGGCAGGGGCAGCCAGTGGAGTGATTGGTGGCAGCCAAGACAGAGTTTTTACTGTCTGCTTAACCTATTTCTTGCTTGCCTACCACCTGCTCACCTGCTTAGTGCCTGCTCACTTGGATATTCCCTTTGTTTTTCCACCACCCACCTGCCTACCCACCTGCTTGTGACTTGTCAACCTGCTCCCTGCCTGTCTGCCTTCTTGGCTGTCTCCCTGTTGGCCCATTGACCAATTTGCTCATCAGTGCACTCACCAGCTTGTGGCTGCTCATGGCCAGCTGTTCACCCATTTGCTCACCAGCCTACTCACCCACTTATGGCCAGCCTGCTCACCCATCTGCTCACTCCTGTCCCCTTGTCCCATGCCTATTCACCTGCTCACCTGCCTGTGACTTCTCACTCAGTCATCTCCCTGTTTGCCTGCTTGCCCCAACCACCTCCCTGTTTGCCTACCCATGCACTTACTTGCCACTTGCCTGCTGGCACACATAATGCTTTCTCCCCACCACTGACTCAACTGCCTCCACTGCCTTGAACACCATAGGACCACCCCTTTCTGCTCACTTTACCACCTCTGCACTACCTCACCACCTCACCACCTTACCACCTCACCACCTCACCACCTGACATTTGAAAACTCCTAAATGGTAATTTTCCCATGGTTCAAGTCAGTTCAAACCAGAACTGAACTGAACTGAACCTGAACTTCTGGTTCAGGTTCAGCCAAAAATGGCCCCAAACTGAACTGAACTGAATTTTGGGAGCCCTAATCATGCCACTGATGTTCAAGGAACATGATTGGCCTAGCACAGGAATGCCAACCAATGGGATAGGTTGATTGATGTTAAACACCATGTTCTTGCTGCCTGACAGCATGGCTGACAACCAGAAGAAGATAGTATCTATCCATAGGCGAGCACCTGCCCCATTCTGTAGTACCACTGGAGCAAGATATAGAGATGGGCTAGCAGAGAAGAGGTGCACATATTTCGGAACCAAGTTTTCAAGCATGTTGAGATGGTGATACATGTCATATGCGTTCCGCCATTCCGAGTGATACTTTCTACTGCACGGCCCACATGATTGCCTTGCCTGATGAGACAGTCACCAAGGGAAACCTTGAGTTGTTCACGCAGGATATCAAAGTCTATGTCGGAGGATGAAAGGGTTCGTTTTCACGTAGCTTTCATACGAGATTAAGAAAATAGGCAGGGTCATTGAACTCTGCACTAACCAAGGGGCCCTCTTCTTCCACTCTCAGTGACATGTACCGCTGATTTGGATTTGAATAGACACGATATGGTGCGGACAAACCGAAGCCAACACGCACTAGGCGAGCCGCGGCGGGGCGAAGGAAGATCATGTGGAACAAGTCTCGCTGTCGAGACGTCCATTGGACGTTATGCAATCCGCGCTCTCGTCAGTGCAAACCGCGCCGCCTGGAGTGCAATCAACTTCCTGTCACCGTGCTGCCACTAAAAACATTTTACGCTGTGTTTCAGAGGCGTCTTGCATCCGAGGCATGTTACTGTCTTGACAGTAAACTTCATAAGGCCTCCAACGGAAGGTGTGGCGATCTGTATCGTTCTCGTGTGATCACCAGAATTGGGATCGGAAGACCTTCGTGCCGGTAAGGATGGGACTCACATAGTGATGGTGTCTTTTCAATAGGTTCAAAGATTCGCATAAGCGGCTGATTTTCAAGATAATATCGTGTAATTGGCAGACTATTTTCAGATTATTTTCAGACATATAATGGTCCTCGGACTTTTCATACGCAGCAGCTCCTTTATTTTTTGTTTAAACCACATCAAGAACCGTCTACCAGCCAGATGCAGGACTTACCTTTGATCCCTTTTACAATCACATATGTAGGCAATCCAGGTGCAGAACCTAAAGTGCGCTATTGTAGACAACAACTTTATAGAGTTAAAACTTGCCTGTACCTCGCTGTTTCATTCCCCAGACTAGTTCGGAATGCGCCTGTTTTCCGCTATATTCTGGGGATCAAGGAATTAAACTAGGTTTCTTACCAGTCTTTGTCAATGCCTTTGTGATGACCAGCTGCTGTCTAATTTTTTTGCAATAAGTCAGCTATCGTCTAGTTCACATATCTGTACAGTCATCAGGCATCGAGCATATCTTTGCCAGGCACTTGCCGTTCGGCGGCTTTGACTTCCTTATCAAGCAGCATCTTGTGTAGGCACGTCTCAATAACAGTTGAAACTAGGCGACATTGTCTCGTGGAACGGTCTGAGTACAATATCAACGGTGTACAGGGCAAAGGGTACGCACCTCAATGCCTTTCAAATACATTTGTAAACCTTCTCAAACTCAAGCTTCACAAACTCCTGGATCACAAAATCGGCCGCCTCCTTGCCTGCAACAGAACATTACAACAAGGTCAAAACTTATCATCCTCACGACGTACCCATAACCATAACCTGTAGGTCCAAACTTGACCATAACTGAATCTATATCGCCGTATATGACCTCCGCGTTATGCGTAGGTACATTCAGGATGGAAAATTCTGCCCCTACTATTAGGAGATCCTCAAGAATGGTCGACAACAGCCCTATTCGAAGACTTTACGAATAGATCTTCAAACATATCATCAACAGCCACGGTTGTCAGGCTGTTTTATTGCTCGCATTTTTAGTTACCATCGTACTATTCCAGGTCCGGCGTCGATGCGTACAAGCCGTGCCTGGCAATACACGTCATGCTCTACGTGCATACTCGTGCCATTGCAGGCGCACGGACAGTTGGAGGTCCTCGCGGATTCTAAGAGTTGGGGAAGTCGTGGGAAATTTCACCAGAAGACGGAGTAATTCGCAGTTAAATAGAACGGCTTGCAACATGTTGTAAATTGGTTCTATGCAATCGGCGTTTGTCGCCATTCCTTGGAAGGAAAATGGTGCAGGGGTCTCCCGCTGAGGTAAGCACTCATCACAATATTTTGGGGATGATCATAAGTTTGACCCCACCGTAGAAAAGAAGCGCTGCCTCTTAAATCACCCCCCCTCTGTCTTCTGCCTTCTTCCCCTCTCCCATTCCTCTCCACGCCATAGTCATCGCGAAAGATCCTTATGTCAACTTATGATCATTCAAAAGTGCAACACTTCGTCGGTCAGATGACCTTTCCGGATTGCACATCATTTTATTAAACGTCTGACGCATTGCACCTCCATTCACAGGTGGAAACTCCCTCGAAAAAGCTCCGCTAGGCAGTGTCCATGATTTCGTCAAGTCTCATGGAGGTCATAGTGTGATCACCAAGGTATGGTGCTTGCTAGTCCGATGGAATGCGAAGTGTTGACACTATCATAACAGGTTCTTATTGCGAATAATGGTGAGCGCATATATTTATGAAAATGAATCAATACCGATAGGTTCACAAAGGTATTGCCGCTGTCAAAGAGATTCGGTCCATTCGGCAATGGAGTTATGAGACGTTTGGACGCGAGCGAGCCATCGAATTCACTGTGATGGCCACTCCTGAAGATTTGAAGGTCAATGCCGAGTATATCCGCATGGCGGATCAATATATTGAAGTTCCTGGAGGGACTAACAACAACAACTACGCTAATGTTGACTTGATCGTTGATGTAGCCGAGCGAGCTGGTGTTCACGCGGTTTGGGCAGGTTGGGGACATGCATCTGAAAATCCTCGTCTGCCCGAGAGCTTGGCTGCGAGTAAGACCAAGATCGTCTTCATTGGACCACCGGGGAGCGCAATGAGGAGCCTGGGCGACAAGATCTCTAGTACAATAGTCGCTCAACATGCAGATGTACCCACCATGCCTTGGTCAGGCTCTGGCATCAAGGAGACCGTGTTGTCAGACGCTGGGTTTGTAACTGTGCCTAACAGTGCATATGCCGATGCCTGCGTAAACAATGTTGAAGAGGGAAAGCGGAAAGCGGAAGAAATTGGCTATCCTGTGATGATCAAGGCAAGTGAAGGAGGAGGAGGTAAGGGAATTCGTAAGGTCGAAAGTACCGATGCCTTCAAAAATGCGTTCTACGCTGTCGCCGGGGAAATTCCTGGTGCGTACTTTCAGAATTCAGTTGGTGAGCCGTGCCTAATCTTTCGAAGGTTCTCCAATTTTCGTAATGAAACTTGCTGGCCAAGCACGACATCTCGAGGTTCAGTTACTTGCCGATCAGTATGGTAATGCTATATCTCTTTTTGGTCGTGATTGCTCCGTGCAGCGACGACATCAGAAGATTATTGAAGAGGCTCCGGTAACAATCGCGAAGGAGGAAACGTTTGAAAAAATGGAAAAAGCTGCAGTTCGCCTTTCAAAGTTAGTTGGATATGTCAGTGCAGGAACGGTGGAATGTAAGGCTTATAATCAATGTTCCATTGCTAGCTGACAGGTGATTAATAGACCTTTATAGTAATGCGGACAATGATTTCTACTTCCTGGAACTCAATCCCCGTCTTCAAGTAGAACATCCTACGACAGAAATGGTCACGGGAGTCAATTTACCCGCAGCGCAATTGCAAATCGCTATGGGTATTCCCTTGCATAGGATCCGGGACATTCGACAGCTATATGGCGTTGCTCCTAACGGCTCCTCAGAGATAGATTTTGATATGACACGTCCCGACTCTAATCAGCTTCAGAGGAAACCTAGGCCTAAAGGTCATGTCGTTGCCGTCCGTATCACGGCTGAAAATCCCGATGCGGGATTCAAACCGTCCTCTGGCTCTCTGCAGGAGTTGAACTTTCGATCGAGCACGAATGTGTGGGGCTATTTCTCGGTAGCGACGGCCGGTGGCTTGCATGAGTTTGCTGACTCTCAGTTCGGTCATATTTTTGCGTATGGCGAAGATCGTGACGAAAGCAGGAAGAATATGATTGTCGCACTGAAGGAATTGAGCATTCGCGGAGATTTTCGGACAACCGTTGAATACCTGATCAAGTTGCTTGAATTGGAAGCGTTCAGGAATAACACCTTCACTACAGGCTGGCTCGACTCGTTAATCAGCAATAAGCTTACTGCCGAGAGGCCCGACGCTACATTGGCGGTTCTTTGCGGTGCAGTCGTCAAAGCCTACCTAGCTTCTGAGGCCTGCCGAACAGAATACCTACGGATCTTGGATAAGGGTCAAGTCCCAGCCGGGACGTCCTTAAGACAGTGTTCGGCATCGATTTCATATACGATAATGTCAAATACTCTTTCACGGCGGCGAGGTCATCTGTGAACGTCTGGACACTTTTTTTAAATGGCGGTCGTACTATGGTTGGCGCACGCCCTCTTGCCGATGGAGGGCTGCTTGTATTGCTTGATGGACGAAGTCATTCTGTCTATTGGCGAGAAGAGGTTGGCGCGTTGCGTGCCATGATCGACTCCAAAACTTGCCTTATCGAACAAGAGAATGATCCCACTCAGCTGAGGAGCCCAAGCCCCGGAAAATTGGTCCGATATCTGGTTGATAGCGGTGATCATGTCAAGGCTGGTGATCAATATGCGGAGATTGAGGTTTGGTCTAGGTGTAATTGACTACACGAAAGTTAACGATCACATTACAGGTTATGAAAATGTATATGCCACTTGTGGCATCAGAAGACGGAGTGGTTCAATTAATCAAGCAACCTGGTGTTAGTCTTGAACCTGGAGACATTATCGGGATCCTTACCTTGGATGATCCTGCTCGGGTCAAACACGCTAAACCCTTTGAAGAACTTTTACCTTCATTGGGCGCTCCTGGCATCGTCGGTAGCAAACCACACCAGACATTGAATAGATGTCTTGGCGTCATGCACGATATCTTGGAGGGTTTTGACAACCAGGCCACTATGGCATCGACGCTCAAAGAACTCGTGAGCGTTCTTCGTGACCCGGAACTTCCATTTTCCGAAACCAGTGCCATTCTATCGTCCTTATCCGGTCGAATGCCAAGCAAGCTCGAAGAAAGCATTAGGACCGCTTTAGATGCAGCGAAATTTAAGGGTTCGCACCACGACTTCCCAGACGTTCGGATCAAAAAGTTACTCGATCATTACGTTCAGGATAACGTCCTACCGCGAGATCGCACGATGTTTCGTACCTCTCTTGGCTCCTTGTTCAACGTCATTGAGAAATATCATGGCGGATTGAAAGCTCATGAAACTTCGATAGTGGCAGACTTATTAGAAAGATACGCTTCAACTGAAAAACTGTTTGGAGGAAGTATTGAAGCCCGTATCCTTGCACTTCGAGAACAGCACAAAAATGATCTCGATGAAGTCATTAGTCTTGTACTCAGTCACATCAAGGCGCAGAGCAAGGCAAAGTTGGTCCTCGCTTTGCTGGATCACGTAAAATCGAGCGGGTTCAACATATCTAATCCAGAGTCTCACTTATGCAAGGCAATTCAAGACTTGGCAGCACTTGAAGCCAAGTGCGTCCGCGTATCTGCTTATCTTGATGGTGTTGTTGAACGATGGAACAGGTCATCGACACAAGTGTCTCTGAAAGCACGCGAAGTGCTCATTCTTGGACAGATGCCTTCATATGAAGAACGCAAGGAACAAATGGAAAAGATTCTGAGGAATTCGGTTTCTAATAGTTACTATGGTGAATCTATGAATGGTCCAAGGTCCGTCATTTCCTCTCGTCCTGGATTTCCTTCCACAATTCTGCCAGGACCCCTTCTGCGGAAGTACTTCGCGAACTCAGCGACTCGCGCTACGTTGTATATGATGTCCTGCCTGCTTTTTTCAGTCACCCAGATCCTATTATAACCCTTGGTGAGCGAAATTGATGTGACCCGTAAGGTCATTGTCACTGATATGCATGAAGCTGCTTTTGAGGTCTACGTTCGACGTGCATACCGCGCTTACAGCTTACTTTCTATTGATTATGAAGAGGGTGATGGTTTAGATGATGGAGAAGTTCCAAGCATCCTCACTTGGCGCTTTAATTTGGGAAGGACCCGCTCACCCCCCTCAACTCCTCAATTCGGCGCAGAGTAAGCATAACACTACCTCATGATAGGTAATACTTATTCACGTTATTAAGCAAATCGCGGAGAACTGCCTCCGTCAGCGATTTAACATATCTCATCAACCGTAACCAGGCTCAACCCATAAGGACTGGCGCTATGGCATCGTTCCCCAATCTCGCAACGCTGACACGAGGATTCGACAAAGTGGTATCTATGCTTCCTGAGTTCAAGGAACAGGAATATCAAGAGCGGCATGGCCCAAACAGTCAGCCACCTAACGTTGTCAATGTCGCTCTTCGAATATTCAGCCCGGAGGACGATAAACCCGAAAATGAATGGAACAAGGACATTCACGAGTTCATTGATTCGCAACGCGATATTCTTGGTAGGCACGGTGTACGACGTGTCTCAGTTCTCATATGTCGCCCTGAACATTATCCGGTCTACTTCACTTTGCGTGACATGGGGGACCATTGGGGCGAAGAACAAGCAATTCGTAATGTCGAGCCTGCTCTGGCTTACCAACTTGATCTAAGTCGACTCACCAATTACAACCTTAAACCTTGTTTCGTTGAGGCAAAACAAATTCATATCTACCGTGCTATCGCTCGCGAAAACCAGTTGGACAGCCGTTTCTTCATCCGTGCTTTAGTGCGACCAGGCCGTATACGTGGCTCCATGAGCATGGCTGAATACCTTGTTTCCGAGACAGATCGACTCGTCACCGGCATCTTAGACGCTCTCGAGATAGTCAGCGCGCAATATCGTAACGCTGATTGTAATCACATTTTCATGAACTTCGTCTACAACCTACCCGTAAGCTATGACGACGTACTGGAAGCTATATCTGGGTTCATTGAGCGCCATGGCAAACGTCTTTGGCGTCTCCATGTAACAGGTTCAGAAATTAGGATTGTCCTCGAAGATAGCGAAGGAAACGTAACGCCTATACGATGCGTCATTGAAAATGTCTCCGGATTCATCGTCAATTATCACGCTTATCAAGAAATCACGACAGACAAGGGCACCACTATCTTGAAGTCGATAGGAGAGAAAGGGCCTCTTCATCTGCAACCAGTCCACCAACCTTACCCCACTAAAGGTTCACTTCAACCCAAGCGATACCAGGCTCATCTGGTTGGTACAACTTATGTGTATGACTTTCCCGAACTCTTTTCAAAAGCTTTGCACAACGTATGGATGAAGACACGGCAAACTAATCCGTCTCTCATTTTGCCGAAGACGCTGCTAGAATCGAAGGAGCTTGTTTTGGACGAGCATGACCAGCTGACGGAAGTTGACCGAGCACCGGGAAACAATGCGTTTGGAATGGTAGCATGGGTATTTACGCTTCGGACACCTGAATACCCTCTTGGAAGGAGAGTGGTCGTCATTGCTAATGATATCACATACAAGATCGGTTCGTTTGGTCCAATCGAAGATCAATTTTTCTATCTTGTCACGCAGTACGCTCGCGAACAAGGACTCCCTCGAATTTACTTGTCAGCCAACTCTGGGGCTCGCATTGGCGTAGCGGAGGAAGTTCTCCCTCTATTCTCCGTGGCGTGGAATGACATTCAACGTCCTGAGAAGGGTATTGAATACCTTTATCTCACACCAGAAAACTATCTCAAGCTGCAAGAGCAAGGCAAAGACATTGTGCAGACAACCGAGATTGAAAAGGAGGGTGAACGTCGCCATAGAATCGAAGCCATCATTGGTCTACAGGATGGTATTGGGGTTGAATGCTTGAGAGGATCTGGTCTTATCGCGGGCGAAACGTCTCGCGCATATGACGACATCTTTACGATCACGCTCGTCACTGCCCGCTCCGTTGGCATTGGAGCATATCTTGTTCGCCTTGGGGAACGAGCAGTTCAAGTGGAAGGACAACCTATAATTTTGACTGGTGCTCCCGCACTGAACAAGGTCCTAGGCCGCGAAGTCTATACCTCCAACCTCCAATTAGGAGGCACGCAGATTATGTTCAAGAACGGCGTATCGCATCTAACCGCCAGCAGTGATCTCCAAGGCGCCACGCAAATCGTAGAGTGGTTATCATATGTACCTGAGGTAAAGAATGCACCTCTCCCAATACGTGCAACATTGGACACCTGGGATCGAGACATCACGTATTTCCCACCCAAGGGTCCTTATGATCCTCGTTGGCTTATCGAAGGCAAGATCGTTGAGAACACAACAGAATGGCTGAGTGGGTTCTTCGATAAGGATTCCTTCCAGGAGACCTTGAATGGTTGGGCACAGACGGTGGTCGTAGGCCGTGCACGTTTGGGAGGCATCCCAATGGGTGTAATTGCAGTCGAAACTCGGACTATAGAACGCGTTGTACCTGCAGATCCGGCAAATCCTACTTCGTTCGAGCAACGGATCATGGAAGCTGGCCAAGTGTGGTATCCTAATTCGGCCTACAAGACTGCTCAAGCTATCTTTGATTTCGACCGAGAAGGTTTACCATTAATAATCTTCGCAAACTGGCGAGGTTTCTCTGGCGGCCAACAAGACATGTACGATGAAGTATTGAAACAGGGGTCGAAAATCGTCGATGGTCTTTCCAGCTACAAGCAGCCCGTATTCGTGTATATCATCCCCAACGGCGAACTGCGTGGTGGTGCTTGGGTCGTGCTAGATCCATCAATTAATGCCGAACAGATGGAGATGTACGCCGACGTCGATGCTCGCGCTGGGGTCCTTGAGCCAGAGGGCATAGTTGAGGTGAAGCTTCGTCGCGGAAAAATACAAAACATGATGGAACGTCTTGATGCCACATACGCCAAGCTAAAGAAAGATAGCAACGATCCTTCAAAGTCTGAACAAGAGCGTTCCGCTGCATCTGCAGATCTCGCGAAACGGGAGACCTTGCTTCAACAGACTTACAGGCAGATTGCTTTACTGTTTGCTGACCTCCACGAGTATGTCCTACCTATCAGCTTACCAAATTAATTTCACCATTCTGTTCTGCAGCCGCACTGGACGGGTGGAAGCAAAGGGTTGCGCCAAACGGATGACTTGGCGGGACGCGCGCCGTCATTTCTACTGGGCCGTCAGAGCTCGTTTGGCTCAGTCCAGAGCATTGCGGGCACTCGCTGAAGCCAATCCTGACGCGTCTTATGAGTATCGTTCACGACTTCTCAGTACACTGGCATCAATTCAGCCTGATTCAAGCCATCGCGAGATGGCCGAAGCTCTGGAACGACTAGATTTAACGCAAACCCTGAGTCAATTACGCGCCGACCATCTTTCCCGAAGCTTTGTCGAACTTGCCAAGGAAAACCGGAAGGCTACTTTAGATGGACTTGCACGCCTGATAGATTCGTTTACAGAGGAAGAGAGGTCGTCCCTCAGCGCTATTTTGCAAAATGCCCCAAGATTGCATGGTGAGTGACCTTCCTACCCCAAGATAGCGGGAAAGTTGATGTATGGTAAAGCACCGCCTTCCTATGCCACTTCCAATTGATAGTCTAGCTGTATTAATACATTGTACTCCTTGTCGTAATCTCCTTGTCGTAATCAAGATACAATGATGTCATTTATTCCATAATAAACACGCCCTGATCATGACGCCGGATAGCGATATAATCATGGGCCATTTCGTTACTGTTGCAACGTAAGATTGTTCATTTGACCTACTCTTACTGATGTCTATGTCTTAGCTGGTTCGCTAATCCTTTAACGACGTTGCCTAGGCTAAGCCGATAACAGCTGTCTCAATCAATGGGCGCTTGATTTCGATGTGAGTGGCATGTTCATACGTTACTTGGTTGACCTGTTCCGTATTCAAAGGGAAATCTTGACCGCATTCTACTGAGCATAGAAGTAGCAAAAAAACGAGGAGCGACTTTGCGAGTTGGACCTGAGCTCGAAATTCCGTAGGGAACCATATGCTTGCTATGTCTAACCTTTTCGCTTATATGTTCTACCAGTGGATATGGGTGTTTGGATCATTTTCTTGAAGGTACGTTTGGCAACACCTTCGCTATTAATCATCCACATCTTCCGCAGGCGACACCGTACTCCATTCTTGGGAGGTGCTCGCTAAAATCCTATCTTCAGACGCAACTATGGGAATCGTGTGCGACATTGGGATGCGAGTTGATTTATCCATTCTCCAAAGTACATCGTTCACGTTCCTATTTAGGCCTGTCATCCACAAGAATGTTAGATATAATTGTCGTGTTATTCTTCACAGCCGAAAAATTCTCCTCATTCGGCCTAAAATGTGGTTGGCCAATGACGGAAACTACCGCGAACTCCGTCATTTCACCCCTTGGAGAAAGCATCGCAAGTGGGAAGATCACTTTCTTCCAAGATTAATTCAAGCTATCACTAACCAAGTAGAAATTCGTCCTATTTTGAATCTAGACTAACTACTTTTGTAGACCAAAGTACCATTCGGAGATGCTGTGATCAGTACCATCGACACTTGCATTGGTGTCGAATTATGCGAAGAGCTCTTTACCCCGAACAGGTATTTTGTATCTCCTCATTGCTTCCTAACTCATTTTATTTAGTCCCCACATCCTCATGGGTCTTGATGGTGTGGAGATCTTTACAAATTCCAGCGGCAGTCATCACGAGTTGCGGAAACTATACAGCCGAGTAGATCTCATCAAAGAAGCTACTGCAAAGGTAACAAAAGTTTGTAAAAAGAATATTTATCCATGCTAAAACTAAACAAGGTTGGTGGAATATACCTTTACGCTAATCAACAGGGGTGCGATGGAGACCGCCTGTATTATGATGGGTGTGCCATGATAGCTGTAAATGGAAAGATCGTCGCGCAAGGATCACAATTCTCGCTCAATGACGTCGAGGTTGTCACCGCTACTATTGATCTAGAGGACGTTCGAGCCCATCGGGCTGCAAGTAGTAGGAGCATGCAAGCGGCTGAGACAGATATATACCACAGAATTGAAGTTTCGTTTGCGGTAAGCACCGGTGGACCGAAGGAATTCAGAGAAGAAGAAGCATCAGGCCTCGTTGGCACGAAGCCGCTGCAAGTGCGCTATCACAGACCCGAAGAAGAAATAGCGTTTGCAAATCATTTCTCCAATCTGGACTGGCTCTGATGGTTTCCAGGCTGGGACCTGCATGTTGGTTGTGGGATTACTTACGTCGCTCCCGAACTCAGGGCTATTTCTTACCTTTGAGCGGTGGTATCGATAGTTGCGCGACAGCCGTAATCGTGCACTCGATGTGTCGCCTTGTAGTTGAAAAAGCAAGAGCTGGAGGTTCGTTTTACTGGTTCATTTTTCTGGCCAAGTAAATAACACATTCTCAGATTCGCTAGTTATTGCAGACGCTAGGCGCATTGTCGGAGAACAGAACAATTCGGATTATGTTCCAACAGATGCACGAGAATTTGCTGGCCGAATTTTCCACACTTGCTACATGGGCACTGCCAATTCCAGCGTGGATACGCGTCAACGAGCAGAAGCCCTCGCAAAGGCCATTGGAAGGTTGGTTGGCGACCCAAATCGTGATATTTACACTGACCACAAGCAAGCTATCACACTGATTTGAATATGGATACCGTCGTTACTGCAGTCCATAGCCTATTCTCATTCGTAACTGGGATGAGACCACGATTCCGTGCTCGTGGTGGATCTAATGCAGAAAACCTCGCCCTGCAGAACATACAGGTAGGTTGACCGGAAAAGTCATTCGTAATGTCCTCCATAATTTGACCTCAGGCCAGGTTGCGCATGGTACTTGCTTATATGTTTGCACAACTACTTCCATGGGTCAGAGGCAGGACTGGAGGGCTTCTGGTGCTAGGTAGTGCAAACGTTGACGAAAGGTAAGTTTCAGATACGACAGTCTGATTAATTACCCGTGGAAATGACCGTGACCTAGCCTACGAGGTTATCTAACAAAGTACGATTGTTCTTCAGGTAATGAACATCATTCCCAGTACAGTCTTTTACCATGGCTGACTGTACCATGCAAGCCGATGTAAATCCTATCGGTGGTATCAGCAAGACGGACCTCAAGAGATTCATTGCGTACACACGCGACACGTTTGGATTGCCGATCTTGAACGAGTTGGTACCTGTTACATCAACTGACGACTGTAAACTGAGTTTGCAGCTTTTTAGCCGCGGTTCCTACCGCAGAACTGGAACCAATCACAGAAACTTATGTTCAGTCTGATGAAGTACGCAAGTTCGCTATCTTTGGACCATTAATTTATTACTATCCAGGCTGACATGGGGATGACTTATGATGAATTATCAGTATTCGGACGACTACGCAAAGTCGATAAATGTGGCCCCTACAGCATGTTCACGAAACTTCTGCACGAGTGGGGTCATTTTCTTTCTCCAATACAGGTTCGTATCACAAGATCATACTCCTGAGAATTTTCATCATTCATATGTTAGATTGCCGAGAAGGTCAAACTGTTCTTCTTCGAGTACGCCAGAAACAGACACAAGATGACGACTTTGACGCCGTCATATCATGCCGAATCCTATAGCCCAGATGACAATAGTAAGATTGTGGCACCTGGATTTTTCGATGCACTGAATTTCGTGCGAAGGATTTGACTTGCGACCGTTTCTATACCCTTCCCGCTTTCCATGGCAATTTAGAAAGATCGACGAATTAGCCGTTGTTCTTCCCGACAATTCTCGACGAGCCGCCGACTTGAATAAACTCGACTGACATATTATCTCGTGGATTTACGATATAAACTGATTCGTAAATGCTACAATTGCAATCCGTGTCTCAATTACAGATGATAGAAATCTTGATGTACATCTATGTTCGTAAGAAGCGTGAAAATGAATTTTGAACGGCAACTTTCTTCATGATCGTTGGTTCTGGTGCTGCATCCAAAATGTAGATTACGTGGGACAGTCAATGACACGAGGAAACTTACGATCGGTGATGCCTTCGTCCTTTACCTTACGCTTGATGCTTTCCATGACTTCATTAACAGCCGTGCGATCGAGATCGCTCCGGGACTTCATGAGACCCTCAACGAATGCAATATTAGGGCCATGAACCTTCGCGAAAGACCAGTATGACAAGAAGACTATATCCTTCGACGCCTCTAAAAGTGCGAGAAGCATTTCTAGCACAGATAATGGCTGCTCAAGCTCCTTTGATTGTTTGAACATCCTAAACATGTTATGCAACTCGTCAATATCCACCCTCATTCGTTCCGCAGCGGCCGGTATTCGAAGTTTCGGCGAGTTTGCAAGAGCATTGAGGTAAACAACCAAAAACGAGTCGAGAAGGTCTTCTGTAAGTAGATCAAACAGTGTTGGATTCAGATATGATTGGAAATCGCTCATGTAATCCCGCATAGTTTCAACGATTTGGCGCATGGTACCGTCATACCACCCTTGTTGGAAAAGAGATTTAGTGGCCGGTTTCAGGTCATTGAAAATCACGTCGATGAGCGTCTGCGTGCACTTCTTGGCAACATCAAGGTACCCGTCGATGGCATCATTTAGACGCTCGTTGATAGGAATTCTATATTTTTCGGACACCAGGGGCTCAAGACGTCCCAGTAATGCCTCAGAAAAATCAGCGGATTTAACTTGGTCATTGGCAAGAGCTATGCAATACTCTGCCAGCCCTCCAGGAGCCTCGTCAGGTTTTTCGACTTGCTTCTTGAACTCGGACTCGACGAGCTTAACCCATTGATCTTGGATTCCTCGCATGACCCTGTTGACCTCCCCTGCGACGCGAGCAAGAATAGCACCCTGACCACTTTCTGTCGCAGAATCGACCTGTTGATTTACCATTTGGAATAGGATAAATGCACCCTGTGTTCCATATAACCCATCGCTGTCGACCTCTGGAGGTTCTTTGCGTTTTGTGAACTGCTCGACCTCCGTTTTCATAAGATTGGCGGACCACTCGTCCAGTTTCCGTACGATAACCTGGAGGTAGTCCTCTATGAGTTGTTGTTCTCTACCATCGAGCAAGGGTGGCTCAAGGAGTTCTGGGGGTACGTTCAGTTCTTTCATGCTCTGCCGGTACTCTTTGAGCCATCCGTGGAGACGAGGAGTGTGCTTGCTTCCAGCTCAGAAGCAGCTAGTTGCTTGACTATGGCATTAAGAGATTTGTGATATTCACGGATAAAGTGTGAGTAGATGTCGTATTCTGGGGGGAAACAGGGAGCCACATCGCTTTCAATACGTATCAAATCTTGATAGACCCATTGCAGATTTTCAATGAATGCAAGGGCGTCCTCTTGATGCAGTCTATACGTCTCTTCGAACTTTACTCGTATCGATTCTGATATAGCTTTGACAACTTTTGACCTATAATGTTTGATAACGCGAGCATTCGCCTGGAGTGACTTGAATTTTGATGCGGCATCCATTTTTGCCGCTTTTTTGACTAGACGTATTGCGATTGCCTTGTCAAGTACATAACATGAATACCACTTCGTATTCATGAAGTTTGAACTTGCCTTTTCGTCTTCCGCGCCCTCCAACTCGGCTATTTTGATCAACCGAACAACAACATCTTGGTGGCCTGCACGAGCAAGGTTCAAAACGTTCCTCGCCAGTTCAATAATATAGGCGTCGAAGGCCTCGATAACACCATTTAGCCGTTGAAACCAACGAGCCAATGTAGCGCGCGAGGAGGCGGAAGCCTTCTTCGCTTCATGCATAGTTTGATTGCGGAAGTTTTCTAATTGGTTTAGATGATAATGAATAATAAGGAGGTTTGGGGCTGGTCCTAGGATATCGTCTGCGTCCGCGGCTAACATATTCTCAATGTCATCGAGCTTTTCAGCCATTGAGAGTAAATTCAAGACCATTTCTTCTGTAGATTGGAAGTTTCGGTGCACCATCGACACCTACAATGTATTTTTAGTCGCCACTGGTAACGAAAGATGGACAACTTACTCTACTGATCTGGTCAAATGTTCCTACACCAATCTTAGGGTCATTGCATTCCCTCTCGATTACAATCATCTGGTCTTTTATGGTTTGGACATTCTTCCGCGTGCCTAACAGCTTGCGCAGCCCCTCTCGCGTTGCTATCAGCTGTTCTTTCACTCCGTTCTTTAATCGTGTGTCGATAGATGCTTTCTCCTTTTCCAATTTTTTCCTGAACGCAGCAATTTTGGCAAGGTCATCTGGGCTTTGGAGGTACTCGCCGACCGCCTGAGCTGCTGAGGCTGGGGGTAATGACATGCTAAGGAGCAACTGCTGTGCACCGGAATGGCTGCCCACGTGGCGCCGGTCAATATGTCTTTAGCCTCCTCGACGCGAGCTGCTCGCTCGTTCGCCTCAGCGTCGAGGACACGGAGGCTTTTTACTCGGCACACCTCAACAGCGCCCTGCTCAGAAGACTATGATGTGATCATAGTTGGAGGTGGTCCCATTGGTCTTGCCTTTGCAAGTGCCCTTAGTGTGTACACTAGTCAACTTCCTTGAGCTCGCTAACCGTTTCAACAGGCGCTTCAAGCATCGTGCGTCGGAACATGCGCGTTGCTCTCATTGAGGCTAGTGACTTGACTAAAGTACACGACTGGACAATGTCGCCCGACAAATTCTCTAACCGTGTCAGTTCCTTGACCAACGCGTCGCAGTCGTTTCTAAGTGGTATGCCTCCCCTCACTTTCTTTTCACGTTGTTTTCATGTTGTCTATCAGCTATCGGCACTTGGGACTTTGTAGACATGAGGCGAACATGCGCAATTGAACAAATGCAGGTGTTGATCATTTGATGCTATGACTGGATCCCTTCCTAATTATGCTTGTAAGGTTTGGGACGGAGTATCAGATGCCCGGATCACGTTCTCTGCTTCTGAGATGGGTCTGCCCAAGCCCGAGCTCGGAGTGGCGCGCCTCACAGAGAATCTTAATCTCCAGCGCGCTCTCCTTCATCACCTGAGGGTCAACGGCGCTGTTGACCTTTTGGATAAGACAACAGTTAGTTCCATCATAAGAGATACGGAAGAGAAAGGTAGTTGGCCGTTGGTTCAATTAGATAATGCAAGGACTCTGCGGGCACGATTGCTGGTAATGGTATCCCTACCCGGTCATTTACAGGTGGCTGACGCGTTTCAAGGTAGGCGCGGACGGTCTCAATTCTCCTGTAAGGGCGTCTGCAAACATCTCATCCTATGGGTGGTCATATGATACGCGAGCGATCGTTGCAACCATGTTTCATCACCCTCGAACAGTTCTTGAAGGTCCAAACACAACAGCATACCAACGCTTCCTGCCCGCAGGCCCAATTGCGTTTTTACCACTTTCGCCTAATGCATCTTCCCTTGTATGGTCCACCAAACCGCTTATAGCCAAGACACTGCTCAATTCAGAACCGGAGATATTGGCATGTATGATTAACGCGGCTTTCAGGTTACCTGCTATATCCTTGCAGTACCTGCAAGATCGTATCATTGAAGCGTTTTCTTCAGGAAAACCGTTAACTCACTCAGAGCTTGTTCAAGAGATTATCTGGCGGGAAAAATCCCATGCAATTGACCGTAACTCTGCATATGCCTCTGCTGTTGTCAAGAGCCCAAACACCAACGTTGTCCCTCCTCTAGACTCTGAAGCGGTTCCCCCGCTTGTGACCAGCATTCAGTCAGGCACGATTGCATCGTTTCCACTGCGCTATAATCATACAGATAGCTACCTTGGAGAAGGTTCTGGCGCGCGAACCGTGCTCGTTGGGGACGCGGCACATACAATCCACCCTCTTGCTGGGCAAGGGCTAAACCTTGGTCTTGGTGACGTAGAATGCTTAGTGAAGTGCATAGATAATGCATTGGCGCTGGGTAGTGACATTGGTCCGTAGCCCGCCAAGTAGCTTGAGCAAAACTGATTTGCTGCTTTAGGCTCATATACAGCTCTCCTCCCGTACGCTCAAGAAAGATACCTGCAGAATCATATTATGCTTTCGACGGTGGACAAGCTTCACAAGGTGTATTCGACTGACTCAGAACCGGTGGTATGGGCCAGAACGGTGGGCGTAGAAGTTTTGAACGAACTAGATTCAATCAAGAGAGCAGTGATGACAATGGCAGGTGCCCAACGACAGTCGGCAACAGTAGGAAGCAATGCACCCATTGGCTGGGATGCCGTTGCCAAGGGATTGGGGACCCTAATTGCAGCATCCCACCTGGCCAAATTTATGAGCGATGGCCTGAGCAATACGTTAGATGATGCCCTCAAGGGATTCGTACAAGGAACCAGCCAAGTGTCAACGAAGAACGACAAAAAGTGAGGATACACGCAAGGGTTGATATGAATACAAGAAGCAATCTAGCAAAACTAGCGCATGAGAGCGTGTGCAAGAATGGCCGAAAGTGTGGTTACGAAACTAATGGCATAGGATATCAAAGAGCTGGTTTCTAGTATACAGATGACAATAGATAACTGATTATCGCCAGAAAAAATCGAAAATACTCGCTGACACTGGTCTTTGTGAGGGTGGCTGCGGTTGCGATGCAGCTGGCGGCGCAGCGTGATGAGTATTGTGACCAGAGCTATTCGAAGTCGTCGGGGGTTGTGGCGAACTTGGTTCAGATCTACTAAGTGGGAGGCCTGCCTGGCCAAGAGCAGGTGACGAATGTTTTCGCCGCATAAGTACATTTGCTGGAGCTGGTACTGACAGCGATGACGATGCTGGGCAAGCATTAAGAAATGGTGTTCATATGTAGACAAATGAACGATCGTCACTCACGATTGGTACTTGATTGATAGTGACTGTCGCTGCTATTCCTCTTGCGGGTCTTATTGTCCTCCCGGAATTTTTCCTCTTTTCCCCTTCTTTCGCCACCATGGGTCTTGGGCTGCAATTCAGGCATGGAGATCTTGCTTAGATGAATAGTGAGACTATTTGGCGGTTTGTACTCTTTCTTGTTTTTACCGTGCTTATCGTCATCCAGATTAATGCGCCGTGGCCCTTTCTGTCGTTCCGTCTCGTAAAGGACATACTGATGTAACTCCTCGTCACCTAAGCACGTCCGAGCGTCAGTCACAGTTTTCATAAACGAATAGGCATCTTTAACCATGTTTGTATCTCAATCGCTTGGCCTCCTCCACCACCTGCAGAACCTTGGGAACTTGTTCGGCATTGGCGGATTTCACTGTGATGAATAACATGGCATCGTCCTGGTTATTCAGATGAGAAATTCTTCCACCGACAAGACGTGGCTTACCTGAAGCAGGTTAAAACAATATTGAGCATAATCGGGCACGGCTCCTTCGTCTTCCACCACAATCTCGTTAATCTCACCATGGAATGCCTGGATCTCTGCAATTCTGTCTATTCCTGTCTTCGGGGCAGGTTTTGGGGGAGGGCGTGGTGGTGGTGGTGGTGGTGGTGGTGGTGGTGGTGTCAACTCGACAACTGGCATTGATGACGATCCAGCGGCACGTTCCTGCTTCTGCGAGCTCGTGTCCGAGGCGGTCCTGCCTTTGGCAGCCTCAGATGAATTCGGTTCATTAAAATCTTGGAAAGTAAGCAATGCGGTGAGAATGACGATTTCAAGACCTTTGCGATCATTGATGTCGAACCTGTCTCACCATTCACTGATTTGCGAACACAAGCGCACAAGGTCCACTAACCGGTTAAGATTGTAATCGAGGATTTGAACAACCGTCGTCTTGATCTTGCCCGCTGGTTCTTTCGTTATGGCGATCATCACAGGAGGGTCGGGCTTGCGGACCATGTAGCATTCCCCTCGTTTCCACTCAAATTCATAACTATCACCATGAATATAGTGTCGACGCGTAGAGAATGCACCAACGGAAACTCACTCCTCCCATTTGAATGTCCATCGAAAGACCAGAGTTCCTGTATATTTTAATTCAATGACTGTTGTCGGATTGTGGAGTTCTAGTGTCTTGTGCTTGCTACTACTAGCTGGAGCCGATGCTATCGCAAGCAATGCTTCAGAGGTAGGATCTGTAGTGACATAAGTAGGTCAAAATAGAATTGTACAATATGCTGCATACCATAGACTTCAATCTTGTATGTTTGGCCGAGAATACGCTTCCTCCTGTAATGGATCGAACCTGAAGGATCCACGAGGTCGATGGTGCTTGGATTGTCTTTGTTCTGCGTGAAGTGGAGGGTGAATAGATTCTGATCCAAGCTCATGAGGCGAAAACGGACATCCAGACGTGTCTGACTGTATTTATGTTGTCATCATAGCCTCCAACATTAAAAAGTTCTTGCACTGCTTTTGTGCCAATCCTACGGTACAGCTCTACATGCAGCACCAGTCGGGTATCATTAAGCTACGGTCTATGTATAAAGCAAAAGGTATGTAGCTGCAGTACACCCAATTAAACCCAAGTGCAGTAGAGCGACAACAAATACGCACTAGTTATGTACATTTTGAGGTCGGCGATGTCTACTTGCCACCCGTCGTTCCCATACCCATCGTTGTCTTGAATGTATCATAGATCCACCATTGGAAGCCAGTCAAAGTGCCGATCATGATAACCCTAGTTCCAAGACCCTTGGTAGCAAGGTTGACAATCCCGACTTCGCTGGCGATGGCGCCGAAAGATTTGCCCTTGTTCTCAGTCTTACCGAGTTGGGAGACGAGAGAATCAGCAGGATGCGAGACGATAGCACAGACTACACCAGCAAGGTACCCGGACGCAAAAGTAACACCGAGCTGAGTGGGCTTGCCGTAAGTTTCCTTGGGCTCAGTGAAGACGTGGGTGTAGAAGAGCTGCACGATCTTCTCGAAAAAGAAGAACTTGGCCATAGTGTATGGAATCTAGAAAGAAAGCTCAGAGTCAAATTTAGACGTCAAGTTGATGGCAACACACCTGGCGAGACCAGAGAGGAACAAGAGAACCGAATGGGTAGCGAGTTTCAGCCTTAGTTCTGCTCATCTCACTGAGGGCAGCACCGAAGGGGATAGGGAAAGTGCCAGTAGGGCTCGTCTGGATCTTGACCTTGGTCATCTCGAAGGGGCAAAGGGCAATATCGGCGAAAACTTCAGCCGATGCAGAGCCAGCAAGCCAAATAAGAGGCTTGTACGTCTGAGATGCCTCCTCCCCAACAAGATTCGAGTAGTAGTCTCTGAACACTTCATATAGACCGTACTTGAACATGCCCTGTAACGAGTAACCGACAAATGTGGGGCCGAATCCTTTCCAAATGCCAGTGGCACCTTCTTCTTTTATGAGCAGTTTAAGACCTTGACCTAGGCCAGTATACTTGGTGGGATTGACCTAGAATAATTAAATGATGAGATGGATATATGCGGGGATTTTTTACTCGGACGGACCTGCATGTTACATTTTGCAACATCGAGAGGTGTAATACCAGCGTGGGTAATACCGCAGGCGAGGACACCGCCAAACATGCACTTGGCGTAGTAGGATGTGTCGTGAGGAACAGGCCCGGCATACCTAACCGTGGATTAGGACGAGCACGAGGGGACGTGGGCGAGTGACAGACCTGGCGTCCCATTTAGTGGCGGGAGAGAGAGACATTGTTGAGGGGGAGAAGCTCTGCTGTTGGTCGCGCTGGAAGAAGCGGCGGCCGCAAAGAAAAAGTAACAACAACAACCGGCTTGTTCCGAGTCCAAATACGGAGCGTTCCGAACCAATCAGCTACGTCGTTCCATCCGGGCCAATCAGCTTCGGGGATTACCAACCGTGCCAGGGTATTTATTCTTCACTTCAGTTCTCTCATCCTTATGGCTCCTGTCCCTCTTGCTCGCGACCCCCTCAACTATGTCGATGCCCGATGGTCTCCTCGACATCTTGACGCTCCAATACGCACTTTTTTTGCTTTCGATCCAATGGCAGACGCACTCGCTGCTTTTGCCGCCGGTGAATTCGTCATCGTTATGGACGACAAGGACCGCGAAAATGAGGGTGACTTGATTATCTCCGCCGCTCATTGCACAACAGAGAAAATGGCTTGGATGATTAAACATACCAGGTATATATCCACACCCTTTCCATCACATCTCTCATCGGAATTTCATGTCTAGTGGTTACATCTGCATCGCGCTCCCTGGAAAGCGATTGGAGGAGCTTAATATACCAATGATGGTAGAAGATAATCAGGACCCGCGTCGGACGGCATACGGCGTCACTGTGGACTACAAACACGGTACGTGTTTCATACCGTCACCGTTCATCGGCCCTTTCTGCTCGCCTTGAACATATTCTACCTTCGTCTTTTGCGTGTATCTTTCCACTCAACGACCTCCTGCGAAACTAGGGACAACTACCGGCATTTCGGCGCATGATAGGGCTCTCACAGCCCGTGCCCTCGCCTCCCCCAACTCCGTCGCCGCGGATTTCATCCGCCCTGGTCACTTGGTTCCACTCCGCGCTCGTGAGGGTGGAGTACTCACACGCAAGGGTCATACCGAGAGTGCCGTTGACCTTTGTCTTGTGGCCGGTCAATTTCCGGCAGGGATCCTTTGTGAAATAGTCAACGACGATGCTCGAGGTACAATGGCTCGCCGTGATGACTGTCGTGCCTTCGCCGATCGTCATGGCATCAAAATGATCAGCGTTGACATGATTGCTCAATGGCGCAAACAACATCCATTCTCTGCGGGTACCATACTGTAGGAGTGTATGATATTCTAGTACAACACTTGTTACTATTAATGATGTATATCAACCACTGCTTAGATCACAATAATTAGAGTGATTTTGCTATCGCGAAGATCTTCTCATCAACATTGATTAAGAAAAGTATTAGATAACTCGGTACCATACATGCAACTTGCTGACATCACATCGGTGGTAGAGGCCGACGGCACTGAGGGCAGATATTCTGGAGACTCATCAGTATTACTTCCCGTCTTACAGTAATGCACACCTTGATTGCAAGCCACTGTTGACACATATCTATTCAGTAATCTGAATAATATAGCAAGGAAAAACTTACCCTTTCTAGGCATTCGGTATGCTAGATTTGTCAGGTGATACGTTAGAATCACGCGCACAAGCACCGGAGGCAGTGACTTACGAATAAATGATGACAAGGTGCAAGGCTGTATATTTTTCTAGAAGACACACTGCCCATACCCCTTTGCATCGCGCTGAAAAGCGTGCCAGCACTCGCTTGTCCAGCGGTACCTTTCCGATTTGCTGTGCTTGACCCCGGAGTAGAACAGCCCCGTGCCCCCTTCTCATCCACGGAGTGAGAATGCCGCGATGACATCTGGGACTCGATGATAATCGCGTCCATGCAGATCGCACAATCACCCATGCTCTGGTCTGGTGATTCTGAATCAGGCAAAGGGACGGGTGGATGATAATCGTATCCTTGTGATGCAGTGTACTGGCGTCGCCTTTCAGTTTAATCAAAGTAGTGATGGAACAGCACCTACGTGGCGCGGCAGGAAAAATGAGGCTCCTAACCATTCCTGTAATACAACGACCATGGCTTGCAGAAAAGCAAACAGTACCAGAAGAGACGTCCAGCCTGTCATTTTTGAGCAAGCGAGCGCGAAATGTGGGAGAAGGGCATACGTCGTGGCACTATCTCTAAGACGTTTTGGGGGCAGGACAGAAAATCTATCATGAGTGTTAAGGCTTGGATAATGCAACCATCCATTACTTACACAAAAGGAAAAAGAGGCGACAAGCAGTTGTCCCAATGACGTACTCGCTGGCTAGTCCACTGGTTCGTCCTCGGCGCGCGGATCTCACAACTTGTGGCAACCATATTGACGAATACGCGATGACGACAGATACGATAGACAACAATGGAGACAAAATGACTCGAACGATGAGAGTCAAGAAGATGAACAACATGAGCCCTTGCAAGCGTATTGATATTCGGGGGCAAACGGTTTCAATATATCCACTTACATAGACGAGCTTGTGGATCTGTTCTAATATGATGGACAAGGAAGGATAGGAAGGATCGCGAAGTGTTCGTAGTCGTTGTCTGTGTCACGGGCGTTGGCAAAGGTTGATCGGCCACAGGAGGGTGCACATTGGGGACAGGGGCAGGTTCTCCGTCAGCGTTCGCCACCCGTTCGCTAGAGGCTTCGTTTCTTGGAGATGCTGGTGAAGGTGGTGGGGGAGCACTTTCCGGCAATTGAATCTGATAAATCAAGACGGAAAATTGCTATTGCAAAAAAAATAATCAATCATGGAGAGACGACAATCAACGTGAACCTACCGCTTCGTGTACGAACAACATACATGCCAAGAAGGCGGGCGCGGTAAGTGAAAGCGACGGCCGACCTTCCGCTAAGATAGCAAAAGTGATGTGACCCGCAAAAGCCACTGAATCGATGGTTGCTTGTGTTAAAAATGTCCAGCGGGATACGCGAGATATCCCTGAAGGAGTACGACTCCTTTTTGCCTGACGATTGAAAAGGATTAGCATAACAAGATATGCTAGTGCCGCCAATCCAGCATCTGGTTGTTAAGCGTCAGCTTTTTTCGATCATAGATTTTGGAGAACCTACAGGTGGTAACTTTTCTGAAGAAGTATTGCGACCTGTGGGGAACTGTGTTGGCTTTGGACAGGTGATCAGAAAGGCGAACATACCTTAAACCTTCCGTATTATGGATTTCATACAGAATACCGCACTCTTTGCTGATCAGCATGCCATCAATCAATAGCCTTGGCACGCCAATAGTTGCTCTGCCAGTTGGCCTCTTGATTTCCTCCTCCAATTCTTGCATCAAGATACTCGGCACAGGTACTGGCTTGATTTGAGCGTACAGTGCGAATCGACACGCAGTTTTCGGAGCGTCATCTGGAAAACGTGAATAATTGTTCGTTTGAGAAGATTATTCACCAACCAGCGCTCGAGGAATCAGAGTCAACTACACCCGCATTCATCAGTTTCTCCAATTTCTGAATGCGCGCCATAAGCTCAGGCTCGATCGCTAGTGCAGTCTGATTTTTAAGCACAGTAGGAACAATAGCGGGTAACAATCGAATATCTATCTGTTGGCTAGTGTAACGTCAGTTTCCGTATACGATTACGGGCCTCAAATGACATACCCACTCGGAGCTGCAAAACCAAATATTGATCCCTCTGATACAAGGTGAATACCCTCAAACTCGAACCTCAGATCTTCGCCATTATCTGTGAGCTCTATCCGTCCCTATTTTTCACCATTACTCTCAAGCAACGGAACAATGGCGAGATTTAACATACATGTATTAGTGCCATGTCTGCCGAGGGATTTACACTCTGGCGTATGGTTGTCGCCGGTTTCTCTCTGACACTAAAGGCTACCTTGTCCGAACTTGTCCAGTTCCACCTTCCTAGTCTTCCCTCCATTTCTGTCGCATTAAAGTCTGCCATGTATGTCTCCAACAAAGACGTTGCAGGGACGTTACCAGGAGTTGCGAGGGCTGGTAACGATATGTTGCGGAAACGTAAATTACCATGGATAAAACCAGTAATATTAGGGAAGTAAGACTCCCGAGCAGGATCAAGTTCTTTTCCCTGGATATGAAATGTCTCCAGCAAAGAATCTATTATCGGTTTTCTGTCGGGCTAACTGAGCATTAGCATTCTGTGACAGGATCAAAAAATCAGATGCATACGACCGTGAAGTTAGTGGATGTTCCATTCAACCAAGCTGTGTAATTAGAAAACTGATATGATAAGATCTGGAGCGCGTCTTGGTAATGGTGTCTTGCGAGAAACTCTTCGCTATTGTGGCTCGTAAGCAAGAACAGCATGAGGCATAGGAAGAGAAGAGGGGAGAAAGAGCTCCGTGGCCTCTGTTGCCTCTGTGTTGCCTGGCCCACCTCTGGATCAGGCGAGGGATTATTCATGGCTGAATGTGTAGCGTCTGCAAAGGCAGCATTTGGAAGAGCGCCAAATTAGGTGATGTCGTCACTGTCACGCTGCGCGAATGTTCAACCAATCCGGCAGCAGGCGCTGGACTCATTTCAGATCGGCGTTGCAGCTTGCAGTACAGCGTTCTGCACACAAGTGGACGTGAGCTCGTGTCGCAATTCATGCCTCCTTCCGTCTGACTTTATGAAATATAAGTTTCGAGGACTTTACAGAATGCTTCCCATCATACGTGGAGGAGGACAGGAATGGGGCATCGGCTACATTTAACAGCATTGCAGACTATATCGAGGCACAGAATTTTGTATGTAGTTTATGGCTGTATTTAACGCATCTCAAGACATGGCGTTATTCACAGCGCGACCTTGACAAACTGTTCAAAGATTACAATGTACAGCAGAACATCGATAAATTGCACCAAATAGTTCTTGAAGCAAAAGACCGCAAAGCTCTGGGCGAAATCAGAAAGGACGCGTGGAAAGAAGATCTCGAGCCTCATGTTGCCGTTAGCGCCAGAAGCATTCCGTACCTGGAGGCTGAGGCACAAAGTCTCCGCCAAATGCTAGCATCGGTATGTTAGATGATCGGCAGTAGACCATTATCAAACCATTCTAGCTGGAAGAAGAGAATCGACAATCACAAGCCACCCTAGAAGAGGACGTCCGAGCAACAATGGTGGCTCGCGAACGTACCAAGGCAATTCAGGACAACCTTGATGAGGTAAGTAATCATCAACTCGGGAATTGATTCAGTAATCAATGAACAATAGATCTTTGAGGCTTGGGCAAGGTTACCTACAGATGAAATGGAAACTTGGACTGTCCAGACTGCGGAGGCATTGAAGTCTCCATTGCGATCTTGATTATACTTCCTTAGACTATAATGTATCAGAGCACATATAAGTACCAAACCAGTGATGTATTATCTAATCTAGCCATTCCGCATTATCAGGGTTGCGCTATAGGAGGGGATACCCGTTACATTTGATTATTTAAATTACTTCACCGCGGCATGAACTCGCAAGAGCGGTGCAAAAGGGTATCGGAATGAAATGCAATGAGTGGAGCAATACAACAGAAATCGCTGAAATGAATCAGAAATCATCGCAGCCGTGGGCGAAGCCGCAATTGAGGTTGCCAGCTGCCCATCGACACATGATGTAAGCTGACAAGGACCAAGTCTTCCAGCCTTATTCCTCTGTGGCGAGGACTGTCCCCTACTCTCCATCGGAGGTTAGCACCGTCTTCAAGTTCACAATGCTGCCGCTCCTAGACCAACGGTTAGAAAAAGCAATAATTAAATGGTTCGAAGCAGTCCCTACAATTATAAACCGCTGCACGCATTTCGCAACATTCTTGCATAATTTTGTCATGTTGATAGGGCGGGGTGGACTTTTGAAATCTTTTGTTGGGATTTGTCGACTCCATTGCCTATATCCGGGCCACTGACATCATCTATCAGTCGAGAGTGGATACCTTAAGGGATGTGTGTCACCTCAAGGCGGATTGAGACACTGGTCCTCGACCTTCGAACACTTCCTTATCATGATCGAGAAGACGTCTTGTACGAGAGTACAACGCATCAATGAGCGGAATTCCACATTCATCGGGACCTTCCATCCAAAAACGAATTGGTGGGTCCAATGTTACCTCCTCGATGTACCGTTTAATATCACTAGCAGTATGTGGTTTATACATCTTCTGGGGAACGAATTCTGAGTTGCCCCCTGCCACTGGAAGTGACCGAGCGCCCTTCCAGTATCCTACCTGCTCGTCATAGGCTGTGGCCTGCTGTTTACATTAGTCGTGGCGTTTGGGAAAAATTAGATACCTACGCGCGCTGGAGGAGCTGACGCGGCTTGCTCTTGTCGAGCGCCTAGCACGGGCGGCATAGTGAGCGGCGTTGTAGGCGTCGAAGATATATTTCCGCTGTTGTGCCAAGGTGATAGAAACGCTTGTGACGAGGATGAGTAAGTTGTGCTTGGTGTCGTCGGGACCAGCGCGGGTGCAGGGGAATAATGCGGGGGAGAATACATCTGCATATTCATACTCGGTGTCGAAAAATGCGCCGCATGAATTGGAGCATAGATTGACTGGAAAATATTTTCCTGATCAGTTGGAAGGGTCTGGTCGACGGTGCCGGTCGATTGGTATGCCCATCCTGCGAAATTATCTGGTTCTGGCTGAAAAGGAAACATGTGTTGCTGGTCATATAATCAGTCACAAACAAGTACAGTAATGGGTCAGAGTACCGGTTGCTCGTAAAGTGATTCGGTATTAGATGTTGATGCCTTTGGGTTGGAGGCGAAATTCACCAGGTCAGATATTTCATTGAGAGGCGAGTAGTTCGTGGATTCTGAATCGTATTGCGGAATGGCAAGGTGAAGAGGCCTAAATTCCATGGTTTTTGAACGAACCGATAAAGTAGGCGTCTATATACTCACGTTCTAATGACGTTGTGCAAAGACAACTCACTGCTGTAGAGCATAAAGTCAACGACTTGACAGATAGCTGTGGGGTAGCGTGCCGATATTATGAGTCAAAGATGAAAGCTGTGAAGCGATGTCTTGAGTGGCTAGAAATGTACAGCAGTCATACTTATAGTCGTCCCTCGTGTCGCACGGGCAATTGCCAGTTGCCACGCTTTCTGTAATGCATACCCCGATTCCGAACAGACTGCGCCAACGAAATCTGGAATTCAAAATGCGGACCCGGCGGAAATTTGTTTCTAAAATTGTCGACGGAGATGTGGTCATGTCATCTAAACGAGATTACCATATCGGGGCACTTGACATGGAGTGCTTGACTGGCGCTGAGGACCCAAATGGAGATGTAAACCTATTCCGGAATAAATCTGGCCGGATTTTTCGCGCATCGGACATGAGACGGCAGCGAACAGCCTCCAAACGGTGCATGAGAGCCGCGAAATACCACTTTCCTTATACGGTAACCACACCGTTCAACCGTTGGCATGTCTAGTCTTGCGGGGGCGCTTGATGAAACGCACGTCAGCTCGTATCATCAGGCTTCCTATGCATCCAGCACGGCTTTTCCCATCAAGGAGGAGTATGATCTTCCTCACAAAATTGAAGTGGATCAAGACATGGATGACCTGTTTGGGAATGACCAGGACATAATTGAACCAAAACACGAAGAGTGAGGCATCGCACATGTACCGCATCTCTCTACTTAGTAATTTAGAGCTGGTTCGCCCACTGCTTCTGGGCCAGAATCGGAGAGGTTTGCCTCTCCAGAGCGAGAACGGAGACAAGCTCTTGAATATGAGGAAGAGGAAGTTCCCCCAGAGCTCGCTGTAGAAGTGAAGGAGGCCAAAGTGGCCTTTCCTAACATTCCTTTACCGAGGAGTTCCGATGATAGCGTACGTGTCTGCTCGTTAACCCCGTTATCCACAGCAGCATATCAATCGATATCCATCCTTTTTTAGAATTGGGTTATCAAATTGCCAAACTACGTCAGGGTGGACACTAAGCCATTCCATCCAGATACCTATATAGGGCCAGAACAAGAAGATGAAGAATTCCAGCAGAGCGAAACGGTGCGCGAAAAAAGTATGTCCATTAAACTCCGAGTAGAAAACACTGTCCGCTGGAGATGGACGAAAGACGAAAATGGTCGAGATGTGAGTCACACTGATCCATGTGGAACTTTCATTAACCCCAAAGGTAGATAAAACAGTCCAACAGCCGCATCATTCGCTGGTCAGACGGCACTCTGAGCCTACGCCTAGGAAAAGAGCTATTCGACATAAACCAAACGATTGACACGTCTGGGACCGTGCCTAGACAATCCCTTGGTGGATCTCAGTCCCAATCTAGCCAGCCTCAAAGGAACGCCACTGGAAAATCTCAGGGCTTGACATATCTTGTGGCGCAGCACAAACGCTCACAAGTGTTACAGGCCGAAGCTCTCATCACTGGCTACATGCAACTTCGACCTGCTGGTATGCATTCGGAGACTCACAGGATGCTAGTACGTGCAGTCGGCCAAAAGCACAGTAAAGTAGCGCGACTGCGGATGGCACCAGATCCAACCATGGATCCTGAACGCGAGAAGTTAGAATTCATGAAACAGACTGCTAAAAAAACTAGGAGAAAAGTTGATCAGGATGATGGACTTGGGAAACGCAAGAAGAAAAGGCACTGGAGAGAAACGGCCAGCCGAGATTGGACAGACGATGAAGAGCATGCATCAGAAGAGGATGAGGACGACGGACTTGGTTCCCAGCGCAAAACAAAGAGAAAGGAAACAGCTACGAAGCCCGTTGAGGAATATCAAGAAGATGATTTCGTTGTCGCGGATGAGTCTGACGACGATGGTGGTTATACAGGAAAAAAGAAGAGAAGAAGAGAAGACGAGGCAGAAGAAGATACGTTGGACAAATTGGATGCTAAAATAGAAGAGCAAGAGGATAAACCGAAGGGAGATGGGGATGATATGGACGTCGAAAGCGAAGAAGAGGACGAGGAAGAGTTTGAGGTGCGCCGCGTGAGTGCAGCGCGAGCGCGAAAGCGTGCCGTGAACGCCGACGAAGAGGAAGAGGAATAGTTGCATGTATTTGCTTCGGTTATTGTCACCCAATGACATGCTGAAATGGATTTCTATCATTCAATGTCATGTTTCATCTTGATTTATTGGCTTGATAGAATCGATGACGCGCTGATTCTCTAAGTTATTTTCCAGAATATTATGGAGTGTTAAAATGGCATGCTCCTTGAGATCTGCCTATCATTCAGCGCCATTCATATCAAAATGAAAATATCGTACAAGGATTCCGCTCATCGATGACACACAAGTTCATAATGACAGGTATTCCACCACAGATTCGTATGCGCTCTTGTATGTTTCGCTCCTTGTGACATAAAATTCCGAGGAGGCGTACCAGATCACGTTTCAGGTAAGAAAAACCAGTTACATCGTGGTTTTCGTCAAATGTCTTCTGAGCAGATAAGGGATTTGACGTGACCGGTTTTCCAAAATTAATTCGAGGAAGAAAAAGATCCAAGAGCCGAAGTAACTCTAATTGACTGGATTACCTAAAATTACCGTGCCAAGATCCGCGCATCACGCACCTACCAGACTTTCCACTATGCCTTGCTTTTCATCTTGTTGCTCACTCAGGTAATTTTTGAGGTTAGTTCGGCTAGATTCATCGGACAAGTGCAATGCTTGTTCTTCAGCCGCGAGAGAAATTGTCACCATGCATTGCGTCAGCAAGACAAGAGCCTCACAAGCTCGAGGCAGGCTAATGTCAAGTTCTGATGGAATTGTGCCTGGCAACATAATAAGTCTAAACAATCATGACAACAGAAGACATATACCAGTAGCAGTGGACCCAAGAGACCGGTCAATTGCACTCTGAGCATAAGCAGATAGAGACAAAAATGACGTTGCAAGCAGTGGGCTGAGCATCTCATGGATTTCGTAAGTCACGACGCCATTTTTGGACTGCTTTGACTGTAGATACGAATCGACGATTTTCAGTAGTGTTGTCTGGTGTGGCGTCACCGGCTCATCTGTCCTGCCCGATCCTTTGTTACTAAAGTGACGTAATTCTTGAAATGCACACATACATGGAGAACTTTGAATAAAGATCCGGTACATGACCTTGCTGTATCAATAGCGAAAATATCTCGTACCTATAAGCTAAAAGATTAGCGGTGTCGCTTGCAGGAGAATGAAGGCTACCCGATATCAAAAGCTTGGCCGCCGTCACTCTGCTCCTCTGCGTCATAGAGGCGGATCATAGTGTCAAGAATCATGATACATATCCGGGAACCTATGACCGTCGTGCAGAGCAGTTTTCTGAAAGGTTACTGAATTGTCCCTAGAATTAACTTTTGGCTTACATTCTCTTCTTACTACCTTTGATACAGTTCATGATGAGTACGAGCACGGTGAGAACAGTCCTGTGATCCGGATAGGACAGAAGACGGCTATAAGTGCGATAGGCAGGTCAGCATAGCCATCAATGGTTTGGGATGAAGCTGACAGTAATATCACTTGGTCTTCGGGGAGACTTGTATAAAGCTCCCATAGTTCTGTCGTAAGACCTTCATTGGATGTCACGATATTTGACAGCATTTGCGCGAGCATACAAGTGACAGGAATGGCTAAGATCAATGATTGGTCCATGGATGGCCAAACCAACTGCTCACGTACTTCGTTTGTCTTCCGCGGCTGACCAGGATGTGTAGTAATGGAGCAGGCGGCGAATCTGAGGCTCGTTCTCGCTGCATGTCGCTTGTTGAATTGACCTCTATCATCCATCCATCGCTACTTACAAGGCCAATTCCTGGTTATGAGGCACGCCGGCGACAAGATTCCTGGTGAACCTTGCAACGCTGAGACAAATATTCTTCAGATGTGACTGTCTATCGGTCTGGTCATCGCCCTCTGAGTCGTCCCAGAATGTGAGCTGGGCGCGGGCGAGATCTGTCCAGAGTCTTCGCAAGTCGAACCAGATAGAAGGATCTGCGCCCAATTCTTCCCTGTGGAAAGGTATGAGCGATGTACATGGTCGTCGTAAGTATTGGGACCTTGTCTGCTTGGAGCGTGCCAGTTTGCCGGAAGTGGCATCCAGGACATTGGCGAGCGAAATGGTGGTTGCTCTTGAATTAATGTCATATAATCTCATAACGGGGGCGATTGGGGAGGGGCCAGTGGACGACATTGCGGTTGGCAGACAAGCTGAGGCATCTTCCTGCCACGCTGTCATCACCGCATGTCCAACCAGCTTACAATCTCACTCGAAGACCATCTGCTGGACACTCTGCGGCCTCTGCGCCCGCGCCTGCCCGATGACCTCGCCCACGACCTCGACCCATATCTCTCCACCTCTCCCCCTGCTGCAATTCCTTACAGTCTCCTGTTCTCCATCTCCAAGTGGACACGCTCTGATACAGGCTTAGAGGCGCTGCATGACCAGACTCCATCCTTGAACCCACACTCTTATTCCATGGTTTCCCTGCTGGCAGGAACCACCGTGTCGCCCGAACGCTCCTTTGGGCCGTACACTCCTCCTCCAGACCCTGCGCAAGTCGAGGCAGACAAGAATAGAGAGAAAAAATCGATCACCGCATTGCTGAATGCACTACTCAGCGTCATGTGTTCAGCGTTCGCTGCATGGTGGGCAGCGAAAAAGATAGGTTGGCGAAATGAATGGGTTTGTACCAATTCCTCTTTGCGTATAGACTTTTAATCTCCATCCTTAGAGTGTTTTGGCGGGCCTCTTCGTGGCAGTACTTGTGGCAGTTTCAGAAGGGGTGTTGTTTTTACTCTGGCAATCGCGCGTGTCCGAAGCCGCGAAGAGAAAGCGGAGGTTGCGAGAAGCCAGGCACAAAAAAGTGGATGACCCTGTCATTATGGACGATGTGGATTCAATATCCGACACTCACGTTACAGAGCTACGGCGACGGAAATAGACATATCTTCAACACGTTCATGAACAACGACAGATACCAGCCTGTCAATCCCCATATTTCAAGTCCCTCATCATCACTATCACCTGGGTGGAGTAGATCCGCCACAGTGATGGCCCAATAAGGTCTCCCATCCCTGAATGTACGCGCCCTTCGCCTTGAGGATTCGATTATGGCAGTTAGAGGTAGATGAAAGGCAGCGGCTACTTCGATCGTCGGCAGCGTCTTTCGAATAGTGTTCAGATCAAGTGACGGAAACGGGTCGTCCGGTTTCATGGCATTGTTGTCACAACGGAGAGATGAGGAGTGTACAAAACCCTAAGGGTCGTAGTTGAATTAGATTCATCCGACGTTGCTGCTCGACTTACGACAAAGGCCAGACGGTCATATCGCCCCGTCTGCTCACTTCTGGGGGACCTAAGCTACCCAAAATGTCTATTTGATCTGGGGTAATCCCCAACTCCTCTTGCGTCTCTCTGAGCGCAGCATCCTTTAACGAATGATCCGTCTATAAACTCGTTCAAAGCATATCGAACACGTCATACAATCGTAGACTCACGTCGTCCACTCTTCCACCTGGAAAGCTGTGCATCGTTATCAATACGCGCCAGATTCATCTGCACGAAATATCCATACCTGACCTCGCCCGGATGATTCCGAAGCGATCTGCCTCTTACTTCAAGGAGGATTGCAGGTTTCCCATCAACGTTGCACAAAGGAATCAAGATTGCTGCTTGATTTGACTTGGGCTGGAGCTGAAGCGTCGGCGTTACAGTATTCCGAAGAGCTTTTCGCACAAGTTCAAGGCTGCTTGGAGTGAATGGCCGCGTCAAAGAAAGGACCGAACTCGTTGACGGATGCACCATCTGCACTGCCACGATGCAAGGTGTGTTATGGCATCACCCCGAGTAGACGCTGCCCAATCAGTGTAAGGCCATGCAGGATGAATTCACATTCCAGACAGGCGTGAGATTCAGAACTAGGCAGTTCTGCAGGCTGTCCGCGATGTTCTACAGAAACCGACGCCACACCCAAGTATTCCGTATTAGAGATATTGATCGCTGATCGCCCATAGATATACCTGCAGATCTGGCGCGTTTCTTTCATCATCAGGAATACCCCCATAAGTATGTACGACAGCAATTACGAAAGGGATCCTGCTGCAGTGCCGGGGAATGGCACCGCCCGTGCGTCTTGGGAATCTGGGAATACGCTAGCTGCTCCCGCGTGATGGTTCTCGCGTCGCCTCCCCGTTGGAAGGTTTCGGTGCAAGTATGAACAGCATTGCAATATGAGACTTTTCCGCCTGTGGACTGCTCACCTGTTGTCGCATTACGTTCCATTGGTACCCCTAGATATGCCATAAATGATAGATACGAAGATGACAATATTGCTGTGTTAGAGCATGTGGATTTCATTACGTGAATGGTGAACGAACGTAAACCTATCTATTATCCCGGTCTGAAATTTAAAGATGTAGAATCGGCGCACCATATAGAACGGAGTTAATGCCTTCATTCCCAGATGCACAATAAACCCATCAGGGCAAATACAATTCCATAGCAACCACATCCGTGAACGTTGAACCTTGTATATCAAACCAAATGCATACCAGTTAACTGCGCTGTTTATGCTTCGCATTTTCAAACCATGGTTCCAAGGTCCTGGGGCAATCTAAATTTGGAACCTATATGGAACTGGAATTGTTCGACGAGCAATGTTGATAATCCAAGTATCAAGGATGGAAGGGATAATCGATGAAGCTTGAAGACCCACGTTCAAGCCTAATGAAAATATACCAAAGGCAAACGAGCTCACAGCAAGGATGGTGCAAGGCTCAAGGGGACGGTATTATACACTCACTTGCGCGAAGACTTCAAGCTTCTCTCCAATTGTTCATATTGTGCTTGGGACTTACTGGAAGCCATTTCGAGCCTCATGGTGGATGCTGAGAGTCACGTACGAGCGTAAATTGCACCACATATGTAGAACCAGCCTATGGGAGACCATCACGCATCCAGAACTCCAACAGTAACTCCTGCTCGTCGCAAAATCTTTTCGAGTTCTCCACTCTCGTGAAGGGCCGTCAATTCGTCCGACCCTCCGACGCTCCTACCATGCACAAGAATGTTGGGGAACGTGGCACGACCGGTGATTCGACTCAAAAGTGCCTTAATTGTGCTGCCATCACCTAGACAAAAGAAAAATCGGTTATTAGGGTAGAAGCTCTACTAGATGTTTACCTCGAAGATCAACTTCGATTATGTAAGGGGCAGGCCGTATTTTATACGAAGCTAACAATTTCTTGGCCCGTTTAGAGTAGCTTAAGAAATGGTTCAGAGTGCGTAACTCGCAATTTCATAGTTTATAAACCTACGTGCAATGAGCCTTACACGATGACTCGGTGAGTAGTGGTATGTGCATGAAGATAGAAAATCACCTTGCTAAAGATGACAATGGGATATTTAGTGTCAAGTCTCTTTGTTTCTTTTCTCCAGTCTACACGCCGCCGCCCTCCTGCGTACACGGCAAGGTCAACGGGTTTCGCGGGATCCGCGTCAGTCAAGGTATCGTAGTTCTCGGTACCACTTGTAACCAGATGTATTAAGCCGTAGATTTCATCGACTTTCAACTTTGAAGGCGCAAAGCCAATGTATTCAGCAATTTTTGCTTGGGTGATACTTGGATTTTGAAGGGATTCGGGTAGAAGACCATAGCCAAAAGTTATAAATGCAAGAATGGTGACCAAAGCGAAAATGAGTGCTCTATTTCGACGAATGAGGGACATTGCGGAAGTTGGCATTGTTGAAAGTTTGAAAGGATGATCTGTAATCAATGTACCAGTTTGTTTCCGTCTAAAATTGATCTGTATTCAACAAGGTTTGTTTCTAATACTCTGCATGCAGGCGGATCGTCCCAAGATACAGTATGTCTTGTTCGACATGGACGGTAAGATTTATCACATCAAATCCAGCACTTATAATGCACAAAACACAGGGCTCATTATTGATTCGGAGAAAATGTACACCGAAGTCGCCAGTGATTCATGTCACATTGTTATGTTTTATGCATTGTTAAAGAATCATCATGCTAGATGAGGTCCTCCGTCCGTACGGCAAGGAAATGACTTGGGATATTAAAGCAGGCTGCATGGGACAGCGTAAGTTACTCGGGCGATCTTATCTAGGGAGATTAATACGACAAATAACAGCCGAACGAGCTTCTGCAGAGCACCTACTGTCGTTTTTTCCAGATATATCCCTCACGCCTGAATCATTCGTGGATAAGAAAAACGAAATGCTAGATAGATTGTGGCCCACAGTATCTGTCCTTCCTGGTGCACGCAAGCTTATACGACATCTCAAGGCTCATAATATACCCATCGCTGTCGCCACTGGTTCACGGCGCCGCGCATATGGGCTGAAGACGAAGAATTTACAAGAGCTCTTCAGCTCCTTTGAAGGCAAGGTCGTGTGCGGAGACGACCAGCAATACAACATGCGCGGAAAACCAAATCCCGATGTTTTTCTGGTTACCGCGCGCGAGGTGCTCGGACGCGACGTGGGATATCCCGAGAACGAATGCACTGTGAATCAACTGGGAGAAAGGGCCAGCGGTCTCGTTTTAGAAGACTCTTTGCCAGGGGTCCAGGCGGGGAAACGTGCGGGCATGTCTGGTTCGTTCGTCCTCTTCAGAAGCAAATCAAATGTTTAGGACGGTGAATAGTCATTTGGGTGCCGGACCCGAAACTGTTGGACGTAGAGTATTCTGTGATAGAGAGAGCGGATCAGATGCTCAAGAGCCTGGAAGACTTTGTCCCAGAGGAGTGGGGTTTGCCACCATACGATTTGGCGTAGAGATTATACAATGGATGTAATGGTTGCCTGTCGACCTGACTTGGACATGCGAGGTTATCACATTCGTATTCTCGTACATCAGAATCAAGATTCTCCTTTCTCTCGCTCGCTTAAAACAGAAGAATTTATTCCACAACATTTATTCTCAAGGCTCCCTGCTCAGAAGCCAAAACCAACCCAACGACCCGGAACACCAGCTGAGACACCGAAGCCAGATTACAGATTTGGTTGCATACGCATCGACTGGATGGACATTGAAGACAGCCGTACCAAGAAGAATAAAGACCAAAGGAGAGGTCCTGCCCAGGCTGCCTTCGTCCCTGACAAACACACAAAGTCAGGTTCGACGAATCTTCCAGAGGGCGTTGTCCATATATTCCGTGACTCTGCAAGTGTCATCTCCTCGGAAACTCTTGACGCTGCCCCGTCTGCTTCACGCGATGCTGACTGCGATGGTATAATGGTGGGTGTGCTGGCTGTTCCGTCATGGATGACTCCCTCCGACTTTCTTGCCTTTGTTGCTCCTGCTTCCGAAGGAATGTCACACATTCGCATCATCCAGTGCGTATGTCCATACTGTTGCATGCTCCTTACGTTGATGTGTCCTCATAAGCGATACTGCGCCCAATCGTTCCATCGCGGTCATCAAATTTACGAATCCGCCTGAAGCCTCCGAGTTTTCAGAAGCATATAATGGCAAACCCTTTGATCATATGCAGGTCGGTTATTCTTTCTTATATCGTGATACAAGTCTTATACCGTGGAAAGCCAGAAATTTGTCATGTTGTTCATGTCCTGTCGGTGCAGATACAGCCCGATGATCTTGTCTCCCAAGCCACTTCACGTCTGAGCTCTCAGGGTTCCTCCATGTATGAGCTACCCACCTGTCCAGTCTGCTTAGAACGCATGGACTCAGCTGTAACCGGTCTCGTTACCGTGCCATGCTCCCATACGTTTCATTGCATGTGCCTAAGTAAATGGGGAGACAGCCGGTATGTTTGACTTTGAAATTATTTTCGTCGCTCATCTTTCAGGTGTCCTGTTTGCCGATACTCTCAGAATCTACTTTCTTCTCATCCTCCGTCGGTTTCTTCGCGTTCCTCCGTCCCTATCCCATTCGCCAACCCAGCAACGCCATCGTTGTCCTCTTGCTCTGCATGCTCTTCCACTACCAATTTATGGATCTGCCTTATATGTGGAAACATTGGTTGCGGTCGGTATGGCCGTGCACATGCCCACTCCCACTACCAAGCGACGACACACCTGTATGCACTGGAACTTGAAACTCAGAGAGTTTGGGACTACGCTGGCGACGGATATGTGCACAGACTCATCCAAAACAAGTCAGATGGCAAGCTGGTCGAATTGCCTAGCGCCGCATCATCTACGACGGCAGGTATAGTCAACCGCGAAGGAAATTTGGGCCCAAGCCAAGCAGACGCGTTAACGGCGGAGAAAATTGAAGCCATCGGTATCGAGTACTCGTACTTGCTGACATCACAACTCGACTCGCAGAGATTGTACTACGAGGAACAGATGAAGAGATTGAAGCAGCAGATGGATGAGATGAACAAACAGTTGGATAATTTGATGAGCGATATGGAGCACGAACGAACGGAGAGGAAGGAGAGGGACGAGCGGCGTCGGAAAGAAGAGGAATTTAGGACGGCCAAGGTTGAGCAAGAGAAGATTAAAGCAGATCAAAGGGCACAAAAAATGACACAATTAGCACGTCAATTTGAGAAGGATTTGAAGGACGAAAGAGCTGTGAGCGAAGGGCTCATGGAGAACTTGGCCAAGATGCGCGAGCAAGCCGAATCCGCGAAGAAGGATAAGGATGAAGACGAAGAAAAGATTCGTGATTTGCAGGACCAGCTGCAGGATGTGATGTTCTTTCTGGAAGCGAGAGATAAGATTGAGAATGGGGATGAAGTGAGTCGGGAAGCGGCTGGAGGCTCGATCGAGGTGCCTATGCCCAAGGCAAGAAAAAAGAAGAAAAAGTAGCGCTTGCTCTCCATGTTATTATAATGAATTGTGTAAAGATACTGTACAAAATTGCATAAACATTAGGGACTGATAAGTGTATGTATGTTATGGCTGTATTCATATCACAACCCTTCAAAGAAGGATAGATCCTGCGCTGAGAGTCCACCGACTGTTTTTTTACTGCTTCCTGTGACTGGCTTTGTTGGCGCCAGCGGTTTGCTGCCGTTTGCATCAAGAGACCAGGAAGTGATACGAGTTCCCGTCGTAAACCCGTTTGCCTTACTTGGCATGGGCGGTGAATTCAATGCTCTCAACGGTGGCGGCGGCGTCACAGGCGCAGCCAAACCTGATCTAGACACTGAAGAGTTATTCCATAGCGTGTTAGTCAACTTCTGTAACTGAGCCTTTCCCCCTGTCAGCGTCTCATCCCCTACAACATCAAACATGTCCAGCTGGTGATTCTTGGACGATGACGGTCCTCCTGCTGCTAGTGGCGGTGGCGGGGCGATGATCTGAGGCAGGGGAGATGGAGGAGCGGGCCACCGGCCTGGTCGAGCTGCAGCCGACTCTACAAGGCTAGACGTGCGCGAGTGGTCTGCCGCCCGTGATGCCTTTAGTGGAGGTGGTGGAGGTGGTAACGACTCCCGATTCCTGTTGCTCATCATATTCAGCCCCTGTGGCGCCGGCGCCGTAATAGAGAGCGTCATTTTAGGTGGTGGGCGAGGTGGTGGTGTTCGCACGGGCGTCATCGACGAGGATACAAAGTCGTTAAAGTCGTCGTCCAACAACTGGAGATTGCTCTTTCTACTATTGCTCTTGCTTGAATTTGCGAATCCATCCAGTCTAAAGTCGAAGGATGACGATTGGAGTAAACTTTGATCTGAAAGCGTGCTAGAGAAGCTTCGGGTTGAAGACGTTGAAGATGATGCACCGATTATGCTGCTGGATATGCCGCTTGTTGAAGGTTGTGAAGGGGGATTCGGCGTTGCAGGAGATGACAAAAAATCTGAGAATTCATCATCGGCAAATAATGATGCTGGCTGTGGTACCGGCCCGGGTTGCGGTGGAGGAATGGCACGAAACGGTGAAGAAGGCGGAGGCAAGGGTGGTGGCGGCAAAGGACCTTGCAAACTTGACGGTGTCGAACGACCCATGACAGCTGTGAAATTGCGTCGTTGAGGTGAAGGTGCACGAACAGGCACCCGCGTTTGTGGTCGTGCAACTGTTATCGGTGGGGTTATGGTGAGCTTTGACGTTGGTTGCGAGGCCGGCTCATTAGTAGAGGGAACCGTGGGGATAAGAGACCGCATAGACGCTGTGTTAGTTGGCGGTTGCTCTGTTACAACACTGTCGAGCAGGGAGAACGAGTCGCTTGCCAGCGGCACCGAACTAGTATTATGACGTGTAGACCTGGGCGGTGGCGGCAATGGCTGTGGCAAAGGAGTCGCAGAGAGAGAAGACGGTGTTTTTGCGGAGATCATGTTCATGAGACTCTTGAGATTCTCGTCCTCATCCACGTCATCATTGGCGCTAGGTACGATATCGGTCAAGAATTCGATATCGCCTGAGGATAAAGCCAACGAGTGTGATCGTGATTGCACTGCCTGATTAGATGAAGCTGCCGATGAACGCGAGAATCGTCCAAAAAAGCGAGCCACGCCAGAAGGCGCTGGTTGAACGGCATCCTGCTGCTGTTCCGTGTGGGGTGAGGTGACAAGGCCTGGCGGACTGAAGTTGGACGAAGGTGTTACAGTTGTAGAGTGTGTGGAAGGTTGACTTGTACTTGATTGTCGTTCCGACCTAGGTTTGGAGCTGCCATCCAGGCTGGATCTCGGCGACTTGATGCTCTCGACGATACTAGCAGGACGTGAGGAGGATGGGCTAGGCTTATGGGGCTCAGCCCCAGTAGTGTCGCTACCTTTGAGACCAAGGAACGACAACAAACCTCCGCCTGTTTTCTTCTTGACTTCAGGCGCGGGTGTTGACTCTCGCTCGGTTTTCTCTACCATGCGCCAGCCAGGGAGGAGTACATCGTCCTGGCTGATGTTTGGCCTCGACTTTACAAAAGCTTCCCATGCTGTTGAGCCCTTTGAAGCCATATAGACCGACATTGGGCTGGACAGCGCCATTGGCAAATGCCTAGTCAAGCGCAGGGCCTCATTCATGTGCTTAGACGTGAATGTCCTGGAAAACTGGACATTTGCAGATAGAACGAGATCATCTGGAACGTACTTGTCGACCGCCAGCTTTCTGGTATGATCTAACTAAGTTGGAGGAAATTTAATATAATCCAGTGCTACTTACAAGCTAGGGACCTGTGATAAAAAGTCATTGGAGGGCTGACGAGTTTCGCCGTCGTCTGACCCGGGTTCTGGCCACAGGTCGGTTGACAGCGCGCGCAATTGGTCTAGGATTGAAGCCAAGAGTTCTGGCGGCTTTTAACCAATCAATAATAGGTTGAGTGGAGTGAGAGAAACTGACGGCGTGTTCGTCTTGGACCAGTTTTTGGCGTTTAGCCAGTTCCCACTCGTCTACAATGGGAGCACTTGGAGCACTCCATGCGGTCTCAGTACTATCTGCGGACTCGAACGTGCCAAAGCCGGCGGGGCTGGCTGGACGGCTCTCAGTAGGACTTGAGTCGCCATCGTATGAATTTGTCCACACATTGAGGGCATCAGCGTGCTCTGGCCAGTGGTGGTCGTCGGTCGCCCATGGATTGTCCATGTGTGATCACGTGACGTTGCGTAACTTATCTAATCGACGCCGATTCGCTCGCCTTTCGTTCGCTGCTCCTGCCACCGCTGCACAATCCCTGCCACGAGCCCCTCTCGCTTCTGCCTTCGCTCCGCCACAAGCCGTAGAATGTGCGACCGTTTTGTCGCATATGGCTCCTTGAAATTCCACCCCTTCACCCCCTTCGCCCTGGTCAACCGCAGCAGCTCGTATTTCCTCTCTGCCCGCTGCTTTTCGATCTGGTAGTGGTCCTCAATCCACTTCTCCTTCTCCTGCCGCTCTTTTTCAGGCATGTCCTCCAGTCGGTGTGGGTAGTAGAATGGGTCCACCAGCCCAACAACTGCTCGTTTGTATGTCTTGAATGCCTTGCGCTTGTTGCCGAGGCGAGGATAGATGGCCGATATATAGTTGTCTGTACGGATGTACGTTGTTTTGACGCCATACACGGCATGCAAGTACGAACGGATGTCTGTTTTGGTAACGGACTGCGGGATACGGAACGTGACCTCGTACGGGTTGTATGGCTGTCCAGGACGTGTGTGGTTTCTGACGAGGCGGAATATGATATTGGGGAGGTAAACACGCTGGCCGAGGACCTTGACGATGTCCTGTCCGTCGCGTCGAATGGTTTTGAACCCACGGATACGCGAGCGGCGCTGGTATATGCGCTCAAAGTACTCTTTTTCCGTCACTATCTCACTGTTTTCGCGGACGAGTTTGCCCGCGACGAGCAGGCGCTGGTAGCGCGCATACTCAGAGGGGGTGAGACCGCTTGGCCTGGCGTCGGTGGCACCTGCGGCGATGTCCCCAAGTGTCTTTCTGCGTCGCAGACGGACAGCCAAAGGTGTGGAGGTTGTCCTGGCCGCAAGAGCAGGCTGGGGCAGGCGTGTCGAGTAGAATCTGCGAAAGGCGAGCATACAACAACTCAATTTGCGTATTTCCTTTTTCTCTGCTCACGTGCTCTGCCATGTCCTCTCGCTTGGTTCGTAGCCTCAGCGCCCTGTGCGCACCCTTTGCAACAACAGTAGGCTTTGCCTTCCTTCTAACCTACATCTTTGTCCTTTATCAACCGAGCTTTGGTCCTGGAGGCGTACAAAGAGTTGGATGGCAGGCCTGGGATGTCGTCATTGATAATACCACACATGACAGGCCAGTATCGAGACCAGATGACACTGTAGATACCACAAGCTTTCCCTAGACGTCTGGGCGCCTTTGCTTTCGCATGACACAGGCTGTAAGTTCGATAAGCCTCAGTCAGGTCAATGCTGACAGCCGCATATAGTCACTGAGATTACAGTCACTCACTGTCTGGCACCTCCTCACATATTCAGTGACCTATGTGCGCCTTCATCCACCGTGGAGGAGGATGCGATCAAGGGCAAATGGGTGCGCGTACCACGCGACCTTAATCTAGAACTCGGCTATGCGTCTGGTTATCTTGTATGTATGCTACAGGCACGACAGATAATACACTCAGTGACTCGCAGGAAATGTACTACCGACGCACAAGACGGCAGGATGTCAATCTTGTCACAGATCTACAGCTGCTACTCGCCGAAGATGAACCCTCTCCTCGCGACAACTGGGTCAAGGTCAAGACTTCGCTCCGTGCTGGTGTGATGAAAGCTCCTCCGCTCTACTTGTGGTATCGCTTGGGGAAGACGGCCGGAGCGATGACAAAGAAAGAAAGAGCATTGTTGGTTACCGAATTAGATGTCTTGTATGGGGACGATGTTCCTTGGTATGGATTCGAGAGACTGCGCCCACCGACTCTGGCCAAGAGGGACCCCATTGAGGCCACCTGGATAACTTACCGCAAAGGCGTCAAAATGCCACCTCGCGCTCCTCCCCTTCGTTTTTCGCATTCTGGCAAATTCAAAATTATGCAAATCGCAGACCTTCATTTTTCAGTTTCGCAAGGTACTTGCAAAGATACCCCAAAGCCTTGCCATGACTCGGACAACATCACTTCTTCTTTACTGATGCATGTACTAGACGAGGAGAAGCCTAATCTTGTAGTCTTTACAGGAGACCAGCTGAATGGGCAGGGAACGTCATGGGACCCCAAATCTGTACTGGCCAAATTTGCAAGAGCTGCAACAGATCGTGGTATTCCGTGGGCAGCAGTTTTCGGAAATCACGACTCGGAAGTCGGCGCGACCAGAGAGCGGCAGCTAGAAATGATGAAATACTTGCCTTATAGTCTCGTAGAAAGAGGCCCGAAAGACATTCATGGTGTCGGCAATTACTTGCTTAAAGTGATGAGTGCGGATGCGTGCGTTTTGCGAATGTAGTTTGCTCTACTTTTGACATTCGATGACAGGTCAGAGACGCACTTGTTGACACTATATTTCCTAGACTCTGGCGCATATTCCGGAGGGCTGTTGAGTTGGCTCGGTTTAAGCGCTCTTGAGTATGATTGGATTCATCAGGTAATCCATGTGGAAGGCGAATCTATGTGATTGACAAAGCTCGAATCAGGATCAAACAAACTGGTTCCTCCAACAGTCGGGTAAAAGATATATCTTTGTTGTTGTAGCACAGCATCTGATATGTTTGATAGCTTCAATCAGCCCGATTGAACGCCCGTTCCATCCTGATACTGACGAAAGGATTTGGTCCCGCCAGTCCGATCAGTTGACACCAGAGACGAAAAAGCTTGCCAAACCTAATGCACTCATGTTCTTCCACATACCCTTGTACGGCTAGGCTCAACTCGTGCGACTACGTCCTGACAAGCTTTGTCAGACCCGAAACCTACAACAATGCTGACCTCGACCCACAGACAGGGAGACCTTTAGATGTGGGGATACATAATCTAGAAAGGCCCGGCAACTCGAGGCACAATGATGGCTTTTTCGAGAAGGGACTCCTGCAAGCGAAAGAAAGCGATCGAAGGAATCGCGCACTTATCCCCGAAGTCAAGGTCGTTGGGAACGGTCACTGTCACGGTAAGTGTCTAATATAGAGCGATAGAAGGCGAAGTTACACTGAGGCATGTAGTGACGGAGAACTGTAGACGAGTGCAAGGAGTTTGGATGTGTTTTGGAGGTGGAGGATCATACTCAGGTTACGGCAAGATTGGGTACGAAGTACGGGGGTCAGGGTTGAGGATAACTGATGATCACGGACAGGTTTGACAGACGGTTCCGGATCTACGAGATCTCGGAGTATGGGGAGACGATCCGGACGTACAAGCGGACGGAGAAGGATGAGATTGTGGACTCGATGGAGCTGGCGGGTCGAGGGGCGGCGAGGTACTGAGAGTGTAGCTTAAGCCGTAGCCGATCAGCCCTGTCACTAGCCATCGCATGTCCCAATCTCACCGCCGCGACAATCCCTCCGTTTCCTCAACAATGTCTTCATCTCGCAGCGAGCGCAGTGCAAGAGTCAACTCTCATGTTCGTGTCCCTGTATGTTCTCTTTTTTTTCCAGTTTTCACCCGCCCCTAGCCCGCCGTCGAATCCGCCGTCACTCGCCTCCTCGTCTCCATCAAGCAACTACTTGAATCTCTCACCCAGTGGAGCCAATCAAAGTGCGACGAAATCCAGGTCAGCGACGTATACGTCCGCCTGGGCAACGACTTCAATGCCGCCGTGACTTCCTTCGCAGCCTACAATATTGACATGTCGTACGTAACTGCGCAAAAAAGTACCCCTTCGCTCACCCTTTGCCCTCCTCAGCGAGCTCGTGTCTGTCCCCGATGACTTGCGCAACATACTCGAGCCGTGTCTTGCAGAAGAAGCCTCTACAGAGAGCCTGGAAATTTACCTCCCCAGTGTCCGCCAGATCATCACCAACCTGTTGCAGGGGCTGAGAGGAAAGCAGGCGATATACAGAAGTATTGTCTCTGAGCACAAACATCGGTCAAATGGCGAGGTTAAGCAAGAAAGATCTGAGGCGAGGTCTTCCCGTTCGGATCGGGATCGGGACAGGGCCTCGAGGAGAAATGACGCAGCTCATCGATCGCGTGCCTCTAGCAGACCTGACACAGATAGGGCCGCTTCCAGGGAGCTCGCGAGAGAAGGTCCGTCAAGGAGGAGCACGACCCAGTCGACGTCGTCCGTGAGCAGTAGGCGGGGAGAGGAGGAGGAACAGTCGTTTGTGGGTGGCTTCGCGCCGACCATTACAAATCGACAACCAGCACCACCAGAATATCAAGAATACTCAACTGTACAAGAGGCATCAAGTCGGAAACAACGTCCTATTCCCCCATTGCCGGCGGAAAATGCTACCCCGCCGGCACAAGTGCCGATACCACTACATGATATCCAACCTCCTGAAACCGCGACTCCGTCTAATGCAAATACCCATAATACCGATAAATTACTACCATCCATTCCTGTTGTGCCTGCTCATATCAAACGATTCTCTCTGGTCGACAAGCCAATGTCACCAAGTCCACCTCCTGTGCTGGTTGAACCCTCGAGTCCGGATGATTACCGAGAAAGCTCCTCTACACCACCCCCGGCGATCCCGGCAGACCCACCTCCAGCAGTGGCTAATTCACTGGCGGCGCTCAAGAATACGGATGTCTTGGAAAGACGGGCCTCTAAACGCTTTTCGACGTTTAACATCTCCAAGATGACCGGTTCTTCAAATCGCGAGAAATCGGCGAGGAATCATCCGAATAGGAGATCTCTAGCGGCGTCTTCCGCCCTGACACCAGGTGAACTTGCGGTGCTGACGGAAGTCGATGACGAGGACCAAAGCGATGAAACATCGACGCTGAGGAGAGAAGGCAGTCAACGCTCGCGTCATTCTGTTTCTCGTACAGTCACACCAGACCGGAGGCAGCCAGTGCCTCCTTTGCCAACAACGCCTGCACGGACACCAGAGCCAGTGGTGAAAACCGAAGTCAATGGTGTGCAGATTGAACCTATCAATGGACAGGCCGAGCCGCGACAAGAGCTGTCCAAGATATCAGTATTTTTGCAGCTGGGAAGAGAGGTCAAAAAGGTCAAGGTCGAAAAGGGGTTATCGTCTTCGTCACTCCGAGTCCTCTTTGTCGACAAGTTTTCTTACAATCCCGGCCTGGAAAACTTTCCAGCGATATATATCCGTGACCCATCAAGCGGGGTTCAATACGAACTCGAGGACACAGACGAAGTGAAGGAGAAATGTTTATTATCCTTGAATATTGAACGTGTGTTTCTTTGGGCTCTTCGTGTTCTCCGTTCATACTGACTGTCAGCTCAGCTCTCGATCAAATTAAGCAACACATCGATTCTCAGATTTCAAACCTATCTCAGGATATCAAGGAGCTCAAGTCTGCAGTTAATACCCGACAGCCGTTCCCTATTGTTGCACAACCCCTGGCTGAGAGCACCCCTCCGCCCAATCGACCTAGCGATCGACAGTTTCAAACCATTGCGAGGAGGCTTTCAAAATTTATAAGTAGCACGAGTGCGCAAGATGGCTTACCAGAGCCCTCTGTGCATCAAGTTCCAACGCACATGACTGGACAATCCTTACAGTCTCAATTAACAGGGGCATCCGTCATGTCAGACCACTCCACTCGCATTGTCAGTGATCTAAAGACTCAGTTTGATGAGGTGCAAAACTTGCGCAGGGATCTTGCAATCATGAGACAGTTGTATACAGAGTTTATGAAGCAGACTCAAGATTCGCTCGGGACGCTACGAACTCAGACTCAGACTGTTAGACAATTGGCTACGACCAGCGTGGGTGGGGCGCGAGCGTATATCGACTCTGGAAAGAAGAAGCTTGACAGCCGGAGTCAAAATCTGTTGACGGAAGTAGAGAAGCTGCAAGATGCGGTTGAGAATGTCAAAGACGACGTCATCAAGAGGCAGGTTACCCCTAAAGCACCATTCCTGAAGGCGGTAAAGAAGGATATGGAGTCGGTCGCGGCGGAGTTAGAGAGCTTGCGGGAGCACATCAAGACGATCAAACCGATGTGGAAGAAGACGTGGGAAGAGGAGTTGCAGAATATTGTTGAAGAGCAACAGTTCCTGACACACCAAGAAGAGTTTTTGAATGATATGTTGGAAGACCACAAGGCCGTTGCAGAGATATATGGACACATTGAAAAGGTTATATCACTACGAAATAATGGGCCGAATGGGTCCAGCAGGAGTTCGCGTAGTCGCAATTTTCGACCGCCTCCACCAGACGAAGGGCACGGCGGATTGAGCACAGTGATGATGGAGCTACGGGGAGCTGCGTCTATGGATCCAGAGCGGCGTCTGAAGGCAATTGAGGCGAATCAGAAGAATAGGCAAAAGGAGCTTGCATCACGGACGGACGAGCTACACTCCGAGTTGACCGAGTTTGTTGGACAGAAAAGACTGCGGATGACGGGAGGAGCGGAGGAGATTGAACGGGTGAGGCAAAAAAAGAACGATATGACACTCAAGGCCATGCTTACGGGCTCGAGTACGAATGGTGCAAGCACATCGAGTTCGTTTGGATCTGACCTTTCCAATACCTCTTCGACGTCGTCGCAGCCACATCACCATTAGTGGCGATTATGAAGATCAAGCGTCCCCAATCTGTGGATCCCATTATTCTTTTGTGCTACTTGTGTACATGTGGACGCTATCGACGATCTTCGCCTTTCTTGCTTTGCGCTTCTCTCTAGTCACTCTTGTTGCACCACTTTTTATTATTACATGCATCATTTAATTTCTTGTCCAATATGTTCTGGAGCGGATTTTTTAATAATTGGCGAGCAAGCGAGAAACTGTGACCAACACTAGTAATTGTTATAATAGACAAATACGATACATGTCGTGCCAAAGAATGTCGAACGAAAGCAATTGCAACGTCTGTCAAAAACACTTTTGAGGGTCCAAGTCACTTTAGGATGGCTTAACAGGATTCTCCTGTCCATCGAGGTATTGATCGCGCAACTCTCCAAATTCCGTCACCCCTTGCCTTGAGGAGTGAGAAGATGACGTCGAAATTGGCGCAGCACATGACAGCTTGGCGCCAGCAAAAGGCCGTAAGACCTTGATTCTAGCAGTTACGACTTTTGACCATCGAGAAGGCAACCATCTGGCAGTATGTAAACGTGGGACGCGATATAGTGCAAGATCGAAAAAGTGGGGATCAAGAATACACTCACGGAGCCTTTGAGGTTGCAATGGGGCGTGATGGCGATTTTTCGCCTGGTAGACGAACGCGGTGAGGTGTGAGGATGATATAGGAGAGGCTGAAGGGCATTAACGGAGCCATTTCGACGCTAAAGAGCATATGGATGAGAGGAATTGGCTAGAAAGGAAGCGCGGGCCAAGCTACGGCAATCGATTTGCTTAAACTGAGCGTAAAAAAGATTGGCAGGAGAGTAATAAGAATAAAAAGGAGAGAAGGATAAGCGCAAGGGGGCGCAGTGCTGGATGACAAGGGCAGGGGCATTCATTGGCGCAGAATTTTCCATTGTCGAGTGTGTGGACAATGAATGGAGGAAGGAAATGCTGGTCGGTGTGGCGAAGAGCCGATTGGCAAACAAAGGACAACAAAAACAAAGTTTTAAGTTCAGCCAGTGATGATCGCGGCGGCAAGATAGAAGACAGAGGCGGTTTACTGGCGAGGGATCCCCTGTGGCCAAGTGGGTGGAAGTTGCACGTGGGTACCGGACGGAATGGCGGAGAGCAGCCTCAATCAGCCGCGATATATATATTCAACCGAGCGCCCGCTGGTGCCTTTCCTCGGACATTCCTTTCTCTTGTCGTTCACCGTTCACCACCCATGCCTCTTCACGACTCTTCGTCCTCTGCACGCTTCTGTTCAGACGTGTCTGTCCCCTCCCAATCCTCTGCCACCATTTCCGATGTATGTCCTTCTATGCTGCGGAAAAATGCGTACCACTCCTGACTTTGGTACCCCCCCTAGAAGTGCAATACGACTACGCCAGGCTTGTACCCTGCCAGGCCTCCGTTAGCACACCGCCAAAACGGCCTGCGGGGCGAAAATGCTGCAGGCCAGTTTCTCTCAGCTCATGTCACGATGGGTAGAATTTACTTATTTTCCTGATAGATGGCAGCAATGATGCCATGCAATTGGCATATGAGATCATGCAACACAAAACTACCATGTGAGAGATGTTCCCTAGTGATCTACATTGCGTCATTGACGGGCCTGACAGTCAACGAATCGCAAATGCTTTCGCTGTATGAACGACTTGACGCGTTTTTATCATGCATGTACCATATCTTTCGCTCCAATCTCTACGTGTAATATATAATTCATAATTAACCTATGTATAGCTAGAACGTAGTATGTCTGTGAAACCCATGGTGTAATGTATCGATAAGATGGGAAAAATTCGTGAAATTAGCCCCTTAGTCTCCGCCTCTGGTTATCAGATGGACTTGGATTTGAGAATGTGCATGGAGTACCTGAGCTTGGTGCTTGATCGGTCGACCATCGCCAAACGCGACATGCCCAGCAGACAATCGTGAAGAAAGACGTCTGGGGGACGACGTATATCGGTGGCTACGCCGACTGGTGTATTATTAGGTCGCTATGCCCACGGATGTCAGACCAAGGTACCCGGGGATGCGCGCTTGATAAATAAGTACCTTCCACCTGTCCTATAATCGAAATCCCGGCAAGAATCCCGATCCCAACTGCTTTAAATTTCCATCACACTGCGAAACGCACCCGCACAAGCAAAGGAAACCCGTCCTACTCGGCCCGGCGCGCGCCCTTAGCCGGAATGCATCCGCGATCCGCAGATACCGTCCTAACACAGCGGAATGTTCATCCTGTTCGGTAGGAAGAGTGACGTGAGAGTTCTGCAAAATATTATGACGTAGCGGTGACGGAGGGAATGGTGATGTCAAAAGCAAATAATAAAAGACGTGATAGCGTATCCGTTGGAGTATTGTCCAGGAGACAGGGCAATCAATGATATGGTAGAGGACTTTCCAGGGTCCATGCACGGGAACGCGACCAGCGTTCGCGCCAGAGTAATTGCGACACATGATGAGTAATAGGGCACCTTGCATGGGAATATCATTCGAGGAGAACGATATTACTCGCCAGGGGGAGCATGCTCACCGAGTATGGCAAGGTACCTCTATCTTGTCGAGATTCTTTCACTCTTTGTCGAGATTCTTTCACTCTGATAGGTAGACTAGATCTGAACTAGATAAGCGCGCCGCCATCTACCTGGGTCGGTCGTAGCCTTGGCACCGGCTTTGTTAATTTGTCTGCAGTCATTTCGTTGGCTGCTGCACATGTCATCATTCTCCACACATTGACAATGCAACCATGGAGTAACACCGCCGGCGTATAAGAACTAGTCGCTGATGTACAGAGAACTCAATGCACTCATACAGGTCGAACGCGTCGCATTCGTCACACGATGCAAGAAAAATATATCATCATCAGATGTTTTGATTAATAGTCTGAACGCGCAGTAATGAACAAGATCGCAGCAGAAGAGGCACAGCCTCTATCAAAGAACAATCACGAACCCTAACCAATGACACCTCCCTGCACCCCAGTTGCTGCAATGCGAGCTTGGGCGTCGGACTGTGTCGTACACACGACCGATGTGCCTGGCTTGTTGACCAGTGGTAGAGCAAAGCAGCCTAGAGTAGCACTACATGATGTGCCTACAAACTTGCCGTTTACACATTGTGCAAATTGTGACTTAACACAAGCGTTTTGACCCTCTGTGCATGTTAGTTTGAACAGTGCGTTGTTCAGCTAACTGACCTGTGCACGAGGAGTTTTCATCAAGTTGGGCAAATCCAGCATTGAGCTTCTGGGCTTGTTGGCCATTGTCCAAATGGAAGTTACCGGCGGTCGAACCAGACCCAGAGGTCCCCGGTGAGCCAGAATCAGACCCAGAGTTCGAGCTGGTATCAGACCCAGAGTTCGGGCTGGTATCAGACCCAGAATTCGAGCTGGTACCAGACCCAGAGGAACCAGAGTCCGAGCCGGAACCAGACCCAGGAGACCCAGGAGACTGCACAATGTCAACCAGTTGCGTCCCGTTTGGTATGGGACCGCTAGGGTGGGCGGGGCAAGAACCGGGAGGGTCCACTTTGCTAGTCTGACCAAATGGGATCGTTACCGGTGAACCGACTGGGATACCACCAACAAACGTATTCGGATCGACTCCGGCGAACTGACACTGGAACAAACCCTTCAGCTCAGAGTTTCTGGGGGCGTCCTGGCAATAAGGGACACTTTGGCTGGAGGGCTGTAGCGGTATATCAGGGATCAGCCTGTGACACGATAACGTAACTTACACTGTTCCTTGGCTGTTGAACATAGATCTGAGTGAACTTGATCATCTGTGCATTGTTGTTCAATTTACGAGCCAGGTCAATCATGTTATCAGCCTCATTCTGTTGATCGCAAGGACCTGCATTGGCAAGAAGGGTATCGAAGCTCTTGATAGCCTGGGGATTACAGACATCACCCAGACTTCCCCCTGCAGCAACCTTCGAGTACAACGTTAATGATGAAATTGACGCGCTACGGAAAAGTACATACACAAGCTGCCTGCCACTGGACCATGGACTGATCAATGACCTGGTTAATCCGCTTCTTTATGGGTGCCCCACACGCGGTGGCAGCAAGGAAGGTAACAACGACGAAGGAGAAGTTGACCATTGCGTGATGCTCAAACAGTACCTGACTGAGAGGAAGGTAGAAAGGGAGCAAGCACCTGGCTGCGGGAGAGAAGGGAGTAAAAGAAGCGAGACCAACGACTAGCGTGGACGGTGGAGAGAAGGGCGATAAGGACGGTTTTTTATACGCGAGATGCCAGCCGCCAGGAGATTATGTTTCAAGGCGAAACCATTGAGGCATCAATTTCCACAGCCGTTCCCGTTCTCGCCCTGCCCACGCCTCCAGTGATCGCGCACACGCGATACATTCAGAAAACTCGGCGCTCTTCAGTTGTCCCAGCTCCTCAGCTACATACAATGGGTCCCAGCACCCCCGCTCTCGGTCGAACAGGTAATGTTGCGTCGCCAGCTCCACCAGCTCCGAAAAATCCTTCCTGCATGTCGCTGCCGAAATGCATACTGCAGACGGATGTTTGCGGCTCTGCGTCAGCGGTCCATGGTGCTGACCTTGTCTTATGTGTTGACTGTTACTCATCGCTTGAATCAGGGCCGTGATGGCTTGCTGGATAGCCTCCTTTCCCAGGCAAAGCCGCCGGAGATCGTCCATCGAAAGGCACTGGGTAGGATCCGCCAAGTAGAATGGATCGTCTACATTTGCCTCGAAGATTTGCGTATATGGACGGCGTGACAGGTCGTAAAAGGCTGCTGGCAGCAGTGACGGTGCATTGACCTCTCTTGCCAGGTTTATCACAAGCTGGTCTTGTGTTGGAGTGTCTGATATTGCTGGGGAGGTATAATCACTCACAATTGGATGCGGATAGAAATGAGCGCCGGTTTCCAATTCATATATCCGGGCCATATCTTCACGCGCGTCCCACCGTTTTAGGCTGATGGGCCATGCAATACTTAGATGCACGATGGCTTTTGCTTTAAGCGAGTCGATTATGTATTTATTTGAAAGGCGGAGTATGCCTGAGACTTTACGGAAATCTTCTTTGCCGTTGTCTCCGAATTCGCTTCGTTAGATTAGAACATGCGCGGAAGGGAATTGGAAGACATACGGTCCATCGTACAAAGCGGACAACAGATTGGCCGCGTCCTCTGCAGAATCATGGAGGTGGATTATGGGGGTCGTATCCACGTCGACCCCGAGCTCGCGCAGACCTTTGTAACGGAAGCTGGGGGTATCGACAGGCTGTGGGCGGGGGACAGCGAACATATCTTTGAAGTATATAGAGCGGCGGGCGAGCTGGGAGATGTGGACGCGGAAAAGGGTATCCTGTGCCCTGCAGATGATGCTGCCGTCGTCGAACCAAAGGTCGCTGTGGCGGGTGAGGACGGCGCCAGTGTCGTCGTCAGTGATGAGCATAATAATAATAATAATTTGATGATAATAAATATAAAATGGTGAAGATCGGACTTATCCGACAAAATTTTTGAAGCGTGCGGCCATCTTTTGGGTGGCAGAGATGGATGTTAGTCGCTGAGGCCCGCGTTTTGCCCGTGTCTCGCTAATCCTCCACATTCAGTCAATTGCTTTCGCCCAGGGTTTGCATAATCTTCTGGTCCAGTCCATTTCAAATGACACCGCTCAAGTCAAAGCCGTCAGTCTTGTTCTGCTCTCTCTAACTCTCCTGATCACGCGTCTTTTCCTCATCAAGGCCACTGCACAACTCAACAGAGATTATTACAAAAATCCTGCATGTATATCGGCCCTCGCAACCATCATCGCCAACTCTCCAGAACAGCCCGTGCGTACCGCCCGATCCCACCATCGTGTCTCATCATTCTGCTCCAGGTGCGCCAATTGGCTGCTGTCGAGATGAGAAAACGTGTCAGTCAAAATAGCGGCAAACTATGGACGCTCCTTCCTCAGAATGAGAGAGAAGAGATCAAGGCAAATATGCCTGAACTGGTCCTAGCAGAGCCAACGTGGGCTTCTTCCTCTGCTCCCATTTTTCCTATCTTATCTCTTGTCTCCAGTGACCTAGTGCGCCACTCGGCCGCTCGCGTCATCGCTTCCATTGCTTCCAATGAATTTAGCCATGCCACATGGCCGCAACTTCTACCTTTTTTGATCAAAACTTGCGAGTTGCCTAATGTCAAGCATCGCGAAGTAGCTGTTTACATCATCTACACTGTTTTGGAAGCTATCGCAGAGGGTTTTGAGCATCATCTCACCAACTTTTTCGCAGTTTCTAAGCACTTGCTGGTTGATCCAGAGAGTTTGGAAGTCAGGATCACAACAGTCAAAGCATTGGGTGTACTTGCTCAGTATATTGACATTGAAGATAAGGAGTATCTCGTGAGTTGAGCTCCATCGGTCCACTGGCAATGCTCATTTTGGATAGAGAACAATTCAAGCACTGGTTCCTAACATATTCCAAGTCATCGACCAAACCGTCAAGTCTGGCAACGAGAATGGCGCAAGACAGCTCTTTGACGTTCTCGAGACGCTTCTCATTCTGGTATGACTTACGCTATCTCTCTTTTCAAACCGCATTCATCTTCCTCTGTACAGGAGGTACCCATCCTTGGCAAACACATACCGGAACTCGCACATTTCCTACTTCAGTGTGGCGGCAATCGCGAGTTGGACAATGAAATGCGTATCCTTGCACTAAACGCTTTGAATTGGGCCGTTCAGTAGTGAGTTCATCTTTTAATTCAAATACTCTCTGCTCACAAACTATTAGCAAAAAGTCGAAAATTCAGAGCAACAACTTGGCTGGCACTATTTTGGAGGGCCTCATGCCCATCACCACTGAGGCCGAACCTGTCGACGTCGATGATGATGCACCTTCTCGCGTATGTGCGCGTCTTTTCATCCCGACCTCATGATTGATTGGAGTTCCAGTCTGCTCTGAGAATTATCGATGGTCTTTCTACTTCTCTTCCTCCCAGACAAGTCTTCCCTGCCCTTCGCGCTCTGATTCTTCAATATTTCTCCTCGCCGGACCCTGCAAATCGCCGGGGCGCTATGCTTGCTTTTGGCGTCGCAGTAGAAGGCTGTAGCGAGTTCATGACGCCAATGATAAATGAAGTCTGGCCCTTGATTGAGGTTGGCCTCCAAGATCGAGATCCCAGTGTTCGGAAGGCGACTTGCACTGCTGTTTGCTGTCTCTGTGAATGGCTTGAGGAGGAGTGTGTTGGCAAGCACGCCGTTCTCTTCCCGGTGTGTGCGACACTTGGTTGCACTGAAGTATACTTACGTGCCACTCCACTAGGCTATCATGACTTTGATGAATGACGCTGTCACTCAGCGCTCGGCGTGCACAGCTCTTGATGCAATTCTCGAAATTTCTGGGGACGTGATTGATCAATATCTACAGCTCATCATGGGGCACCTTGCTGGTCTTCTCGACACGGCCCCCATCCCTGTCAAGTCTGTTGTGACGGGGGCTATTGGCAGTGCTGCTCATGCCTCAAAGGAGCGCTTCCTTCCTTACTTCCAACCAACGATGGATCGTCTACAGCACTTCCTTGTCCTTACAGGCGAAGGTGAAGAGACTGAGTTGCGCGGTATTACTATGGATGCCATCGGAACGTTTGCAGAGGCTGTCGGAAAGGATATTTTCAGACCCTATTTCCCCGACATGATGAAACAAGCTTTCCAAGGCATTGAACTGGGCAGTGCACGTCTAAGAGAATGCAGTTTCTTATTCTTTGGTGTAATGGCCCGTGTCTTCGGCGAAGAGTTTGCGGGGTTCTTGCCAAGCGTGATGCCTCCCCTCTTGAATAGTTGCAAGCAGTCGGAGCGTGGGGACGATGGATTCGCTCGTGCGTGTCGTTTCAGAATTTTTACTAAGATATTCTGATCTACGACTTCAGTCTCAATTTCGGAGGCTACAACAGCTTTTTCATCCGGCTCTTCTCCAGTCACCAACACGAACGAGGTCGATGAAAACGGCAATGCTGCTGTTGAACTTGAAGACGTTGATCTTGATAAAATGTTGGACGTCAATAGCGCCATTGCTGTTGAGAAGGAAATTGCCGCAGACACACTTGGCACACTTTTCGCTGCTACGCAAAGCCACTTTTTACCATATGTCGAAACGAGTGCCGTCGAACTTGTGTCCCTCCTGTCCCACTACTATGAAGGTATCAGGAAGAGCGCAACCGACTCCTTGTTGGAGATCGTCAGAACGTTCTATGATCTTAGCGAACATCGACCTTGGGAGGCTGGCAGCGTAGTAGTACGACCTTCTACTTCGGCGCTATTCTTGATAACTAACCTTTGCCATAACAGCAACCTCTGGATCCCAATGTCAGAAAACTCATTGGCCATGCACTTGTACCTCTCCTGGATATGTACGAAGCCGAAGATAACAAGTAAGTAGCGTCGCTGCAATTCATCTAATAGGATGAGAAATTACTCAGCTCACTCTGATGTCTTGCACAAATGAGACTCAACAATTGTTCCTTCTGATTCTGGCCAGCACATTTAGCGTATGGACACGTACTGACTGACTTGATGTAGGACTGTTGTGGCAGCTCTGCTGGTTGGTCTTGCTGAGACTGTCAACAAGATTGGTCCAGCCTTTATCGAGGGCCGTATGTGTCCGCATTTCGTCTATTTGCTTCCATGATGAATATTTTGGGCTAGACGTGGAGCATCTTTGCAATATTGCCGTTCAAATTCTTAGCCAGAAGGCACCTTGCCAGCAAGATCCTGACCAGGACGAAGCAGAGGAAGCACCAGAGGACCAGGCTGAGTATGACTCCGTTCTTATTTCCTCCGCCAGTGACCTCGTTGCGGCACTTGCAAATGCAATGGGTGTAGAATTTGCACCTGCCTTCAACACTTTCTGCCCTCTTATTACAAAATACTATGTGAGTTCTTCAGACGTCGTCTTGACCGTCACATGTCTAATAACTTGCCTCTTGCAGAAGAAAATCCGCTCTCTCAGTGATCGTTCTGCTGCAATCGGTGCCCTTGCAGAAATCATTGCGGGAATGAAGGGCAGCATAACGCCACATACTGTGCTCCTTATTGATATATTCTTCCGTGCTCTCAATGATCCCGAACCGGAAGTCCAGAGCAATGCTGCTTTTGCCATTGGTCTGCTCGTCGAGTGTTCTGACATCGACCTTACGCCTCAGTACCTTAATATCCTATCTGCTCTGGAACCTCTTTTCAACGTCACACCCGATTCACCTGCTGTACGCCTTAACGCGAAAGATAATGCTGCTGGCGCCGTGGCACGGTTGATCTGCAAGAATAGTAGTGGTATTCCTTTCGACCAAGTTACGCCTATGTTCATCCATGCCCTGCCCCTGACACATGACTTTTTGGAAAATACGGCAGTGTTCCGTGCCTTGTTCTATATGTTCCGGACAGATACGACCCCGTTACGCCCATACACGCAAGAAATTCTGGATGTCTTCAGACAAGTGTTGGATAATAGCAACCTCGATCACATCACTGGCACCACTCGGGAAGAGTTGATAGAACTAATTCGTGTACTGCACACGGAGAATCCACAAGTAATAGAAAAGGTTGGCTTGGCGAAGTATCTGCTGCCTTAGGTAGAGTGGCACTTGGTGATTTCCTTGCCTGTATCCATTACATATCTGTAGTTTCTCATGTCTTACTGTGTCTTCCCATTTCACACTATTGCGCGTCATGATCACGTCTTCTCTAGAATACCTCTCTCTTGCGTATATACTTGATGGTCATAAAGTCCTGTCACTGCCTAATGGCACTGTAAAATGCTGAATTATTTGGATGGCTACAACGTCGTGGTAGCAGTTAAGGTTTTCAAAAATTACGATGGCATATGTGACTGATGATAGATGGCTACGAGGTTCCGCCTGTCAGCCCGGGAGGGAAACCCGAGAAATCTACTTGGTCTTGATACGTTTGACCATTGATCAAAAATGATATTCGCAACCTTAGGCGAACCGTGCTCTGTAAAAGAATGTCAAGCACAGTTGTGGAGAACATCGTCTGTACTCACACCAACGGGAGCAATCACTCGCATTTGTTGCGTTTCGACAGCACCAGGATTAACGGTTGAACTTGACATGGGTAACATCTGCAATTGTTGTGTCTGGAAGAGACAGTAAGATCAATGAAGTTTTCTAGACATTATCTCTACCTTGGGCACCGCAGCTTGAAAATTAATGCCTGCCGCAGGTGATCCACCAGTCACCTGGAACCGAGCTTGGATCATGACAATACCAGGTTTTGCGGGCGATGTTTGGGGTGTTAATGTAACCTTGAGCCCGTTCTGTTCATAAGCAGTGTATGCGGAAAGCCGTGAAGCCGCGGGGACTTGTGGTGGCGGCGATGATTGAGTCTGAGGTAAGGAGAAGGCCGATGAGGTGGATGCAGTTATCGGAGTTGATACCGGTGCTGGTGCTGATGCTACAGGCGCCGACGACCCAAATAGTCCAAGTATATCGTCCACGGTCGAACCTTGCGCTGACGTGGTAGCACCAGCAGCAGACGGTGCAGAGGGGGTAGATGCGCTTGGTCCAAATATCTCTGCTAGAAGGTCTTGATTTGATTGTGCACTGGTAGGCGCGCCATTTGCGTGTCTAAGCCCCTGTGCTGAAGTCGTATCATCTCCCAACAAGTCACCCTTTATAAACAAGTCAGTGTATTGCTTTGTATAAGACTGCTACGTACGACTTTGGTAGACCCGACGGGCTTCTTTTCGCTCACTGAATGTCGTCTTAGTTAATGATGTGGATCGGAGAAGTTCGAACAAACCAATATCCATGACTGTAGCCTTCAGCTCTGGTGGAGGCATCCGTTCTAATACTCCCTCCCGTATTGAGCCGAGACTGAACAAACTAGCAAATTCGACTGCTCGTTGCTGAATGTCCAGTTCTGCACTCGTCGTATACTTGGCCAACACTTCCTGTATGCGCTCTTGCTCAGCTCGGGATGCAGTAGACCGTGAAGATATCTTAGTGATGGTGGCAAGTGTATATTGCCTGGTGAGTGAATTAGCGTATGGAGAATCGATCGTTGACAATATAAGGTCTATCAGTTCTTTATCGGTTACTCGTGTAGGATTGTCATCGTCGACTATACCCCCTTCAAGAATGATTTCGCTATATTCGCCCAGTATCCATGTAGCCGCTATGGTAAGAGACTCTTGGGATATATCTGCCTTGAGAGCTAGAAACAGTTTTGATGCTGTATAATGCTGAAGCTCCGGCGTATGGGCCACAAGGCGAATGAACGCAGAGAGAATCTCTTCGCGTACAAAGTTACCGGCCTGACAACTAGTTCAATCACGAATCCCTATAAATCAAGAAATAAATATACCAGTTTTAAAACTCGCAACACAGTGTCAATATGCCAACGTTTATTGGGGGCATATCGTTCAGCGGCAAGACAGATTTGAGTTGTCATTCCCTGTTTGAACTCATCGTCCGCAATCTCTAGAAACGCTAGCAATTCTCTGACGAGAATGCGAACATTCTGTTCATTAATCAGAGCATACGATAGTTCCAATGCCCGCCGTCTGATAGATATATCTCCATCACGTAAACAATCAAGTATTGTATTGCGATGTCGCTGAACAGCATTAGTATCCATGGTCACTACTTTGTTGAGTGTGTTCAGAGCAACATAGCTGCAAAATTGAGCATAGACAAAACCGCACACATTACACGTACCGTATATTATTATCTCGGTTGCTCAAGAACTTGCCCAAAATGTTGATGGCCATTACCCGAAGGCCGGAGTCTGCTTCAATATCAAGCACTGTGAGCACCGTCTCGTACAGGATAGAATTTCCGACGTTCTTCGTTGAATCAGTGTTTGTGGCGACCTGCTCGCGAGCGTCAGAAACCATGACGACTGAAGGGCGATATGACTTGACCTGAGCAAGAATATCGTTCATAGTTTCGCTAGCATGCGCATCACCTTGTCCAAGCATACGCAAGAGGCGTAAAACTTTGACTTGAAGAAACGGATCTGTGATACCAGATACATCGTGTTCCGGGCTGTATCCTGTAGTGACTAGCGATTTTAATTTCCTTACAAGGAGAGGAACCGCCTTTTCATATTGAGACAGAAGTATATGGATCATCCAAATAACTCACATCACGAAAATCATTTAGCAAGGCATCGTTCAAATGACATAGTTCGGAAACGAGCGTTATGGCCGCCAAAAGAACTCCATGATTTCGATCGGTAAGCAAATTTTTCGCCTTAGAGACAAAGTGATCAACAAGATCTGGCACTTTTTTGACGACGCGGAGCGCACAAAGAGCGGCCTGAGAGTACAATTGGAGCCTCAAGGGATGAACTACGATGATCACTTGAATACCTTTTTCCGAATATACGTATTACTTGAGCCAAGTAGTTTTTCGATTTCATTTGCAAGATCGCGCGACATTTCTTCGGACGCGATGTTCGCAAATGTGCATAATGCTAATCCGACGGTATACATGTTGGAATGATTCATATCACTAGGGGACAATATACCTTAAATGTGTTATTCAGAAAAGTGAATGGGAGGCGTACTTCTTCAGTGAATTGGTGACTAACGTTAAAACCTCTTGATTCTCGTCGAGTAGTAACATGATTCCTAGGTATCCTAGGCGCTTATCTGCAAACCGAGGACTAGCAACCAACTTGAGGCATTCTATTTGGCCGAAATGGGCAGGGGAGCCGAGCATATGGATATACAAGAGTTTTGCAACATTGTTGTACCGTTGAAACGAATCTTCTTCTCGGAAGGAGGCACGTATCGCGGCCGACTCTTGCTGTATAAGCGCGCGTTCGTCAGCTACCGTCTGCGAAAAGCGATGGAGTCAGACTATCGATATACGGACAATCGGTGTATGTGACCTTGCATGCTCTAATTGCCTTGATGAGTGCTATCGAGGGCGACTTAGCGCGCCTCTACAGTATGCATAGCGACATACTCACATTTGAGATTGGCGTGCACCATCGTCTGCAAACTGTACCTTAGCGTGACACATAATAGTCATGTAGTCACATCACAGTTAAATCTTTCGAGCTACTAGGTTAGTGGTTCAACTCTCTGACGGCAAAATCATGCTCTTGATGGGTCAGATGAAGTGATATTCAAGCGGTAATAAATTTACTGTAAATACGAAAACGATTGAGAGAGCCTTCATTGGTTTACATATTAAAAAAGTAATGTTCTTAGTCGTTCTGATTTGATAGCGAACTGCTGGTGGACAACAAGAACAGGCCAACAAATTATAAACAACAATCACTGTAAATTTTTGGGGAAGAAACAAGATATATTGATTTTGGCATCACAGGTACAACATCTGAAGCACGAAGTATTCATCGATTCATTGTGCAAGTCTAATCTAACAGCGGCATCGTGACCGGCCTGGCCACCGAGATCAATCATTGAGCTACACTCGGTTAGCTCTATAATCAATTTCTCCACAATAAGGGTGCGTCAAAAGTTCTTGAGATGTAATACTTTGCAAACCAGCGTGGCTGCAAAATTTTATGTAACTGGGGGATTGTTAGAGGAGATGAAGAAGGCAAAGGTAACGAAGTACTTTGAGCTGGACTACAAGACTTTGGTGGAAAGCATATCACCTTTGTACCTGCCATAACAGCTGGGTACTTTTCGGGGTCGCTAAGAAATTCGGCCTTGGACTTTTGCCCACATTTCCTTTTCGTAGACATTCGGTTGCCATTCCGGGACGATTCGCGAACTTGCACGTGACATACCTGATGCACCGAAGCTGAAGCGCTGAAGCTTTCACATTTTAACATGCGCAGCATAGACCGGGGTTGAAGCGCTGAAGAGTCGTGCACTCTCAAGATGTCTACCAGCTCGACTACCAACATTTGTTTTTTCTTTGCATATAATGGACAATGTTCATCTGGCGATCAATGCACTTTCGTCCATGATGCGCAAGACGCGCCATCCACGAAAACATTTAATCACACACATTCAGCGTCCAATGGCGACTCCAAGTCCGTAGATGTTCACACTGTAGTCCTGTCTGCGGAAGGGGCGTCGAACGAGGAAGGCAATCCAAGGCGACGAAATACTTGTCACTTCTGGAAAAAGGGCAAATGTAACAAGGGCAAGCAATGCGAGTACGCCCATTTCGAACCGTCTAGTCCGTCGAAAGACGAGGACATTGCGCAAGTCTCGCAGCAGACGAACAGTCGTTCGATCGATCAGGAAACTTATGACGATGTCAAACACAGTATGTAGATCTATTCGAAGGCCTTTACTGGTAATCAGGTGCATCTCCAGATCAAACATCTGACGCATGTGTCGAACCACAGCCTGGTCAGGCCTATGACAATGGATCAAAAAAAGAGGAGCAGGCAGCAATTGATGCGGAGCCAGGATGGAATGCAAGTCATGATCAGGAAAAATCACTTGCGATCGATGACCAAACGCGAGAAGCTGAAGATTTAGACCACTTGGAAGGACAAGGTGACATCAGCATTGAGACTATCACTCCAGATGATCATGCACAAGAGTCCGATACACCAGATGGGCAACGAGAAGGCCAAATAAATGCTTTTAGCAACGAAGACAATCAGCTCGACACAACGAATGATAATCAGGTCAGTCAAGAAACTCAAGGAGATGGACATACAGATGAAGAAGAGGAAATTCGGGTGCCCCATTGGACTGAATATGCGGATCCTTACACAGACCCATTCATTGCCTTCTGCAAATTTTTCGCCAGAGGGAGATGCAACAAGGGAGAATTATGTCCGTTTAGACATGCGCTGACGGTGCAAGAACACTTTCTTCTCTTCCGCCTGGAACCATTTATGTGGTCGCCCCAACTGCATGCACTAGAAGAGACCATACAGGCACCTGCACCTGTTCAGCCACCACCTCCTGTTCAGCCGCCATCGTCCACGGTCGCGTGTGTCTTTTACCCACTAGGCAAGTGTCGTAACGGAAAAAAATGCCCATACTCCCACGTGGATCCCCCTGACTCTAGTGAGTAAACCTTTCGCACTGAAATATCAGCTTCTCATAGAGAGCGAACCAGGCCAGGGGGACCAAAATGAACAAGATACAGCTTACGCGGAAGACAATTATAACTGGAAAGCTGAAGAACGACGACCCTGCAGGAACATCATTAATTACGGATCGTGTCGAATAGGCAAAGATTGTAAATTCAGCCACGAAATGGAACATAGTTACCCATCTTGGCACAACGGAGAAGATAGACTCTCTACATGGAACAATGCGGAAGACAATTGCTCTTCGTGGAACAACGCGGAAGATAACCACTCTTCATGGCAAAACACGGAAGACACTCAATCAAGCCAAAGTGTTGACTCCACTGCACAGGATAGCGCAGATGTAGAAAATTCAGAAGGCCGGAGTACTGAAAGTGCCAATTTTGGGGAAGGAGATAGAGAAACGAATCAGTGGGAAAGCAAAGGATTGGGGGAAAATGCAGATGGCCAAGACGACAGTACGAGAAATGACAGTGGCGGGGGAGAAGATCAAGGTAGTTCGGACGACAACGGATGGGGAGAGAGCACAGCAAAAACATGGACGAAATATGACACGCGTACGGTCACGACACGAATAAGTTCGCGACAAGACGCACCTCGTTATAGTTCTGGCAGGAAAGCTATCTGCCGTCTCTACTTGGGGGGAGAATGTCACTGGTCACCATGTAGATTCGCGCATGAGTCTGACGACGCGGAGCACAACAGCTGGAATGATGATGATTGGACTACGAAAAACTCTCACCCGGTTAAGTCGTGGAATGCCCCACTGTCCAAATATAAAGGGAACGTCGATGGGACCATGCATAATCAGCAGGGCGCTGATGGCCAGAACAGTATTGAGGAGCCATCCAACACCTGGAATTCGCGTGATTGTGATGCTGATACCTGGTTTGCAGACAGCGGGAGACAGTCGTCTGCTGATGCATGGCAAACGGATTATGACTCGTCATATGCAGCTTCGGGCCACCGCCGGATGCCCTGTAAATTTTTTGGCCAAGGTTATTGCGCGAAGGGTGATTCTTGCTCTCTCTTGCACGTGCATCCAGAAGACCTCAACGGCGGCGAGAACGAAATTGTCAGTATTTCTTCCACTCTAAGGACGCGCTTGACTAAAGTGGGAGAATCAGAACTGGGAGGATCAAGAGACAGAAGGCAAGGAGTTGGTGCGTTGCCTTCCTAGCCAATAACATGTAGTATTTAGGCGTCGCTTTCATTAGCAGGTGTACAATGACGACGCTACTGCAGAACGGTCCATGTATAACTGTGCAGTGCTCTTTGGAGCCGCTGGTCACGTAAAACATGCATTGACAGCAACCGACCCCAACCGCATTATATTAAGGAATCTTCCTTCCAATATTTTACGTGAACAACTTGCAGACCTTCCTGTTGAAGGCTTGCATACTATGCACATCCACGCAAAAACTGAACAAAAATATGCCAGCCTCGAGTTTGGCACTCAGCAGCAGACATTGCGAGCTCTTCAAACCCTCAATAATTATCAAATACAGGGCTCGACATTATCGGCTCATCTGTATGCAGACCAAATGGATGACTGCGATTCTGCCGCATTGAATTGCGAAGTGAAGGTCACTTGGCCTGCACCACGTACAACAGCCTGGGCTCGTTATAAATCCGTAACATCAGCGAAGGAAGACGCTTCACGACTCGATGGACAAATTGTCGAGGGTCGTAGGATCAGAGCTTCGTATTTACCCGCGAAGAGGGGACAGACCAACATGTTTGCGGTACGGATTGATAATCTACCACCGGGGTGTAGCGAAGCATCAGTCAAACGCAGTTGTACAGAATGTCAACTTGTCAATATGGCAAGCCCAACATATACATCGTCGCCTGTTGAACAGATCAAGAAAATACTTTCTCAATACGGAGACCTGGCAACGTTCGACATTCTGAGTTTGCCGCCCTCCGATGAGGTGATTGCCTTTGCGGAATTTGGTAAGCCAGAAGCTGCGAAAGCTGCGGCAGAATTCGTGCAAAAGCTTGGGGTGGACTTCCTTGGAGCCGGAGGTATTGTGAAAGTTGAAGGTGTCCATCACTCTCAGTTCGACGTTCAGTCGGAACAATTCCGACGTGTGGAAGGCGATTTGGAAAAATTGCGAGGTGTTTTTAGCAAAGAGTGTTTCATCGTGGTTGTCTCCTGTGACGGGGCCGTCAGTATACACGCTTACGCTCCGCTAGAAGAAGCATCTGCGTTTGCCAGGTTTCTGGCCTCGCTCAATACCTTGATCTATGGGGAAGTCTTAAAGCAAGACGGGGCCAGAGTGTGGGACGATTACTTTGACTCGCCAAGCAGTACCAAAGTCATCGAAACAATTAATGCAGAGAACGCCAAGGAGTACAATGTTTTGATTGTACCAGACAATCGCGCTCAGAGAATTCTTATCCTCGGGGAGCAGGTGAACCGGCCTCGGGCGAGGGAGCACGTCTTGAAAGTTATCAAGAAGGTGCGCATGGCTTGGAACGAGATACCCTTTGATAGGCTCTTCGTGCGCTGGTACCTTGAACAGGGAAAAGATCTTATACAATCTGAGCCTGACATCGGAAAGAACAAGGTATCGCTGGATCTCATCGACCCGAAAATCATTGTCAGAGGTGATTCGAAGGTTTTGAAAAAGTGAAGGAGATGATATCCAATGCCGTTACAATTCGGCGAGACGGCCTGGATGATCACTCTGTGGATGTTTGCCATATCTGCCTAGGTAAACCTGATTCGCCAATCGCATTGTCATGCAAACACATCTACTGCAAAGAATGCTTGTCGATGTTACTTGGATCTGCTGTTGAAAATATCCATACCCCTTTGAAATGCATTGCTAAAATCGAGGTCGACAAGCAATGCAACCAAGACATTCCCTATATGGCCATGCGAGACCTTCTGACCACGGCAGACGAGGAACAATTACTTCGTGCACATTTCATGACCTACGTTCGGTCAGGCAGAGGTGGCTTATTCTTTTGCCCCTCACTACAATGCGGGGCTGTCCATAGATCTAATGACATCGGAGTGAAGATGCATTGTCTGAGCTGCATGGCGAAAATCTGTCTGTCGTGCCAAACACATTACCACGTAGGAGCAACGTGCGATGAGTGGCGCAAAATGATTTCAGCCTGACTTGTGCATTTCGAATAGCGATATGAACGAGAAAGAAAGAAGTGCGGACTTCATGATACAGAGACTTAAGGGAATGGCGGTGTTGGGATATTGGCGAGTGGTTGGTGGGCAGTACTGGTGGCTTAATAACATCTCTGGTTCAGGCTCGAGTGATTTACAAATGTATGGATTCATCCGCGTTAAGAATCAATGTCATGAAGAAACGGATCATCTCCAAGAAAGCGTCGACACGGATAGCTGTCAAACGGATTCAGTATATCGGATTTTTCGAAAAGTGTCAATGGAGAATTTACATTCATTGACTGTATGAATATTATTAGAGAGCCCACTACCAAGTTGGTGGTTGTAGCGGAAAATATGCTTAGATAGATCCCAATAATATCGCGTATCTGTGCAAAGTGCGAGAATAGATCAATCCAGTTTGGACGGCGTCGAATGGCAACGTACCTGTATTGCCTGTCATCATACCGGGGGCTACATATATGTTGTCAGATCCTTGCAGAGCGCGATGAGAATTGAAGGTAGCTTTGATCGTGCCGGAAAGAAGCAAGTATGGCGAAGCATCGGATGGAGTTACAGGCGAAGGTTCAAGACCCACATTTGCATTACTTAGAGTTAGCGCACCGCTTGATGATGCACCATCGGATGTGATGCTTTCGCCAAAGGCATTGAATGACAAATTGTAGTGCGATGCAAGTTTCTTCAAACGTTTGGTATCGTATCTCTGGACTGCAGCTACGGAACTATTGCGAGTTCGTTGTGTCCCAAAATGCCAGTATATACCTCTTACCTGAGTGCTGATATACGATGATTGACTATCGCATATGCCGTTTCAGGCAAAGCATTGACTTTGACGCCACCTCGAATCATGTCTATCGCTTGTGTCGTACTGACTTGGCTTTTCAACCTCCTACTCTTATAAATATGCTTTTCCAGTCGACGTAAAGCTATATCAGAGCAGGTAGACAGTTTGATAAGCCAGCGCAGATGTGCAGAAAGTGCTTTTGCATGCTGAGCGTAGCAAAGAACGGTGTTATAAAGCGGGTCTTCTCTTTTCTACCGAAATTCATCAAGGTTAGGAGCTATGCATTGTGGCCACTTACAAAATGGGTTCGAAAAGGATGATTCTCATAATGTACCAAGAGGGCTGACAGGATGCCGATACTCTATCAAAGACCAGTCAATGATCGAATTGTCTCACTAAAATACGAGAACCTGCCGTGTGCGGAGGTGGAACGCTGGAATGCCCACCAGCTGTCGCAACTTCAATCTTAACATCAACATATCCCTTTTCCGCGATGGCAGGAATTGCAAAGACAGATCCAAACTCTTCCGCAAAGCCTGCACCTTCGTCTACGATGAAGGCAAACCCATCTTTCCCGAATTTATCTTCAAGGGCCCTCGCTAATTTCGCTGCGCCCTCATGAAAAGTTAGATGACACTAGGACTAGCGATTTCATCTCAAATGAATTCACCTGTCCCCCGCTGACTTCTTCGTCAAAGCCAAAAGCAAGGACAACTGTTCTCATTGGCTGGTACTTGCGCTCGATCATCAATTCAACCGCCGACCTATCCGAGGGTTGATTGAATTTAACATTTACGATTGCAGTCCATACGGCTCAAACTTACATGACAGCAATAAGCCCGCTTTTGTCATCTGAACTACCCCTGCCCCATATTTTTTCGCCTTTATGTTGCATTAGCTTAGTGTGTGAGGACTGGTCCTAACGCTTTGGTCTTACCATCAAAATAACCAGAAAATGGTGGATGCTTCCAAGAGTCCCACGTTGACGGCTCGACTGGGACGACGTCTAGGTAACACCATGAGGCCAAGCGTAAAAATTATGACTCAAGCGAAGACCTTGATGCGCAGCCAACAATATGGGTTTGAGCGTAAGTTCTTGCCCTTTCCAGGTGTACAACAAGCCATAGGTATTAACTTTGGTTAGTTCCAGAGCAGCGTGCCTAGAGTAGCTATCATGTCAATGTCCATAATACTCGAAAAACGCACGAACACTTGGGGAAAAGCGGTCGAAAGATAGTCATGGAATTTGGTGAACTTTTCCCATCGCGTCTCGCTGCCGACGGGTGCAAAATCATCAAAGGATTCGGTCCTTACATCTGGCGTCAAGGCTGAAACCCCGAGGGATGCACAATCATACTAACGGGACTCTGACAGCATTCGCCAACCAATCTACTGCTCTCGTCTGAAAGCCGTCTGAGCCTATAACACCCGTGAGATCGTTCCACAATTCCTTATTCTTCTCCGGGACAAGGACGTCTGTCTGAGGACAGTAGGCACTGTCCCCAACAATGTAAGTCGATAAGATGGCATCACGGGCCTGGAAGTAGAACACATTGAGGGTACAGAAAACAACGCCAAAAGCAACGAGGAAATTCCTGAACCACGTTTTCTTCATGGTAGAGGGAGCTAGAGCGTTCAAAGGAAGCAAGACTGCTGCCCCTTTCTTCGGTGACATATGGGAGTGTAAACTTTGAAGCCAAAAGTAAATTTACCAGCACGCCAAGTGGTGTCCAACACGTCACAGCGACCCTTACTTCTAGTTACTAATGGTATATTTCGTTCCCCCAGATATGTACATATCTTGATCATACTCTAGGCCGCCCAGCAGACACAAGGCATACAAACCCTGCTCGAGGCAGAGAAAGAAGCGGCCAAGGTTGTTCAACAGGCCCGCCAATGTGCGCATCGCCCCTTCCTTCTCAGATATGTCTGACAGACACTTAGACAGAGTGCAGAAACTTAAGGATGCTCGTACAGAGGCGGAAAGAGAGATAGCTGAATACAAGCAGTCCAAAGATGCCGAGTTCAAGGCCTTCGAGTCTGCGGTATGAATACCCTTGCCTCATCGATTTCTCTCATTAAATGCAGCCCATCTGCTTAGCATGCAGGTTCTACGTCTACCGTGCAGGTAGCGATTGACAGGGAAACGGAAGTTAAATTACAAGCTATCACCGAATCATACGACAAGAGCAAGGGCGCCGTCGTAAAGAACCTGCTCGATCGCGTCATCCTCGTTGAACCTACGCTCCACCGAAATCTCAAGAAGGTAGAGAATTAAGACCTCTGCCTCATATTATGTGACAGATCGCACTACATGTTACATTTTCTAACGAATATGCTACGATGCCAGTTCCCAAAGTCTGATCCTATGTTGAAAATACAAAGGTAGGTGAGGTGTATGAGTGATGCACGAAAGAAATACACAAGCCAATTGCAGGCATACAGGTCTAGGCGTTACATGATATGCAGGTGATACATACTTTACTGTTGGCGTGGCTCGTTAGCAAGCCACTTTAGACCGACCGGTAGACTAGAGGTGTTTGACGATCGAGGGGTATCGCCGACATCCATCTGCCCAGGAGATGGTTTCCGGTGCAGTATTCCCAACGGGGATTTACGCAGGGGTATGTCTTGTGTTCTTTCTGGCATTCTTGATGCCGATACCCATGAATCCAGTAGGCCACTGGCCTTGAGCGATGGTAATTGTGGCCCTTCCGTATTAGGGCCATTTCCCACAGAATATGCTTCGGTATCGCGTGAAGTGACATGTTGACCACTTCCGCCGGCACCTAACGGAGCAATGCCGACGGATGATTCATTCTAAATTATAACCATATGAATTGATATTCTGATACAACACGTTTACAAACCTCTTTCTTGACCCATTCGTTATACCCCATTTGATATCGTTCCTGCCTGAGCGATTCCCATGACGACATGGATCCTTGCAGTTCGCTTCCATGATTTGCCTCTTGTCCAGATATACCTGGGTGTACGCTTGTGGAAGTCGATGCCCGGATGTCAGACTGTTGATGCCATAGGGAATTAACATGCCGGGTGTCCTCCGGATATTTAGAAGGATAAGAATTTGGCGATGGTGATGGAGAGTGGTGCCTGGTACTGGAATCGCTGGTAGATGGGCGAGATAAATCTATGCGAGAGGATTCATTACTACTCATTTGCATCTGTACTGGCACAAGTCCGAATGATAGGTCTCTATGGTAAGCGTGAGAGTCGGAAAAGGGCGTCTCGCAAGATGTCCGGCGCTTGAAAGACGTCGGCTGGCCATATTTCTGAGGCGGAGTTATGAATTGGTGTAGTTGTTGCTGATGGGGTGACATTCGAGAGCGCCAATCTCGAACCAAATCTAACATTCGAGTACCCCAATACTCTTCGTAATCTCTTGCCATAATATGGACCTGTGGGTCATCCCTTCCACAAAGGCCCGCATACGTCTTGATTAATCGTCAGCTTATCTGAGGCCTATAAGCCACTTTCTTACCCATAGTGCCGCAGACACTATGGAGCCATTAGCGAAAAAGATGCAAGACTCAGACAGAAAAGACCCACTAAGAAGGCTATGCTTTCCCCGATCTCCGAGCATGGTTAAAATTTGGTCCAACATGTCAGTAGCCCACTGAGGTCCGACTTTAAGAACTGGAGCTCTCTGGACGAGTTGTTGAGCCTGTGACACATAACTGTCAGCAAAGTTTTTTTCCTTGAGAAATCGGAACAGTACATTATTAAGTGCAATTAGAGTAGAAGCATGATATACGTGCATGCAGCAATAGCACCATGCACCGTCGTTTGAGCTGGTTTCAAACATGGACTGCTGCACGGAGAGACTGTCCCTGGAGAATTGGAGGTGCTCTGGCAGTAAATTTGACCATTCCTAGAATTCTTGATCGTGTCGCCCATGTAACTACAGATACAGATACAACCCACCCTAATTTTCTGTTCTACCTCATAGATAAGCGTGGCAGGATTTACCGAAGGATCCGGGTCTAGAAGATATTGTGTACGTCAGCGTCCTTCTGAATCGCGTGGGCAGACAGCAACCTTTCAGGCCTGTTAGATAATCTAAGGCGTGTTCGGCTTCGGCATATATCATTAGAACGCGAAGCAGGTGACCAAATTCGGAAGCATATTGAGTCTTAATCGGCGCAAGGTGTAGATATTCTAGGTCGAGGCACAGATGTTGAGGTGGGACATAATGATGGAAAGAAGGTCCGATGAGAAAAGAAGAGATGGAAGCAAAGGCAAAGCTAATAATTACCCGGTAAAGTTGAATGAACTGCCAACTCGAAACTGGTCTCGTCAGCCGGAAGCCTCAAGCGTAGCTCATTGTCTGTCGTTAGCAAGGGTCTCTTGAAGTAAATAGATATCATGACGTCGAGCATGTGGATGAGCCAGAAGACTCGGCGGACGGACTCGCGTTCAAGTGAAGACTGAATCAACTCGGCGGATGGCACCGGGGTCAGTAGGGGATGATCGGGACTGTGCACTCCGAGGGCATTTACGATCTGGAGTGCAAGATCTACGCGTCGCTCACGTCAGACAACGTTAGAAATGGGTGTGAGATACGTACCATGATACCGCGTGTTGTAGCGCATATTCTTGTCTTTTGTGATGATGTCATGTATTTGAAGGAGACACAGTGCCTGAGCGGTTGCGAGATTGGGTTCGCATACAAGACGGCCAGCGCCATCAAACATGAGTGACATAGCCTCCTGCGCGAACGGCTTGCCGGCGAAGCGCGCCGGATTGGTCCGAATTCTGGGCTGTTTGGACAACGGAGCAGCGAGGGCACAGATTGCATGAATGAGATATTGAGAGACCTGGTTGTGGCTGAGAGCAGTGGAGAAAGATGGTTTATGGATGATAATGCGAGCGGGGTGACAGTGTGTGAAGAATACTGTGGATCATGAATAATCTGGCGCGCCTTTTGTCTTTTGGGGCTTACAATTCGTAAGTTCGCGTGTCAGGACATGATCTAACTTAACATGAGTTGGGCGTTCAATGGAAGGGCCGGAAATTGGGCCATCCATGAGCGCATCGTCCGTGGGCGTCAAATTGCTTCTATCATTTCGAATTCTTTTTCGGACATTCTGGCTATCGTCCTCTGCGATGTTAATTATCGTAGCTTGAGTCGATGAGCTATTGCCATGCTGGCTGTAGCGGCTTGGATCGGAATGGTGATCAGCATATGGTTGCGATGACGGTTGAGGGTCGCCCCGCTCTGTACTAAAAGGTCGAGGCGCGGGGACAGGGCGGCCTGAGGCATCGGTATAGGTGCATGTTTTTGACGCATAATAGCTGATGCGAGGGTAAGAAGGACATGAAAAGCATGGCAAGCGCCGCACCAATTACTGCAAGGTGCTGAAAAAAAAGAGCGATGAGGATAAGAAAGGCTAAAAGTAGGTACGGCATACCAGTGCCGTCGCAACGGCGTTTGCTCTTGTGACAAGCATCGCAAGCCTGAATGGCGAAAGAGTTGGAAGGAACGAAGGGGAGGGAAGACAGAGAATACCTTTGCGAGTCTTTTCCGCTTTGGCCCCTTCATGAAAAGATTTGTGGGGGTTGTGTCCTGCCTGTCTGGATGCATGATGGGAGAAAGGAGGGCACGAGCCGAGCACCCGGCGGCTGGGCAAAGTGGCAAAGGACCGGCGGCAGGCAATGCAATCAATATCAATTTATCTACGCTATCACATGTACTTTTAATCGAACAGACCAAAGCCCATGTCTTCGTCAGACTCCTCCTGTTGTCTCCCGTTAGCGTCACCTCTACCATGCCTTGTATCCTTACCTTTTCCTCTTTCTCTTCTTCCTTCTTCTCCTCTGCAGCAGCTGCCGCCGCAGGCGCTCCCCCCCCTGCCGCAGGCGCTGAAACGGCACCACCGGACGGTACCTGTGTTTCAACTTAGCCCGAGGAATGCATTCCCCGAGGAAAATACTCACAGATGCAAGTTTCGATGAGCCCTCGGCGATCAACTACATCTCCTGTTATCACGTGCTATATCCTAGCGTAATGACACTCACGTCAGCGATGCTCTTCCCCTGCAATTCAGAAATGAGTTTTTCCAAGCGTTCATCATCCGGTTCAATCCCAACGGTCCCGAGTAGCTTGGTGACATCTGCGGCGGTGGGAGACGCTTTTCCGCCAATCTGGAGAAGAAGGTATGCTGCGATGTGGCGCATCTATGCATTCACTTTCAGTCACCATCTCTCAACGATATGCCCAACGTACTTTAACTGTGGCGTAGATTTAGCAGAGTTTACGGTAGCCACAAATCACTTGCTAAGCCTTAGAGTCATGTATTAGAATCCTCGAGGCGACATACCTTTAATCCACGAAGGAAGACCTGTGGATTCTATCCGACGATTTTGAGAGACGTGTAAGGTTGATACGTGATGTACTATACAGTACCACGTGGCAAGGTTTCTCAGCCACAACTCTCTACCCACCCACAAGCCCAACGCCTACGCCAGCAACCATGGTGTGCACATTTGTTAACATTGGAAGCCACATGTCAGAGAACTAACGAGACACATCAGGCCGATGTAACCGACCCTCAAGTTGCCGCTGATCTCAAGAAAAAGCGCACATTCCGTACCTTCTCGTATCGTGGTATCGACCTGGATAAGCTTCTGGACATGAGTAACGAAGAGGTGTGTGTGTGCCAGGCTTGCTATATTTTACTATCAAACTGACGCGCCATACAGTTCGTTGACGTGGGTGTTATTCCGTGACTAGAGATCTATAAATCAATTGGTCCCAGGTCGTCCATGCTCGTGCCCGTCGCCGCTTCCAACGTGGACTCAAACGCCGCCCTATGGGTCTGATCAAAAAGCTCCGCAAGGCTAAGAAAGAGGCGCCTCCTAATGAAAAACCTGCCGTCGTCAAAACACACCTGCGTGACATGATTATTGTTCCTGAGATGATTGGCAGCGTTGTTGGCATTTACAACGGCAAGGTTCGTGCCTTGGGGCAATGTATTGATTTATGTTTATAGCATGCGGTCAGACGTTCAATCCGGTTGAAATAAAGCCAGAAATGACGGGTCACTACCTTGGTGAATTCTCCATCTCATACAAACCCGTCAAGCATGGTCGCCCCGGTATTGGTGCAACGCACTGTAAGTTACTTAATAGAGCCTCTATACTGACACTGACATCGCCTTTGCTTAGCATCACGTTTGTACGCCTTATCATTGCCCTATTTCCCTGTCGTGCCTGACCTCATCGCAGCATTCCTCTCAAGTAAATCAGGGATCATTTCCGTTTATTTTTCTTGCATTCCTTCATGTATCTCGGCGTGTGCACACTACGTACAGATATGCAATGTATATGGCCGATAGTCACGTGAGCATTCTAAGGTGCCCCTAAAATAGGGTTTTCGGTACATCTTTACCGCTAAACAAGGGCGTGGTGTGAGGTCTGTTGTCGACGGACGCGATGGCAGGCAATCCAGTTGACCCACTGCAGACCTTACAGGCGGCCCTGAAAGTTCCAGCAAATTCTGAGGAACAGGCGGACTTACTTGCCACCTTTCGTGAATCACTCGAAAGTCATCCTGCGCCCATTCCTATCCTCGTTGGTACACTCATCGGCATCGTCGTTAATGCCGGTGATTCTTTGCTCAAGAGATGGGTCATTGATCTCCTACATTTTGCAATATGTCGGTCCACTTTGTCGCTGGAACAACGAACACAGAGTTAGTCTCGAGTTTCGCGCCGTGCTATGAGTCTATATTGAGTTTTTAACATATCGGATTCCATAGTGTCGTCCCAAGCTCTGGACACCCTCGCCCAACTCCTTGATGACCCGAATCCTGCCATTGTCAAAGTCGTCATTCAATGCCTTGCCACCGTCTACCCCCTTCTTTTCCGCCTGCTGTACGTGAGGCATTTTTTGGCCTCGTATAATGAGTTCACCGTTTGTTATAGATGTACAAACAGAAGCAATCCCTCTGCATGGAACACCTTGACCAGCTGCAAGGCCCGCATACTCGACTTAGTCTGGTCCAATGCTGCCTCTACCGGTGTGAAGTTGTCTGCCATCAAGTACTTGCAGCGAGTCATTTTGGTGCAAACACGAGGCATATCGGATCCAAGGGTATCGTTGATTGCCCATTTCGTTAGTTGTTATGATCTAATACGCCTCTAGTTGCAGAACAAGAATGACCCAAACATATCCTTCTGTCCAGTCGATCACCCTTTCATCAATGCCGCTGAACTGGAGACGGAGGGGCGAAAGCTTATCGAGGCTGCAATCACCCTACTCTACTCCAACCAGTGCGTGTGCCTCTATACGTATCTCGAATCTTATTCTGAGATTCTTCTAGGAATATTGATATTCTATCGGCTTTGCTAAACAGTTGGGCTAACCTTGTTAAACTGCGTGCCGTAACAGTCTCCGTGGTGATAAACGCTTTAAGACAATGGACACCGACTGCTCTGAATGGCCTTCCCACGTCTAGTATACGCAGCATTGAAAAGGCGGTGCGGATTCTTTTGGTGCATATATCAAGGTATATCTTGTGAAAGTGGACAACACGGCCGATTTTATTGATCTGATACAGGATTCCAAGCAACGGTCAATATATTGGCCAGATTAACGAAGCTCTGGCACAGCAGGCACATCGTATGGAGAAAGCTGTGGCTGAAGACAAAAAGCGAAAAGCAGCTGGAACTAGTGTTGTTGCAGACAGCCGAAAGCGACCATCTTCCGCGCCGAACGAACAGCCCGTTGACGCGAAAAGGCCAAAGTTGGAGCCAGAAGCGCCTAGCAAAACGGCGTCGGTTCTTGCCTCTTTTGACTTTACTACGCTTCCTGCAACCCTCATCTCCGATCTCATTGTTGCCAACCTTGATGCGTTTTCGGAGCCAGTGCTTATCGGTCTTGTTCAGGCGTTCCGACAGAGCCGTGGGCTTGGGACGGCGGTACCTATTGCACCATCGCCTGCATCTGCTCTTCCTACTGTTGCCACACCAGCCGCTCCCAAGAAGTTGCCTGAGAAGCAACGAAGGGAAAATGAAGGTACACCTGTTCCTGCCACTCCGCCACCCGTCAAGGATGAGCCCGTTGATCCACTACAAATGGACATCGACCAAGACGAGCTTGAGTTTGAACCAGATAAGCTTAATGCAGAAGTGAGTAGAATTATCGTCCGTCATTTATCCTCACCCATGGTTTGACGGGCAGCTTTTGGGCGCTGAGTTATTCGTGGATGGAAGAATTGAGCTTGATATGGACACCATTGTGAATAACCTTCATGCCATCGACTTTAAAATTCCGCCACCTAAAAACCTCTCGGAAGAAGGAAGAGTAGCGCTGATTGTTGCGTCTGCAAAGCGAATATGGGATGGTGCATTGGAACTGAGAGGTGGAGAAATCGTGCCAGCTGACTCAACGCAGGCGGGAGGAAGCTCGGCGGTTGAGTTGTGGATGCTGCTTCTGGTGAGGTCGATAACACGAGTCACGAAACCTCCGTTGGAGCTTGATAGGATGGAGGAGAGCGATGAGGAGAATAAACAGGTAACTGACTATTATGCGCGGCAGGATCAACTTCGGCAGACATTGTGTGACTACATAATGTCTGACTTCCCTTCAAGGTTGGTCCTTTCTGAGTTTTATGGGTGGAGTATATTTAAATCCTGTAGAGTTCGTTTGGCTACGACGTGGATGAATGAGGAATGGTATAATGATCAGATACGAACGATATGGGACAGAAATTGGGTATGTGCAAGGGCTTCGACAGTCTATTTATTTATCATTCTTACAATCTCAAACATGGCCATTGCAGCGTCCAAATTATGACATTTGGCTCAATCAGATTGTGGCCTCGTACCTGGCACTTCTAGATGGCAAAGACCGGACATTTGCACGATTCCTACTTGATTTACCTTCAATACCCGCAGATGTCTTTGACTTGCTTCGCGAACTCTGTGTGGATTCCAATAGGTAAGGTGCTCGTCAGCTTACGCTATCGTGCCATACTTATGGTAAATCAGTCCGGAGAGAATGCCGATTGGTTATTCCACACTTCGCGGTCTCGTGACGCAACGACCTACCATGCGAAGTGATGCACTGAATGTGCTATTGGAACTAACGACACATCCAGGTCAGGGGTATTTGTGCATGTGTCGCTCAACGTTAATGAAGAATATACAGAAAAGAAAACACGAGGGGCAGCCATCAACACGGTTAAGTTATGGGTGCCAAACAGTCAGCCAATGGAAGCTATTATTCGCTACTTTGCCCTTCAAATGCTCCGGAAGTTACAGTTGCCTGGATTCTCACAGCATCCACCCAAGGTGGAGCCAAAACGTCGCATGGAAACCGAAGAACCTATTAATGGTGATGCGGTCCAGGCAAACCAGATACCGGCAACAGCTGAAGATGGGGAGGTGGAGGACGAAAATATGGAGGATGGACAATTACCAGCTGATGACCTCGTACACACGCCCTATCTTCCGGAACGCATACAATTACCTGCGAACAAGGCACAGGTATTACAACACGTCGAATTGTTATTCGCTCTCTCAGTCAAAGTACCTGAATTTTTGGACGAGTACGTTGCTCAAAGTCGGTCTAATGGCGTCATTTAATTTGACAGGATATTCATGGCTTACGGTCAAATGGACTTAACGGTCCAAGAGGCCATACAAGACTTGATCACAGCACTGATTAGGTCTTTAGGACCTAATCATGGAAAACTTCTCACACTGATGCGGACATGTCCACCTGGGGCCGAGTCGCTTGCTTTGCGTGTGCTCACGATATTCACAGAACATGGTCGTGCAAGTACCCAACTGGTAGCATTGGTGAAAGGGCTTGTGAGCGAACGAGACCTTGATGCACGGTTTCTCATCCCCATTATCGCAGAGATGGACAAGGTACGTATGAGAAGATAAAGGTGGACGATTAGTCTTGAAAAACCCGTATTCAGCCGGATATCGTGCGATACTTGCCCCGGATTGTGTCAATACTCAATGGTTCAACTGAAAACAAGAATCTGGTGCGTCAGGTGTTCAACTCGGTAATATCTGCGACGCCACAAGCATTGGGTACGGTATCGACCAACCAGCCTCGGGTGCGACAGAACGACCTGCTGACTCCAGCGGAGTTGATGGTACTGCTACATGACGCGGAGAAGGAGATTGGACTGAAGAGCGCGATAGAAGGTGAGTGGCGTGAATAGATAGTAGTTCTATTGAGATGACCGCTTGTAGCAATCGGGATATGCTTCTCAATGACAGATGTGTTCCGGTCCGAGATTCTTGCCATCGTAATGCAACAGATTATGGACGAACCCGTGTTACCTGTTCTATTCTTGAGAACGGCAAGTATATTCCTATGGGCTCTATACCCTGGGCTTACATTTTATCAGGTCATACAAGCTGTGACGACATACAAGTCGCTTGTGGGCTTTGTGTCGACAACGCTACTCTCGCGACTGATTACGAAGAAGATATGGACAAATGCTCCTCTCTGGGAGGGGTTCATTCGGTGCGCCAAAGTGATTGCGCCAGCGAGTTTTGGTGCACTGCTTCAGCTGCCGAAGGACCAACTGCGGGAATTGGTGGACAAGCAGCCAAGCCTTAAATCTGGGCTGCGGGATTATGTGACAAAGAAGGCGCCGAACCGGGCGCGGGGAGCAGGGTTCCTGGATATCTTTGGGGAGCCAGGAGCGATACCTATAGAGACCTAGTCGTACCTGTACAGGCTGTACTACAGCGGAACATCTCATAATCTGATCCACCGACCGTCTCATTTCTCACATCTTTCCTCTCTCCTCTTCCTCAATGTCACAGCCCAGAGTGGACTCGCGTGGGCCACGCAGACACCGCACTCGTACCAGCACGGACGACCGCACCTCATCTCCTCAGCCTTCTCCAGGCTCTTGGACCGTGCACCGAGGTCGATCACGAGTCCGTCGGTCTTCCAACGCATTTTCGGATGACAACTTGAGGAGACGGTCCGCCCAATTGGTGCTATTATTCCTTAAACTGATGGACGTCTCATTTCAAGGGGCTATCATTCTCTGCTGTCTTCATTCGGCAAGATTTTCCATGTCGAGAAAAGGTGGAAGCTCGTCCGGGAAATGGGTGCAGGGGCATATGGTGTCGTCATGTTCGTCGTTCCATATTCCGAACTCAAACTGTCGCTTATCATTGACACAGATCCGCTGCAGACGAGATCTCAGGAGAAACCGTGGCCATCAAATTGGTTACACGCGTTTTTGATAAAGTCCAACTGGCTAAAAGGGCATTGCGCGAAATCACACTACTCAGGCATTTCACTGGCCACGAGAATATAACTGGATTAATTGATGTTGATGCCATATCCCCGGATTTCAATGAAATGTGAGATTGCACCTCAGTTTGTTGCTGCTTTTACTGAAATTCGCAGCTACATATTCATGGAGGTGCGGTAAAAAAACACCAATATTCGGAACACTGATGCTCATATATGCTAGCCTATGGAAGGTCTGCGGATCCCCCAAGATGCATGACTGTACCTGTAACTCATACCCAGAGCAGCTGACCTTCATCAAATCATCAAATCAGGTCAGACCCTGACTAACGAACATGTACAATATTTCCTCTACCAGATACTTCGAGGTGAATACTTGAATCCCACTATTTTCCACTTCTTGACCTCTTCTCTAGGCATGAAATATGTACATTCGGCGTTAGTCATCCACAGAGACCTCAAGCCGGGAAACCTACTTGTAAACTCTGACTGTGAACTAAAAATATGTGATTTTGGTCTAAGTAGAGGTTACGGTAGCCCTTCGGAGGAAAATGCTACTCACTTGACTGAATATGTAGCTACAAGGTGGTATAGGGCACCAGAAATTATGCTTGCCTTTCGGTACGTCTTCCGTGTCAATGGTGAAAATATGATCGACTTAATAGGTCAGAGGTTACAACACAGCCAGTACGTGCAGGGCTCTTTTGCTTCTGCACGTAGATATTATCATTGATGAAACGAACAGTCGACGTTTGGTCTATCGGTTGTATTCTGGCTGAATTACTTCTCGGAAGACCTCTATTTAAAGGAAAGGAGTGAGTTCCGCGCATTTTCCTGCTAAATTACTAACTTAAAATACAACTCAAGTTATGGTTGGCAGTGCCTATATTGCACGATCACAAGTACAACTGATTCCACTTTCTTTAGTTGACCAACTGAATAAAATATTTGACGTTCTTGGTAAGTTGGACATCTACGGCCAAAATTGATCATAACATAATGCTCTGACAGGGACACCATGTGAAACGGTCATAAAGAAGATCGGAAGCCAGAAGGTGCAAAATTCACTTGTTCTTAGTCCGATGACAGTATTCAAATTAAGTAGGCCCAAGCCTACGTCCGATCATTACCATTGAAGAAAAAGGTGCACCTGGACAATGTTTTTCTAGCAGCCGATAAACAAGGTAGGTCGATTGAAGCATTCGTCGACTCAGTCTAACTATGCCTATCAGCTATCGACCTTTTAGAGAAGATGCTGGCTTTTGATCCAGATGATCGTATTAGCGTTCCTGATGCCCTCAAACATCCATGGTTGTCCTCATACCATGATGCATCCGATGAACCAGACTGCCCGCGCGTGTTCGAAAAGTGGCAAGATATAGAGCGTTTGGAAACACTAGATGACTTCAGGGAAGCTTTATGGACTGAGATTGAAGACTATCGCCGAGAAGTTCGAGGGCTCAAGTACATGTCACCTAAGCTCATATCGAATGCGGCATCTTTGAAAGAGCCTGAGCTCATGGCGCAAGTTTCGACAGAAGAATGCGAGCCGGAAAGGAGCGTTTTTGACCACGATGGTATCAAGGATGAGGATGTCGAGGCCACTTCCACTGCGGTCGAAGACGAACCAATGGCGAAAGCAACCTTGGGCAATTTAGAGCAGAAAATCGCGCCGCAATTCAAAGTAACGGAGAGTAGCTTCGCATATCCGTCAACAGCTCCAGCAGACCCAGTAGTTATGTATGCGCGTCGCTCAACCATTCTGCAGCCTTCCCGCCAGAACTCGACATACAATTCGCCTGTACCACTGGCCCAACAGCTTCCTGCCTTTCTCGAAGCTCAGCAAGCGGGCCAGTCGGAGACCGCAACTGTTACGTTCCCGACACAAGGATATGTGTACCCTGCTCGATCTCGTACAGGATCGACAGTCGGTGGCGCTGAAGTCACTCGAAGGATTCTACGAACTCTATCAACTGTGTCGATACATGAAAGTGTAGAGGGTTTGGCTGGTGGTCTTGCGGGCATTGCAACCATAGGACAATTTATTGTGGACGGCAGGACTGAAGCAGATGCTCCACCGTCTGAAATGCCAAAAGATTTCGGCGTCAAGTGCAGTACGGAAAAGACTGACAGCTCTGAGGAAGGGAACGCTGAGTGCCAGTCGAAGAAGGGTTGCATATTTTCTTTGGAATGAATCGGGTGTTCGAACGTTCACTTATGATCCAACTATAAAACCGCCATCTAATACATTCATGATATACGTAATCAGTACCACCGTAAGATTAATCAATGTCATCATCCCCCAGAATTTCCTTGAGGCCTAAAAATGCTTTCAGAGGAAACATACGAGTAAATAAATCGTCACATTACGTTTGATGATGTTCAGATATGCAGTTGTTGCTGGACTGTCTGGGTATTCGTCGATGAAACTCACACCAAAATCGGCGCTCTTCCCAATGCGTGGGTCCAATGGTATTGTGCCCAACAACTCCACACCCGTCTCTTCCGCCAGTGTCTTGGCGCCGCCCGTACTCGGTTTGAAGATTTGAGATTCCGATTTACAATTCGGACAGACGAACCCTGACATATTTTCCACAAGACCGAGAATTCTGATTCCCACCTTACGGCAAAAACTAATCTCTCGACGGACGTCCTGCAGTGCAACTTCCTGGGGAGTCGTAATGAGTATTGCCCCGTCGATACCGCTCTCTTTCAAATATTGGGTTATGCTCAGGTGCTCATCCGATGTTCCAGGAGGGGTGTCGATGACAAGATAATCAAGTTCTCCCCAGTCAACGTCCTTGAGGAATTGGGATATCAGTCCGTTCTTCTTCGGTCCCCGCCACATGACGGCATCGCGAGAAGACGGAAGCATGAAACCGACTGACATGACGCCGAGATTGTCTTGGACGTACACGGGGGACCATCCCGTCGACGAGGCATGTACCTGCTCAGAAGCGATGCCGAGTACCGTTGGGATGGAAGGACCGCATATGTCCACGTCCATTATTCCAGTCTGGGGGGCAACGATAAACCTTTGTTTTTTTTAACATGACTGCAGCATACACGCCCTACCTGAGTCTGCTCGTTCGCTGCAAATGCCCAACCTAATTGCGCCGTGAAAGTTGACTTTCCGACTCCTCCTTTGCCTGACAGCACGAGAATTTTTCGCTTTACATTTGCCATGCGCTCTTTGATAAGGGGTAGCGCTGGATCAGGTCCTTTGGCTGTTCCCGATGCGCATATTTCTTGGTTGGCACAACCTGCACAGGCACTCGCTTTTCCTGCCTGCTCAGATTCTGTCCCCTTCATCCACCATTAGCTACACGCATGGAATATTTCTTTCATGCATACAGGACAGTGTTCAGGTGCATTTGGCGGTACAGTCAATGGATTTGGCACCTCTGACGAGGTTTGCAGGGCAATCATTAGTAAGCGTGGTAGAGCGCCACCTTATATTTATGCGCATTACTAATCTTGGATCCAATCTAATTTCTTTTTCACCTGAATTTACATGCTGGTGCGGGTATCGTAAGTAGCGCGATAAACGTCCTTGTCATACCGATAAGTAAGTGCTATCAAAGTAGTAAATTACATATCATGGGAATCAAGAAAAAAAGATAGTGAGCTCCTCGGCGCAAGAATAAGTCAAGGAACGATACAAGTCTGTAGGAGAATGCCTGTCTGAAAAGTACGGTCATGTACGTTGTCGGACTGCTGCTGGATACCCATTGGTATTCGTGTGAGGCATATTCGGATGCCCCATATGACCATGATCCGAGCTCGGTCTTGTGGCAGGCCTAGGTGTGGGTGCATTTATGAAGGGCCGCGATGGACCTTCGTCAGGTTGCTGTGCTCGCGAAGGGACCAGGGACGGCGAACTCGACGATGTATAGCCGTTAGTGATCTGCGGTGTGCCTGAATGTACCTGAGGAACTCTGGCCTGTCGTTCACCTGTCGACATGATTTGGGTATTAACTGTCGGTCGATCCATGGAAACAGCGTTAATGGGTGGATGACGAGCACCATTGATTTGAACTGGTAATTGAACGCGCCCATTTGATGCTTTTACCTTAAAATAAGTATCGCACCTCTTCATGAACTCCTTTCCAGGCAGATCCAAAGAATTGGCAAAATAATCTTGATCATGCAGAATTGGCAAAAATTCTGTTGGAATAGTAAAGAACTCATCCTGGTTCTCCAGATAGAAGGTGACGACACGAAGAGAACCAAATGTTTCGTCCCTCACAGCATTCTGGCCACGCGCATAGAGGATGTTCGGACAGATGACGGTAGCTAAATTGCTCAAATCCATTTTACTACCCGTCTCTGCGTCCATGTGTGCGAATGATGCAACCCATTTCAAGAAGACGAATAGGACTTCCATGGTATCACGATGACTTTTGGGCATCAAAAGTGATATTAGATGCAAGTATCGCTTGCGTTCCTCCTCAGAAGGCAATGCTATTAAATAAAATATTATGCTCCGCCGATCAAGTGCCAATTCGACGACTTACACAGGGAGGCGTTAAACAGCCTATGCAACTTGAATGTCATCAAGGGATCTGGCAATTCTCTCAGAAACTTTTTCAAGAGCGCAGCCAGCTGCACAGGGTTGTCTTGAGTCAGATCTACCGATGAAGGATCTCGATCGATGGCCTCTGTGAGCTCCTTTAATCTCCTGATATTTCCATTCTTTCTGAAAATCCCTTCGACTGACATATCTAAGAACATACGCAATTAATATGGGGTTGATGATCGCAGAACTTATCCATTACCCATTTGCCGCATTGCGAGATGACATCATCGATGAAACTAGGAACGCGCATGGTCGCTCGTGTTGCACCGAGCAAGGAATCTGCACCATCTCTCTCCACAAGTAGCTCCAATGGGATGCCAAATACTCCTTTGGTGAGACATGAACACCTCTTAAGGCCTTACGTCAAGTCTTACGCACCTTTCTTTTTTATATTTTTTTTATCTGCTTTGAAGAGTTTATTCCAAAACCCACTTTTTTTCGTCTCCACCATTTCCAAGAGTTCATCAACGTCAATTTGGTCCTTAAGCGGTGATTTGGTGAGTGCAAGTACAGCAGCGTGCTTGACGATGGCCAACTCCAACGCACTAAGCTCCGCAATATAGGGTATAGCATTCTCGCGTGGCAATGATCTTTGCTGCTCACGAGCTTGGGCAGCCTCCATAAGCTGTGGAATATCGGCGAGGGTGATACCATCATCCAATGCTGCCATTGGGTTCTCGTCGGCACCAGCGGCTGGGGAGTTTGGCATACTTTCGTCTATAATCTTGACCTCGTGATTTCGCGACAGTGCAGGTCGCAGCTGTATATTTGAATCGGAGCGCTGAGTTAACAGAGTAGGCCGAGGAGGAGGGACTTGTTGGAGTTGCTGTGGAGGGGCGGGCTGCCCGTGATGGGGAATATGATTTTGAAATGTTAGTTGTGGCTGGGAGGGTTGAACATCCTGTCTCTGAGGTTGCAACACGTCTGATGGATGAACGCTTCTTCCAGTAGGACTCTCTACTATAGTAGACCTCTTAGGAAGCCGGGCCGTGGCAGAAAGTTTGCGGTCCAGATGCACAGATTTCATCCTCATTATGTCACCAGAATTGCGATAAAGGTTCGAATCGACCTGTGATTGACCGGTCGGAACTAGCAAAAAATGAATATTATGATAACATAGTGCACACGACCTTACCGGGAGAAAGCGGCACAACTCCTTGCTTCTTTAACAGCAAGTAGAGGCGTCGCAGGGCCACGTTCAAAAGGAACGCATATTGCTCCAACCTATGGACTGCCACGAAGCCGCTACGACAGTTGGTGTGTGCATGACTAGTACAGAAGACGACGGTGGGAACCTCCCCAAACGAGGTAGTCTCCTTCATGGAGTCGACGTCGTAGGTAAACAAACCGACGTTGGCAGGAGGCCGTCGCATAGTGGACGACTTGGCATGCTGCTCTTTGTTTGAGCCCTCTTTCTCCTCGCTGTGGCCATTAAGTTGTGCTTGATCCTTGGGCGCGGGAATGGCTGATACCTTGCCACAGACAACGCATTCTATACAATGTGAATGCCAACGCTGATAGGTTCCTAGTCGCACGCAGTCCTCCTCAACAGTGAGACCACATTTCACGCAGAGATCAGACGGGGGGCTGGACGCTGTTTTTCCATCGCGATGTATTGATGGGTTAAAGGGCGACTCGCCGGCGTTCTCTGGTGCCAGACTACGGAATCCATAGGTAACTCCCTGAGTACCGAAATTAAAATGTGGACTCGGGGCGACAACTTCGCCATTGGAGCTCTTGAGAAGCCTCCGGGCAGCCGGATTGCCGCCTTGGACAGCGAGTAGGTGCAGCTTATCTAGAAAGCCAGCCATAGCTTCCCTAATACTTTGCTCCCTTTCCAGCCTCAAGGCTCCTGTAAGAGCAATTCGTATGAGAATTTTCAGATAGTGTGCCAACCCTGTCACTAGAGCAAGTAGTTCCTGCGTCATGCCCATTCGTCTCGCACCAGTTTCTTGCGTATGAGACAATAGAGTGAACAATTCAACCGTTTTTCGACACAGCATCCTAGCCTCGCGCACATGCGACATTCCTTCATGCAAGATTTGTCAGGCTCATACAATAATTTTCCGAGCCACAGACCTTTCTGATTGAGGCGGGAGAAATGAAACTCCAGATCATCGATGGTTGCAAAGAGGACCTCAACATGGAGTATGAACTTCTCGGCCATGCGGATCGCATCCAAATATTGTCCATTACTGACTTGACGTAACATGTCAGATATGCAGGCAGCACTTGATTCCTCGAACGCAGACAGGACACTGTTGCGCTGCTCTCAATTACAAGTGACTGTGATAAGATTTGAGTACGCACGTCCATATGCGGTAAACCTGTTGTTCCATGCGTACTTGCTTCTCTCTCAGCGATGCAGGAGTTTCGCGCTGTTCTTCAGGGACGTATGCAGGAGGCTCGCCTTCCGCATCGACTGAGATCATGCTCGTCGGTCGACGGGAGTATACTTTGACATTCCAAAACTAGCAGTACATCATCGGTAGGCATTGATATGTGTTTGAAGAAGCGTACCTTATTTATCATATAACATTCCGGATGCCAGCATTCATCCCGACTATTACGGTTGATCTCGACAAATTGCTTGAGTATGGCACTGTTACACCCAACACACTTGGTTGCAAAGCGAGTTGAATAATGAAAGTGACAAAAGACATCTCCATCGTGTTCATAATAAGAGTCATGCGGTCCGAACAGCGTTGGACAGAGGGAGCAGGTGAAGTGTTCCACATGATACTTTTTGTCTGGAGTAGAGGTCAACGGGTGAACTCGATTGAAGACAGCTACATACTGCACGCCGTTATATAGCTGCCTCGCAATGCCATGCCGCACTTTGCACAAATGAGATTCAAACGCTTGAAGTAGTCCCGTTCACAGAGAGGAGATTGCTTTCCGTCTGGGCCGTCTATGGGAAAGAATTTAGAGGCAACGACATCTCCACAGTCCTGATTAATTTTTAGGATTTAAAATAATGCATGTGAGATGAGGAATGTGAGCATACCAAACACTTGAAGCAACTGAGGTGATACACGGCACCCAACGCGCGGACAAAGGGGCCTTGCATCGACTTGCCGCATGCAAAGCATGACCTAGGCCATCATTTACCAAGGAGATGTGTGGACATAATTGTTAGCATACGTTGTTGTGAGAGAATTAGAGGGGGCTTTGGAAGAGGCAGCTTGGGATAGGTTGTCTGTGTCTTGAAGGGGGTCCACAAGAGGATCGGTATGGCCGCTGGAAGACGAATGCAAGGGCTTGCGGGCAGTTGAGGGTGTGGGCGGGCGGCTGCTGCCGTTGGATGTGAAAGAAGATGAGGGTCTTTGAAAGAAAGAGTGATTGAGGTCCTCGCTGAGCGCATGTGGAGGGATGGTGGGGGCAAGGCTGCGATCTGTCTCGGGCGGACCCAGTGTTGAGGATCTTGTGAGGCCGGCGGAGCGCTCAGATTGCCAAGGCGCATTCTGGGGATAGAAAGGGCGGGGTTGTAGTGGTCGGGCGGTATCGATGTCGGCAAATTGGGAAGACTGGGTTGGGTCGCTGCTCATTGCTCTGCGCGTGGCCACGCCAGGGCTGCCGTTGAGGACGACGCTGAGATGGCCTTGGTCACAATAGTCACAGTCACTTCCACCGCAATCATGATTGCCTTGTACTTGGCAACAAAATCACATTTCATTTTACAAAGTATCTGTTACAAGGAAGCTAGTAGTCTGCAGAGTAGCCTCGCGAGTAGGAGGTGTCCTGCGTGTAGCTGTAGTCTTCCACACCGTAGTCCTGCGCAGAGCTGTTGAAGACGTGCTCATTGGCTAAATAATTGAATCATTGCTCGGCTTTTGATAAAAGTGGCCCAGATACGAACCTTGGTGTTTAGCCCTCTCCCTGTCGATATAATCGAGCTGAAAGACTTATGGTAAGAGTATGAATAATATTCAAGGATATTACTTGCCCCTTTGGTCTCAACGATTCGGTCAACAGCAGCACCAGTGAAACCTGCCCTGTAAATTTGGTAAACCTTTGAATGAGCGCATTGAATAAATAACGGACAGAAGTTCCTTTGCCAAAGCATGGCTGGGGGGTTGACCGTTCGCAGCTACATGGCCCTCGTAGGCCTTGGCCGCCTCGAAATTGAAATCAATATCGCTGTGCATCCTCAATTATTTTTTCCTGACCTCGAAGGCAGCAGCACCGGCAATGAGCTCATGTGAAAGCGTAGCTTTGTGGGGGGCGTTGTTGCACTGGATATCGTCAGAATCGAGCCACGGCGATCAATAACGACGATGGTAGACACCTGATCGTAGTGTGAAGACTGGTCAGAATCGTCGCTGAACCAACCCATGGTAATCGATGTGGAGGTACAGGCAGACTCAGCCTCAGCCTCAGCCCTTTAAATACATGGAGTCTGAGTGCGATTCTGCGATTATCGATAATCGATAATCAAGGTACCTGAGCATCTGACATCTGCTCCGCACCGCAGCAAGATAAGGTTAACGGCAAGCGTGGGAGCCGTAACACACTATCACAACTACATTCCTCCACCTTATCAGCTATCTCAGATCACCGCAGCTCATGCATTCAATATATTATACAAAGGAGGAGTCCCTTGTTTCAGACAAATACTTGAAGCGGATGTCTATCGTATACATTCTGTCCTTCACTGAGCTCGCCCAAATCAGGATAAAACGGTACAAGCGCGTCCGCTGCCCCTAGATACAACGAGTTGTAGATTCGCCAGTAGACTTCCCGTACTTTGCGTGCAGGGTGATATAGACCTTGCAGCGTGTAACTGAGAAGAACGCCAGGTCCTAATGTGACGCGCATCGCTTCAATCGCTTCCATGACAGCACCAATAACATGAGGAGAAGTCTCGAAGCAGTTAGGCCACACGAGATTCATGAGATGCATCATTGAATCTTCACATCCAAGGCCAGCTACGCCAAGAGCGAGATGCTTCACAATTGTACTTGCGGTCTGCCTGTGAACAAGATCACGATCTGTCAGCGCGTCTTCCAACATGGTTACTACGGAATCGCAATAATAAGCAGATTGAGGTCCAACGTATTCAAATACGAAGGACAACGCCTTCAAGCAGCCAGTTCGAACGTTCAGCTCTGCCGTCCGGTATTCGTTCAGAATGGCAGGGATGCAGGTGAAAGCTGCGGTACATCAGAGATGCGACACAGCGTATAATTATCATCACTCACGTCCACACGTTTCAGCAACAATAGCAATTGCAACGGTGCTACACACACGACTCTGGCGCTCTTGAACGCGCAAATTGGTAAGGAGCACAGAAAGGACATCTTGCGGACCCAGACTTTTGGCGATGTAACCAAAAGAGTTGACAGCTGCTCGTCGAATCCCTTTTTTGTGTGCCTTGAGAAGGTCTAACAATTCGAAACAGATACGCATCCATTCTCGTGCTGGCACAAATTCTGCCCCACGATCAGCTGTTGATCACATCAGTAACAATATCAACAAGTGCGTTCCTATGAACTGACCAATTCGACCTATCAAATTAATTGACGCTTCTTGGACCTTCTCATGCCTGTTGCGAAGGATGGGTGTCATACGCGGCACTGGTAACTTATGAGAACTAGATGGATACGGAAAAAAAACTGGGACTTACACAGATCCTTAACCGGAGGGTTCATCTGAGTCATGCCAACGACATTAGCGATAGCTCCTATTGCAGCAATGATACTACCGAGAGTGTCCGGATATTCTTCGCCCAATTGCTCAAATAGTACAAGTCCCAGTTTACTGAGAAGCTGGTCTTCCCCACATTGCTTGATCACTACCGCTAAACGAGTAGTCAAATCTGCAGCCTGTTGCCTGACCTTGGCACTCTTGTTATTAAGACGCCAAAGAATCGTCGAAACGATTTGAGTGAGGTACGGCTTGACGCGGACTCCAAGAGCATTAACTACCGTGCCAAATCCGTCCAACATGACCTGATCCTCAGTCGTCTGTTCCTGGAAGGAATATATGATCCCATCGACAAGTCGAACTTCAAGTCTTTCGTCAATGTCAGAGGCGCCCAGAGTAGCAACAACCTTTGTGATTGTTTCCATAACCATTTTTCTGTATGGCTCTGCTTCGTCTTTGAGTTCATTGACGACTCGCCCAACAATTTCTGAGACTCCGGCCTTCTGAGCCAGTTCAACAGTTGTCTCAACCACCTGACGATAGTTACGACGGTCGAGAGCCATACGACGAACCCAGAATGCCTTGAAAAAGTCTGGCAGAATGTCTTGTTTAATATATTGCGGGGTCACGCCCTCCGTCGCCGCGCACTGCTTCACCACCTTGAGAACTATTTTTTTCATTTCTTCGTCTGACGTTTGAAATTCCCGAATCAAAATGACTGTCACTTCCTTCGTATAATAAGACGCATATTCGGGGTCCATGAGGGGAATGATGAAGCCGATAGCCTTCAAAAATGCAGCCAGACCCTTTCCGCGATGAAGGCGTATGCCAAGCCAGAGCGGTTTCAAAACGTTGTCGAATGACTCGATACCATACGGGGCTGCAGCTTCTGCCAAGGCTGCGAGACCTAGTGCAGTCATGGTCCTGACTTTTTGTTGCTCATCTGATAGCCCATGGGTAATGCAGTCGACCAAATTTCTCAAATGAGGTAGAACAGCACAACCCATCATGATGGCGATTTGCTGCACAATACGAATACCTGTGTGCCTAGCTTGCCAGGACTTTTTGGATCGGCACACAGCCTTGAGGAAGGGGAGGAGGGCCGGAATCCCAAGCGCAGAAGCGACAACTGAGAAGGCGCGCGCGGTCGTGTTCCTAACATATTCATCAGCATGGTCAATGTCAGGACGCATTGTTGAGATCATATGCGCCAGACCAGCGGCTTTGGATAGATTGGATATAATTTCGCGCCCTTCAACGCGTGCGTAATAGTCCTCATCTATCAAAAGAGGTTCTATCACGACAAGGATTTTGTGAACGTAAGGTCGAACAAGATCGTCCAGCTTGTACAAAACACGATCTATGACTTTGACAAGCAAATGGCGTTCTTGATCTTCCAAGGTGCGCTCCATGAGTAGAGGTAGAATTTTGTCGAAAAGTGGACCCGCGCCAAACTCTCGAGCCTTGTCAGTAATCTGTCGAAGAGCAGTTTTCCTCACAGGTGGCGTGCCATTCTTTATTTTCAGAAGCAGGCGCATAATCTTACGCTCTTTCATTTCATCGACCGAAAGCTGGGTTTCGTCCTCCTCCTTCAAAATTTTCGCAAAATATTGTGCATCCTCAGGCTTGAAAAAGGCAAGGTTGCCAACTCCTGGTATCTCGGTTGGAAGATCTGGCGCAAGTCCGGCCGCCGCCGCCGCCGCGGCAGCGTCAGAGCCTTCCTTGATTTGAAATCCACCAGCGTCAGGAAGAGGGGTTGCCATAAGCTTTCGGGGTGTTATCAAAGGTGCATAACCAGGTGGTGGTGTGACAATGACGTAGCCACTCGCGGGTAGAATTGCGTCGAGCTCCTCGTCAGTAAGGTACCGGTTGTGTTTGTCTTCATGCATGATGCCGGGAGCATTCATAATAATGGGAGTCGGGGCTTCGTTACTGGGTGCAGGAGTCTGATCCCAGCGCGAGCGCTTTGGGGTCTCGGTCGCCTCTGCCGGAGTAGCGTCCCATCGAGAGCGTCGCTTCTTTGGTGCAGATGCTTCGAGGGCCTCTTTTGACCACTCACCAGTGTCTTTTCTGTTGGGATCAATATTTTCGTCATTCTGCTCGGCCACATCCCATCGGCGTTTGCGCTTACTCCCTGGAGCTTCGTTCATTTTCCCTTCTTCCCTAGCTGCAGCTGGCAGGTCTTCATCCTCACGTATTTCTGACGCAGGCGGCGTCTTGTCAACATCCATTTTCGTCTTCCCTTCCTCCCATTCCCGCCTCCCTTTCTCTTCAATCGCTCGCCTGACTCTAACCTCTTCCTGTTCTAACCTTGCTAACCTCATGGCATCCTTGTAACCACCCTCAACATCTTTTCCTTCATCTTGCGTGAAAGCATCGGCGCTATCAAGAGCGACTCTGCTGAAACGACGGTTGTGGTAGTCTGACTGACGAGCAGCTATCCGACGCTTGGATGCTGTTTCAGCGAAGGGATCGACGTTGTCATCCTCCGCCAACTCTTCAAACTCCCTCAGGACATCCTTTGGTGCAGTGAACGAGTCCAAGAGCCTCGGTGACTTGGGTGACGAGGACATGGTAACTGGTTGGATGGATGAAGCGACTGGGCCAGTCAGACTCCGACGGATGACTAAACATTCACACGCTCTATACTGAGCTTTGAAAAATTATGCTTGTCAACTTACGGTCTGGTAAGTAATCATCCTGTCCCTTACCTTTGATGATTTCGTTGCCGCCCCAGTCGTACGCCCTGCAATGACGAACGGCAGAGCATCAGCCAATATATTTGCACCTCTGATTCTTCATTTACATCTAATTAGCAACTTTACTGACTGTGTGTTCGTAGATTTTACATTGAAACGTAAGTCAAATTTGCCTCTTTGGACTCTCAAGATGAAACTATGAATTCGTTGACGAAGCCCTGTTGGTGCAATGCCGAGGCTTTCAACCAAAACTAAGAACAGCCAGCTGACCTTTTCCCCATTCTGTCCCCAATGTGTGACGATTGACTGACAAACTATGACAGACCTAATCATTGTGTGCGCGTATATTTGATACCTTAAAAGCTACAGTGTACATCAATCTTGGATGTTAAATGTTAATCTCTAAACAAATGATTTGTACATAGATAAGCAAAACACCAAAAGTTGCAGTCATACGTGCGATGAAAATGACTTAAAATCAATAGGTACCATAAAATAATTGAAAGATGTTCACCACCATTTGAACCATTTTCCAGGACTACCGAGGGCTCCGGGACTGTCATATAGCAAAGACGGACGGCCTTTGCCGAATAGACCCACTGGACTGTCATCTTGGCCTGCCGCGGCACGATTCAGTTCTTCATCGAGTAAAGTACCAGGATCTTGCGGATCAAAGATACTTCTTGATCCTGGTGTGCGGAAAGGTGATACCACTGGACCACCAAGTGGCGTGCGGCCTGAATCTGTCGCGGTTAAATACGGTCTTTTAGGAGTCACAGGTGGAGCAAGGATAGCGGTTGGCCTTCGTGGAGTACGCATTTCATCGCTGGTATCATCTATTTCCGTCTTCATTTCCTCAACTTCAGCAACATAGGTAAGAACCGGAGGTGGATCAAGATTTGACTTGTAGTGAGCAAGGCTCGATGATGGGCTCATATGCAGCCCTTTGTGGGATAATGGGGTCCGTACAGAGGAAATTTGTATTGACGTATTGCGAGGCGGTGTTATTGGCAACGGAGGTGTTGGAGGTCGAGTTGGGGTTGTGGGTCGATCATCGATTGGTGTACCTGGCTTAATACTTGATTTTGGCTGTGGTGTCGGAGAAAATAATCTGTTCTACGAGGCCATAAATGGTTGGTCAAGAAAGATCTTAGTCAAATGCGTACCATCCCTTTCTGCAAATTTCCAGTCTTCAATAATTCCTCGTGTTGTTGTCTTTTCAACTTTCTATGTTTAGGAGTTTCGCCCCAGTAGTGGACAGGCCCTAATGTAGTGGCCCCATAGAGGACATCGTCACCAACGTCTGTCTCGCCGTCGAGCGACGTAGAAGTATCTGCCTCAGAAGTACCGTCCGACATAGATATGCGCTGTCCATCATAGTTATTTTCCCTGTCCCTCTGCATTGCTTGATCCATGTGAAGATAATCATCCAAATCGACTTCACTCGTCAAAGGAAGGGACGGCGGAGGGCTGGACGAGCTACGATTTGGTGTTAGTTCTGGTACAGAGAGCATTGACGAAGCATCTGACGGTGGAGCCGCTAAGTCTGAGTGCATGAGAGTAGGTGATTCTTTCAACGAATTCCGTGCCGATGCTTGCTCCGGAGACCCACTTGGCGCATTATGGAATCGCGAATAGGCAGTTGGGGGTAAGGGCGGGAATATGATCTCCGCGGGTAAAGGTTGGGGCTGGGGCTGCATTATGCAGCTCTCGTAATACGGCTGGTGATGAGGAGTTGGGCGAGTTGGAGGGAATAGGGGATGAGACAGGGGCGGGGGTGCATTGTAAGACGTCCGCGATGTCAAGGCCTGAGTTGTGGTCACAGCTTTCTTTGACTTCTTGCTTTTCCTTGTATCTGGAGTGCTATCATCTTCGCCTTCAATCCGCTTCCTTGCCTTCCCTTTGCCCTTTGCACTCGCGCTTGATTGAGCAGCTTTCACAATGTCTTTGCAAAGATGTTTTCTGAATCCACCGCCTTTGAAACACTCCAAATCCTCGTCCCAGATAGCCCATAACGTTCTGCCCACTGACCTATCCCTCGGCACCTTTCGAAAACACACAGTGGTGCTCAGAACGTGCCGAATACTATTCATCCATGTTGTCTCGCCCCGTTTATAGTGCGGATAAACAATTGTGATCCAATCATAAATCTCTTGAAGGGTAAGTCTATGCTCCGGAGAGGAAAGGATAGCTTGGCCAACGAGCGCGGCGTATGAAAGGTCTGGTTTCTTTGGGGAATATGGACCAGGCGGGAGTCTATACGGAAGTTCGTCGTATTCATCCTCTTGCGGGGGTGGACCCATTGGACCAGGGGACGAAACTAGGTTCACGACTGGATGCGATGGCGAAGATAAAGGAGAAGAAGCAGGAGGTGATGAAGAAGGGAAACCATATGCATCATTACCGCGCGCGGTAGGGCCACGCTGTTTCTGTGGTGTTACTGGAATTTGGGACGTGCTGCTTAGCTCTGCATATCTATTTGAAGCGAAAGGATAACAGGGATTTTGGGAGTCGTTGGTGCGTTGAGCCGGTGGCATGGTGTCATTATGAAGGCGAGTCGCGGTGATTGTCTCAGCTTCGGATGAAGTTCTCCTTCCTTTGAATTAAATGAATAACAGTCCCGCAAACAGTCCGACGACACGAACCTTGCGAGCTAATGCGCTAGAGCTCAAATGTGTGTGCTCTCTGTAATATCTGCGCTTTTGCGGCGTCACGGGTTCGTCGACGTCCTGTCGGTTCAAAGCATCAAAATACTGAAAATCGACAAACGCTTGATCCACAACTGACCTGATTATTATTATTGAAATCCGCGGGCGAAACACGTCTGTCATCGCGTGAATACATGAAGGAGTCGAGATTCAAGGAAGCGTGTGACGCGGTACTGGGAGACGGAGATGTCGGTTGTGGTATCGTCAACTCGCGTTCTTTGTCCCGCTTTGCTCGTTTGTCCCGCTTGTTCTGTCGTCGTTGCCGTTCAATAACAACCTCCATGCTATCGTAATGTTTCAAGGAAGCAATGGTTTCCGGCGGTTCTGTTTTAACGGGCGTAGTTGGTGGGGAAGGATCTCGCAGAGACGTTGAACAAGACCGAGAAGTCGAACGCGCAAAAGAGGACCTTGAATCAACGGATCGTGAAGGTGGGCGTAGATCGGAGCTGGATGAACTTCTACGAGCGTGATCACGGTCGGCGACGCGTAAAGTGGGCGACCCTTGTGAAGTTAAGAACTGACGCATTTCATTGCTTCGTCTACTCAAGTCTTCACGCGTTAAACCTAGGGTATAGAGCATTTGTGAAATGGGAGAAGCCTGCTGGCTTGTCATGGCAGAAATTGACAAGTACGGAGGGTTATTAGGTACAGGATATGCAGCAGAGAGAGTGAGAAAGCAGGTGATCTCGTCTTCCCACAGACACTTTAATTACTTTCTCATATTTACACATTTATGGCGCAAATGCTTTTCCAAGTCAGCTTTGATTAATAAATGTCGCTGTGCTTGCTTACCATCTTCATCCAACAATGTCCCTTCGTCCAAGCAAGCTTGGATATAGTCCGAAACAACTAAGTGCCGCCGCCTTGGTCTGTTCCCGCACTCAGCTATCCGTTGTGACATATTTCACATAACACTCACTTGGACGTATATTGCATTAATTCTACACGGCGACTATCGTCCCGTTTGTCAAGCACCACGTGTGTTAGCTTCGGCTCGTCCAGGTCGACAACTTTGCCTCCGTTTGCAATGATTAATTTATTCATCTCCGAAAAGCTGCAGGGTCGTTTGTTTAATGACGTTGTCTAGCCTCTCAACAGTCACATACGTTTCATTGATTGCTCTCTCCTGCTTCCCATTTACCCTCAACCCATGCTTTCGTGCATTTTCAGGCGTGTCAAGGTAGAAGCACCTAATGATGATTAGTTACCGCAACACATTCCTCAACAAAGACTAACAGATGTCGGAAAATGTGCTCTGCATCATATTCCATAGCCTCGGAACTTTCGCCCATTTGTACCTGATTATTCAAATTTCTTCAGACAGCAAAAGTCACAAAAGTTGTGTACTCGCACCTCTAGTGGCACGTCCTCGGCCTGCCTGCTGGAGTCATTGTTTTCATCCAATGAAATTTTAAGCCAATCTTCATCGATATCAGTCTCGCCCTCATCATATGTGACATCTGCATTGTCGGAATCTTCATCTGGTTCTGTTTCCGATTCGCTCTTTATTTCAGGTTCCACTTCCTCAGCGTGTTTGCCAGCAGACGTTTCAGTATCCTTCTCAGTGGGAACCTCTTCCCTTGTGGAAGTATATTCTTGCGGCTGCGCCTCGTCCTCTTCTTCAAGATTATATTCTTCACTATTCATACGCTCTTTCGTCGCATGGAAGAAGTACCTGCGTTGGCGTTAAACAGGTTATGTGGAACATCGGTCCATTCTAACCTCTTGCGAAAGGGTGCAGGATGGCCAAGTTTGATTGAATCCTCAACCCACGACGACCTGATTATATCGTATTTCCCCTTGTCTAATATCAACTTGAGATCATACGCTAGCCGAGTGGTTTCATGACTATGAATACTCTGAATCTGACGATATGCTCACGTATAGCAGTTCCATCGTAGATAATTAATAGATCTGGTTGGTCTCTGGCAATTTGTGCGCATGTTCCCCCATGTGCACGTATTCTAACGCGGATTGTCTGTTTCCCGATCTAGTAAGTTGTGCTCAGACTCACGATTTCATAAGATCAGCTCTATCTTCACTACCCGTACGTGACTTGGGATCGGACATGACCACTAAAAACAAGTGAGGGAAGGCGCTGAAGTTAAGACCGGGTTGGAAGTACCAAACGTTAAAACGTCAAAGATGTTGGATTTGACGTCAACCTTTTGGAGACTGGGCCCAACGTACTGTGGCAGGGCTGTAATCTATTGCAAAGGTTCACGCGTTCACGTCGTGCCAAAGTATAACAACTTTCATACCTTCTTTGTTGGTAACTTTCGCTTTTTTTTGGCCAATCTATCTAATGTCAGATAGATCTTTTGAATTCCTTGAAAAAGTTTCACCCCATATCGCCCTCCATCTTCCTCTTTTGATCAGTCCGAACACTTTCTATGATACCTAGCGCATTCAAATAAGGTTGTCCTGTGACCTCCAGTACCTATTTACTCACCTGTAGCACTCATGCAGTCTGCAATGCTCAAATCATCTCTAATTGTCATCGCTCTTGGGAATCGCATCGTGAAGCCAAGATGATATTGATCTACAATAAAGTATTCTTGAACTCAAAAAAAATTTTTTTTTTTTTGATTTCGTATGTCGTACCGCTTGGAACAATCTCGGCCGCTTTGATCTTGAGTAGAAAAGAACTGCAAGATCTCCGCATTGGTATGCGATGCGAATCACGGTGCAACTTACTCCTGAGGCTCCAGATACACATCTCCTTTATCCTCTTGAGTTCGCTTAGCTGTGCGCAGAAAACCTGGTGGTTTTTTCGGATCCCAGGGCTTCCACGGTTTATCTCTGATCCAAGCATAATCCGCGTAAGAAAGCCCACTACCTATGCGAACGAAAGTAGAGTACCTGTAGGAATGGTCAACAAACTCGGTGTGCAGTATACGATGACTAACTTTGGCTCTTCATCTTCTACTTCAGGTTGCCTATCGTCTAAAGCAGCGCATATAAGTGTAGAAACACCTCCACCGCGTTTTCCACTTCCGTATTGGCCAGCTTAATTCGATACCCTGAGTTGAGCAATGGTGAGGATACTGAGTGGGCTTACAGACTACTAATAAATCAATGGTCTCTCCCATATTATCCTAGGTCGTTTGACAGTATGACATTAGTCTATTGGTGAATCCGGGCATTTCTTACCATGTATTCCGGTTTGACCTGGGTCGGGGCATCAACGGAGCATGATTCATAACACAAAATGAATGCATACTTTTATCCAGTCCGAATTCCTGCCGTTGAGGACGTATTTTGATGAAGGATGTTTAATGATTAGACCTTCACCGCGACTAGCCATGATTTCATCCATTTTAGTCCGAATGTCTTTGCTAGTCTTCCCTCGAAATTCGGCTGTGAACTCTACACGACCAGGCACTTCTTTGAGGCATTGCCGTAGGTTTCTACCGCGGAAAACAAAAGACTTATGCAATATGGATTGTCCGTTGAGGTATAGAAGATCGAAAACTTTGACTAAGGTAGCGCTGTGAGTGAGCGTGTCAATCTAGTATCTTGCTTACAGCAAGGGCGAGGATTGTGCTCATTTTTGGTCCTGTCTATTCCCGTAGAATGAGTTCAGACCTGATAATGTAGGAGAGTAACTCACCTAATGCTGCAGTCTTCAAACTTCCAAAAGGCAGAAGACGCTCAGCAACAGGGTCCCATACGAGCATTTCTCCATCCAATATAATGCTGAGTGGAGACTCAATACAAACTTTGGAGTAACTGACGTCACATCATACCTGCCTACTCGCGAATCAAACGCAGCGTCGAGGAATGGAGTAAGACTCCCTGTTCCATTATGGTTTCCGTAGAGATACGTGTAGTCTTTGCCTTTCCTTCGGGTAGATTAGCAAAAGGATTCCGCATAGCGTTCTAGTGCATACCTGGAGCAATAAAAGTATTCGTTCCCTCTCTTATGTATCTGCATTCGCTCGCCGTCAAGTTTTTCCTCGATGAAGAACTCGGCTCCGCCCATCTCTTTTATCGTCTCTTCGATTCTTTGCGTGGGTCTCTTGCACAACATAGGAGCGAATGCGTGGAATAGTTGGATGGTTTTATTCTGGAGCGTTATTAGATACCACGGATGGTCAAGGAATGTCATGAAGCGTACTTCTTCGTTCAGTCTGTGGGACGGGTTCCACAAAATCCATGCTACCCGTTTCAAATCGGAACAAGTATTGTACAAATCTTGAGCGTCTGGATGAAACACAGCAAAAACGGTTGTTTCTTTGACCGAGATATTCATATCTTACACTAGTAGTCAGAGCATGTAACTCGATATTTAACATTTGGTCATGCCTTTTAAAATGATTCGAACAATCCATCGTTGCTCCTCCGGAGTAGAACGATTGTAGACTCGTTGCAGAGTTTTAGACTGAGCTTCACTTTATGACAATGTTCAACAACGTGATATTGTTTTGCACAATAGGCACATACTGCTTGCCCACGCTCTTCGAAAGCTCATCCAATATGTCATTCAAATCATCGATGCTCAAAGATCCCTCAATGACAGAAGAACGTTTGCTAACGACATCATAGAGAACAGCAGGAAAGTCTCCAGATGCAGCCTATCGATAGTTTGTGTTGTTCTTATATCATGTAGTAAAATCACAAACGCACATGTCTCTCAGTCGGCTTCCTCCAATTAAGGAGTCTGATGGAATCAGGGTCACGCATACCGAGAGGTATGAGTTTAATGTACGTCTTGGCCAAGTTTTTCTCCTTGAGACCATAAATGGCGCGCTCTCGATCTTTCTGAGAACGGAAGTTGTATCAATGAGCGACCCGTCGAGAGGTAATGATACCTGAGGCAAAATTAAGCGGAGTACAGGATACAAGTCATAACCCTTCTCGGTTCTCCAGTGCTGTTTGAAAAATACATGAGTTGCTCGAGTAGTCGATAAGGTACACACGGTGAACCAAGTTTCTAACAATCTTCTTCGTCGATCTTGCTTCCTTTCGCTCTGTAGTTTCTCGAACAGGGCAGCCAGTATTGCAAAGGGGGCAGAGCCAGTATTGCGTGGAGGCGCTGGATATGACTCGGTCTCATTCATGATGCAAAGCGATGTGACAAAGTGTGACAAACGCGCCATGTTCAATTAATTGAGACGCGTTGTTTGGTCCTGTTGATCCCGCTCATCTATCCTTTCGTCATGTCAGCCGCTAACAAGAAACGCTTCTACATTCCACATGGATCTTGAGGCTCCTGCGATGCGCAACAAACACGGAGACGACCCTAAGAGGATAGGTCTATGGAAACTGGGCCGCACTATTGGGGCAGGAAGCTCCGGTAAGCAACTTACACAAAACCGCGTTCTATTAAATAATGCTCCTCATCAATAGGCCGTGTACGAATCGCAAGGCACTCCAGAACTGGTCAATATGCGGCAATAAAAATAGTGTCAAAAATGGCATTGCAATCGCAAGTCTCGCTTGACCGTCTGGCTGATGAGGTGGAACACAGGCAACTGGCCATCGAAAGAGAGATTGTAGTCATGAAGCTGATCGACCATCCCAACATCATGCATCTATACGACGTTTGGGAAACATCTACAGAGCTCTTCCTTGTTTTAGAGTACATCCAAGGAGGCGAACTCTTCGAGTATCTCTGCGAGAAAGGTCGCCTGCCAGTGCCTGAGGCTCTTGGCTACTTCCAGCAGATCATAAGCGCCGTGGACTACTGTCATCGCTTCAACATTGCGCACAGAGATCTCAAGCCTGAGAACATTCTCTTGGATCAAGATCATAACATCAAGATTGCAGACTTTGGGATGGCCGCCTGGCAAGTCAACGGACAAGACGGGATGCTCTACACCTCTTGCGGCAGTCCTCATTATGCTGCTCCTGAGATAATAAGCGGAGAACCATACAATGGATCGGCCGCAGATATCTGGTCTTGTGGTATTATTCTGTATGCACTGATGTCCGGCAAATTGCCTTTTGACGACGAGGATTGCTCAGCCTTGCTCATGAAAGTTATGGATGGAAGATACGTCATGCCTCAGGGAATCCATCCACTTGCGCAAGATTTAATTCGAAAAATGCTGACGACGGATGTGCGGATACGTATCACAATGGACGAAATTAAGCAACACCCTTTCTATCTTCTACATAAACCCAAGTTATATGGGCATGTCACGCCAAACCTAGATGATATCGCCCGACCCATTCATAGCGCCAGTTCAATCGATCCAGACATTTTTGCAAATCTCCGCACTCTTTGGCATGGAACTCCTGACCGCGATATCAAAAGAGGTCTTTTGAACGAAGAGCGGAATTGGCAAAAAGGCATTTACCACTTACTTGTGGACTACAGGAACAAAAGTCGTCCAGGTGACAAGGACTTGGTTACGAAGTCGAAGAATAGGAAAGCGAGGACCAAAGTGGATAGACTGCAATCATGTGCCGGTAGACGGCAAATGGTGGCAGAGCTGATGACATCTGGCACTCCAGAGATTGTTCAACGGCTTGAGGCTTGTGACGCGACGCTAGCTCGGGTAAAGGTAACCAGAAACGTGGACGGCGAAGGCAAGACGTGCCTCGTGAGGCCATCAACGGCCGGATCAGACTGCCATGTCCGAAGATCAAGGGCCCGGAGGGAACAACAAATTGAGTGTACAGACAAAGTCGGCCATGATAAGGAAAATGTTATAGGAGGGCGCCATTCTGATGTCCTCGTTCCTGAAAAGCCACCATATCCTGTGACAAAACGAGTTCAGATTGTTGAACCAAAGGAAAGGCACCTAAATAAGCCTTCTTGGAGTTCAGGAAGCAAGGCCACAAGAACACCATCCTTGTCTGAAGGCAGCGAAACAACCACGTCCACCGCTCCTGAGCCTCTGTCGCCGAAGCGTAGTTGGCTGACAAATGTCCTCATGTTTAGAACAAGAAGCCGTTCGCTCTTGTCAACGCAAGATGCGCATACCACGCGGAACGAATGCAGAAGACTTTTGATGGAGATGGGGGCCCAAGTCGTGCTGCAGGATCCTGAAGGTTTGGGCATATTGAAATGCCGATTGGACGAAAAGCATCACGGGGTCACGCGAACGACGAAATTGAAAGTGGAGATGCGTTGTCCGGAACAAACGGCTGCAGGCTACCAAGTGTCTCTAATGGTCACTCGAGAGAAGGGATCGGTTGATGCATTCGAGGATATTTTTGCGAGGTTGCGTGATAAGTGGACGCTGGACAGCCAATGTTGTAAGGTGGCTGCTCGGTATGTGATTCCAGCGGCATCATTTGGGGGTGATATTGGAGAGCTACTGTGCTGAGTAGGTCGTATGATAGTTTAGCGTTCACCGTAATTAATGTGGACAGGCGTCCATGTGGGACATATAACATCCACAGGCCACGTGCTTCCTTCCTCACAATTTCAACGACTCTTCCAATCACTGCCTCAACGTTTGACGACCTCCTCATTCAGTCCCATCTCCCTCATTGACATCCATGTCTGAAAAAATCGACGCGCCCATTTCCTCTCCGGACGGTGGCTTGGGTCTGAAGGAGAACATCTCCACCGTGCCAAAGGCCATAATAAAAAACGTGGACATGACCGAAGAGATGCAGCAGGAAAGCGTCGACATCGCGTCCGCTGCTCTCGAGAAGTTCAACATCGAAAAGGATATCGCGGCGCAGATCAAGAAGGAGTTCGACCGCAGACACGGTGCAACATGGCATGTTGTCGTCGGGAAGAATTTTGGAAGCTACGTGACGCATGGTATTCGACAATGTGCGCGCCCTTGTGAGCTTTACTGAGCCTCGTCTGTTTAACAGAAACAAAACATTTCATCTACTTCTACATCGGTTCGCTCGCCATCCTGATCTGGAAGTCATAGACACGATGTCGCGGGCGAGGTTGTTGAATGCGTATTTAGGTCTCTGTTGTGTTGATGATCAATTATGTTACGCCTTCTTTGCTGTGTCGCCACTCGTTGCCCTCTGCGTCTTCTTACGTCGTTAAATAAATGAACTAGTAACATTGACCGATAGTAATGTACAGCATAGAGAACGAAGAAAGAGCTAGTGTGAATCCGATTAGTCTGGCTTACGATCTTCCGACAACATCAATGATTGTCCTCGCCACGCAACTCTCCCTATCGCCAACGTATACACCAACGTCGAAAACGCCAACGTCGCGTCGATTGGGAGTCCCGTATAATTCAATGCATCCGTCCTTCAAATTGATGTCGTGTTGCAGAAATTGAGGCAATGGCCCGCCATTTAATAATTTGAGCTCATAAAATATTCCCCTCGTTTGGATTGGAATTTGTATACGGGATTTGAACTTTTCCCCCATTCTGACGAGTATGCGCCTTACTTGTCCCATTTCGTGTTCTTGGTGAGAAGATTCAAGGGACGAAAAAGAAGAGCGGACATTAGTGGTCGCCACCGTCGGCACTGAAGGCGTGCTATCCCCGACACCACCCAACGTCTGAATGTAGTGCAATCCCATGCTAAACTCATCGCCACTACCGCTTGCCGGAGGCATCGCGAGTGTTGTTCCATCTGTGTTGATTTTCCATACCTTAGCTTCTTGGCTAGACACTCGCTTCGCCTTTGACAAGCCTACATCTTTCGACAAAGAATGTATCGACTGGCCTTGTGGAACGGGAACGCGATTTGCGCTTGTGAATGGCACCAGTCTAGGACGGGCCTGGGACCTTTCTCCAGCTTCAGCTTGCAATATTCCTGACATAAGCGATTGGTTAGAGGAAGATGACGTTTGTCTGGTCATAGTCTCATTTTCTTGAAAATGGACTTGCGCTGGTGACTTAGGTGGTCCAAAATCTGATCGCCGGCGAGGGATAGAATGACTGCCGGTCGACATCGATGGCGAGTCTAGTATGAAAGTACTGCCAGGCTGCCTTGAAATAATTCTGTACCGATGCCACAACCAAGGACTGAAGCACTTACGAAGATGGAACATCACATCCGTCTAACTTGCTTGGCGTAATTAGTATGGGTTTACCAATCGTTGGATGATTCTTTGTGCGGGCCTGCCTCCGTGCATACTTCTCGCTAACTTGGCGATACTTGTCGCTCACTTGCCGGACTGTGCTTTTTATTTTTGATACAAATTCCTTCTTCTTCATGACTCTAGGGTTCATAGGAGCTGCGCGGATGGGAACATGGACGGGTCGGCTTGAATCAGGATGCAGGCCAAGACCAACAGAACCATAGAGCGGGCGTTGTAACTTTTGTGGCGCGGTTGAGATTGCTGATTCGGCCGCAACTGCAGCCGTGACATCCAGTGACTGACTAGCCCCGATGGTCCAGCCGTAGCCAATTACAGGCTTCTCGAAAGAGTTCGGTGAAACAATGCCATACCACTTACGGTCCCGCGCACTCAGGGCATTTCTCCCATCTTCACCAGCAATGGCTGTATCTTCAACCCTAGCACATCGTCTGAAGAATGCCAAGGAAGCACCGAGCGAACACAGCCCACCCAATGTTCCGAAAACGATCCATACGGCAAGTATCAGTTTCGCACGTGCAACTCTGGAAAGTTTATGATGACGTGCGGAGCCAAAGCCATGGACATCGGCTTCAGAAGGAGAAATGACGATGGGAAGATGAGCGTACGATGTAGCATGCGTTACCGTAGAGTATGCAGAAAATGTGACGGAACACTCTGTAATACGGGAATTTCCAGGTATGGCGCCTACTAACCGCAAATTGGACGAGTCAAACTTCAGCCATTGACTTGCTTCTGTCGGTTCGAATGACGCTGATAAACTAATCGACTCCCCTGGTACCGTTGCATCAAGGTATTGTGAGAGCTCAAACAACAGAGAGACGTTAGGTTTGGCTCGCAAAGGTAGCAGGTTAGGCATCAAGAAGCAAGAAGGTACTTGAGCGATCGCATAGTTTGTTTCAATTGATTGGTTGAAGGTTGTGGTGAGTTTGACAGGAAGGTAGTGCTTTTCGTCTGGTGAAAGGCCGCTGTTTGTCGAATTGCCGTAGAGGAGCCTCGCCCCAGGGTCGTAGCGTAACCAGCTTGAATACTGAGTAACATCGATGTCCAGAACGGCAATTTCTGATGGCTCGATGGGCCTTCCGTCGACAAGTATCCCCGTAAAATCCTCAGTCGATTGAAAAGCAATTGTAAATGAGGATCCCTTTGTTATATTGAGAGTCGGCAGCTCGGCAGCTCCCTTGGACACTTCGTGGGAAGCGACGATAAGATTGAATGGAAGAGTTGCCGCGGAATAACCTTGTTGGTCAGATGCTATGAACTGCAGTGGGATCAGATATGGTTCTGTGATTAGTTCTTCATGGGGAGCAACGCCGTCCAGAGCATACGTGGCGGAGTTGAAGTTCATCCAAGGAGGAAGAGTTGCACCATTTGCTTGACGCACATAGTAGAACAATTCATTGGGTGCAGTAAAAGTCTCGCCCTCGAAGCCAATACTGAAAGACCATCTAGGCGGGACTCGAACAGCCGGCGTTCCGATATCCATAGCTGAATGAGGTGACAAAGGAAAGACAGACGAGAGGGAAGGCTTCACGTTGCTTAACTGAACAGATAAAGGAAGCTTGAGCACGGGAGGGGGAAATGACGTGACGCAGAGTACGGCAGCAGACGACAGGGAAGAGGATCCATCATTGGCTATGACGATGATATTTTGATTGCCTTCATCCTTTGCCGCGGGCGTGCCATGAAAGGTTCGTGATGGTGGATCAAAAGATAACCAGGAAGGTAGATCTTGGGCAGAATAGGTCAGCAAACCGTTGTCGGACTTGAAAGTGCCGTCATAGAATGTCCAAGTAAAAGGCTGGCCAATACGAGCGATTGGAGGATATTGATTGTTGAGCGGTTCCTCGAGACTCAGACCAGAAGCAATAGTAAAAAATAAGAAAACGAAAAGAAGGGACATGATGATGATGATAGAGAATGGCGTCGACCAGCGAGCGATGGCGGGCGAAAATCAACGCGCGTCACACTCAAGTAACTTGATGTGTGACAACGTTAATTGACCTGTTTTGTAGCTACGGAATACAGGTTGTACGTACTTATGGCAATGGCAACGGCAACGGTGGAGGCTCATCAGGCTGCGGTGCAAAGATGATGCTTAGCGGCGGCGTCGTCTGGCTGTCCTCACTCAGAAGCGTCGCAATGATGGACCTGCCAGCGAATGACCGCCCCGCCAAGCTCTTCATAGCTTCCGTTGCGCTCTTTCCATCAATATATTTGACATACACCCGCCCAACGCCTGCCGCCTCGTCCGCGCGCAAAGCTTCTTGCAAAGCTTGCTGGCCGGCATCGCCCCACTTGGACTTGTCCCTCTTCATAGGACGAGGGATGCGGAGATCCTCCACTTCGCCATATTTGGAACATTCGTCTTTGACATCTTCGTAAATGTCTCCATATTCCTGGTCATCTAGGAGATCCTCGGAGGTGACCATATTAAGCATGAGGAGAATGCGCGCATTAAGACTTTCCGGGTCTGCACCAGCAGGCATGATGGGTCGAGGAATCTCAGGAAACTGGTCATACGGAAGGTTGGGAATCATGCCTGGTGTCCCAGGTTTCGCCCCAACCGAGGCCCGCTGCACAACCAAGTACCGATCGCCCAGTTCCATTCCATTCAAGCCCTGAATGGCTACGTCGGTGACGTCAGGATCCACATATTCAAAAAAGGCAAAACCCTATTAAACATTATGATGATGCAGCTTAACACAACAAGAATATTTTGCTTGCCTTGGAGGGACCGTTGCCATTTTCGCGCACGAGATTAAATGCTTTCAGCTCACCAAAACTCTTGAGCAATTCCATGACTTGTTCTTCATTCAGGTATGTCGGTAATCCACCCACGAATATCTTGTTGATGGAGTCTGGCACATTGGTGGATACGACCCCTGGTACATGCACACTGGGAGTAGTTATCTCTGCTCCGCCGTAATCTTTAGGTCGGCGAATTTTAAGGGGCCCATTGATGAATATGATACCGTCAAAAGCCATTGCAGCAGTGGCATCTTCCGCACTCCGGAACTGTAGACGGTATTAGCTCAATCTAAAAACGGTCGGATCATGCCGCACCTCGACGAAAGCATAATTTTTTTCGTAATTACATTGAACAGCGAGTACTGGGTTGCCAGGGCCACCTGTACCAATGTTCATTTCTACCATCTTCTTGTTGAAGAAGTCGGCCAAGTTTTGCTCATTTACTTCGGGAGTTATGCTACCAATATACAGACGTCGGGATTGCCGTGAGAGATTTGGATTACTGCCAATCCCCATGCCAAACGTTTGTACAGGGAGTGGCGGAGGAAGACCAGCAATGCCGAGAATGGGAGGAATCTGTGTCCGGTTCGCGCCAGGAAGGTTGAACAGACCTGTCGTGGTTAAATGAAGTAACGTGCAGTGAATGAGAAAAATGAAATACCAGTTTGCTTTGCTTGCATGGCTGAGTATTGCTCATAGCCAGGTGCGTGAACATCCCAACCTGATGCTTTGCGCTTGCGTTGAGACAGAGGAATACATCCCTCCGGGGTTGGAGACCTCCTCTCGGGTGAGCCCACGTCTCTTGCTCTTCCGCGCCCGCGTCTCCCTGAATCTTCACGGTTTCTTGCACCGAACTCATCGTCGCGTTGCCGAAATTCTCGACGACGGTCGTCCTGGCGTCTTGGATGTTCTTCGGTGTCGTGGTCCCTTGCTCCACGATACCGTTCACGGTCGCGTCTATCATCTCTGCGGTGGCCGGTTCTGTCCCCATACCTATCACCACGGTCACGATCTCTGTCGCGGTCGCGGTAGCCGGGGCCATCCCTGTCTCTGTCTCTGTCCTCATGCCTGGAGGAACGGTGACGCTCTTCGCGGTAAGTTGCACGGTCTACAAAAAGAATAAAGCCGCAGCGAGTAAGTAAGTTGGCTTCGAGAAACGGCTGCGAATGATCAGCAGTTGATGGGCGACAGCGGGGGATCCGTGACGAGGAAGCTAGCTAAAAAAAATGTGCAGCGGAAGAGAAGCGCAGCAAGCTCGGCTGCAGAATTCATGACTGCCCGGAATACAGCACATGTCACGGATAAAATGCACAGTGCAAGAAAACACACTCACCGTGGTCGTCGCCCATGTTCGCTGGCAACAAACCAGATTTCAAACTCAGCCGACTCCGCTGACTGCCATGTCCGTTGACCTGCCCTATGCTGCCGACGCTGAGCTCGCCCTCTCCTTCGACGAGCTCGACGTTCTCCGCAGACAGTACCAGAACGAACTCGCCCAATCACACGTCTCCATCCAGACAAAATTCAACTATGCCTGGGGCCTTGTCAAAAGTCCTGTTCGACATGATCAGGTCCAAGGCGTAGGTTTCCTCCAAGGCAGCTTCTTCCTCCCTCTTTTGCATTTCATCATGCTCACCCAATCTAGATATCTACCGTGGAGAGCCTTCCCGCCGAAGAGAATGTCTGTACTATCTCGCACTAGGCTACTATAAGTTGGGAAATTTTGATGACGCAAGAAAGTTCAATGGTATGATCCCATCCATCGTCTCCCGATTCTACTGATATTTTTCCAGCCATTTTGTTGGAGAAGGAACCAACGAATCTTCAAGCACAATCGCTCGCTCAGCTGATAGACAGAGCCGTAACCAAAGGTGCTGCACCTCTTGGGATCTCAATTAACATCGCTGACGTCTTGGCAGAGGGATATATTGGTATGGCTCTTGTGGGAGGCGCAGCAGCAGTCGGCACGCTGTTGATCGCGACTCTTGTACGGCGCGCTATTCGCCGATAACTTCTCTACCGTATACCGCAGGCCTCCAGGCAATTTATCATACTCTCAGCACTCGAAGATGTTATTGAGCATATGTATTATATAAATCACAACAAGTATATATATATGGTGGTATATGCAATGCAATCTAATACGGTGTTTGTGGCGAATGCGCGAATGCAATGTCGAGTACAAGGGAATCACAAACGATATTATGTCGGGAGAAAAACAGCTAAGATAATGCGTCAGCAAGAGCAACGCAACTACGAACGATACGTGCCAGCTTGCTGGTTCATCTGATCCTTTGATGCCTGTGAGACCATCAATGTTGACGCCACCAAGAACAGTATGCAGGGTACCTTGAACACAGTTATACCTAATAGAACAAAGCCGGCAAGAATGACAAGTTCAAAGAAAACCCAGAATATTGCCCAGACTTGTCGTGTATCAGTCAGCTATCTGCCTTGGAAAAACTTGATACATACCATGTGCTCCAATACGCGGGAACAATAGGGCGAACTGCGTAGCATCTGAATCGTTTGTTTTGTGGAAGAACCTATCATCCGCGACATCCCCTATCGAATTGTCAAAGGATGATTTTAGGAATGGACGCAGTTCGACACACAAACTACGAAAAAAACGCTAGAGACCTGAATCAGTTACATCAATGCGTAAACCACCAGCAGGACGTACTTCATCACACCGATCAACAAACAGTACCATCTTAATGGCTGACTGGAAGACTCAGTTTTTTCAAAGATACGAAAATTTGCATTGCGTTGGATACGCACGCGTGATCAATGAACCAAAAACCAATGAGGAGACCTTCATAACCAAGTGTGAGCAATACAGTGCTAGTGCACTATGGTTAGTGGAAGCGGATGGGTTCCATGACAGCTTACACTTTATCTCTGACTAGGACCAACGGTAAAACAAGTCCAACTCCCAGAACAAAGCTCATGATTTTCGCAACCAGCGTATGCCACGCCGCCAAAACGAATAAGCCACCAAAGAACGTTGATCCTATGTAACCGGCTGAAAGGACGAGCCAAGGTCGACCACCCTCGACGATGGTAGCTCCTCCCACGTGAGGATCGATGGTCATTTTGAGTATTCTGCCGCCCGTCAGGATACCCTAGTTCCATTTTCATTTTAAGCGATCGCTGCAAAAGTAGATATTCGTGAAATAATGATAGCTTACGCACAACACATACGTGACACAACTCATGCCATCCAATGGTGAATAGTTTTAATGGGTTTATCAGATTTCGGACGATGGGAACGTTCCAAAAACCGAAGATAATAACGGACATGGCAATGATCTAGTAGGAGGGGGGGGGAACTTTGAGCAAGCGTCATAAGATAAGGTGAATAATTTACCACGTAGAGAATGACCACCTTGTAGTTGTATCAGTGGATATATAGAAACGAATGATGAAGGGAGGGCGCACTTGGTCATTTGACGGAGTAATCGTTTCAATTGGTGTTCGCGCTGCAGTAGGCATCGGTGGGGTAATTGGAGGTTGAGAGCTTTAAAAGAGTCTATCACTGAGCACCTGGCTTCCAGGAGGTAGTGATCCACGTGCAGCCTTTGAGGGCGCCAGGCTCAGCGCGTGTGCCGGTAATGCGCCACTGCGACCGGATGCGCAGCAAGGACTCCATGCGCAAATTGTACTTCACATTGGGGGCACCGAACGCGTGATCGGAAAACGCGCGAACAATGTTTTAGATTTGGGTGCCTACTACAAGTCCAAGATAACAACATATGAACTAGCTAACGCGACATCAAGCCGCCACAATCACTTCTTTTCAAAAATATCGTCCTCGGCATCACTGGTTTTTCTGCGCGATAAGGCGGAACGTCCCAGTACACTGGAGGGCCTCCGAGTTGGGCTGCCTGCTGAGAATCTGTTCGACGTCGGACTTGGAGAGCCGCTGGTTGTCCCGGAGCCTGGACCAGAGACACTGTTCCTGTTCAAGCTGGCGATAGCATTGGAGACCGCACCACCTTTTCGTGCGGCACCACGAGCAAGACGTGGTCCTCGTATTATGCCGCTGTTCGATTGAGAAGATCCAGAACGGGCGATCGTGGTCTTGCCAGAGCCAAGTACGACATCCTCGGATCCAGGTGATGGGCTGCGTGAAGTCACAGATGCGTTGGAAGGTGTTGTTCGACCGGTGTTGCTACTTTTCGTCATGTCCGTGCGCATGAGGGGTGAGGGTGGTATCACGTTTGTGACTGGAAGAGCAGGTTTTGTTTGAGGTGCGGCGGGTATGCCACTGTCCTCTGCTGGGGGGATCGACGAAATTAGGCATTGGTGGTGGTGTATACTCTTTTTCTGGAGGAGGCTCCTTGAATGTCGGTCTAGGTGGGAGATCGTCCAGTTCGGGAGGAGGCTCCTTGAAAGCCGGTCGTGCGGGTGGCTCTTTATTCAAGCCTGTACCGGTATCATTCGTTGGTAGGGGTGGGGGGTGGGGGCGGAGCGACGAACTGCCTTGATTCGGTTTTAGTCTCTGTAGGAATTCGCTGATTAGCCACGTTCTGAGTGTGTAATGACACAGGAGGAGATTTTGGTCTTGCGAGCGATGGATTCTGGGCAGCCTGTTGAGCCGCGAGTAGCAGTTTTGCGTCCGCGCCTAATGAGATTCGACTCCTGCTCAATCTCATGTCTACAGGGGCCGTGCGTTTTCTGGTGGGAGCCTTGCGTTCTGATTCGTGCTTTTTCTTTGCAATGGTCGGAGGAAGGATCTCATCATAGTTGGTCATGAGATCAACAAATAGTACTATGACAATGTCAATCGAATTTTGTTCGGAACGAACCAGGCTGTACTTACACGTAGGATGACGATCTTGTATGGACAGTTCACTCTCTTGCTTTGGTCTGACGATAGCTAGATTCGATGTCAGCATAATATAGGGTGCCGATGGAAGGCGGTTACCTCGACCAAGGGACAGCGCCAGTTTGGTGATATATACTTGGTCCGTTTCATCAGGAACGGCTGTCGAGTCGACAAGCCTAAATGACGGTGAGCCTTGAAGTATGAAACGGGAGCGAAGCGCATACTCATTCAGGTGCTTGATAAAAGCGCCAACACGTAAAGGTGGACTCTGGGTAGCCTCTGCAAAGCAGTACAAACGTTTTGAATGCGCTGCTCTTCGGTTACTTCGCCCTCGATCTTTAAACCAACGACGGGATAGACTTTGCGAAATTCTTCCCAGCCCTCGTACATGACCAAGGGAGGATCGAGCTCAAGGAGCCATAGCTTGATGGTACTTGCAATAATAGGTGCATCAAATCCTTTGAATAAATCTAGGGAGAATGATTGCCCAGGAGGAACGGCATTGAGGACTTCGCGTAGCTGATGAACAGGAGGGAGTGGCACTTCATATATCCAGCTTTTACGTTTTTCTAGCAACGGAATGATTCCATGAACAAAATAGTGAGAAGAAAAAAGATCATACCCGAGTCATTGGGAAGTTTCTGATAAGCCTCGGAGAGTCCATTGAGAAGAGCGGTGACGACTGGTGGGATGAGTTCCTTTTTGTCTTCACCTGTGGACAGTTCATGCCAACCACCCTCTGCCCATTTGCGAAGGTCAATGCCAAAAACAACGTCAAGCTCGTCATGGGATATGGATTCATAGATCTGCGCAACGGGCCTAAAGGGACCTGTGCGGTAACGTTCAATGAGGGCTGTGAGATCTGATTCCGGCTGGTAAGCGGCAATGAGGGTTCCAGAGCGTTCGTTGGATTGTTCAAGGCTTTTTGGTATGTTGGCGAGGATGCCTTGGTACTGTAACAGGACTGGAATAATGGTGTGAGCAGAAGGTCATACTGTCAGTCAGGCAAATACCTGTTTTTACGGCTCTCAAGCGTTCGACCTCCCATCTCTGCAGAGTTTTGAGGGTATCTTCAAGCCGCTCTTCAACGGCCAATCTATGGCGATCGAGTTTGCGGACTGCAATTCTGTATGCCTTGTCGGCTTCATCGGCGTCGTGACGTGCGCGAACATGGGGAGGCTCGCCGTTGGAGTTAGAGTTGAGAGCCTTTGTGACCATGTTGACTATGGTGTTGGTACGTTTCAAAATGTTGTCAGGCTGCAGGCTTTTGATAGAGGACGAGGACCGCTGCCTGGTGTTTTTCTGACCATCGAGGTCGAAAGCCTGAGAAAAAATAAGAGAATCAAATGCAAAAGGAGTATGAGGGGGGCCTACCTTTTGACGGAATTGATAAAAGGCGTCGTCTGAACCTTCAAATAGGTTTCCAAATTCTCCCAAACGGCGTAAAAGACCTTGTTGTTCGGTCAAATCTTGTGCCGCATTTTCTGCAAGATCGATGTCACCGGCAAATTCTTTTACGCTTTCCTGCAACCAGGTAACGAATTCTTCTCCGGCAAATGCATCCTGGTATTCGCCCAGCAACGGGAAACGAACAGGACGAACGGGAAGCTCCGAGGCGGCGCGGGTCAGCATCTGGGAAACGACGGCGGGAGCGAAAGGTATTCCTGCGAGAAAAATGGACTCTGAGGCAGGAAGAATCTTGGGGGGCGGGAGGGGGGACATGGGCACTGGGGAATCGATTTGGTCTGTGACGGCCTTTCCTTTGCCCTTATCTACATGAAGGGGAGGAGGCGGGTCGTCCGTTGCGTTGTCGGGACCGCTTCCCTTTTTCTGAATGTCACGCAGACGCTGAGAAATGCGTTCTGAAACGGACGGGGCCTGGACAGCATCGACAGGAACAAGATGGGGTGAGTCGGTGTACTTGTCTGAAGCACCAGCGCTGGTTGGAGCGAATTTGGCACTGGTGGAGTGAGCAGCGAATAGTGTGGAGGAGGTAGTAAATGGCTTACTCGTCCTCTACATCGTCTGCACGCCTGGTTTTTGCGAGGTAGAGCTGCTTCAGCTTGTGGACGTCGGCTTGGGCTTGCTCGTAGTTGCGCAACCAGTTGTCGAGAACGGCTGATTTTGTGTGTGTGATGCGATCCTGGGAGGGAAATGAGGGGGAGGGAAGGGAAAAACACGAGGACATACGGTGTATCCCTGAGCCCAATCAGCAAAGGGAGCAAGCACGAGGGTGGAGATATCTTTGGCGGCATCATGGTGAGCCCTTGCCTGGGCAACAGACTCGGCATGGAGGCCGCGGAAAGCCATGAGGAGTGAAGCGCCGTCATCTCTGTCAAAAGCAGGAGTGGGGGGCGGATGGGCGAGGGCGGCGGCGAGAGCGGACTCTGCGGCTACGCGTTCGCGGATAAAGGCAATGATCTCGTCGTTTTCTGTAGCAGCATGGTCGAGGTTGCGGAAGAGGAGATGGATGCCGCGACGGAGGTCAGCGGACCAGAAGGAGTTTGTGAATGAAAGGGGGAGGGTGGTAGTTGTATTCATGGTGGTAGGTCTATTGTTACACTTTGTAATATTAATATCTAATGCATCCACTCTCTCCAATGCCGTAACGATTTCGTCTTGTAGGGAACGGACATATTCCTCCATCCGTTGACGCATTGGCTTGTCTGTCGCAGAAGACCATGGTATGTAGTCGAAGGGAGGATGGTAATAAGATTAATGTGGTGCAAGCTGTAAATTACATAAAGTGACTATTGCCCACAGCCGCATCCATATCGCGGTATCGCAAGCCTCGGCTTCTGAGGCTGACGAGTCCGTAGAGGGCCCCGAAAGCGTTCTCAGGCGAGCATTGTTGTCAGATTCATCATCGTCACCTTGTTCAACGGCCAAATTCATAGCGGACACTCGTCACGGCATAGAAGAGTCATCGATTACTAAGCAAGTGCAACCTGCTTATGTGGTTGGATATTCGGTCAGAATGTATCCATAATATCGTCGTCAAGAAGAACTTGCCTTGCCATCAGTTGCACTTCAGCCAACGAAAGGAGTTGTAGACGAGAGTAAGGGGTTCTACAGTAAGTTGAGTTTAACGTGCGTTTGGTCGACCATAAGGTCTAAGCCCAGGGCCCACGGCAAGGGAGCACGAGGAAGAGAGGCTAAACAACCTCTCCACCTTCCCAGGAACTATCTACCGCTATCTACCAGTACCACAAGATCCTGGAATGCATGGGTCAAGGGATCGTCGAGTGCCAGTCTGGCCAGGACTGATCCTCAACGATCCCCATCCTTCCCGTTCCGACGATGAGCCTGGCCAGGACTCACGCGGAACTGTTGTTGTCCAAGAGACTGCGGGTAACCTGTGATGATGAAATGGTTTGTCTTCGCGCTTTGCGCTGCTTCCTATTCTTATGGAATTTCAGCGACATCAATGACGGAAAAGAATGGGAACAAAGCCTGGGTGAAACGCCAAGCTACTCTTCATTTTATTCCGTGACGCATTGCGCGCCGTCCTCGCCCGCCTTTCTTGACGTTCACCATCGTTTGGCTAGAAACGTCAGCTGTCTCAACGGAGAAAGGGAAGAGAAAAGGCGAGCAGCTAGAGGATTTCAGCATTACCAGAAAGGAAGGGAACAACATTTCAATCGCTCCAGCGCAACTTGTTATGCCTCGGCGTCGCCCGCCTCTGCAGTCATTGTGCTAGAAAGGGTAGCTATCTCAACGGCGAAAGAAAAGAAAAAGAGCCTCAACCTAACGTCGTTCTCGTTCGTGGAATGTTTATCCCGTTGCCCGCCTTTCTTGACGTTCACCTCAATAGAACTGGAAAAGTCAGCTACGCAAGTGGAAGGGAGAAACGATAGAAAAAAGTATGTTTGATACGTTTTTTAATTTTTTTTCCTGATTCGTCTGTTTTTCGCTTTTTTCAGGTTTTCTGGTTGAAGGGTATACAGGGATCGTCCGCCTGGAGTTGACGTCCGTCCGGTCTATGAGGTGTATCGAAAGAGCCGAACCATGAGAGAAAATAGAAAAATAGCTAGGAGAAACGAGGCGCATTCGGGGTTTTCGTGATTTTGATTATTTTTATTTTGGGACTTCGCGAGACTTGAATCGGAACAGATGTGCGCCAGCGCTCTAGAACTTTTGGGGGTTATAGTGATCGTGAGGGGAGAATCAAGCATTGTCCGAATCGGAACGAAGGGAGGTGGGTGATCCAAGAAAGAGGAGAAACGAGCTGCTGAGCAATTTCAGCCACGCCGAAGACGGAAAACAAGGGGAACAAAGCCTGGCTCAACGCCAACTACTCTTATCCCAACTGCTTCTATTCATGACTTGTCGCAACCCGTCGTCGCCTGCCTCTCCTGACGTGGACAGGTCAGCTATCCCAATAGGGAGGAAGAAAGAAAAAGGCGAGCATCTAGGGAATTTCAGAACGCTAAATGACGGTGAGAAGGGAAAACGCCTCGCCCAGCACTTAACTTCTCATTTCAACTGGTCGAACTTATCGCACCCCGCCGTCGCCCGCCTCCCTTGATGTTCGCCATGGTTAAGCTGGAACGGTTAGCCGTGTTAATGTAGATGGGAAGAAATAACAATGCATCTATAAAGGATTTCAGCGTGCCGATGCGGGGAAGAAAAAGAACAAGACTTGGCTCGACATCAACCAATTCTCATCCCAATCGCTCCGGTTCTTGACATTTTGAGCCCCGTCGCCCGCCTTTATTGATGTTTGCCGTCATTGAGCTAGAAATGTCAGTTATGTCAAGCCGAAAGAAGGGAAGGCTTTAACTGAACCGCTCCGGTTTGTGGCTTGTTGCGCGCCGCCGCCCGCCTCTCTTGATGTTCATTGCAAATGAGCTAGAAAAGTCATCTATCAACGGAAAAAGAAAGGAAGAAATGCGAAGATCTATAAACGATTTCAGCACCCCAATGATGGAAAACAAAGGTTTGTGATCAAACCTCGCCCCTCGGCGTCAACTAATTTTCTCTGGTCCAAGTTGTTGCGCCTTCGCCCGCTTCACTTGACGTTCGCCACCATCAAGCTGGAAATGTTAGTTGGGCCGGCGGATGAGAAGCAAGAGAGAGAGAACGATTGAAAAAGTGCGGCAGTTCGCCTAGGTTTTTATACGTTTGAACTTTTTTTCAGGTTTTAGGTTTTTTCAGGTTTTGTGGCTGAAGGATATACAGGGACCGTCCGCCTGGAGTTGACGTCCGTCCAGTCTATGAGCGTATCGAGAGAGCCAAGCCGCAAGCGAAGAGAAGAGAAACGATGACGGATCTGCGGACCAGAACAAGAGAGGAGAAATGTACGCCAGCGCTCTATGGATTTTTTGGGGGGTTTTCTTTTTCGCCTTTTTTTGTAATTTTCAGATTTCCGAGAAGAGATCTAAAACGCAAATGATGAAAAGAAACAGGTGATTTAAAGTAAAGAGGCACGACACCGATCTGCAACTTTTCTTTTGAGTTTTATGGTTTTTATGCGATACACCAACCCTATCAAGATGGTGAATTAGAAGTGCGCTGGTGAGATGGGAGGTGAAACACTCGCGAAGGTATCCAAAATAGTTGTCCAAACATGTCCGTGGCTGAGAGCGAGCAGTGACGAACTGGGTCAGGGCTCGTACCCTCTACTCCCGCCCTCAAGGCATCACAGAAGGGTTCCAGACACGGCTTGACCAGAGCACACGCCCTTCCCCCTCCTGCTAGCCCCGAGTTTCCCTCCCGAATCGCATGGTGGTGTGTATTGGACGGTTATTGGAGTGTATTAGAATGATATGGCAGTGCGATGAGACATGAGATATCAAAGATATCACAGAGGGCGGATGTGGGTTTGGGTAGGGAGTGGTGGGGACTTTCTGGTCAGAATGATAGCCACTAGGCGGTGGCTGACAATTTGGACCTGGTCTGACTGATATCATACTCCATGCCCAGCCCAAGTCTGTAAGTTCCATGCTGGTTGGGATGCTTGATGTCCCGGACGCGTCTGTATGGTATAGCCTGCCAGTGTTTTTATCGATGATGATGACATTTGTGCAGAGATACGCTGCATCATGTCGCACTTAGAAACAACATCCAGCACAAAGCTGGCCCAAGTCAAAATGCACACGCATTCCGAGGCTTTGTATGTCCAAATATATCTCAAAACATGGACGCAAGGGACCTCACAAGTTGGATGGAATGCATCTAACAATACAAACAAGATAAAATATGGGATCCATACCAAGCAAAGTCGAGTATCTCCTTTCAACGTATCCAGTGCCTCAGGAATCGGAAATTCACACCTGCACAGGCGCCGCCACCTCCCACGACAGCGACAAATTGATTTTCACCTGCGAGGGGACCTGGCAGACCCACCACAACTTGCCATCTTTTCCAGCCAATGTTCCCGGTGCTGTCCCCATCCTCCGCTGCATCTCCCCACTGTGCCACAACTCCTTGCGCCACATTGATCTTACTGCCTGAACCCTCGGGCGCCTTGGTACTCGCGCTCGCACCCGTATCAGTCTTCATGTTGGGCAAGGGTGGATTGAAAGGCTTGACCACGATCTTTTCGTCCGACACAGGCACCTTATCCATGTTTTGGAGCAGTAACCTGACGTGGAAGATTTTTTGGAGAGAGGGTGGTAGGTATGTGATGCGAATCGCCGGGTCTAGACCAAGAGCGCAGCCGAAGTTTCAGTTTCTGGGGCTGACAGCAAGAATGGCAAATTTTATGAAGCTTCCGTCGGCGTATCAGTTGCCTGTTCCTGGGAGTAGGATGTGTTCGTGATCTTGGTCTACCACAAATATCAGTACATATACCTCGTGAAAGGAAAGCGGCCCGGTTCTCTCCTGCGCCAAGGAGGCCATTCTATTGTGATTTTTGTCCAGAATTGCGGCGTCGACAGATATGTGGTCCTCCATCTGGCACAGATATGGCCGAAATACCACGGAAATCTCTGTTTCTTGCCTAAAATTGGTGGCAGTTGCCGCAGTCCTGGTGGGACAAGTTGGTAGTGAGGGTAGTTAGCATGATGACAAGGCTGGAGCAGCCATGACTGGTCGTACACATCCAAATTCTGTGTGCATGAAAGTGGCAAGTGGGGTCTCTCATCCGGACGGGACTTGCCGACAAACCTTTTGACCACGCGCAGTCACATTGTCACCCTCATGTCACTTAACCAAGTTTGCATCTGTTTCCTCTCCAAAGCTCTTTTTTGATATCAATTACAGGCCTACTAGTCATGGAGAACGTTCCCTTCACTCAAAGCAAGATCTCTGAGCAATGTTGATCCCATCTTTGAGACTGCTCAGATGGTGACTTGGCCAATTTTGTTGTACTTAAAGACAAAAATGGGTAGGATACAGATTTCGCCATCAAGATTGCTTGTGACTTTTACAGAGACAGCATCAGGTATGACTTTACCATGATGCAATTTCTCAAGCAGAGCACCATTTCAAAGAAGTACACTATTCCAACTGGGTATGGCATCATAGAAGACAGCCACAATAACTATCTAGTCGGGGGGCTCTCTTGTTTCGTAACCACGTGGCACCCCTACTAGGACCCCGAATATCTTTCGGTCAACTATAGGAGGCTGCTCGTATAACGGACGTAGCTGTAGCTTTATAACTCCTTTACTACTACTTCATTCTCACACCAATATACATAATGCCGACGAACAATACCATACAAAACACGAGGAAGCGTAATAGACTTGCGTCCAGCACTGGCAGCCCTACAGGCATCCTAGGCAACAGGAGCACAAGATCCAACACCCTGTCGACAAAACCACCCCCACCGCTGATAAAATCCCCCCGGGGAAGCCAAACGATACCTCGCGGCACAAGGACTCTATGATGTCGATGAGGAACTCGACATATCAACGATCCACCTCATTTTGCAGACCCTTGTAGCATCACCAGACTGCTCGATGTCCTCCCTTACGGACGGCATACAAAGCCTCTGCTACGTCATCCACGATGCAGTGGAAAGCGGCAATCTCGACAACGCCATCACGGGCGAGCTCGACATGCACCCTATTGAAGTTAAGGATCAACTCGAGACGCAAAGAGATGCTCTCAAACGCTTGGAGGACTCAATAAGCCAGTTAACGAACCACCTTAATACGAACCTAAAAATGATCCAAGAAAACGCCGAAGAAACCAGAAAGGACCTGAACAAGATAAAAAAGGAGACGGAAAACGCAAAAAAAGGCATTAACGACGTCAACGAATCTCTAAAAAGCAACGCTGAAAACCATACCCTACAAATACAGAAACCCGCCGTTGCGCACATCGACAATGCGGGCACATACGCAAATGGCCCATCCTATGCATCAATGGCGGGACGCTTGAACACAAGCACGCATGCGACAGCCATCGCAAAGGGAAATGACCGCGAGCGACAAATCGTATTAATTATCAAAGAAGTGGCAATCAGACAGAGCACGGCCAAACTCACCCCAAGAGAACTAGTCGCCAAAGGCGACCTCGCCCTCTCGACGATGGCTAAAGATGGGATAGAGGTCTTCAAGGGTGCAGCATTTGTATCGGCGGCCATGACGAAAACTGGGGCAGTCATCTACCAGCTGAATTCAAAGGGGGCAGCACAGTGGTTAAAGAAGGGCCGTAACATGGAAAACCTAGCTAAAAGGATGGGGGGCATGGACGCCGCCCATGCCCGGCTCTTCTACGTCCTTGTGAAATTTGTTCCCATCCAGTTTGACCCTCAAGATATGCTCAGTAAAAACATCACGGAGTCGAACAGCAGCCTGCCAAGGGACACAATCGTCCACGCAAGATATGTGAAAGCCCCGGAAAGGAGGAGGACTGGCCAACAAACAGCCCATGTAATTATGGGATTCGAAACCCGAGAGCTAGCAAACCGTGTTATTGACGAGGGTTTGATTATAGAGAACAAACACGTTTTTGCCGATAAATTACTAACGGAGCCTTCTAGATGTTTTAACTGTCAGAGTGTCAAGGGTGATCACCGCGCCGCAGACTGCCCTGTGAAGGACCCGATTTGCACTAGGTGCGCGGGATGCCACAGGACCATCGAATGTCAACACACTGGCGAACCGAAATGCGTTAACTGTAACGTGTCTGGACACTCTGCCGCGGATAGGCTCTGCCCTAGTTTCGAAAGAAGCGTGGATAGCTACAGGAAATATACACCGGATGCGAAATACAGACTCTATCCAATAGAATCCGACACCCGAACATGGGAACCCAAGGACGAGGGCAAAACTTACAAAGCCAGCACAGCAGCAGCAGCCCGCAGTCTCACTCCGTCTTTTTCCGCTGACGCTGGTCCAAACATGGTGATCGACGACGACCATGCCACGCCCCGACAGAACACAGCTAAGAAGCTACCGGACCTTTTCAACAGTACATGGGCAGAGGAGATGAACGATTTCTACCTTTCTGAAAACACCGACCACGGTACACTAACCCCCACGAAGAAAACCCCCAGAACATCTCTATGATTAATACACCCAATACAGCTAACCCACAAACGCGAGGCCTACATCAATTGAAAATCTGGCAACAAAACATTAACAAATCCCTAACGGCACAGGAAGACCTACTAGAGACGCTAAAAGAAACTAGAGTCGACATATGCGCTATACAGGAACCGTACCTTGACATCCACCATAATATGAGAGCAAGTGCAAAATGGCGGGTATTATACCCAACAAACCACCTCAGGACACCGGAAAAAACCCGCGCAGTCCTATTTATCAATACAGATATACCTACTAATGATTGGAACCCCATAGATGCGTACTCTAATGATCTGGTTGCGATACGGATAAAGACACAAGCTGGAATGATCGACATCTTTAACATCTACAACGATATCAACCACGACAATACACTAGACGAACTGAACCGCATCACGCGGAACAACAGCGCAACCGACCACATGGATCATACCATATGGCTAGGCGACTTCAATAGGCATCACCCCCTATGGGACGAAAACCGGAACACACATTTATTTACACCTGCGAATATCGACAAGGCGCAAAAAGTCCTAAACATGATGGCGACAAATGATATGACTATGGCTCTGCCAAAAGACATTCCAACACTCCGCGCATCATCCACAAAGAATCTCACACGACCCGACAACATTTTCTTATCCAGCTCCATAATTGATGCATTAATACGATGCGACACAATCCCGGAAAAACAACCACCCAATGCAGATCACTTCCCGATAATCACCATCATCGATACATCCACGAACGTCTATGTAGAACCGGAACAGTACGACTACAGGAGAACTGACTGGGATGAATTTCGGAAGGAACTAGAACAAAGACTTGCGCCATTCCCAACACCCGCAAAGATAACGAGTACCCAACAGTTTGATACAATATCAAACATACTAGATGATGCACTGATGAGTACTATTAGGGCGAAGGTGCCGAAAAAACGGTCGGCTAAAAACTACTCGAAAAGGTGGTGGAATAGTGACCTAAAGGAAATGCGGAAAACGGTAATAAGAAAGGGACGTATCGCTCACCAACAACATTTTAACCAGGACCATCCTATCCACAATGACTACAAGGAGGCGAAAAAGACGTATGGGAAAAAGATAACGGAGGCTAAGATAAACCACTGGAATGAATGGTTAGAATCACTAGATGAGGCCACAGTCTGGACAGCAGGCAAATACGCACGGAATACGCCAACCGACGCAGGCCGCAGCAAGGTACCAGACCTAGAAATCAGCGCAAATCACAACTGTCCCGCTACAAAAGCATGTAGAAATGAAGAAAAAAGCGAACTTTTCTACAAGACATTCTTCCCAACTGCACTACCTGACGAAGACAACGAGACTGAGATCTTATATCCACCTGCACAATGGGAATTTACTAACATCACTGACAGACAAATTTCAAATGCTATTGACCGTATGCTACCATACAAAGCCACCGCACCAGACACACCACCAAACTGCGCCCTCAAAGAATCACGAGACATTATACTGCCTTACCTAGGCCCCTTATACAGAGCTACCTTTACGCTTGCCTACTACCCAAAGGAATGGTCCAAAACCCTCACGATAATACTAAAAAAGCCCAGCAAGCCTAACTATAGGAACCCAAATGCATGGAGGCCGATTTCACTATCAAACGGTTTTGCCCGATTATTAAATGCGTGCATAGCTGACGAAATATCATGCAGATGTGAAGAACTAGCAATAATACTGAAAAACCACTTTGGAGCCAGACCGGGTCGATCCACAACGCATGCCATACATTACCTAGTGTCAAAGGTAAAGGACACTTGGCGGAAAAAGAAGGTAGCAACGGCGCTATTCCTTGATGTCAAAGGCGCCTTCCCTAGCGTGGACATTAAGAAGCTCCAACAAGATATGCGGTTGAGAGGGATACCAAAGGACCTGACAGATTGGATAGCTCGACGAATGGAGAAAAGAAGCACAAAGCTGAGTTTCGACGATTTTACATCAGAGTCTTTTGCAGTAAACAATGGATTAGATCAAGGGGATCCATTCTCAGTAATAGGATATATACTGTACAACTCGGAGCTACTGGAGATACCAAACACACAAGACAATGAAGATGGCATATTATTCATTGACAATGCAACTATTATTACGATAGGGAGCAACTATCAAGAAACGCATGCAAAAATCAAAGAGATGCTGGATAAAAGGGGTGGCATCCTAGAATGGGCCAAAACACACAACTGTACATTCGGCATCGACAAATTCCAACTCATTGACTTCTTGAGAGGCGAAAACACGACACGTGGCAGAGGGGGAGAAGGCACGTCAATACTAGTAAACGGCCATGAGATAGTTCCTCAACAATCGGCTAAGTATCTCGGTCTTATAATTGACCGCAAACTGACATGGAAAGAGCAGGCAGCAGCTGCAATGGCGAAAGGAGAAATGTGGATCAATCAGTTTGGCCGCCTATCACGAGTCACGAAAGGCATAAACACAAACTTCGTCAGACGCCTATACCAATCCATTGCCCTACCACGTATGCTATATGGTGCAGACATATATTTGAGCCCAAAAAGAAGAAACACCATCCCAGCACCAACACTGTTGCCATCGTATAACAAAACACTGATAAACAAACTAGCCACAGTGCAAAGGCGGGCAGCCATAATCATAACAGGAGCAATGAAGACGACACCAAACACCATTCTGAATATACTGGCAGACTTACTCCCAATCCACATAGCCATCGACAAATGGCGACAAAATGCAGCGCTAACATTAGCAACCATCCCTGCGACACATCCCCTATACAAGATCATACAGAGAGCAGCAACAAGATATGTACAATACCAACCAAGCCCGGCCCATGAGCTACTACACACCTACAACCTCAAGCCCAAAACAATGGAAAAAATATCACTAACCAGATACCACAGCTCATGGTCGCCTAAACTAAAAACAAGCATAGCAAAAACGAAGGAGCTAGCAAAACTAGATTGCGAATCAGACCGCGCTGATGTCAGCATATTCACAGATGGCTCACTAACAGAAGATGGAGTGGGCGCAGCAGCCATCGTATACCAACACGGCAGAGTAATCAAGAATGTGCGAGCCAGACTAGGGTCAAAGGAGGCCCACACAGTATATGAAGCTGAGTGCGCCGCTATATGCATGGGCTTATTTGCTGCAAAAAACTTGAAGGCGAAATCGATGACGCTGCACGTCGACAACCAAGTGGCGATCAAGGCTATAACATCTAATGAACCGGGCTCAGGCAAATACATACTCGACAAGTTCCACAAACAATTGATGACAATACAAAAGAAGAAAGCCCTCTCGATATGCATAATCTGGACACCAGGCCATATTGGTATCGCAGGCAACGAAAAGGCGGACAGCGCAGCAAAAGAGGCAACAAATGGCATCATAACACAGGAGAAGACCTTACCACCATTCCTACGCAAAACACTGCCAATAAGCAAATCAGCAGTAAAACAACAATTCAAAGAAGCCGTCAAAATGTGTGCAAAAGAAGCATGGGAAAAATCGGCTCAAGCAAACCGACTCAAAGAAATAATCCGAGAAGTACCCTGCAAAACTTTTAGGAAAGTGCTAACGAATGTGAACCGCAGAACAGGAAGCTTGTGGACGCAGCTAAAATCAGGCCACATTGGGCTTAACGCCCACTTGAAGAAGATCGGGGTGCAGGAAACTGCTACATGCGAAACATGCAGGTCATACGATGAGACGATAGATCACGTCCTCAGACACTGCCGCCCCTATGAAACACAGAGGCGAACTCTACGCAACAAAATACGACGTAACCTCTCCAGCACGGCAGCGATTATAGCAAACGATAACAACATTCAGCACGTGGCGAAATTCTTCAAGGATATAAAAAGGCTGTCATGGTTAAGAGACAGAGTCACATCGAGCACTGGGGCAGCGAAAAGACAAGGGGACAGGGACAGGGAACAGAACGGATTAGAACAAGAGCGACACCGACACCGAACTGGCAGAAAGGGAGGAACGCGTAGGAGAGCGGAAGATGAAAACCGGTCTATGGCACAGACCAAAATCACAAATTGGTTGGTGCGAAGAGGGAGAGGAACAAGCCATGGCGAGAGGGACGGGCAAAGCATGGCGAATGTGGAAGGGCGTGTGGAGACAAACCTGAACCCATAAACTCACACCTTACAGTACTATAACCAAGGTCCGACCCCGTTCAAACGGGGTAATGGATTCACAGCGAGGGATGCTCCATACTTTGTCGATAGGGGAATGGAAAGTGGCATAACGAGACGTACGAAGCCCTACCATGTACTTACTAGTATAATGGGGCCTAATCACGGAAAAAAAAAAAAAAAACTATCTAGTCATGGAGAACCTTCAAGGGCCTACTATATGGGAGGTCATGGACAATGGAGCTCAAGTACTCTCAGAAGAGGATGCAGATGATATTGCTGGCACCCTTCTAGCTCTACGCAAAAATTGGTTGCTTTGTGATACACTTCTCAGGTTGAATGCCTTGACACCTCTGACTCATTGGTACCCTGAAGGCCAAATCTTCAGATTTGATAATGATGGAGGACGGCTAGTTCATGATAGGGATGATTTTCATAGGTTCATGACTGCTCACTTTAATGCAGCCAAGGTTGACCTGGACATTGTTCCTGTAACAACAACCGTGCTTGCTCACAGGGAACCTTCACCACACAATCTCAAATGATGTCTCAACAGAACCATTGGTATCATGGATCTGCGAATGACCTTTCTCGCACCAGCTTGGTGGGATTACTACACTGTCCACATTTGCAAAGGGGGGTCCAAAGTACTCTGGGCCACTGAAAAGGGCTATGACTAAGCATGGAATGGGCATTGGGGATGATGTGTTGCAAGAGTTAGATGACAAGTTCTTAAAATGGTTCTGGTACCTTGGTGGAGGGTTTGCTTGGTAAGTTATTGTTTCCCATATGGGTCCCATACACTGTTACTGATCTGGAATTCTGATTGTAGGGCAGAAAGAAAGGGGCTTATAATAGTATAATTTTCTTTTCTCAATTAGTAGAGGGTGAGGCTCAAGATTGCCAGTGTATGTAGATAAATCTCTTCCTACTCTGATTGTGCAACGTGATTCAGCAAAGGCTGAGGTGATGTCACAAGCTACCAATGGCTGCCTCAGGAAGGAAGTTATTGTATATTAAACATGCAGCCACTATCTAAGGTTGTTATGGTGTTTCAGCCCTACATCTGTTATCTGAAATATGATGTACCCAGTTTCATTACTGTAGAATTATATCAGAAACTTGTACCTGAAATGCTTTGCTCCTCTGCATTTTGTCATCCTCTTCTACTAACATGAAATTATTTATTCCATTGCTATTTCAGTCCTATTTTGGCTATCACAAAATCACCGGATGCTGGAAGTTGTTGGAAAGCTCAAGTCACATGCACCACTCATGTACCGCCTTGTGTCACATCCTCTAACAGCCACAGGCCTCAGTTGTCTAGGTATATGCACTAGTTCAGCTTTTTGAAGCCTCCAGGATGAGAGTGCCCACCATCATTTGGATTCCCTTGTTATATCACTTTGTACTGGAGCAGGTTGCTTGCAAGGTTGTTTCTAAGAGTGAACATTGTAGTGTACCAATCTCTGCACAAATGTCATTATCAATAAACAATTGGCAGGCTATATAGATGCAGTCGGAACATCAAGCATCCCAACTAGCATAAAGTTCACAGACTTGGGTGCATCAGCAGACTAGGTGTGGAGTACGAATTGAAGTCAGTCCAGGTCCAAATTGTCAGCCACCACCCAGTGGCTGTCATTTTGACCACCATTCCAATACTGTGCTCTGGTCAAGCTGTGTCCAGAACCCTTTTGTGATGCTTCAGGGGCAAGAGTAGAGGGTATGAGCCCTGACCCAGCTTGTCACTACTGGCTCTCAGCTCAGCCATGGACACACTCGGAAAACTATTTTGGATAGCTTCACAAGTTTTTCACCTCTCATCTCATTGACACACTTTTAATTCACCCCTTGATAGAGCTGGCATGTCACACAAAAACAATAAAACTCAAAAGGAAGATTGTAGATCAGTGGCATACCTCTTTTAATTACATGTTTCTTTTCATCTTTTGTGTTTTAGATCTCCTCTCAGATATCTGAAAATTCCAAAAAAAAGGCAAAAAAGAAAAACCCACAAAAACCAATAGAGCACTGGCGCATTTCTTGTCCTGGTCCACATACTGCATTCTTCTCAGCTATCTCAATACACCCATAGACTGGATGGACATCAACTCCAGGCAGACAGTACCTGTATCAAAACCTAGAAAAAATGTCAAAACAAATAAAACAGAAAAAGGTTCAAACATATAAAAGACAAGCAAACTGGTGTTTTCTCTTCATCCATGCAAAACTGACATCTCCAGCTTGCAATGGCAAACATCAAGTAAGGCAGGCAATGGCACAACAAGTTGGACCAGGGCACTTGAGATGAGAATTAGTTGATGCTGGGTGGCAGGGTTTGGTCCCTTCTTCCCCATAATTGATGTGCTGAAATCCTTTATAGACCTCCATGTTTGTTCCTTCCTTTTGCCATTGATAAGTGACCTTTCTAGCTCATGTGTGGTGAACGTCAAGAGAGGTGGGTGGTGGCAGCGTGCAACAAGTCACCAACCAGAGCAATTCTGATGAAAACTAGTCAACACTGAGTGAAATTTATTCCTTTGATCTTTGTCATTGACATGCTGAAATCCTTCACAGATCTTTGCATTTCTTCTTTTCCTCTGTTGATAAGATGCCCTTTCTAGTTTATTTGTGGTGAATATCAAGAGAGGCGGGTGGTGGCAAGCAACAAGGCACAAACTGGAGTGGTTCCAAAGAACATTAGTTGACACTGAGCAAAGTTTATTCCTTTTGGTCTCTGGGCGACAAGGCAAATGGGTGACAAACTGGAGCTGTTGGGATGAAAACTGGTCAATGGTGAGCCAAATTTTGTTCTCCTTCCCCGTCATTGGCACACTGAAGTCTTCACAGATGCTTATTGTTCTCTCTTCTTCTCTATATATTGACACGGCTAACCTTTCCAGCTTGAATACTGTGAGCATCAAGGGAGGTGGGTGATGCAGGCACAATAAATTGGATTGGAAGACTTGAAATGAGTTGAGCGAGGTATTTCCCACTATTCACTGTTGTTTGTCTGCTAGAGTCCTCAAGATACTTGCTTTCTTTATCCTCCTCTGTTGGCATGGCTGACCTTTCCAGATCAATAGCAGCAAATGTCAAGAGAGGCAGGCAATGGTGGGTTGCTACAAGTCATGAACAGGAGCAGTTTAGATGAGCAGTTAGGGTGACCCAGCCCTTTCCCCCATTCTTACCTGTCCTTGGTGTGGCTGATATTCCACAGCTGCTTGTTTATCCTCTTCCTTGGATCAGCCACCTCCCTTGTTCCAGATGCTGGTCACCCAGTTAGACAATTCTCCACTATTCCCCTCACAATCACTAGAACCTCAAAAAGTTCTGGCACACTTGTCTTGGTCTTTTCTGTTTCATTCTTTCTGATTCAAGTTATTTTGGGACAACTCAGAAAATCCAAAAAAATTCCAAACTCATGAAAACCCCAAATGTGTATACCCTTCAACCACAAAACCTGAAAAATGCGAAAATGATTCAGGAAAAAAAAATTAAAACATACAAAACATACTTTTTTCTATTGTTTCTCCCTTCCACTTGTGCAGCTGACTTTCTAGCTCTATTGAAGTGAATATCAAGAGAGGCATGTGATGGGACAAACATATCACAAACAAGAACGACATTAGGATGGGATAATTGACACTAAGCAATACTTTGTTCCCTTTATTCTCCATCATTGACATGCTGGAATCATTTATAGAAACTTGCTCTTTTTCCTTTCTTTTGCCATTGACAGCTGACCTTTCTAGCTCAATGGCTGTGAACATCAAAAGAGGTGGGCGACAACAAGGCATAACAAGTCATGCTGGAGCAACTGAGATTCTTGTTGCTTGCTTTTTCTCTTCTCTTTCTCCATTGGCACAGCTGATGTTCCTAGCCAAAAGAAGGTGAATGTTAAGAAAGGTGGGCAACAAGGTCATGCAAAGGAAGCAGCATAATACATGAAGACAAACCATTACACTATCACAGGACCCTTGCGGTCTCTTGGACAACAACAGTTCTGCATGAGTCCTGGCCAGGCTCTTTGTTGGAACAGGAATGATGGGGATTGTTGAGAATCAGTCCTGGCCAGACTGGCACTCAATGATTCCTTGACCCATGCACTTCTGGATCTCTTATACTTGTAGATAGTGGTAGATAGTTCCTAGGGAAGGTGGAGAGGCAGTTTGCCTCTTTTCCTCATGCTCCCTTGCCATGGGCCCTGGGCTTAGACCTTATGGTCAACCAAACACATGTTAAAATCAGCTTACAAATTTGGGTAGAGCTCCTTACTCTAGGCAGTGTCTTGCCTACAACTCCTTCCATTGGCTGAAGTGGAACTGGTTGCAAGGCATGTTCTTCTCAACAATGAGATTATGGATATGTCATGACCAAATATCCAACAGAATTGAACGACCCATATGGTTTACACCTGTATTTATACCATGTCTTATGAGTTATGAATCCTTCATTACCTCAAATCATAATGCGCTCAACAACTTTTAGGCAACAAGACTGCATGTCATGACTGTCACAGTCAAATTTGTAAACCTAGAAATGCACAGAGGCAGAGCACACCATGGACTTTGTCAAGCCTTGCCTAGAACCAAGCCTTTCAATTGGCGTCCGTTAGTGGCTGCAGACAAAGATCATGATGGCATGAATATGACCTCAGCCTCAGAAGCGATCCAGGGTACCATTCCGGTTCCTTGAGGACAAGGTAAAGAACGCAAATAGGTCCAAACAAATAATGCTCTCATTGTCCAATGCACAGATGTGTGATACTTACAGTATTACATTCCCCAAACAAAATGGGTTCTGTATCAATTGTTTCACTGAAGCTGAAAGGGGTGAGACTTAGCAACTTCACATTGCATAACAGCTAAAAAGATAAGGGAATGGACTGGATACAGTTTTTTCCTGCCATGAGTGCCTCTCTGGATGAATCATCAGAACAAAGAGTGCTCTGCGCTCTACTTTTGGTTCTCACCACCAATTATGGGATTGGTAAGTGGCCTGTCCTCCATCCCATGGCAGATTTCATCTCTCTCGTGTGCTCTTCTTGTCTACAATTTCATTTTGACCTTGGGATGCAAAGTAAGTAAATCCATTCATCCCTGCCAGTGCTGACTGTTTTTTCAGATTAATTACATTCGAGGTAACAACCTGAACACCACTGGACTCACTATGACTGATACCAGTATGCTTGCAGATCTAAGTGGACTTTCCTGAAAATGGTGTATTTGTGGGCTCGGTATTCTGGTATGGCCTACATTGTGTAAGTGCTATCAGCATCATATTAGTAATGCTAATTGGTTTTACTCACAGGACTATGACTACCTGTGAGTTTGGAGATTATCACAGAGTGTTATATTCGATCAGTAGTATTGCAGTCTTGCTCAAGCAAAATTCAATTCAGGTATGCCTTTTGTCTTTGTAAGGTGTTAGCATTAGACATCTAACATCAGATCTTTACCAGGCATGAGTATTAGTATGAAACTGTGACCTAGGGTGAGATGAGCAGTGTGGGTGGGTGGTAAGCAACACCACTGGCTTGCTCACATCCTGAGGGGTTGCCAATCTGTGACCATCCATGGGAATGAATCAAACTCTGGGTTTGGTGGGTGGGTCTGAAAGGAATAGAGCTTTATTACTCTCAGTCCCAGGAGGCATGGATGTGGCGAGGGAAAAGCCATCAATACTGCATCCACATGACTCGCCAAAGACTTACCTCAGCCTCACTTCACTTAGAGGGGCAGTTGAAAACACAGAAAAGTATGTGGCTCATGCATGAACCTGCTGTGCCACTAATTAAGCTACAAATTGGAGCCATTTTTGAATGCTCTCCCTGGTTTGCTCCTCCTCCATCACACGTACCCGACGAATATCCTTCCTTGCATTATGCCCCCATAATCCCACGACCACGTCTAAAATATCAACTGCCTCACTGTCTCCTGCCTTCTCCAGCGTCTCGGTCTGCGAATGATGATCTGCTTTCTTAGCTCGAACCGTCTTATTCCGACGAACCATCGCCCGTTTCCCTGTACCCCTAACTGAATGACTGTCATCACTGTCGTCACTGTTGTCACCATCATCGTCATAGTCCCCATTGTGGTAGTAAAACTCCTTGGTTTTTTCCACAGTAAAATGCACAAATTCCTTCACTCCCCATGTTTTGAGGGCAGCACAACCATAGGCGACATCGAAGAGAAAACGCGGGGGCCAGTCACTATTTGATTGCACCGCAACCGAGTTGTGAGGTACTAGGAACTGGACTAGATAATCACTGCAACTGAAGTTGTGAAAGGTGAGGCGACTGTTCGCGACTGATGGATGCGCAGCGAATTGAAGATGGTCGAAAATCGTGCGGTGTTGCATGACGAGGGGCACATCGTCGACGTTCATCGCGAAGTTGGGTGTCTAAGCAAATCAACTCAATCACATTGAAGATAATGGCGTCGAGTAGCTGACCTGTAAAAAGGCGACCTGGGAGGTTCCGAACGGGGGGTGCAGCATTCGGTTAAGCAGGATCCCATTCCGCGTATCGTTGATGCTCTCTAAGCGTGGATCGACGACTTCTTCCCTGTATGCGACGAGGTTCTGTATGTACTTCGTCTGGAATGAGAGACGTGAACGGTACAAAGGGCCGGAACGCACCAGGTCTCCCTTTGCGTGAGGAATTATATGACATGCCTCAAACTGTGCTGTACCAGTCACCACGCAACACCTGTCACGATTGACCACATCCTGTTTGAAGTTTGCCCGACGGCTAGTGACTTCTGACGCGTAGGAAGTTCTGTCGTCCATCACCTTCGGATCAAGCAAACGAAAGTCGTTGTCTATCATTAAAGATGAATGACACTGTGGTCCCGATTCGCTTGAAATATCTTGCCTTGCGATATGTAGTAATAATTACCAGCCGATATATTAGCCACGCCGTCAGGACGATAATCCGCGACCTGTTCGCCATCGCGTTCACGTGAGATGTAACCTTCCTTGCCGTATATGGCGTATCCCAGAAAACGTAACCAGGTGAGAGGATGCAATGAGAATCGCTGACACTCGTGAACGGGAATGGAGAGCGCATGCTGATACTCGTCACCGAAACGGATCCAGAGCTGAACGTTATCGCTTGTGGCCATTGCGAACCCAAGGCTATGTCACGTGCCGCGGGGTCTCTCGCGATTGCCGAGAAGCGGCCGGTGAGGCCCGATGTTCCGAGGCCAAAGGGTTCGTCGGCAAATCCCGTCCGGATAAGAGACCCCACAATACTTCATGCTAATATCTAATACAATACTTCACTCTAAAATCTAATACAATACTTCACTCTAATATCAATACAATACTTCACTCTAATATCTAATACAATACTTCACTCTAATGCAATACAATACAATACATTCACTCTAATACCACACACTAACCACCCGCCACCCGCCCATGCTCCCCGCCCTCCCCGCCCTCGGCATTCGCTGCGCTTGCTCACCGCACTGGTCTCCATCGCGTCCTCACCTCGTCGCCCATCCAACAGGCATGCACTCATCCATCCATCCTCATCCTCGTCCGAGCCCTCAGTCCTGGTGCTCCTCTTCCGTCCACCAACGCCCAGCTTGCCACGCTCGGCAACTCTTTGATGGGTGTCTTCGCCGCAGAGTACATCCACGCGGCCTTTCCCTTCCTTCCCACTCGTGTCCTCAAAGCCGCCGTCACTGCCTACGTCGGCCCTCTCTCCTGCGCCAGCGTCGCTCAGGAACTAGGTGCTGCTCCCCTCCTCCGCTGGCATAGAGCTCCCCCCTCCCCCTCCCGTCCCGCCCTCCTCCACACGGACGCCCTCGCTTCCATCCCCCCGCTCCCTCACCGCTCTCGTCTACAAGGAGCGTTCCATCCTTTCTGCTCGCCAGTTTGTCCAATCCTTCTTTCTCTCCCGCCATGTCGACCTCCGCCCCATGATCAAGTTCGACAATCCAAAAAGGGCCCTCATCGAAATGGTCAACAAATTCGGCCGCGATCCACCCAAGTCTCGGTACGTCTCCCTCTTCTCTAACCATCTTCTATCTTATTCCCCTGCAGCCTGCTCGCAGAGACAGGTCGTTTCTCAAACTCCCCAGTCTACGTTGTTGGCATATACTCAGGCGCAGACAAACTCGGCGAAGGCTTTGGCTCTTCGCTCAAAATGGCCGAGTTTAGAGTTTGTCCATATTCATCTCTCTTTGCTCTCCCTCACTCTCTACCCCACAGGCAGCGGAGGACGCCCTCCACCGCGTTTACCTCACAAAAACACCCGATCATCTCATCCATCTCCCATCCTCGACATTTACTCCCGGTATCGGCGACGTATTTTCAACCCCACAGGAGTACATCCCCTACGCCGCTCCAGACCTTGCCATGCCAGAAATCATGTATGCAAGTTCAGGCAAAAGTAGAGTGCCTCCCAACTTGGCACCTAGAACACCTAGACGGGGTATCCCCGATCACATAGCATAACATCCTCTAATCAACGAATACGTAGTCCATCTCTCACTGTGCTCCTCTCTGCAAGTAGCGCCATGATTTGCCACCGGTGATCCCGCGTCTCATATTTCTTGAGCGTCGCCATATCCTCACGATCCTCTTCTTCTTCCGACACCAGAGACGGCATGAGCGCAAGCCGCATCGCAGTCGCTGACCGGTACGGTAAATCCGCAGGTGAGAGCGTGAACAGCGTTCGAAAAGATGACGTGGTAAGAACTGGTGCTTTTTGAGGATGAAGCGCATGCCGCTGCGGAGAGCTAGACGACGGTGTGATGGATGTAATAGCATGCGACGTAGAGGTCAGCGTAATCGCATGAGTGATGAGCTGCTTTAGTTTGGCTTCACAAGCAAGATTGAGTAGAGACGAGACCGCTTTCACTGGTGCTCCCAGGTTATGCTGTGCGCAGATCAGATTGATTCTATCCGCAATGTGCTGGATGGTAGGCGCGTGTGTCATCGAATGCAGCTGGATTCCAACTCGAGTCCCTGGCAAGTCTGACGAACGCCATGACCTCCTGCGCGTGGAATCAAAGACGGACGTACTTACCTCCACGCTCGCTCAGCAATACAACTCCACGCTCTCTTTCCAACTCGTCCAACTCGGCTCTTGGTCGAGCTGGTTCCACCACCGGTGCCAGATTCTCGATAGCCACAATCCGCTCTCGCTCTCGTTTCCCCATCAGCAGCGTCCATCGTTTCATCCGCGTCGACCGCAGCGTCCGTCCTTCTTCCGCTGTCTGAGGGCCTTGATACGGCAATAGCAGACGTCTCCTCTTTCGAGGTGGCGGCTTGGGCGCTGCTGGAGCCGGCGGTGTCAGCGGTCGTTTGAGGGCCGCCGTCGCATCAAACAGAGAAATGATCAGGGCATTGTGCAACTGTACTACAAACCTTCGTCAGCGCTCCATCAGAGTAATCCAGTCATTTACTGAGGTTATTTGAATCTAGCACTCGACGAACGGATTCGTCAAATTCTTGCCGTGATATTCTCCCAGACACAAATTCCTTGAGAGTATCAAAGTACTGAGGTGCTTTGGGGCCGAGATGGGCAGTCAACTGGCCCTTCAATGTCGATGTCGAGGACAGAGACATGTCATATGGCCTTGGCAGTGCGTGGTCACGTGGAAATGGCACTGAACAGACCACCCACCTCAAAGCCCAGAGGCACATGCAAGTACTACAACTCCCCAAGAGGCTGTTTCGCAGGCGATAAATGCAAGTTTCTCCACGGTATTCCACAGGATGACGCTGTACTTTTGACTCCATACGACTCCGCCAAGACCTGCCGCTACTACGCTCAAGGTTCCATCATCTCTCTCCTGCTTTTTCCTCCTTGACGCATTCATAGGCTACTGTAGGAGAGGCGCGGACTGCTGGTTCCGCCACGTCATCAATCCTAACGGCAAGCGATCTCCAGAATCCGCGGAGGAGGATGAATTAACATGTTCAATCTGTCTCGAGAATCCCGTCGTTTTCGGCTTGCTAGGTATGCACCTCTATCCTGCGCAAGATAAATCCCTCATCCAGGCTAGGCGGATGCAGTCATGTATTCTGCATTCAAGTACGTTTCGATACCATTCTCATCCGCACATACACATACACACACACCCCTGCAGTGTCTTCGCCAATGGCGGGACCCGGCGAACAAATCGGGAGATTTGCTCGCCTCTTCCAATACCAAAAATTGTCCCATGTGTCGAGCACCCTCAAGCTTTATTACTCCGAGTTGCAAATACTGGAAAGACGGCGAGGAAGGCAAAGTAAAGGCTATACAATCATACAAGAAGAGTATGTCTAGAGTGGCTTGTCGGTGCGCATGATCATACACCCCTACAATAATGAAAGCGACATGAACCCAGATATTTTCAAGAATCCAAGGTAGAGAACCCCAAGGAACCATTCTGTCCCTTTGGAAAGGATTGTTTCTATCAGCACATCAATGACGATGGAACGGAACACGTCTTTTCAGATGGCGTCGATGTTTGCATGAAGGTATGCCCTGCCGCCATAGCATTGTTCAAACCAGTCATATCACGTCAGATTCGTTCACGCCGGCATCATTCTCATCATGTATACGATTATGATCCGCATTTTTTTGGAGCCAGGATACCGCTGTTCTCAGTTGAGCTGGAGCGCTCCTCTGGCGACGGCCAAAGGTCAAGAACCTCTGATACCCTTGCATCGCAGCGACGCGGCAGCACTAGCGATGTTGACGCTGCCATCCAAGATGCTAATGAAGAAACTAGAAGAAGTATGGATTTAATCGAACATGTGCATTTAATGGTGAGTGCTATCAACGTTGGCAACAATAATTGACATTAGTTTGCAGGCAGAACACTTTATTGCCTCCTTTGCGCCTTCGCTTGCGCGACGCTTTGGCGAGAGATGGTCATCACCACCACGGCAGGATACACCCCTGCCTCCGCTTGAACAAGACAGTGATCCGGCTGAGCGTGGAAGCTCCAGCGCATTCCAGCGCATCAATCAGAATGACAGCATGATAATTGACATAGATGACGAACAAGCGAACGGCAGCAATGCGGAACCGCCTTTTGTGACGGATGGCCGTGGACGAGTTGTATGGAGTGCCGTAAACGAATCTAGCGATGTACAATAATTACCATATCGAGGAATGATATCATCTCTCCGCCGCGGGCAAGATATAAAACCACTTCCTCTGCCTATGCGCTCCTTCCCACCCCCCCGTCATGACCAAAGGTCGGAAAAGCGCGAACGGCAAGCAAAGGCCTCAGCTTAAACTCCCTAGATCTCTCTCAAGTTCGGCATCTGGCTCGTCATCGTCCAGTCCCGTTGCCCCGAGCCCGCCCGCTCCCAAGACCCCCGCGGACGAGGGAATAGAGTTCTTTCAGTCACAGTTGACGCAAGGCGAACCGCATATTCGCGTTTACGAGCTACGTCTCGACCCGGACGGTGGCCCAAACAAGTCTCGCTCGGTGCGTCCGCAATCTTCATCTAGCATGCCCACTTACCCACGCATCGTGTAGTATATACGATTGCCTCCAGCATATACCCCATTCATATTACGCGTTTCGCTCGATGCAGGAACATCCGCATCGAAGAATGGCACCTTCAAGACCAACTTTCCCCTGGATGGGGCGTCTTCGTAAGAGATAAGCTCACAGAGAGGAGGTATGCTATATCTTTAGAATGATTATCTATCGTCATTGCCGGCAGACTCCCAACAGATTTCTCAAAGCCTATACACGTGGACCTGCCGATATCTCACGCAGGGGCCTTCATGTATTGGATAGAATACGATGGAGATAACGGCCAAAGGGTTCAAGGTCGCATAGGTTATTTCAACGTTGATCCCATCTTGAGAATCAAGGCAAGAACGCCGATACTGGACAAATCACTTCATGTTCTCTCCCCTACGGAAGGTGGCGTTATCAAGGATACCTTTATCAATGTTCCTTTGGATGGATTGTCCATCCTCACGGTCGTCTCCAAATGGATGGGCCCTATTCAAGAGTGGAGAAGCCACTTTGAGGAGGCTGCTTTCCGTGGGTATACCATGTTACATTTCCCCCCACTTCAACAGCGTGGGGAGAGCGATAGTCCGTACTCGATCAAGGACCAGAAGCGTTACGACCACCGCCTTTTCAGCGACGCTTGCAGCGATAAACAAAATAAAAAGAAGATGAAGGAACTGTTGCAAGTCGCTCGGGAAGAATATGGATTGCTCAGTCTTACCGACGTTGTTCTCAATCACACCGCTAGCGATAGTCTGTGGCTTGTTGAGCACCCCGAGGCTGGTACGTCTTATTATTGAGACCCAAGATATGAGACATTGAGCAACTTGCAGGATATAGTCCTCACAATACACCTCATTTGACCCCAGCGCTGGAGCTGGACAATGCCATGATCGATTTCTCGCGTTCTTTGTCCTTGAAAGGTCTTCCCACAATTATCAAATCAGAGAACGACCTTGATGTTTTGATCTCCACTTTTGAGGGTGTTGTGCGTGACTTGAATCTTTGGCAGTTCTATGTGTCGGACGCTTCTCGAGAACGTGATTCTGTCAAAACGGCCTTGGAATTGAAAAATGTCACAATCTGGGATGGTCCTGAACTAGCTGGTTGTGGGGCTCCCCAATTGGCAGATATTCTTTTACGCCAAGGCAGAGTCAACGACATCGGAGCATTGTCCCGCCGGTTTGGGGTTACAATCAATGGCTCGGTGGCGGCTGGCTTTATCCAGGCGGCCTATCCGGAAATCAACGAGATTGACGCCTTGGGTGATCGTTGGGTTCGAGTGATTGACGCTCTCAACATGCCACTTTATCGTGAATGGGAAGCAGATACTAAGGCGGCCATTGACAATATTCGTAACCGAGTGAGGTACATTCGAATGGATGGGAACGGACCCAACCTCGGAGAGATTTCGGTAGAGTGAGTACTCTGTTGTGCACCTAGCCTTGGCCTGACTTTTGAACAAGGTCTCCCTTGGTTGAACCTTACTTTACTCGTCCGTCCACGTCGGATCCTTTGATAAATTCTTTGGCAAACAATGGATGGATCTGGAATGCCGATCCCTTGCAGAATTTCGCTTTGTTGCCATCCAAAGCGTATCTTCGGCGAGAAGTCATAGTTTGGGGCGATTGCGTCAAGTTGCGTTATGGTTCGTCCCCAGAGGATAATCCATGGCTTTGGACCTACATTAGAGAATACGTGACTTCTCTCGCTCGCACATTTGACGGGTTTCGTATCGATAATTGCCATTCAACCCCGCTCGAGGTCGGTAAATACATGCTAGATGCGGCGCGAGCGGTCAGGCCAGACCTATACGTGTGCGCAGAGCTCTTTACTGGCAATGAAGACATGGATCTCGTCTTTGTAAGGGAACTAGGTATCAATAGCCTAATCAGAGAAAGTGGAAATGCTTGGGATCCTAAAGAGTTTTCGCGACTCTTGTACAGATATGGCGTTGGAAAACCCATTGGATCCATGGATGAAGCGTGTATGACAACAGTTGAAGAGATGCAGTCACCCACTGGAAAAGGCCCTGTCAGAAAGTGCATCGTCACCCCTCTCAATGGATCTGTGCCACATGCGCTCTTGTATGACCAAACACATGACAATGAATCGACTTGTGATCGACGTTCACCAGAGGATACGCTTTCTACTGGTGCATTGGTAACGTTCAGCTACAGTGCGATTGGCAGTATCAAAGGCTTTGACGACATTTATCCTAAACTTTTGAATCTGGTCAATGAGAAGAGAAAATATCAACTGTCCGGAATCGAAGAAACGAGCGGAATCGCAAAGGTCAAGCGTGTATTGAATCACTTGCATATAGAGATGACGCTTGGCAATTTTGAAGAGGGCCACGTTCATCAAGAAAATGACGTAAGTCGGACAATATGTGTAACCTCACTTGAATACATGCAAGATTTAGTATATTGTCATTCATCGAGTTCAACCAACGACGCAAAAGGGATATTTGCTTGTCGCTCACACGGCGTTCAAACGAGGATCAAAAGACCGTGGACACAGTAAGTATGAACTTTTCTCATTTGTCACTGAACACTAAGCGACGTACTAGTTGACCCAATTCGACTTAGGCGCACAAAATGCAGGTTTATACTTGGCGCGAGCCTCAAAGTCGAGTCAATTCAACTCGAGCCTGATGGACAGACTCTCCGAGGTCTGCCGACACGGCTAGTCGATATTTCCAGCTCTGCGGTTTCTCAAGGCCATGACCACGATGGTCCCTTTACAGAGATTACACCCCCTGACTCGTTTCCGCCTGGGAGCATATTACTCTTTAAGACACAGCTTGAAAATCACGATTTTGGGCTAGAGGAATTCTGTTCTAGCGGCGCTCAACAAGTCTTTGAGCAGTTGAGCTCGGTTGAACTGAATTGCGTGCTGTACCGTTCAGATATGGAAGAACGTGATTTGACTGACGGTGAATACGGTGCATACGAGGTGCCTGGCCATGGTCGCCTGGTTTACTGCGGTCTGGAAGGCTGGATGCACCCCTTGAGGCACATTATGCGCTATAATGACCTAGGCCATGCCCTCTGCGCTCATTTGCGACAGGGGACGTGGGCGTTGGACTATATACAACGACGATTATCCGCGTAAGTCGAGTAGCTCAAATCGCTTGCTTTGTGCTTAATATGACAACAGTCAGACCGCGGCATTTCAGGCTCTCGCCAAACCCGCCGAATGGTTTCAGGCACGGTTTGAACGCATCAAGTCAAGCATCCCCAACTTTTTGCGCCCCCGGTATTTTGCATTGGTAGTCTCAACAGCCCATAAAGCAGCAAGAAGAGCGGTTGTTGAGCAATGCTCAGACTTTGTAGTTTCTGGTCACGAATTTACCCAAAATCTTGCCCTATGTGGTATCCAAGTACATGGTTTAGTGAAATCGGCATCACTTGATCCTAGCAGACAAACGCCTTGTTTAGCAGCTGGCCTTCCCCACTTTTCCGCTGGTTGGGCGAGATGCTGGGGACGCGATGTATTTATCTCTCTCAGGGGATTGTTCCTGACCACTGGCAACTACGCTGCTGCAAAAAGGCATATCTTAGCTTTCGCCTCTACTCTGAAGCATGGACTCATTCCCAATCTGCTGGATTCCGTCCGGAACCCAAGGTATGAGAGTCGCAACGCCCTTGATGAATTATATTCTATTTTTGGTTCTATAGATATAACTCGCGAGATTCCCCATGGTGGATGATGCAGAATATACAGGATTACGTCTTGGCGGCACCTGACGGGTTGTCGATTCTTGAGGAAGAGGTAAAACGCAGGTTCCCTAAGGATGACTCCTGGGTGAAGTGGGATGAGCTGGGTGCATATTCTTATTCAAGCACATTGGCAGAAATTATTCAAGAAATTTTGCAACGCCATGCTGACGGAATACATTTTCGAGAGTACAATGCAGGTCCCAATCTGGACGGACAAATGAAGGATGAAGGGTTCAACATCGACATCCAAGTCGATTGGACTAGCGGTTTCATATTTGGCGGAAATCGATACAACTGTGGGACCTGGATGGATAAAATGGGGGAGTCGCAAAAAGCTGGTACTCGAGGCATTCCAGCGACGCCCAGAGATGGTGCGCCTATTGAAATTACTGGTTTACTGAAGAGCACGCTACGCTGGCTTGGACACTTGTCTGGAATCGGGAAATTTCCTTTTCAAGGCGTTGAGGCTGAAAGTAGGTTTTTCCAACTAATTTGTGCATAATCGGGTAGCTCAGTTTTACTAGTCCATGGCATTCGGCGCCTTGTAACGTATAGCGAGTGGGCCGATCTTATCCAAGCATCTTTTGAAAAGTACTATTTCATTCCAGCCGGTAAGAATACATAATGGTTTCATTCAATCCCAGTGATTTTTATCCGGAACTAGATCCATCGGAAGACGGGAAATACAAGATAGATGCTCGATTAGTCAACCGAAGGGGTATTTACAAGGATGTTTATGGATCTCGCAGCGATCGGGAATGGGCGGACTATCAACTACGACCGAACTTCCCAATTGCTATGGCAGTAGCTCCAGAATTATTTGACGAGGAGCACGCTCTTGAAGCGCTGAAAGTAGCTGACAAGACACTTAGAGGGCCTTTAGGGATGAAGACGTTGGATCCGTCAGATCTTCAATACCGACCTATTTATGATAATTCAAATGATTCGACCGATGCATTGATCGCCAAAGGTTGGAACTATCATAATGTGCGCGCCCAGCCATTGTCCCCCAACACTGCTAACTAATATCCAGGGCCCCGAGTGGGGCTGGCCTTTGGGATATTTCCTCAGGGCCTACCTTTACTTTGATTTAAGAGTCGGGTCTGGGAAGAATGTGAGTTGCAAAATTTGGTGGATCAAGTATCATTCTAAGCAAGCTGGTGCAGGATATGACGCACACATTGCACTATCTTCATCACATTCTTCTCGTGCCACGAAGCCATATTCAGACCGAGCCGTGGGCGGGTCTGCCCGAATTGACAAACGCAGACGGCCAATATTGTGTTGACTCGTGTAACACGCAAGCGTGGAGCGCTAGTACTTTGTTAGATTTCCTTGAAACCGTACATCAATTACGTCCATGACTACCTACCCAAGAGAGCATTTATTGTAGTCGGATGAAGCCATTTCGCAAATGTATTTCTATCGCTGACGTCGTCAAAGACGTTGGCTTTACGTTTCCCGTCACCGCTTGGTATTAATTTAAGACGATGATGATCCCAACTACCGTATTTTCATTGATATTCCAGACCGTGTCTAGACGGACATCAACAGGTTCATTTACAGGTCTAATGTCATGATCGGATGTGTCATCTCTTTCTCTATTCATCTTGACCATGATGGCGGAAAGATTAGTTGTCCGCGTTACAAAGAAGATCGAGGCTTGTCGAAGCTCCTGCCAATGGTCCTCCCGATTAGCTTCTTTGTTTCACTCGGCTTCGCTTTATGACATCTGCAGAGAGTTTAACAGCAGAATCACGAACCTTGCTACAGGCGAACGAAGGACAGGGCGCTTTGGGATGTACCTACACTGGATTCTATCTGCCAAGGAGTTTTATTCTCTCACTGGCAGGAACAAGCATGGTCACCCAATGTTAGCTGCGAAGCCCAATCCAGTGTGTGACATCGTTGGTAGGTTTGTGACGCACTTTTATGCTCGCCCTTTTCCGCCGTACTCTGCCGCCCCTGAGACGTCTGGTAGGCCGCACATACAACCAGGCCGCACCCTCTCATGCTGTCATATCCACCTTTGATCTTTTCAGTATTGGCGGTGTGTCCCAGTGTCCCGTATTGTAGCACCGCTGACATACCCGCGTAGTGGGTCCCTCGTCCTCCCATACAGTAGGTCCCATGCGCGCCGCAAATATATTCTTAACGGATCTTGCGGAATTGGACTTTCTGGACAAGGCTTGTCGCGTCAACGAATTCCAGGTTAATGTTCCAGCCTAACTCACCTTGTTCAGGTCCACAACATAAAGATTACACTGTGCGTATAGCAGTTGTATTTATTCAAGGCTACATATACACCATACTACTCTGACAGCTATGGGTCGCTGGCAGCTACAGGTATGTTTATTGTTGCCTGGCTTGGAATGATTCTCAAGTTCATCACCGCAGGGAGAGGGTATGCTTGAAGGATGCATATTGTGGTGCTTCTAACGTGACATTAGGCATCATACACCTCAAGCCATTCTTCTGGGGCTGGAAGGTCTGTCACTGCACGTCTTCGTATGGCAATGGTTTTTTTAAGTGACTTTGGACCTAGGCTCCGACCCCGAAACAATAGATACAGGCACGATCCCGTCGCGCTATACGGCAATAATATCCAACAAAAAATTGCTTTTGGGCGGCGAACGTAATATTCATTTCGACATGGATAGAGATATGCTGTGGCGTTGGGATCAAGTCCTTAAAACTCACCCGAATGGGATGAGATTTAGTTGTTTTGGTGTGGACGGTGATTTATTGGCCACAAACGAGTATTTTAGCGTCGGCGGGGGCTTCGTGGTCAACGAGAAAACGAAGGGTGGGTTGTGTCAACATATCCGCGTTTACACTAAGTTATTACCTAGTCGACGAGAACTTGTTCTACAAGGGTATTGATAAGAGTACAGTGCATGAAGCGAGATTGCATCACAGCCCTTCCACGGAAATAGAAACAGAATGCAGAACAGACTCATCCAAAATCGATGCCAATCAACCTCCTTATCCATTTGAATCTGGAAGGACTCTCCTTGCTCTGACACGGAAACATAATGTGGGTCCTTACAAAAGAAGTTTTCACCGGCCATTTTGATATGTCCTACAAGTTGACCATTGCTCAAATTGTCTACGATAATGAAGTGAGTCGTGATCATCTGATGAAGGCAAACTATTACCAAACGGGTCAAGAAATTTTTTGGATATAGTGACGACGACGTCCACAACAAGGTCTGGATTAGAGATATATTAGCATACTGGTGGTTTACTAAATGATAGTTAAAACGCATTTGGCGCGTAATGGACGACTGTATCCATGCAGGAGTGTCTGCAGCCGAGCCCACTTTACCTGGTCGTCTAGGCCTCCGACGACGAGCACCCGCTCTATATCGCCGACTAATGCGAGGGTATATCAGTTCAATCTTGCTTTTCCCGAAGGTCCTGAGTTGTACATAGTTTCTACCCTAGCATTGCCTCTCCGATGTTCATGTCACTCGGTCCTGCCACGCCCCCAAAGACTGTGGATAAACCTTCGGAATTTTCGGAACTTGATGAGAATGCAACTTTGTTGAAGGGAACATCCAGTGCCGACGGTAAATCCTTCAACTTCAAATCTGTGGCAGCACGCGTGGTTGGCTCTCTGGATCATCCAATCTTGCCAACGCCCCCTGTATGTTTTTAATATTTTGTGGGGGAACTTAATGCGAGCACCCAGTTGGCGTTAAGAGACGAATGGAAATTCCTGCAGTCGATTTTCTATCCTGTTACGCTACGGCCGTGAACGAGGTCAATGCCGCTGGAGGTCGCATTGTGACCTCCCCCACGAATGGTGCTGCAGGTATTATTCCTGCCGTCCTCAAATATATTATTGAGGTATGCTACCACGTGTTCACAAGGCGGAATTTGACCTTGCCTACTAGTTTGTTAGCGATGAACCTGAAAAGAGCATACAAACGTTCCTCTTGACAGCTGCTGTATGTATGGATATAGGATGGATTTGGATGTTCCAAAACTTGATTTGCAGGCGATTGGAATGCTTTTCAAGCGAGGCAGCACCATCTCCGCCGCCGAGGGGGGCTGCCAGGCTGAAGTTGGAGGTAAAGGTGATCATTCCCTGAGATGACGTTAATTATTCAGCGGACGTACAGTCGCATGCTCAATGGCTAGCGCCGGATTTGCCGCATGCATGGGAGGTGTGCGTCATTTCTCGTCTTTCTATGTGATGCTAAGCCGCTTCCATAGCGTCACCGGAAACTGTCTTGCAGGTACATTTTGAATTCTACTTCAAATCAATCAAATGATCTCTCTTGGTAGGCCGCTGAGATTGGCATTGGTGAAATTTATCTCAAAAGCTATGGAATCTTACAATCTCATTTGAATGATTATGCAGAACATAACTTAGGCCTGACTTGTGATCCAATTGATGGATTAGTTCAAGTCCCATGTATTGTACGTGAAAAGAGCATAGAAATGGTGATGTATCCTAATCCCTTTCAGGAGCGCAATAGTCTCGGAGGTTTGTCAGTCATGATGATATAGCGGCACAACTCACGGTTCGCAACTTCGATCTTTCAGCCGTCAAAGCTGTCACCGCGGCACAACTGTCCATGGCTAGTCATGGCGTCTACAGCGTTACACTGGATGAAGCGATCGAAGCAATGCGCCTAACGGCCGCAGATATGAGCGTCAAGTATAAAGAAACTAGCCTTTCGGTAAGTTTTTCCGCGTGCAGAGCAATGAATTCAACAATATTGGTTAACAGGGACTTGCCGTTCGTATACGTCAGACTCTGCATTCATTCTAGCTGAAGATTTTGTAGACCACGGTAAAGATACCTTTGTCGGTTCCAGCCTGGTAAGACATAACTTTTACTTCAAGCATCTAGAATTCAACGCATAGATAGTTAGAAGACGTAACCATCATCATCATGCGTCCGAACAATTTTACCACTGGCAAGCAGTTCGTAGATTAATAATATTCGTACCATCGCGTATATCTCCTAGAATTCCCCATTGCTTGGACTCCTGCTTCGACAAATAATAGTTTTATTGAAGGTGACCGGTGAAACGTGATTCTATGACGGGAACCACTCTTGGTAACTGATTCTTACCTCGTCGCCTTCTGTAATCTGTCCACGCCATCGCCAGCGCCAGTGGAGCAAACATCATTAATGGATCATTGTTAGATCCCCCTCTTTATATGGTCCTAGCGCTATCGAAGAAGACATTACGATAGAGCTAGATATTCCCTAGCAGTAGTAACGTAAAGACAAAAAGACTCCGTGCAAGTATGGTAATTGTTCAGTTTACAAAACCTTGCGTTGCCATGGGTACAATGTATCTTTTTGGATATCTTCAGGTCTTCTTGCCTCCCCTTGACGCACGACAACTTGGACCACGATTGCGATGAACCGAACCCAAGTAATTGAGTTGCAGAACGCTTATCAATCCGTCGTGCAAGGAGTTAGCAATTGGTAGGTGAATTGGTCAAAATCTGAATTCACAAATTTAACGTCCATCTAGGCTATTGCTATGCTACACAGATGACTTGAATGTAATATTGTTTCGGTTAATCAGCTTTGCAATGAGTTGATGAAATTGATAGTTGAAAGACTTGGCTCTTTGTGGACAAGGAGCACAAGGACTGGAAGAACTGAAATACTCCTTCCGCACGCATGTACTGCAACATGCAGTGTATCGTCAAGATTTGATCCCGACTTCAAAATTTATCATGGTCACTTACATGCCTAATGCCGCCTTGGACGACCAGAGAAGTTAGAATCGCCCATTTGCTTAAAAAATGTACTGATGTTTATCAAGCACGGGCGCTCACCAATGCACAGCGCATTGCGGGATTCTTACAGGTAAGCCATTTCATTTTGTGTGGACTAAGCCGGTCGATGGGTTCGCATATTCCAGCCTGGATGCGAGGCTTTCTTGACAATACAAGAACCGTCAGAGCTAACGCATGAATTCATCCATCGGGCGTTGCTGGCGCAGCGTTACACGACATCTATGCATCGTTCTTCCTCCGAATTCGCCGCTTCCAGCATGAAGTCATTGTCAAGGGCTGATCCCATGAGAAGGACTTCTTCCGAGCCTTCAGCACACAACGAACAGAAGCTCAAACCACCATCCACTTTTTTTTCGAGACTGTTACGGAAACATATGAGAGTCGATTTTTCATCTACAGATATATCCCAGGATGTGCCGCCTGCTCCTCCGCCTAAAGATCAGTTGGGCATTTCCATTAAATCCTCTCCGGCCCATGTCCATCACGCAGATCCTCTCAAGTGGGAGGGCAGCGACTGTGCTTCTGGCATTGCTTCGCATCCTTGTATGTCTAATGAAGCTCAAGGCATATCGAGCCATCCTTCCTCGCCATCACTACATATTCCTCTCCGGGGCAAATGGGCTGCGGCTTTATTTTCAAACCCTTCAGATAGGGCAAGGATACGGATGCAAGTGCGATTGGATCGCCAGCGAGAGGAGGAGGAAGCGGTAGAAGGTGAGCGAAGACGACAGGCCGAGATCCAAAGAAGAAGACAAGAAGCAATAGTCGAAGAATTGGAGGATGAAGCGCGGAGAAAGATCATTCTTGAAGAAGACTTGAAACGTGCAGCTGCGGAACGTCGTCGTAGGGAATACATTGAGAAAACTGAGGAAGAGCGGCTACGACATCTTCTTGAACTGAAGAGACGAGTGGAGAAGGAGAAAAGATTAGTGGTGCACCGTCAGATGGAACAGTGGCGTGGAGAGCAAATCCAGATGAAGGAGGAGGAGCGTCGCGAATTGGAGGAAATGAAATTTCGGCAATTGGAACAGAGAAAGCAAAGAATAAGTCTGGGACAGGCACGGCTCCAGCGCGACGAGAATTATGGGTGGGTGACAATTCAGACGAACGAATCGGTTGTTTGGAAACGGCGTTTCTTTAAGCTCGACGATGGCAAGTTATCTCTTTATCGAGATTCGGAGGTAAGCAGGTCGAAATCGATGAGATGTATGGCGACTAGATACAATACACAGCAATCCCTAAATCAACCGACGGAAGAGATTGATATACGCAAGCAGGTGCGAAGTGTCAAGGAGTGGGATGAAGGGTATGAGGACCTGGAAGCTATTGCGAACTCATTCGTAATGGAGCTTGTAGAGCAAGGCAAGGCTTGGATGATGTATGCTGACAATGAGGAGGACAAGGTGAGGGGCACTACTAGAAAACTTAGATTGTACTAAATGCTGGGGCAGTATGCGATCCTTGGATACACATACCAGGTAGCAGGATGGACGTTATAGTCGCTCGATAGTACACAGTTGTCACAGTCACACACAGTTGCCTCATGGCTGGCCTCATATCTCCCAAGCCAGTATCATACCTCCAGCAGCACGCGCAATATAATCCATACGCAAGGGGCATATCAGCGTATTCTGAAACCCCGTCAATTGCTGCCCCTTTAGCCCATCCTGTCCCACATCAGCCGGTCAATCAATACCTGGCGTCAGCCAGCGGTAATGCTCAGCTGGGCGTTCACGAAGAAGGCAGGATCCACAGTCTTGTGGTTGAACTTCTGGACCCCAACATGAGAGAAGGCGCATTATTGGAGCTTAGCAAGAAGCGGGAGCAGTACGAGGACCTGGCTCTTGTGCTCTGGCATTCGTTCGGTATGCCTCTCCACTACGAGCTTCATTCTCATCCTTGATATTCCTTATAGGCATAATGCCTGCGCTCCTCCAAGAAATAGTATCAGTCTATCCGCTTCTCTCTCCGCCGAACCTGACTGCGCACATCTCAAATCGTGTTTGCAACGCATTGGCCCTTTTACAGTGTGTAGCGTCTCACACAGAGACACGGCAGTTGTTTTTAAATGGTGAGAATGGCATCACACCGAGTTTAACCATTTACCATTTCTCAGCGCATATCCCGCTGTTTTTGTATCCCTTTCTGAACACGACATCGAAAACACGACCATTTGAGTATCTTCGGCTCACATCGTTGGGTGTCATTGGTGCCCTGGTTAAGGTAGATTTTCGCTTCTCAGCAAGGCAGAGTCTCACCAATCATCAGCAAAATGACAATAACACAGTTATTCATTTCCTTCTTTCGACAGAAATTATTCCTCTTTGCCTTCGAATCATGGAGACTGGCTCAGAACTCTCAAAAACGGTAGCAATCTTCATTGTGCAAAAAATACTGCTTGATGAAACGGGCTTAACGTATATTTGTCACACATATGAACGGTTTTATGCCGTCGGAACCGTCCTTAGCAATATGGTGAACCAGCTCGTGGAGACTCAAGCTGTTCGATTATTGAAACATGTCGTACGCTGTTATCTTCGGTTGAGCGACAATTTAAGGTTGTTCTGTACTTCTTGGTCTATTATATGACATTACTCACATTGGTAGAGCACGAGAAGCGCTTCGGGCCTGTTTACCTGAGCCATTGCGCGATCAAACTTTCAGCAACCTCTGAAGGTATGTACATTTCCCCGTCATATTAAGCATTATGTTGGATATTTCTCTAGGGAGACATGGTGACCAAAAGATGTCTCACGACGCTGCTTAATAATTTAAATGAACCATAGAGGCCTTCTGATATGGACTGGTAGCAATACTGTATATACGGTGCCCGTTGTCAGCGAAACACTAAGTACCGTTTCGTTTTTTGAGTATTATCTAATGTGGAATGTTTCGTTCTATCTATCGTGGGACTTTACCCAGAGATCAACGTATCAACTCCGTCATGAACTATACGGCGTGCGTCAATCCTTCTGGTGATGACTGGTTTCGCTGTCCGACAAATGTCCCAGTCTATTACTCCTCAAAGAGATTCCTAATTGACGGAGTACCCGACCAGTTCGTCGCACTTGCTTCTCCCGTCGTTGCTTATTGGACGTTTTCCATGTTCTTTCACTTCCTTGATATGTCGGGTTGGAAGTGGCTTGAAAGATATAGGATACATGATTCGGAGGAGGTGAAAGCCAGAAATCTTGTTTCACGTTCTCAAGTGGTGGCTGCTGTCATTCTTCAACACGTTTTACAAACGTTGCTCGGCTATGCAATGGTGGAAGAAACACGGATAGTCGACCATGCAGAGAGAATGCAGCGCATTCAGTCGGTCATTCAACCATTTATGTCTCACTTTCTTGATGAATGGGGGCGAACCATGCCATTATTCCAGGCGACGTACTTGATATACTGGTGGTTACTGCCTGCTATACAATTCGTTTTTGCCATGTGAGAGATTCGGATGATGAAGTTAACCTACATATTTTGACAATGTATGCAGGTTTTTGGTCGATACGTGGCAATACTTCCTCCATCGGCTAATGCATACCAACAAGTTCATGTATCGACATTTCCATTCTTGGCACCATCGTCTATACGTACCATATGCCTTTGGTTCTCTATACAATCATCCAGTTGAAGGGCTTCTTCTGGACTCCCTAGGTGCTATTCTTGCAGAGAAGATAGCCGGGTTGACGACCCGACAGACGATGGTTCTTTTCGCTTTATCATCATTGAAGACTGTGGACGACCACTGCGGCTATAGTTTGCCTTTCGATCCTTTCCAACTTTTAACAAGCAATAATGCAGATTATCACGATATTCACCACCAGGTATTATCATGTTCTGCATTCGTAGGACTTGTCCAGTTAATGGGTGAATCAGGTTATTGGAATCAAATCCAACTTTGCACAGCCATTTTTCGTGCATTGGGATATCATTCTTGGTACCCGCTTGACACGAGAGGACATTGAACGTCGCCGAGCACAGGGGGAGGCTAAGATGAAGTGACGAGAACTAGAAACTATGAGATTGATAGTAATGTATACGACATTCTCTGCTAGCTAATAGATTGATGTTCAATTGGTCAACGGTACATTTTGCACTTCTTGTTCGTATTCGACCTCTACTCTTGCGCCGTCTATACTGTGTTCAGCAAATGTTTTTGAATGGACAACGTGCCACGTACTTCTCGGTCTCTTATTCCTGGAGTTTGGTGTAGACCATACTTGATGGCGTTTTCTCTGCTTTCTCAGATTTGGATGGGCTTCGACATCTGAGCTTCCGTATTCAGTGCCCTCTCCGAAGCCCTGTTTAGTATTTTGAGGCAAGTTCGACACGATAGGATGTAAGCAAAAACATACGGCAACCTCTTCTAAATCGCTTAAACACATGCTATCATCATCACTGATGTCACTGATAAATTCCCGTTCTTCTGACCCATCTTCAAGCTCTTCTAGTTTTTCTTCGTCTGTTTCTTCATCTCCCAAGTCTGATTCTATTAAACCAGACGCAAACTTGGAGCTTTTCTCCTTGCTAAGGATTGCTTGCCAAACGTGTTCATTCACATTGAGCGGCGCGTCGCCGTAAGCTTTTGACTTGAGACGCTCGAGAAGCTCTTTTTCAATAGATTTTTCCAGATGTGCTGCAGTGAGTGCCTTGCGTTCTCTGACAGCTTCCCGGCGGTCCACCTTCTTCTTCGCACCCATCAACCGAGGCCTGGACCTCAAGATTGATCAATCAACACATAACGTTTAGTGGAGGCTTACTCTTGACGTAGTTTCAGTCTCCTCATTTTTATCAAATACTGAGTTATCTTGGTAATGCGTTGCTTGCACTTATGAATTAGGAACTTTGGCCAATGCAGTAATTCATTATCAATCTATAAGGAAACAATCAACGATTGCATTCATTGGTAAATTTTTTATTTTCATGTACTTGCTCTAATGCTTTCGAGTAGCTATTAGACAACTTTATTCGTTCCCACAAGTGTGCTGGCGAATGAGCTCGTTCAATTGTTTTAACGTATAGGTATAACGTGCCTAGGTCTTATTTAATGCGAGCGTAATGAACAGAAGGAGTTGACTCGCCATCTTGCTCCCTCACTGTAGCATATCGTGAGTTCGCTAGTGGACACGACTGGCGATTGCAAAAGCCAGTAACGTTATATTCATTGCGGCAAAAGTTTTGCGTTGTGGTTCTGGAAGAAAGGTGTATAATTCCGAGAAAAGGGCCTAATCATGAGCATACTTGACTTTGTAAGAACAAAATTGATGTCCAATGACGGACCAGACCACATCGTCGCTTTGCATTATGCTCAAGTATTTGTTTGGTTCTGCGTGTCAGATCGTACAATGCTCAAACGTTCCCTAACAACATCATGTCTCCCAAGCATTCACGCGTTCTCTTCTTATCCCCGTCGCGACTTTCATTTTGATACACATCACTTTGTTCAGCGTCTTGAACGCGAAGGCCTGAATCGTGCCCAAGCTGAAGGCATCATGTCTGCGATGGCTGAAGTCATTGACGAGAGCATACGGAACATGACAAGTAACATGGTAACAAAAGCAGAGCAAGAGAAGGAAAGCCTTGTTCTGGTGCACCTACTGCTTGAATGCTTATTTTCACGCAACCTATGTAGCTTCAATACACTCAACAGGTCGACTTCGCTCAAATTAAGTCAGAATTGCAGCTGATGGAAAAAAATGATTTGGCTATGTTGAGAGCCGAAAACGACCGTCTCATTGCTGATATTGAGAAGCTGAAACAGCGTCTTAGAGAAGGGATAACACGAACGCAAGATGGGGTCAGATTGGACTTGAATTTAGAAAAGGGGCGTATGCGAGATGAGAGTAGTCGTCAGGAACTGAAGATAAAGGAGGTTGATACTAGAATTGAACAGGAAATTGCTGGGTTGAGGACAGCAATTCAAACGTCTAAGGTAAATTTAATAAGATTTTGTAATTCAATGAACTTACTGTAATTAAAATAGGCAACAACGTTACAATATCTGGTTGGATTTGGTGAGTACTGATATTCAGGCAGAGATGAGATATTAATGCACGTACCAAGTCACTGGATGTTCTGCACTTTTGATGGCATATCTGAGGTTTCGTGTATAATATACGTCTCAAAGATCCATGTCACAGATGCATGCACGTGATGTGATCATATCTTAGTCAAAATGTGCTTTGTCATCGAGTCACTCGTCCTCGCCTCGAAAAGCCCATGCTGCCATGGCATTTTTGGGCTTTAAAGCTGAAAGTTTAGACAAAGAAAAGCAGTATTTCGTGCATACGATTGCGCAGGATGCAGAGGAAGTTCCCGTATTTACTTGGGGCGAAGAGAGCTACGACGGACTAGGTGATGCCCTCCAAGAAGGCGGCGATGAGTTGAATGATGAAACTTTTGGGAATGTCGATGCTGTAGGTGCGTTTCCTTGTGCATCTTCGGTCTTTGCTACAATTACTCATGTATCACTAGGAAAGGACTTCGACTTTTCTAGTAACACATTACCAAAATTCGAGCACACACCGGATGAAGAGGCATCATCTTCACAAATTACTCTTGAACAAGTTTCGTTAGATTTCAGGCCACTGGACCACTTTGAGGCTACGACTTCTGGTCATGATCAATCTCGTACGATGATCAATCTATTGTGCGGACGGCTATGAATATGACGCCCTCTAACTAGCTTATGCCTCGGTTCGCAAAGCCGAGTCGATATGGGGTGATAAGTCGCCTTTCTTCATTCTTCCACATGCCAATGGAGATTTCAATCGAGTACAAGACCAGCATATTGTATCCTCGCCACCAATGTTCGACGCTAGAGCAACGTCACTGTTATCAAAGCAACTCCACGAGCCTTCAGGACATCAAGCCGGTCTGCACACACTTGAAGAGATCGAGGCCGAGATGCGCGCAGCTACTCAAGCTAAGCAAAAAGAATTGCTTCAACAGCAAATGCAGGTTGAAGAGGAAGAAAGACAACGAATGTTACAAGATCAGGAATTGCAGCATCAAATCCTCTATCAACAAGAGCAACACCAACTACACATGCAACGGCTGCTACAACAGCAACGAGAACAGCAGTATCAGCGCACTCCGCCTCCAAGGATGCTACCAACATCGCAGTCGCCTCGTTTTCTCGAACACCAGCGCCAATTATTTCTATTGCAGCAGCAACAGCAACAAGAGCAACAATTACAACAACAGCGGATGCAAGATCAAATAAAACTGGATGAGATGGAACGCCAGCTACTAGCCCGTGCAGCGATGCAGCAGCAACGTCATCAGAGCCCAAATCCTGCAGTATGGCGTCATAGACCATCATCTGGGTTGTCATTGAATGACACCCATCGACAACAAGGCTCCCAGTTTCCGGCAAGCGGGAATCATCGCTATGACGCCGGTTCACAGGACAATTTGGTCTTGCACACCCCACACAATATCCAGTTGCAACAACGTCTCTTGTCGGAAATGGCGCAAGCTGAATTCATCCGTAATACACAGGGTAGCAATACCCATGCAGTCGTAGAGCATGAAGCGCTCAGGATGGAAGCCATGCGTAAGATATTGGAAACAGAGCAAATGGAAGAAAAGAGACGTAGGAAGGCGGCCAAAATTGCACATATGGTGAGATTCAATCTTCATTGCAGTCACAAGATATCTGACTTCGTCGTTCAGTCGAGATACAACGATCTCATGACTCAGTCAGACAAGGATTTTATCACAAGGATCCAAGTGTCACAATTGGTGACACAAGATCCCTACGCTGATGACTTCTACGCTCAAGTTTATGGCGCCATATTACGGTCCAAAATGGGTTTGCAATCCCAAGATGAAAGGGTAATAAAATTCGGCTCTGGAGGCGGCGTTGGTCTTGGATTAATCGGCCCGAAAGGAGGTGGCCGCCGCCCTAATGCAATGCAACGCATGGAACAACAAGTGGAAAGAATCGTCAACAACGCGCGAAGAAGGGAAGAAGAAAAGGGTCTACACGGTGGGTTTTTCGTATGAGGCTAAGTTATATGCAAGTAATCAGAACACAGCACTGCAAAGCCTTCAAGGGGCGCTTGGGAAAACTTCTGGACGAAGTTACAAGGCCGCACCGCGGCAGTTGCTTCAAGTTAATTCTGGAGCACCTCCAGTAACCGTAACTGAACATGTTCATGTATCCAAAGAAGCGGGATCCAGGAGCAAAGGTGCTGAAGAAGCCGCTAAACTAGGTAGAGAGGCGCTTGGCAATGCGGCTGATGTATGTTGATAAGGCATTGTCAAAACCCGACTGACAGGTGACTGCAGACAACGAACCTAGTCCGAAGAGAACCGCTCACACAAAGAGAGATTCTAATGATCTTAGAGAACATCTATGATTTGATTCTGCACGTGGAGCAGCTAGGGCGAAATCAATCCCCCACTGAGGATGACCAATCAAAGGCCAATCAGCAAAAGCAATATTCAAGCCTCGTTGACGAAATTTGGGATGCTTTACGAGTAATGGTTCCGCTTGAAACAAGGTGTCATCATTTGATGTGTACTTCGAGCAGAATCTGACATGCAGGATAGCGACCCTCATCCTTTTATCTCTTTGCTTATTCCGACCAAGGGTAAAAAAGTTTTATCTAGAATCGCGCGCCATCTAAACGATCAAAGAATGTTAACTATGTTGACACTACTTGTTGCATGCTTCAACCAGCTTGATGTAGTGAAGCAAGCACTTGTACTTGATCATGCACAAGAATCAAAGGAGCTCTCAGAAGCTGAAAGGCAAACGCAAAGTTTCTTGACTAGTGTTCTACAAAGTATACTGCCTATAGTTGCCAAGGCGAACCTGAGATTAGTGACTGGGTTACTTGGCCTCTTAGTTGATCGCAGTAATGTTGTCATCGTGGCGCAGACACGAGTGGGCCCTCTTCATTCATATTCATCAAATCCGAAGAATTGATTTATTTATTTTCAGCCTGGTCTTGCCCTGCTCACGTTATTTCTCAGTCGAGTCGAGGTAATTAAACAAAATATGAATACAATAGGCGACACCTCCGAACTTCCAAGTCCAGATGAAGCACAGCAATGGTCAGTATTACGTCTGTTAATTCGCCTTTTATGAAAATTCTAAATGCGTTCACAAAAGGCAACTCGTATTTGATCACCTTTTCCAACTTGTTGCTCCTCATCTCCTTCTGCTTTTCCCATCGACTCGCACTACAGCCTCGGGCCTAGCACAAAATGACGTGGTTGATCAGCCAGTCTGGCAATTCTTAGCTGCCGTCGCATTGCACGCAGCTTCGGATCAACAACATATACTCGTAACTGCATTGCGTGATAAAATTCTAGACAATGTTGTAAGTGTCAACAAGGGGTGGATACGAGACGAAGAGGAGAGACAAACGAAACTAGCTAATATCAATTTATTTCTACATGCACTTGGTTTGGACAGTTCGCAGATAATAATGTGACCTTGTATTATCGTTACATACACATTAAGCTTCGTGCATTAAATGCAAGAGAATGCCTGTCCTTACAATCTAGAAGCTCAGACCTTTGAGATAGCCCTTGGCTTACAAGAGTGTCCAAACGACTAATGCTACCGGTCAAGTTGACGATTGGCAGTGAGTCAAACATGGGCAGTGTGCTATTCGGAAGATTGAGAATGGCTGGATCCGAGGGTGATCGAAGAAGTTCCATCAGAGGGAGCAAGAACAAGTCCTGTTTTTCTTTCGTGCGATATTTCACATGTGATCCCACTTCCAGATGGTTTGTTGAAAGCGAAGTATAGTTGTCGAAGTTGGGATATAACATGACGTATCCACGCAGAAAGACAAGTTCTATAAAATATTTTTCCACGACTTCGTCCAGTTATTGGATCGGACATTCGGCACGATGTTCTGCTCGATATCCAGAGATAACGCCGACAGACGGATTGTGATATAGTCATGGAATTCGCGCCAATGTTCTGGGAAGTAGACAGCACCCCAACTGCAAGGAACTGGAGACAAATATGGGTCGACGGATCAAGATGTTGCTCTTGAAATAGGGTTCGAGCATTGAAATGCCGACGACCATCAATAGGCAACTCCATGTTCTTCTGTTGATACAGACTAATGCCGAAGAGGAGAGGCGAACGATTCCCCTTGCTGCCGTATCTAGTTAGTATTCCCTCAGCAATGATACAAGAATATCATTAGTAATCCGTACCGATAACGGAGCACAGACATCTTAACCCAGGCATAAAACAGTGGAGACAACTCAACGTCGTCTTCTAGAAGTAGCGCATATGTGTGATTGGCATGTGGATACCATGACTCGACGACAGCAGGTAGCAGACCACCATGGATGATTCGGTGGTAAACAGTAATTGTACCATGACCCCAGGTGAATGAGTCAATAAGCTTCATAGTCTCCTCGTCACTAGTTTGCTCAAGATTAATTCTCAGTCTAACACTATCACCGAAGAAGAGCCCGTCGGACAGAGAAGACAAGAGACGTTTCAGTGACCAGGGACGACTTTGAGTGATTATGGCAATATCAATCTGTGGTATATTCCAATCTAAACAGCGTAATTAATCAGATTGCATGACGACCAAGAACTGTAGCGTTTACTTAGCCATTCCTGCAGAGAGAGAGAGCCCATCCATTGGGAATATCGAAATTCGGCTCGGGGTAGCTCAACAATAGTTTGTTCCCGGCGCTGCGTTTTTAAAGCCAAAGGAAATTCTCCTTTCGGAATGACTACGATGTTTACCGTTTTTTGAATGACGTAAAGCTCTTGCGCCAATCTGCCCAGTTTTTCTTCATTATTACGACCTTTAATTACATGATAGAGCAGGCCACAATCCATTGCTCCGGCCTCAACATCTTCGTCAGCATATACCAGGGTATTGACAGTGAAACCCTGTGACCGGATGTGGCACAGCAAAGGCGTTAAAGAACGTACGTCATTCAAGGTTGGAACCAAAACGGCAAACTGACTAGCATCATAGCTTAAGGAAGAAGAAGAGTCGCTGGTTGGAGTTGAATTAGAGCCCCTTCGTCGTTCATCAGCATCAAGATATTTGAAGCAACTTTTACACCATTCCATTCCACGGGAAAGGTGCGGCAGGACAATTGCACAGGACCTACCAGTCCCAATCAGATCATCTGATTTGTTGGTGCATTCGCCACCTCGAAGGAGAAACGTTGGAGTGACAAAGGGCGGAACCAGACGATCGACAGGCTGGGGAGAATTCGATGACGAGATACAAGTTCCATTTACAACTCCACATATTCCGGACTGCATTGGCAGTGCCAAGGGGTTGAGTAACTTGTTTTGAGTCAGAGCATCAAGCCCATCAAGACCTTCTTCGTCGAGTACCAGTACCCAGGGAGTGGACACCATGCTGGCATATTGACGAGGAATAGGTTTACTTGTGGAGCTATAGAATTGAATGGAAATGATGGGATGTTTTTGCCCGTTCGACGTGTGTACGAATGCGTGTAAAATTTCTTTGGTTGACAGCGCCAGAGATTGCGGTGACAGTAGAAGAATTTCATAAAGACAAGACTCTGCATTGTATAGTGGCATTAGGTGCTCAGTAAGGCTACCAAGGGATTGAGCGGCAACAGGAAGTATTGCAGTCAGGGACGAGCGGTCCAGTGTTGGTGCCATGTCCAAGACGTCAACAAGATGGATGACATTGTTTTGTCGCGATATCCGATTTGAAGGAGCGAGTATGAGCCACAAGGACCAGAGACAAAGCGGCGTGATGATATACCAGAGTAGCAAGACCATGGTGAAAGAAGGATAGGTACAAACTAAGTGATCTAAGATTTCAAGCTATAAAACTCGCTATTAATTGGTTCGTATTGCAGCCTCTGACAGCGCGCGAATCAGCGACGTTGGAAAAGATAACTGACTTAACACTTACTGAAGAATTCGTATGATAACCAACACAAGGCCGTACTGGGCATTATCGATAGTACCCGCGGGGTTAGTCCACGCCCAAAACCTTTTAACCCGTCTCGTTTCCAGATTACCCGAAAAGCGTCTGTCATCCCTCCCACATTTCTAATGTCTAGTTCTGATGAGGTTCCTCTTGTTTGTAATATCGTTTTCGCAACGTCTAATGGCGTTGTCACTGCAGCGGCAACAGCACCCGCTACAGCACCGGATACGATATGTGACGTAGGTGAATACTGTCCGCGAGGATTCATAAACCGTTTACATTGCTCGTATACCGTGAATTGAATGGCATTAAATGGAATTGATATAGCCAACGTCGTCGGATACGACACATAAAATGCCCCTATACCTTCGTTGCGCAATAAGCTGCGAGCACATGTGATAACTGAGTGGAACTCGGATTTGTGTACTTGCATCCGTTGCTTGATAACTGAAGCATGACATGAATGATAAAAGTACACACATGATCACGGCTTTACCATCAAAAGGATTCATTAATGCATCACTAGCAATAGTGGCTGATGCACCGGCAAGAGCTGTTGTCATCGACAAGAAAATCAACGACTCGTTGCGATCCAAGAAAGTTGTCACTGACATGTCGCTATCCAATTGTTGTCGGATTGATTTCCGCCAGCAAGCTCTTTTACAGCCTCCAATGTACCAAAATGCACTGCATGTGCGGGACCAGCGCCTAGAGCGACGGACGTAACGCCCCGCCATAGAGCTCTCATGCCTTCAGTGGAGGAGATACGGGCAAAAGCGTTGCCTACTCCACTGTAGACAGCGACGGGAGAAGTTGCAAAAACTTGCATTCGTGTCTATTCAAATTTGAGATGACTTTTGTCCCAGAGGGTGTCCCCGCTTGAACTGACTTTGATACTATCGATAGGGAACATTACCGCATGTTCCGAGATACCTGCCTAGAGGAATTCAATTAGACGATATAGATTTGGCCGGGTAGTGCTAACCAGTGCGCCAGCCAGCATGTTGACCTGAGTAGGAAGAGAATTTCCATGAGGTCAGCACAGCTAAAACCCAATGACCACGTACTGCGAGGCCAGCATTAGGAGGAAGGCTTTCATAGTCCAAGTCTTCCGTCATGACGCATAGAGATATCAAGTCCGGAAAAAAAAGCGGACTCTGGTTTTCCGCCAACGCAGTAAATTCGGCTAAGTACAAGTACACGTAATGGCTCTCAGCCTGTAAATCCTAAGGTATCCCGTTCCGCGCGTCGGTCGTGCTCCTCAATATCACTGATGTCCTTCAGTATCTGCCAACATGCTAATCGACTGACTCACATCGCCTCCCAAGGGTACTCTAGCCTACACTGCTGCGTTAGCATGTCATTGTGGTAACTTATCTGTTCTGCTTACCAGACATGGCCAACCTCCGCACCAGCGTAATACCTGGGTCTTGCATCAGTACCAACCTATGCAGGTCAGAGAACAATGTTCACAGTGTTCCAGGAGGCAACTCGGCCAATTTGGCTTTCTTCTTATTATGAACAACAAACACTCCAAATTCCGTCGTCGCTCTCAGCTTTTCACGCTCTTGCTCAGGATATCGCATCAGCTCACTCTCCACATCCTTTTGCAGTTCCGATAGCGCGTAACTACAAGCTACGTAAGCTCAACCAGGTTCTGATATTATTAGTCTTACTGTAAAGTTTTTCGGGAATCATCTACTTCGTCCTAGAGTCCCGTGTTTATCATGATTCCCTCCTTTGATTGTTTCACTCACGATGATTAGACTCCTCCTTCCCAATAAAAGCTTTTTAGCATCTGCTCCTCTACCAATGTAATCAGATGAAGCACTATCTGGGATATTACAATACGACTTACAACCACTGTGTACGAATAACTTCCTGTCCCATTTGCTCAACAGTTGTTCCTGGAAGCGGTTCATATAAAGACAGACCGATAGCTTGTATCTGCAATGTCTTGTTATTTGTGTCTTCGCGAAGGAATGTACGCTTCGGCAAATATTAGTATGAGCTACGTACCACACCATATATAAAGATACCATGAGTCGTGCCGGAAAAAATCCTCTGATATGGCGAAGTTCTACACTTTGCCGAAGATAGAACTTGGTCAACTCACCCTCCACCTGATAACGCTATCAGAAAGTCTGCATCACTTTGAAATGACGCTTACCAATGGCGATGAGTAGATCTGGGTTGAAATCCTGAGCAATCCGTGGCGTAGCTCTGCGGATTAGGTTGTGGATATCGTTGTAAGTTACATGTAAATGCTGGATTTCGCTGGCCATGGTTAGGAGAAGTTCTTATGTAATACCATATACCCATGTCCGGTACGTTGAAGTCCTCAACTTCTGCTACGCATACGGCGTGACTATTCATAGACGGCTCGAAAGCGATAGGAAGCCTTGCAAAAAAACAGTCAGAAGTAACCAGACAAGGCACTCAAAAGCTCAAATTCGTGCCTACCTTGCCTGTAAGAAGAAGGAAGGAGTATGTTTCTATTGTTGAAAATCTGATACACCTTTGACGCACCCCAGAGAAGCAAAAACTGTATGCAGTACTTATCACTTGTTTGATTTGAATTAAATACACTTCAGGAATCATCTGCATCGTCATCTCTCGCGCCAGTAAATGCTGACGTTCCAAATGATGTGAAAGGGAGCGGAAGACGAGGAATTCCACGCCAGATCGCAGAAATGACCGCTAGCGGTCCATTTGCCATGGGACCTGCGTTATCAGGGAGTGGATCTGCACAGTCAAGACCCCGCCTTGATATCGCACCACCAGCGGGACCATCCGGGGCATCTAGAATTGCCTCCAGCGCTCAAACGCCACTCCCGAACAAGGACGTTGACTTGACTTTACAAACTCATGCAGCTGACGAAGATGATGACATCTATTCCGAACCCGATGACGGGGTAGAGATTATCGACTTGCAGAAGGTACGAGAGTTAGATTGGATGGCTCCGGAGACTCTACGAAAGGAACAAAGGCAGAATAAGCGTATTATGAAAGAAGAAAAAGAGAAAGGTGTGCTACACGTTGAGATGTTAAACCTGTTACAGAATAGGTCCCCAAGGCGCAGGAGCTACTAATCCGATTGACCCAGTGGAAGAATTCGATGAGACCGTTGAAAATTTTATCCAAGCAAACCTGCATCAAGTATGCCTCCATACACCAGATTCAATCATCTCACCATAACACAAGGACCTATCAAACCACGGACAGAACTTCTTATTTTTTCAGTTTCCTACACCATTTCCAGTATTTTTACCAAACTCAGGCTCAGGCATGCAGAACGCAGCGGACCCGTTGTCTCATCTGTCAACTAAAGACGCTGCGCCTACTCAGAGTATTGAATCTACAAACCTCGCCACTCATTCGACCACGTCGCCTGAACTATCAAATGACGTACAGGCACACGACACGGTGGATGGAGTCATTGGGCAACTTGAAGTATACCGGAGTGGCGCCATCAAGTTCAGATTCACTAACGGCATATTGCTTGATGTTCGTAGATTCTTGTTGCTGTGTCTGATTCAGCAAATTATTTTGGTTCTAGGTGAACGCAGCGATACAGCCATCATTCTTGCAGCAAGCAATCTACTTGCATCGCAGGGACAAAAGAATGGTCGTTATAGGCGATGTCAACAAAAGATTCGTTGTATCACCAAATGTGGATACGTTATTGACCATGATGCGTGAGGCAGATAGCGCATCCGCCCATCTTATGGATGAAGAAAAGCTTATCCAAATGGACGTTTCTTGAAGCACGCATCACAACTACTTACAGGTTGTCTAAGATAAATATATAGGCAATATGACTGCACTCTGTTAAGGGAACCATCGTTACTGTCCGTTGTAATCTGATACAAAAGTTCTCCATATTTCCTCCTGTGTTTGTGCATGATCTTGTCCCACATACAACGGGTCATATAGCATTGGGTCTACATTTTCAAAGCGCCCGACATGCGCTGGATGATATCGTAAATTATGTTCTTCCCATACAGGTTGATGTCCAGATACTTGTCCTGCACTTGATTGGATACCGTCCTGATGATAATCCTGCCCTGGGCCTGTACCCACAGCGTACTGTGTCACACTTTGTTCTTTTGGGTAGGCGGCGCATAATCCACTGAACAGTCCGGAATGTTCGAAATTAAGATTTGGTAGTTGTAGGAAAGAGGTGAGATCATGGTTGCCCAGTTCTTCGAAGTACTCGACGAGCATCTCGGCGGCGCCTGTATTATACCCAGGGTTATTGCTACCATCGTCTTCCGCGTATCCAGAGGAACCTAGTGAACGAGATGATGGATTGGACGTCGTTTGATGGGCAATTACGGTATCTCGCCCACCCAACACCTCAAGCTCGTCTGGCTCACCGGGTAATGTTGGATTAAGTGGCTTCGTTTCTTCTGATCCGGCCAAAAATGTGCTGTATGTGGTAGCTGCACGTTGCCTGAGTTTTTGCAGTATGGTCTTGCTTGACGATCAGGCAAATAATGGTGAGCAGTACTTTGCATACCAGTGAGTTGGGGGCTCTGCACGGCTTGGAACCTTCTTCATAAAATGGTAATGCTAGATCCAACTCTCGAATAGCATCCCTTGCGAGAGAGCATCGAGGACTTTCAACAACGAGTGCACCCAGTACAATCTAAATGCTCCGTTGTTTTCGAAACCGATTACATACTTAACACGAGACGCACACAAGCCGAGTATACCCCAGACCAGAAAAACCAGACTTGGCCTGTAACTTGAGGATGAAGTGCATACACACCCCGCAGCGCCGAAATCAAGCGCCGCGCACTTCGATACGTAGCCAAAACTGAAGGTGCGTATAAGTGCGTAAGTGGATTTTGCGAACCTTGGCGGATTGCCTGAGCGAAATAACTCCTGTGAATGTATAGCAAGTCTAACGACATTGAGAAGCATTAAGGCTCTGGCTAAATGATCTCACTAGATTCTTGCATGCATAAGGCACAATATTGTTGCATCGCACGGGATGGGTTCAGAGACCACGATTCTGATTCCCGACCAGAATGCAAATGTGCTGGGACAGCAAATCTGCGTATCATCTTGTCAAGCTCCAATAACGCAGCATAGGGTGGAGCTCTTGTGCTAAAGATATACTGTACCGTTGCAGCAAGGCAGGCCATAGCATAGCGAAATTTCCAGGCGTGCCCTACGTATTGTACACCTTTCAGAACACGGGTACTAAAAAGAGGTGCTCACACCCTAATTCACTTTCACCGTTCGGTTTCATCGAAGGATCTAGATCTTCAGGAAAGCGGCAGTCCGCATATTGTATGGATAGTGCAGGAGGCCTTCCATTGACAATGGCCTTGGCCAAGTAAGCATGAGAAAGAAAGGAGAAAACAAGCCATATATACAGTCCATGAATCCCACGTAAATAATTCCCAAAAAAGCTGCGTGTTTTTTACATTGAGACGATGAGAATGAAATTGAGAACGGCATGCGTACCCGTCGTCGACGCTGCACTTCTTCTGGGTCAAGATTCCAACCCTCGCTGTCACGTTCTACGGTAGATGAGCTGATAAATTTATGTAAATTGTGCCGGCTCACGCAGTCCGATCTAAAACTCGAGTCAGCACCGTAAGGCGAAAAAACCGAGTGTCGCCTACAACTTGAGAGAGTCGGGCTGTAAGGCCCGTCAACAGCCATCTCTCCTCGTTCGTACGACGATCAGAATTATAAGCAAAACGCAACATCAAAAAAAAGGCTTGGACGGTGGCACACGTTACTTCCTGTGTCAACGAGTCGAATGAAATAGCCGCACGAGCGAGTGCTTGATACTGTCGAGCACAGCCTAATGCCGTAGGACTTGCGTCGTAAAGGAATCCATTCGCTAGGATGATAAAAAAGACAGACAATCTATGCGAGTGGACTGTTTCCAGTTCACCACAAGTCATAGCAGAATAGATGTGATTGATTGTAGAAATCATGAGGTCTTCTCTGTCAATGGGGCTATACCTGCAACATCGATTAACCACTCTGCTGAGCAGAAACTCGTGACGACCTACATCCATGAAACATGAGTATAGTAAATGTCAATGATTTCAAGAGCTCTTTCACAGGGTGGAATATGCGGGACGAAAATATATTTGGAATAACGACAATCTTTCAGGCCGAATGGAAATGAGTTCATCAACTCTGTAATTTCCGGGGTAAATGTAGAGGGCCTTCCTTTCGCTCATGTTTGGTCTCTTGGGAAAGCTATGCGAGATATGAGGCACGGGAATCGATACGTCACAAGGAGGTTTACTGGAAGCAGCTCTTGAAAGTACTATATTCTCTTTAGTTGCGAATTTAAAAAGAATAAAGAAAAAAGAGGCATGCCGTACTAACCTCAGAACCTGCGGACTCGCCATGGTACCTAGTTTGTCCATCAGATCCGATGGATAGCGACCCAATTGCCTTCAAAACTTCATTTACGGAGGTTTCATGCCTAGGTATCTGGATTTGTGGAGTGATAGCGTCGTCCTTTTCCTGCGCCAAGGCCGCTTCTAGTTGTTGTACTTTCAGGGTCAAAGCTTTCACTTGTTCGGACAATTTCTCCGCACGCGCCATAAGAACCCTATAAGGAGACGTCAGTCAAACGGCATTAACTTGGTCGTGAAGCCTAACTTATTTCCCTTCGTTGCTGTCAATGCACCTTGGCAACTATTAATCCTGTCCTGTGATTCTGATGACTGGTGAACAAACCATCGGGACAAATATCGGCGCATCCACGCCTAACCATTTACATGGCTTCAACTTGCCTAACGATCTGTTATCGAGCTTACCTTATACAGGATTGACAGGGGAATACACTTGAATGCCGTCAACTCGATGTTACTGTGCGTCATAAAAACTCGACATCTCACCGGTCGCACTTTAATTTGGAACTGAATTTGGTCAACGACTCATACCAAGCACCGGAAGTACGCAAAACATATCTCACCGTCTGCATTCAGCACAGGACAGGTTAATCCTTCGCGGCACATCATTATCCGCCATGTTATTGACTTCTGCATTCATGTCGTGGACAAAAACTTATGAAGTTGAGCGAGAATGCTTCCATCAATTGAGCGCCCATGCCACAACAATTTCCTGATATATCAAGCTCTCAATACAGAATCTAATTTTTTACACCATCAATGACGAGAAAGCTCAAGCTACTATGCCCACTTTATGACATATATTTCTGTGGACAGCAAGTCAGAATGGTAAATATGCACACAAGTAGTTATGTCAGAATGGGCAGACAAGGAGACCAAAGCCTCGTGTCTGAAGGTAGCTGAGATGATTTTCGACACTGCAGGAATCCCCGCATAAAGCCAAATGCCTCAAACATCATGGAAAGAGAGACAAGGAACACGATTCTCACCTATTGAAGCTATTGAGGCTTGAAGCTTGAAGTACTGAAGAAAGTTGTTACTAAACGAAAATTGCTATGCTTTCGCGGACTTTAAATATAACATACTCCGCCGTTGCGCAATCATGTCTTCCCCACAGCAGCTACAGCAACCATTATCTCACCCCACCAGCTCAGACCATGTGCAACAACCAGGGGAAAACATGCAAACTCAAAACCAAAGTGCAGTTCAACTGCCACAGACTCGGCAAGCGGCGGAAGAAGCTAGAAAGGACCGTACACTTGCCGAATTCTTGCTGATGTTAGATGACTACGAACCATTAGTGTGTCTATTTCTCCTTCCGTTTTCCTTCCATGTCAAACGAACAAACAGATTCCGAATGAAGTTACAGACTATTTTCTCCAGCGCGTTGGCTTTGAATGTGAAGATGCACGCTTGTGCGTAAAGGGAGAAATTGGACGATTATCATATTAATATCAGTCATAGGAAACGGCTTCTATCTTTAGCGGCTCAAAAATTTGTATCCGATATCGCAGCTGACGCATACCAACATGCCCGCATCCGTACGAACGCTTCAGGTGGCAGAGCAAGAGCGCTTTTGGCTGGTCTCGGTTCGGCGAAAGTTTGTCAACAAAATAGTGTGTATTTCTCAAGACTGATTTTAACGATGCAGGATAAAACTCGCACGACGTTGACCATGGACGATTTAAGCTCGGCACTTTCAGAGTATGGCATTAGTGCCCGAAAGCCCGAGTTTTACATGTAGAACTATTGTCACTGGTGAAGTGTTATGCTTTAGATGCAATTTCACTACTCGGCTTCAAACTGATATCCGCTGTCGTTGCAACTAGTTGATAGCAGACTTGAACGGCTTTGACATTTATCTACTTATGTACATTTCCTCGGTAGACCTCCACATTTAATGTCACAGCATTCTGTCACGCTAAATGGCGTTGAAACTCAAGCCATACACCAACCCTCCCACTTCCTTCTCCTGGCGGGCTCTGTCGCCTGCCTCTGCCGTTGATAATGCACCCTTGCCATCTCCTCCGACTGCCTGGCTTCCTGCACAGGATATGAAGCTTTATGGATCTCAGCCTCTTACATCCGTGTCCGACATAGGATTAGTCAAGTGTAAGGAATGTGAAAAGACCATTCTGAGAACTTGTATGGTTGATCACATAGGTGCGCAATCAAGGTAAAAATTATTAAAAATGCAAGCATTTACGACATCCAAAGATAAGTGTGCCACAATACGAGCCGGAAGCAAAAAAGGAAGCAAGAGCCGGTTTGACACAGAAGGTCCTATGCCATCCAACTGACTCACTAAATATTGACTCGGTCCAGATGCCAAAACGGGACTGAAGAAACGCAGGGCTTCACCTTCTCCGGATGACCCTCCAAAGAAAAAAGCGAAACCTACAAAAGTTACGAAAGGAAGAATGCGAGGTCCTGTGGATCTTGACAAGCAATGTGGAGTTATTAATGATAAAAATCTGCCATGCTCTCGTTCTCTCACATGTAAATCTCATTCGATGGGAGCGAAACGCGCCGTACAGGGTCGCTCAAAACCGTATGACGAGCTATTGCTCGAATGGCAGCGGGCCAACAATCCGAACTTTGTAGAACCCGTTAAGCGTGAAACTAAGGCTGAAAAGAAGGAGAAACGAGAGCGGGAAAAATTGGAAAAGAAGAAGTTGGCCGATGAAGCTGCGAGCGCACTCGGCCACGATTCCAACGCATCAATCAAGAAAGTCAGCCTATCTTCTAAGAAGACTGGTAAAAAGGCGGCAGCAGCAGCTGTACGCCCGGAGGATATCGGTGAAGATGTGCCGGAAAATTTGGACGAGTTGGACACTGAAGCAGAATTGGATGAACTTGTCCTTGCTGTCAAGACGGCCAAGGATAAAGGTACCATATGCATACCACTGGCATTGCCGGGAGATGCTAGCACATGGTTTGTACATCGCCGAGAGCGAGCCCGATGTTGTCGAGATCTACTTGTGAATGCACTTGGGGGCGGCACAGGGATGATGAGCCGAAGTGGCAGCATTGGTGTCCTCTCCAGAAATAGCTAGCCTAGCAATTCATTGTTTGTCATTATCTTCGTCTGTAAACAACTTTATGCCCACGTTCCTGTTGCTCAAGCATGCTGAAGTCGTGGCTAGCTTTCATCATATTGGCCCACGTATCTGTGTTAACCAATGCTCTCCATTTCTATCTGGACGCCGGACAACGCAGGTGTTTCATAGAAGAGCTCCCCGCAGACACTGTAGTCGAAGGTGCGTCGCCCCCAATGATTTAGGCGTGCCTTGCTGATTGTTTACAGGCAATTATCGTGGACATGAATGGTCGCAAGGCGAGAGAATGTATAAAGAGAATCGGGAATTGGGTATTGTTGTCGAAGTTGAGGTTTGTCCAGACTTCGATGGAATTCATTATTTTTTAAATTTGTTTTACTGTGTGACGCAGGAGGCCGCTACAGGTCACAATGTGGTGAAGACTACTGGACCGTTTGAAGGAAAATTTACATTCACGTCGCATGAAGCTGGCGATCACAGTATATGCCTTTCCACGAACTACACGTCATGGTTCAGCCACACCCATATCCGTCTCCATCTTGATATTGTTGTCGGGTCAACTAAACCTGACGTGGAACAGGATCGTTCGCACGTATCTGAACTTGCGGCCAAAGTCAGAGATTTAAACCAGAAGTTGGAGGAAATTAGAAGAGAACAGCAGTATCAACGAGAAAGGGAGGCAAACTATCGTAATCTCAGTGAAATTACGAATGCAAGAGCGGTATGGTATAGCATTGGGCAAATCATTGTGCTGGTAGCTACGTGTACGTGGCAGTTGCGACACCTCAGAGTAAGTTTCAGTATACAGCTCGCAATTCCTTTGGCTCATATGTTACTTTAGCGATTTTTTGAGGACAGAAAAGTACGATAGTTATATTTGACACCCATACTCTATATATTCACACCAACGAACTGCTCCGTTCAATGTAAACTTTCGAGCTTGAGGAGTACCTTCTTTCCGTGAAATCCCGCCGATAATTTTGAAAAAATGAACCTAATCCTTTTACCAGCTTCCTCCAGTGATTCATGAGACGATATGGTAACTATGTCATGCGCCGGTGGCGCAAGCTGAAATATGCATAAATTTTGTCAGCACAATAGTTAAACCTCAGTGCTTACCATATCATTTGTTATCAGTTGCACTAACTTTTGGATCAAATCTTCGTGCTCGAACTGGGACCTTTCCTCGTACCAGCGGCTCTGCCAGAATCCATGGCCTTCAAGTTTTTGAAAATGAATAAAGAGGTTGGAAGTCGAAGAGGTTGTTTGGACATCGCGCCGTAAGAAACAAGGTGACTACTCTCTGCCAAGAGGCGAGCCATAGACGTGGTTTCTTGGCCACCTATAAGCAAGTTAAGCGCTGATTATTTGCCAGGACGCTGAGTTTGCCGACCAATGCAATTCAGTCCTAGTCTAATTGCCTGTGAAAGAGATGATGGACTGGTATCCGGGCACCGTACGAGGCCATACCTTTCCAGATGTTAGAGCTCCGATCCGCTCTCGAATTCCTTTGTCGTTGAGCTCGTCATAAGTCATAACACGCGTTGCGCCGAGTTTTAGCAAGTAGTCTTTGAGTGATTGATAATTCGCTCTACACGACTTTGAGCCAGGCCAAGTGACGAACGATGCACCAAACCGATTTCGAACAAAATTCAACGTTTTGAACCCCTTGGATGCTGCAATCTGAATCACGGCTTGACCTACCTGAAATGTCGTTAGTGATCAAACTTTACTTTTGGAACAGGCGACTATACTGCGCTGTTCGCTCCATTTTGAACCACCCAGTCTCCACTCTCCAGGTGGATAAATTCGTGAAGCAGATTATATGCAGTCGGAGGGTTGATCTTTCGTAAAATAGATATTGACAAGACCTCGAAACGATTGCGTTCGTACCATTAACGTAGCAGCCTGAACATCACTCAGGCGTTGCGCATTAGGAAGCCTCAGCACATCTTTTGCTTGAACGTTCATTTCAGTGCACCACGTTCCTGCCTGTTGTTTTTTCGGAATTACCCAGTCCCCCTCTTGTAATTCCGCGATACCATCTCCAACTTTGAGAACTTCCGCCAATCCTTCGTTCCCGCCATGAAGACGGGCTCCTCCTGGCCATCTTCGCCTGACATAGTGAGGCAGCTGACAGATGGCTTTGTCGGATACACGCCTTCCACTACATTGATGTCGGCAGGATTGACTGGGCTGAGCAGGTATCTGATATTCACAGTTTGTGGCGGGGGAGGTGGTACAGCTGGATAGCCAATGACGCTCAAAACCTTGTCGGGGCTTCCATTCCGAGTGTACACTATGGCGCGATTGGGTAAAGTCGAGAAAAATCTGAATGAGTGGGGTATACGAGAGAGAGTCAACATGATTGTCTAAGTATTCACAAACTCACGACTTGGTGGACGAAAATGAAAAGAAACTAGGTAGCGATACCATATCAATCAGTCTAACCGGAAAACAATACGACTCTCGATGTTATCTCCCAGGCGAAAATCAGTGGTATCTATCACTAGCACCGGTCTCCTGAACCCAATTGGATCCGCGTCCTGCTTGCACTTACTTAGCGTTTCCATGACAAATTCCCTCCACCGATGACACTGGACCATCGCAATCCCTTTTGTCGGATTTGATCCCATTCCGGGAGGAATTCCTCTCCATCCGCATCCCACCAATAGTGAATCCAAACTATGCAGACAGCGGTCAAAGGGAATGAATTGTTTCCATAACATTTGATCCGTCTCTTTCGGGAACCATACAACAGCACCCCGGAATAATTGATCAAAGTCGGATTCAGCCACCCCACCATCGTGAGCGTGCCCCATGCTAAGGGATTGCGTACGAGGTTCCACCACATGTGCGAGGGGCAATGCAGGACTGAGAGCTGCATGCTCGAACCCAAGCGGCTCAATCACTGGTACGATCCCATTGCATTCATTGTGCGACGCTGCAAGCCTGTGCTCCAAGGCATCCAATGATGCCTTGCGCTTAACGCGTGACCTTATGCTCGGGGAAGCATTCTTACCCCAAAGATAGTTACACCAGTCGTCCACGTCTTTGAACGGCCGGTCCTTTCCTACGCAGCTTAAGGCAATTTCCTGTAGTTCTTGAAGGTTGATGCCATCTCCCCAGGTTCTCTCAGACGTGCGATACACGCGAGTTATTCTGGGAAAACGAAGCTCGTAGTACTGGGGAGTCGTTGTATCAGTCATCTCGGTTAATGGGTAGACGGCTTGCCTTGCTATTTGCAGATTTTGTGAAGCCTGCACCGACCAGTTCTGCCAACAATGGTCTTTTGAATACGATAGTCGGGGTAACGGATAGAGTTGGGCTCAGGGTGAAATTATAGTCGAGACAATCCTTCAACCAAATATCAGAGCGATGTCAGTCAATGGGCCAAAGACTTACCATAAGTCGCTTATAGGGGGCGGTACCGGAACTATTGATACAAAAATTGAGATCTTCTAACTGCTCGCGTGTCAATCCGTACGACACAGTAAAATAAACGTGCAAATGAGGCCTCCTCAAAGTGGTCTATTCCATGTTAGTCTAGTTGTCGAGAGATTGCAACGGACATATATTTGCCTCGTTTTCTTTCGTGTTATCGAGGGCTCCAATAAAGAATGTTGTATAAGTAGATGGCGGGACTAAACCTCGCTTGAGGTATGCTTGGACTAACAACATGAAATATCCTACCGCGCAATTCCCTTCCTCTTTTCTTGTCCCACATGGCCGCCATGATGATCAGATCTACGGTATCTCCGTAACCTGGGATATAATCCTTTTTTAACTTGACCCAAGGCAGATTGAAGTCGTGGTATAGCGATTCTTCCGCCTTGAGTACTATGCCTTCCTCAAAATTGGCTACTGATCGAGCGAAAATGGCTTGCAATCTGCGCTCTGATTGCGATGTAATATCCACCAGTGCTCGTTTCGCCAAGAAGACGTGTCCTGGGGCTGTCTTGACAACTGATTCCAGTATTTCTCGCCTGTGAGAATAGGGAAGTCGAACGAGCGGACAGGAATCCAAGACCAAGATATCGAAGAAGACAAGCCCCAGATGACGATCTCCGTCATCGTACATCCTGATAAGAAATCAGAAAACGTTGAAGCCTAAATCGTCAAGACCTACGCAGAGGTTGCGTTCGCGAGCAATTCACGAATTCTCCAGAATTCTGTATGTACTTGTGACTGATCTGATATACTTTACAAAGGATGATCCTTACCGTCGATAGATTCTCCGTGGCATGCAACCATCTCAGCATCCAGTATGATGTTCTTCTTTATTCGCAGGTCATTTTTCACCTGATGACCTCCAGATATACCGACAGCACGTCGGATGGTGTCATGAATTGCCGCTCTGTCTTGGGTCGAGTTCCGCTTACTTTTACTAAATATAGCTATTTTGGATCCACCATTTGAAAGAATATCTATATGGATTTGAGCCCTTTCACCGTCGTACTTGGTTTCCGCCCACACGCGCTTCGATTGCCTGAAATAACTCAGCGCATGTGAGCATCCTCTGCCTTTCTTGGATATGGGCAACTACATGTTATTTTTTAAAACACATATTTTTCTTTTGATCAGCAGGATACCTGGATGAATGTTCCGACATCAGACATAGTCTCCAATATATTCGTCCCTTGTTCGAAAGGATTGGCGATATTGTCAATCACAGGCACGAGTTGATACATCTGCAATAATCGTCCGCTGAGGTCCCAGGCCTGCATTGCGTCTTCTATTGTGAGACGTCGGAAGGAAGTACTATTGTGGTTGGTGAGAGCTGAGGTGTAGTGCTCGCTTGGCAAAGGGTACAGAAGTGGTCGTAGGTCTTTCAAGATGACCTGGGTGACAAAGGATGCATCCGAAGGCGACAGTGAGCGATATAGATGACGCAGAATTGCTTGGCGGTCGCGGGGTGCTGGTGTCTTGAGACGTATGGTGTCATCTGAGTAACCTGATGTCGACGCTAGTTCGTCGAGCAAATTATCCACATCGGATACAGACAGCAGACTTTCAACGTTTTGGTTGTCCTAGAGGAACATTGAGGGAATGAAAGGTAAGATAATAAGAATGTACCATCATGCTCGATCTCATTAGAATAATCTTTTGTAATTCTTGTCCAAGGCACCCATGGGCACCTCCCGTGTTCCAGCGATGCAATTCATCACTGGATACACCAATACACTGAGCTAGGTGGCTGCAGAAGAGTGTCTCTTGCATGCCATACTTGCGACGCGCGTCTTCTTCTGGGAATAGGAGACGGAATACGCTATGAGTCGTCCCGATGGGGAGCGGTGTGAAAAGACGCCTAAGGTCGTGTACCCAACGAACGAAGACTTGGAGAGCAGGATGTCCTCCCTTTGTGGATTTGTGTTGTTGCTGTTGAGATCCTACTTTAGCCAGCTCGTTCACTAGTGCACTGAGACTATGAAACGTTGATCCCTCATCCCATATCAATGCAATGATTATCTCACTATGAAATAGGTATGTTGGTCATGTCATACATATGTGGGCGTGAGAGGAAGAAGTTAGATCGGCATGTGTTAGGTACATTTCGTAAACAAAAACGACGACGGAGGGATCATATAGCTTCGTGACGGGGTATTATAACAACTGCAAGCAGCATCCGACAATTATGTAGTTCACAGTATCAAAGGAAGATAGGAATTGGCCAACAATGCTGAGAAGTTAGTAGATTAATGCATAGATTGAGGAATAAGACAAAAAGCAAAGGAATGTATAATCATTCACGCTCGTTGTTTCGACTGGCGACAACAATTATTCATCCGCTATAAGCAATCTTTCTCAGATATTGCTTGTTCTGGCCGATAAGTTTCGGATTCGGCACCGTTGAAGTCGACCGAATTTCCAGTCACGGCAATTCCTCCATCCGTACCTCGGGGGTCATTAGGGGGCGTTCCAGGTCTTGATGATGCTATTCCAGACGATGTTGCTGTGACTGTCGAAACAAGGTGTTGATTGAGTGGGTAATAAGAACGACGTTGCATTTTTTTGAAATCATAACAAGTAAACCTAGGAGGAACGAATCAATCACAAACACGAGAGGACCATAACCATATACTGACTGTTCTTCCATTTGCCTCATTTCAGCCGACAGATTATCTTGGTTTGCTTTTCTTGCACGAGCCTTCAGAGGGTTATCTTCCAGCAGCAACTCCTCCAATTCGTGTGATGCGTCAAAATTGGCTTTCTTGCTCTAGTACGATAATGTTTCAATATCCAATGTACTTGAGAAAGTCAAATATCTTACGTCGGGAACAAAAGGAGGTGTCTGCTCCTTGGTCTCCAAAGTATCCCAATCAGTGGACCTGAACCAGGCATGCCTCTTGAATTCTTGGAAACCTTCTCCACGTGGTTTACAACAGAGTCGCTTGGAGGTATCTCGTTCCAATAACTATGTGCAGTACTCGGTACGGTGCTGCGGCTTCATGAAATTCAACATACCCCTTTCAAAACCTGCAAACCAGCTCTGCTGCACTTTTTCTCGGCATCTTCAGGCCATTTCAACGAGTCCTTTGTGATGCTGTATGTCAAATCACCGTTGGTTCTGCCTCTGAACGGCCTGCGTCCAAAAATCAACTCGTATGCGCAAACCCCAAGTGACCACCAATCAATATGAAAGGTATAGCCACGTTTATTTAAAATCCTAGAAAGTGTGTGAGCATTTCGGTCCATCTTTTAGGAGCGTCACACACTCTGGAGCCATGTATGCCATGGATCCGGCCACACCAGTCAATCTCCTTTCACCAAAATGTACTGCAATGTTGAAGTCTGTCAGGTGGGCATTCCCGCGCTCGTCCAGCAATATGTTATCTGGCTTGAGGTCGCTAGACCATTTTTAATGATAAATGAATTGACCGAAGGTAAATCATACCGATGCATAATATTATTCTCATGAAGGTAAGCGAGCGCAGATGAGATCTGTGCGACGTAAAACCGAACAGTGTCTTCTGACATTGATCCCATTCGCTCCAAGTGGACTGAAAATAATCAACAAATGCAAGTATTGTTTTAAAAGTCCGTACAACGGAGATCACCACCAAGCATCAGATCTAGAACGAAGAAACAATTTTCGTCGTCCTGAAATGCATAACGGAGATTGACTATAAATGGATGATCAATCTGAAGAAGTGAGTTGGATAATCAAGAAAGCGATAGGGAGTGGAGTGAATTCATAGCTACCTCTTCAAGTAAACGTCGCTCTTGTATGATGTTTGCGACAGCCTTCATCTTAACGCACTTTGCTTTGTTGATATACTTGAGAGCATACAGCTCGCGGCCTTGTTTATGCTGCACCACTCTAACCTACGGGATTCGGTGTGAGCGGAAAGTCACAATGAAAGTAAAAAAAGGCAAACTTTGCCAAATGCGCCTTTCCCTACGCAACGCAAAAGAACGAAATGAAAGAGATTGACTTCGCCATCAAAGTCGATTGGCTGCGGCCGGCAACATAGAGCTCCCATGAGATGGCAGGATGGTCGTACGAGAGGGAAAAGGAGCGTTTGGGACAGGTGAGAAGGCCTCTGAGAGGTGACAAAGTCAGTGGCGAAAATGGCAGTCACAGCGTGACAGTATAACGTCAGATCGACCAGATGTCGCCCCGCCCCGACTTCCTTCGTCCACTCGTCATATCTGGACCATCGGGCGTGGGCAAGAGCACTCTGCTTCAGCGTCTTTTCTCTGAGTTCCCTGATAGATTTGGCTTCAGTGTGTCTCGTACGCCCCGTTCGCTTTTTACCTGCCTGTTTTCACAGTCACAAAGATACGACGCGCGACCCTCGCGCAGGGGAAATCCATGGACAAAATTACTTCTTTGTTACCCGTCAAAATTTTTTGAATCTCATACATGAGGGTGCATTCATTGAACATGCTCAATTTTCTGGCAACTATTACGGGACTAGCTTTGAGGCTGTGCGTTCCATTCAGCAGCAAGGGAGACGTTGTATCTTAGATATAGAGGCTCAAGTATGTTCAGCCTCATAGATGCGCCACAACCAACATTCGATTGTTTCTAGGGCATTCAACAGATAAAACAGACTGATTTGAATCCTGTATATCTTTTCATATCACCTCCTGCCATATCAACGCTCCGTGATCGGCTGCAGAACCGAGCAACGGATTCAGATGTCTCGATTCAAAAGCGGCTGACTACAGCGCTCAACGAAATTCGATATGCAAAGCAGCCGAATGTGCACGATGTTGTCATTGTCAATGACGATTTGGATAGAGCATATGGACAACTCAAAATGGTTGCATTGGGCGAAAGAATAACTGGGGATATTCTACCTTCATTCGATGATTAATCATGACGTGGATGTACCTACTGCGGAGAGCGCTCAGCGCTGAGTTTGATTACCTGTTACGGCAAACGCGCTTCAAAAAATAATAAAAGCCACTGGCGAACCCACGACCAAGTTTTGCACTCTTCCCATCTCTTGCATGGTCTCTTGTCGCGAAACTGAGGGATGGGGTCCCATCTCTCCCAATCACAGCTTTGATGCCACTCTATGTTTTGAAGAGGGCGTCATTCTTCCGTCCATTCTAGCAGGGTTCATCTGCTCTGCTTTGCTACATATATGTATTCTCTCCATAAAGCCATCGCGACCACGATCGCATAAGAGTTATATGCTGTTGTATGCAAAATTGGTGCGCATAATGCGATGACTACTCCCCTTAGATTAATAACCTTCTCTCAGGCGTTATTGTCCGCTGCTCTCGCAGCCAGCTTGACTATTCTCGTACTCGTTATTGAAGGATTCAAGCCTGTGGCGATATTGTTCGTTCACGTCCTGGAACCAGTCGGCATGATTGCTGCAATGTTCTTGACCTATGCTAATCACACCCGGGCACGCACGTCAGCAAACCTCAGCCTACTGTTTTGGCCCTTATATACTGTAGCGCTGGTCATGTGGGGCCGTACTGTATACCGTCTACATGTGGCTCAGTATGCGCTCTTAATGAGCCTGAGGAGTTCAGTTGGGCTTTTTGGCCTGACTTTTTTGGTCCTGGAATGCCTTGGTCCATACGACATCAACGATGTCGATTCGGGTAAAGTGCAGGTAGAGAACCCCCTTTTGACAGCCAACCTTTATAGCAAATTGGTCTGTCACTTGCTCCAAGACATGGTCGTCATTACTCAATATTTTGTAGTCATTTTCCTGGTTGACGCCACTAATGCAGAAAGGTGTAGCGCAGTTTTTGACGGAGGACGACCTACCCCCCTTGAAGCCCAGTGACGAATCGGAACGCCTCGGTCAGCACTTAGAGGAGGCGCTGAAGAAACAGTGAGCATTGAATTGAATTTTTTCAGATTTATTCTGAATACGTACCGCATAGTACCTTATGGAAAGCTCTCTTCGTCGCTTATGGCCCACATTATGCTATAGCAGCCTTGCTAAAAATTATACAAGACTGTTTTGCGTTCTTACAGCCTCAATTGCTACGTTGGTTGCTTGCCTATATTTCGCGGCATCAAGATGCTCGCTTTGACTTGTTGACACAAGAGCCTCGCCCTAGCGCCCTGGAGGGGTTCGCAATTGCATTGACCATGTTTCTTTCGGCAGTCGTTCAAACTGCCACCCTTAACAGGTACATTTTACTGATTATTTTCCGAAGAAACGCTGACATGTGGTTTTGGTGATAGTATTTTCAACGCGCATTTGAAACTGGGTATGTTTCACAAGTTAGTCCCAGTCCCATATTGTTGTACTAAGCATCGTACAAGGATGCGCGTCCGTGCAGGCCTCGTGACCGAAATCTACAAAAAAGCACTCGTTTTGTCGAACGACGAGCGAAGTCGTGCGACTGGAGACATCGTGAATCTCATGTCAGTTGATGCCACCAGACTCCAAGACCTTTGCACATATGGGTTGATATCCTTGTCGGGCCCTTTTCAGGTAGACAAATACTTTCTTCCAAAATTAGCCTATGAACAGTTTTATCGTAACAGATAACACTTGCATTTATATCATTGTACGATCTCCTTGGTTGGGCGGCGTTCGTAGGTGTGACTGTCATGATCGTATCTATCCCCCTGAATACATGTAAGTTTTTTCAACTCCTGACTTCTAGCCGGTTAATTTCAATAGACATCGCACGCCGCCTGAAAAAGATGCAAGAGCAACAGATGAAGAACAGAGACAGACGGACCCGTCTCATGAGCGAGCTGTTAAATAACATCAAAAGGTATATTTACCCTTTTGGTAAATTTCTTAGCGCACCTTGGAGTTGACACTAGTACAGTATCAAGCTCTACGCATGGGAGTTCAGCTTTATGAGAAAGATATTAGACACTCGCAATAATCAAGAGCTAAAGATGCTTAAGAAGATTGGTATAGTGACGGTGGGTACGATTTCAATGATGCATTTTCTGTATTCATCCATAGAACAGTCCTGTAACATGGCTTTATGGACGGGGATTCCGCTGCTAGTTGCTTTTAGCTCGTTCGCTACAGCCGCTGCTACATCTTCAAGACCATTAACAGCAGACGTTATTTTTCCAGCCATTTCGTTATTCATGCTTCTGCAGTTTCCTCTTGCCATGGTACTTTTCATAAAAATTAAACATTGTTAGAAGCTCAACCAAGTTAAGTTTGCGCAAGTGACTTCAAATATTGTGGAAGCTATGGTTTCTGTGCGACGCTTGGCTGAATTTTTAAACGCACAAGAACTACAACGTGATGCCCGAACCCTGATCGACAAAGAAAACCAATTGGGCGATAAAGTATTCTATCATGAAATGTGTTTTTTTCACAACTCATTTCACATGCAGGTGCTCATCATAGAAGGCGCCGATTTCGCTTGGTCCAACAGTTCCACTAGCCCGACGTTGGAAGGAATTGACCTCACAGTAAGAAAAGGTGAATTAGTGGGAATTTTTGGTCGTGTAGGGTCTGGGAAGGTCATATTGCAATCCTCATTTAAATCGCGAGTTACTGAATATGAATTTCAGACCAGCTTGCTTTCTGCGGTCATTGGTGACATGGTCCGGAAGGCGGGCCGACTTGAGGTATCTGGGCCTGTTGCGTACGCTTCCCAGAATCCATGGTTGGTCCAAATGCAAGTCCAATATATTCAGCTTTTCAAAGACATTACAGGATCATATCTGCTACTGTGCGCGACAACATATTATTTTCATACGAATACGATGAAGCATTTTACAACTTGGTCGTTGAAGGTGAATCATTTCACACATTCAAGCGTCAATTTAACGCGGGATCCCAGCGTGTGCACTTGGTCCAGACTTGGCGCTCCTACCTCAAGGTGATTTGACAGAAGTAGGAGAAAAAGGTAATTCGATTCGCCATTGAATGCGCTTACAGTTTTGACGTCATCACCAAGGAGTCACTGTAAGTTTGATGATAACTGTCATTGGAACATTACCATACAGATTTGCCTAGCTGAGCGGAGGCCAACGCGCTCGAATCTCTTTGGCTAGAGCTGTTTATGCCAGAAGTGATCTGTGCGTTCTATGAATCAGTCAAGGGGGCAATCATTAACATTTGAAACAAGAGTACTTTTGGATGATTGTCTCGCTGCCGTTGATAGTCATGTCGCTCAACATGTATTCAGTGAGTTTACAAAGTTGCACTAAGTAAGTGTGCTGATCTAAATACATTCAGACAACGTCATTGGACCCCGAGGTCTCCTTGCTTCAAAGGCTCGTATATTAGTGACAAACAGTGTCTCGTTTGTGAAACAGTTTGATCAACTGGTTTACTTGCGCCGAGGAATTGTCCTTGAAAGTGGTACGTATGAATCGATTATGAGTTATGATGCCAGTGAAATGTCCAAACTACTGTGAGTCATGACTTTCGCATACACACTGTTTTTGATCCCCAGCATAGTCGTGGTCATGGAGTTGACCATTCAGGAACGACGACTCCTGTCTATGAGGGCACGAGCACATCTATCGAGAAGGATTCTGAAGATGAAAAGACTATAATGTTATCGGAAAAAATCCAGCGTCGCTTAGACTATGGCGAAGCGAAACTTTCCAAGGCCTCACCTTTGCGGGCCGGTGCGACTTCCGGTCTGAGTAGAGAACATCAAGAGCAGGGCAAAGTCAAAACCAAGGTTTACAAGCAGTACATTAGTGCAGCTTCTAGTGTTGGATTTTATCTCTTCCTGCTGGCTGTCATTGCTCAACAAGGAGCTTCCCTGCTCGCTACGCTAACTTTACGTGATTGGGGTGAACACAATCGGGTAGCGGCAGATAACTCGGGAATGGTTGGTTATCTTGCAGCGTACGGCTTGTTTTCGTTGTTTTCAATCATTTTCGGAGGGACATCATCCATTCTAATGTGGGTTTTCTGTGCCTTAAGAAGCGCCAGGCGACTACATGATGCAGTAAGTCATCCAGTAGATCTAATTATATGTTTCAGACAGTATCGTAGATGCTTGACGCCTTATTGAGGGCTCCGCTAAGTTTCTTTGAGTTAACACCATCTGGGCGGTGAGTCATTTAGAAAGTTTATCACAGTTGTACTTAACCTCTTCTAGTATTCTAAATCTTTTCTCCCGAGACACATATGTGGTCGACCAAATTTTGGCGCGCGTCATCCAGCAATTATGCCGCACTTCAGCTGTTTGCATGTCCATCATCATCGTCATAGGCTGGAGTTTTCCGCCATTTTTCTTGTTTGTTCTTCCACTCGGCTGGTTCTACACGCGTGTAATGAGGTATTGTCGTTACTTGTTAATTCGGGCAGTTTTTTACATTATGCAGATATTATCTTGCTACGTCAAGGGAACTAAAACGCTTAGATGCCGTCTCCCGATCTCCAATATTTGCATGGTTCTCAGAATCCTTGGCGGGAACCTCAACCATCAGGGCATTTGGTCAGCAGGCTATATTCATCACGGGCAATCAGCAGCGCCTGGACCGCAACCAAATATGCTATTTACCAAGCATATATGTTAATCGCTGGCTCGCAGTGAGGCTCGAATTTGTTGGAGCTATGATAATTTTCATTGTTGCTATCTTGGCGATTTTCAGTGTCAGAACCACTGGTGTGGATGCAGGATTGGTTGGCTTGGTCATATCGTATGCGCTCAATACAACTTCATCATTGGTGCGGCATAGACTCGAAATTGTACATTGCCTAATAATTTTTTCAGAACTGGGTCGTTCGCTCCGCCAGTGAAGTCGAACAAAATATTGTTAGCGTGGAAAGGATCTTGCACCAAACTGAAGTCATTCCAGAGGCACCCCGAGAGATACCCGAGAATAAGCCAGTGATCGGCTGGCCCTCCAAAGGGGAAATTGAATTTGGGTCTGTATCCCCTTTTCTGCCGCATCATCCTCTGACTATTGGAGCAGCAACTATGCAACTAGATATCGGGCGGGATTAGATCTCGTACTCAAAGACATATCTATACGAATAGTGGGTATTTAAACACGCTTTCTCAGCTCTAATAGACGGATTGTTTCAGAAACCTGCAGAGAAAATTGGCATATGTGGTAGAACAGGTGCAGGCAAATCCTCGGTATGATAGTTCTAAAGCATGTTAACTAAGCTTAACTATCTGTAGATCCTGCTATCATTGTTCCGAATAATCGAGCCTGCCACGGGTACAGTCACTATCGATGGCATTGATATCACCAAAATTGGATTGCATGATTGTGAGGATATTCGTTTTCTTTTCGACATTTGATGGACATGTCCAGTACGATCCGCTATCGCGATTGTGCCCCAAACTCCCGATTTATTCGAAGGAACGCTGCGAGAGAATGTCGATCCTGTTGGTGAATACAGGGATGTAGATATCTGGATGGCTCTCGATCAGGTATGCGTTTCTTCTTCCCAAGTCGTGTGAGGCTAATGTGGTCGCAGGCCCATCTCAAGAGTTATGTGGAGAGCCTAACAGGGGGTCTAGATGCCCGAATACGAGAAGGCGGAGCTTCCTTATCTACTGGTCAAAGACAGCTACTCTGCTTTTCCCGAGCATTGCTTCGTAAAGTATGTTTCTTTTTTTTGGTTTTGGGCAATGTATTAAAATTTCACGTTAGTCAAAGATCTTTGTACTAGATGAGGGTAAGGATTTTGATCTCACAAGTTTCATGTTGTCGAGTCACTACTTAACAGCAACTTCGGCTGTTGATCTTGAAACTGACCAAGCTATACAAGCGATAATCAGGGGGCCAGCGTTCCGTGACGTGACAATTTTGACGATAGCGTGAGTGGATGATAAGTAATCATTGTTCATGGTTCACTTTTGGAACGCATTGCAGCCATAGGCTAAACACTATTATGGAATCAGATCGTATTTTGGTTATGGATTCGGGCAAGGTGCTGTCTCGGAGACCCCTTGCTAACATATGTTCTACTAATGAAAAATTGCACATAGGTTGCCGAGTTTGATTCACCGGAACGCTTGCTATCAAATCCTCAAACTATATTTCACTCTTTGGTCAGGGACGCAGGCCTGCTTACAATGGATGTGCAGAATTAGAGACTGAGGGCGAATATAAATTACGAGCTATATAGGGGACATCTGTCTTTTTTGTTTGCCTTGATCTTCCATTCCTTCTCTAACCTGTGATACTTGAGTATAGGTTTTGAATGCAAATGGCCCCTTGCATTGGAAAATTGGAATTTGACTGAAGGCCATGTTAGAAATTGTTAGGATATCAGACATACTAAATGCAGATATTGAGGGTAGTACATCTCCTCCAGTCTTCATGGATGCTGTACCCCCCAGCAGAGTCATTCAGATGATGAGTTTAAGGATGTCCTGGCACATCTCAATACACATCTCTGAATGTTACCTCCTCAACTGCCATTAGTGTTGCTTTTGCTCTGTGGAATTGGACAAAAATAAGTGATCACCAGTGATCATTCATGAACACCACAAATCATCATGAATCATCATGAACACAAGTGTTCATGAGTGTTCACAAATGATCAGTGATGATCCACTTGTCATCATGATCATTTGTGGATACATTGTGAACAGCATGTTCTTTGTAATGTTCATTTCATTGTGAACCATCATGGACCATGATGAACAAATGTGAACAAATCAATCTGACCATTCCTGTAGCATCATGATTACATGTGTACATTGGTGATCACTCATGGTTCATTTGTGATCATTTGTTGCTCATTTGTGATCATTGCCACTTTCTTGCCCACTACAAATGAGTCTTTCAGACCTGCTGCTGTTACAGACAATGCCCTTGTTGTGATTCATTCTAAGTCAACAGTGACAAGCAGAGTCTTGGTCCACTCCCAACCACTAGACAAAGAGTCTGGATGCTAAGTCAAACAATGATGAAGGTCTGGAGAGTGATGAGGAAAGAGAGTGTCAAGATTGAGCAAGGTTGAGAGCAAAACTTGTCTAAGTTGGAACTGAGGTTACTCTACAGTACAGGGGTTTATGTATGTTAGAGAACAATGAAAGCATAAAAGGAAATAAGGCTGTAGTTACCTGAGAAAGGAAACATGAAGGTAATTACAAAAGGAGATAGCATCCTGGTTGTATGATGTGCAGTTAATGAGTAATAATGATGGATATGAAATGGTTCACTGAAGCAGAAAGATGAAACAAAAGGGAACTGTAACATTACCCCCTTTGTATGTGAGAAGTCACTGACTTCTACCAAGAATTCATTCAGCCATGGTCCTGCCTAGATTCCAACCATTCAATTACATTTTTGATGTCCTTTTCTGCTGTTTCCATTCACCATTGTACTGTTTGAATGGCTCGCTGCAGTTGTTTTGCTTGGGCAAGCATAGCATCTTGTTTGTTATATGTGAGCAAATGGGGATTGGTGGTGAGGGTGAGGGTGGTGACAAAATCAAGCAGTTTGGAGAACATGTTGAAATAGGTGACAAGGGTGGCTAGGTTTTCTCTAATGGTGAGGTTGGATGATGGGTATATGAGTAGGGGAGACGGGGGCAGCAACAGTTTCAACAACTTCTGCAGGGTGCTCATGAAGTGCAGGGAGGTCAGCAAAACTGAAATCATCTATGGTAGTGGTGGTGGTGATGAAAACCTCAAGCAGGAGGGGCAACAGCAGTGGTGTTGATGTAATAATGGCCACAAGTGGTGATCAACAGAGCAAAGAGGAGAGCAGTGAAGTAGGTGATGACAACAAAGAAGAACATTGTAGTACTGTATGAAGTTGGGAAATTCAGCATTGTTGTGGGCACCCTTTTATACTCAATCAAATACTTCATCATCCCAATTGACTGTCAGGAGTTCTTCATCCAAAAATTGATAGGATGATGTGGGTGCTCTGCTGCTGGGAACATATTCAAGTTCTTCATCAGATTCTTCTGATTTGCTTAGCTCATCCCTGGTAGTGGTGGAAACTTCATTCTCAGGCTCAATGCCTGTATCAGGAATAGGGTTCTGTGGCATAATGCTTTCTGGCAAATTAGGTACAGTAGGTCCATCCATGCTCTCAAATGCATCCAGAAAATTGAGACTTTCAAGCACACTGTTGAGGTTTGAAATCGCATTTGGGATACATTGGGTAGTAACCCATCTATAAATTTCTATTTCTTTGCTTGCACATTTCAACTGTTGAGTGAAATTGAAGACTGCAGGGTTTTCCTGGCAAAGGGCTGTTTCAGTATACACATTGTACATGTGATTTAAGGGTCTGTTAGGTGACAGGAGGTAAGGTGATATTGCATCAGGGTAGTATGGTAACTCTTCAGGATCAAACATGAGATCCATATATTTTGGGAGGTAGTGTATGCAAGCATTGAACGGGATTTTGACATGTCCCTGTGGGTGTCAAGTGTCCAGTGACAAGTCTGGGAGTTCTGTATGCAATCAATTGAGTTGCTTGGGTTTGGATGAGATTAATTAGTTGGGGTAACCCAAAAGCAGTGACTGGAGGACAGTAGATGGGAAATGTAATGATTTGGCCTTGGAAACTTTTGTAAAGTTTTGGAGAGTATTGTCCTCAAGTGGAACAATATTTCTTCATGTATTGGATGTTTTGTTTGAGGATTTGACAGTTGTGGTAGTGAGACATGGGGTTTCACAATTGTCTTCTGAGTTTATATGTTTGTAAAATGTGCGCAGCATTACTCAAATTGTGCTCAGGTTCCAGGAGTTGTCATTTGGTCCATATCCCTTCCATTTAACCAAATATTGATATCCTGCTCCATGTCTTCGGTGTATGAGAATCACTTCTACTTCAAACTCTTCCTGTCCATTTATGAGATCAGGGGGTGGAGTAGTGTAGTTTGGTCCATGTGTTTCAGTTTCCCTATATGGTATAAGGAGTGACATGTGAAAGACTGGGTGAACATGCCATTGTTTTGGTAGTTTGAGTTTATACATTACTGGCCCTAGCACTTGTTCGACCATGAAGGGTCCTTCTTGTTTAGGTGCTAGTTTCCTGGATTGATATGGGATGTTGAGGTTTCTGTTTTTGAGCCTTACTTTGTCTCCTTGTTCAAACTTGATTGCTTTATCCCTGACTTGTCATGTGGCCATCTGTCTTGCCAACTCATGCACAGCTAATGCTTCTTCTCTGGCTTTTCATAATAGTTGTAGGCATTCTTCCACAGCAGGTGTTGTCATTTTCTGTACAGTGGTTGGTAATGCAACAGTGTTACAGTTTCTCCTTTGTTTTGTCTTACTGTCTCCATGAACCATTTCATATCCATCATTTCTCCTCAACTGTGCATTGTACAGCCTGGACGCTATCTCCTTTCATAGCTACCTTCACATTTCCTTTCTCAGGTGGTCATTGCCTCATTCCCTTTATGGTTTTCCTTTGTTCCCTAAATGTATATAAACCCCATGTACTGTAGAGTAACTCCAGTTCCAACTTAGACAAGTTTTGCTCTCAACATTGCTTGACCTTGATGCTCTCTTTCTTTGTCACTCTCTAGACCTTTGTCATTGTTTGACTTAGTGTCTGAACTCTTTGTCCAGTGGCTGGGAGCAAACCAAGACTCTGCTTGTCACTGAATGAACCATGATGAGGGCATCGTCCATAACACAAGTTGGAACTCAGGAACCGCTCAGTGCATTGTCACTAGCCAATACCAGAACTTCCCAGATCAGACCACCAAATGACTCTGTTTGTTTCAGACAGAAATACTACCTTAACCGAAGAGAAGTCTACTGTTCTATGACACACAAAGGCTGGTACTATGTCTCAGGAACAAAGAAGAAGAACCAACCGGTTCCAGAAGAATTCTTTGAAGGAGAATACCAGGAAGGAGACCCCACCAATGAATTACCAGGAGAAACTTGGATTGACTGGTACAACAAAAGAACGGAACAAAAGATCGACTATTTCAACCCCCAAACACTGAACCAGAACTCTCCTGGTGGCACGAATTTCAAGTTAGCAAGGATTTAGGAGACTACGCCTTCTTCACATTTGAAAAGGGAATAAGTGACAGGTGGAACAAATACCAAGAACAGCAACAGATTGAGGCAGATCTAGCCTTTGGGGACAAACCAAAACAAGGAGAAAGCTCAAAACAAGACACAGAATTGAAACACAAATCCAGAACACAGGACCCAAAACCTGAAACACCAGAACCAAAACAGGAACCAGAAAAAGGAATGTCAGATGACAAGGAAACATCCTCAAAAGGGATAAAGGGAATCTCCATTAAGGAATTCAAAGGACAGCACTCTAAGGTGAAACACTTCATCAACACATTTGATGATATATTTGATCTTGATGAAGGGCACTTCGAAACATCGAAAAAACAAATCAAATATGTTCTCCTTCATCTAGGGGAAGAACTAGACAATTGGAAAGCCAATCTTTGAGGAGAATTAGAGGCAGCAGAAGCAGCTAAAGGAAAATCAGCAGAAAGCGCAGACACACTCTCTTGGGATAACTACTCTACCTTCAGGAAACAATTCTTGAATGACTGGGGGAGAATCTGACAGCGCAGCAAGGACCCTGAATGATCTAGATAAAGTCAAAGTAGGTGGAGATATTGACATCCCTGCCTATATTCAGAAATTAAGGTCACTCATACACTCCACTGGAATTACAGGGTTCATGGCACAGTGCATCTACTTCTGTAAAGGACTCCCTGCATCAGTCACAGCAAAAATCATCGAAAACCCCACAGTTGTCAATATGGAAGTGGCTTATGATGCTGCGGAATGCCTGCACAATGCTTGGGAGACCATGAAATTGATGAACCAATCCTCCAGATTAGGAGATACAAAGGGACATTTCAAATTTAACTGAAACATGAGGCCCTCTGCCCAGGATCAAAAGGGATTAATGCTGTGAGCACAGGACACTTTTCAGACACCCAAAAGGAGGAATACTGAAAAACTGGCAAGTGTTTCAGATGTGGAACACAGGGACACATATCCAGGGACTGCCCAAACAAGGGGAATGCCCAAACATTGTCCTACAAATCTCCTCCCCACAGAATCACACAATCAGGGCAATAGAGGAAACAACCTCAAATGAATCAGCCGCCCAACGCATTAGGGCACTGTTGAAAGAACTCCCAGAGGAAGAACGTGAAACCACCCTTCAGGAACTTGAGTCCAAGGGTTTTTAAGAAGGAGATGCCAGAAAGCAGTTGATTCCTCCAGTACCATTGAACAGTTAGCACTTGACTCTGTAATTGTAAATTCCAATAATAACAAACAAATTTCCATTACTGTGCAAACAACCCATAAACCCACTGAAATATCTGCCTCATCAATTGTGGGGCAGAAGGGAACTTCATTGATGAACAAATATCAAAAGATCTACCAAAGGAACTCTTAAAACAAAGGAAGGATGTACAACAATTGGTTATGGATCACCAACCTAGGTGATCAGGCAATAATCTTTGGAATACCTTGGTTGGAACAGCATAACCCTACTATTGATTGGCAAAAGAAAACCCTCCAAATGGACAATGAACCAGAAAATACCAGACCCATTTGGTGCATGGCATTGGATACCTGACAATGGGAAGAAGATGAGTATTGGATTAGGGTAAAGACATTGGCATCACAGGTGCTTGAACATCAAGCAAAACGAGATGAAGCGCCAACTGTCTTACCTTCCAAATACACGCCTTGGCAAGCCACCTTTGAAAAGAAAGCATCAGAGCATTTCCCATCTTCTTGCCCATGGGATCATGCAATTGAACTCAAGACAGGATTTATGCCAAAAGTCAACAAAATCTACCCATTATCACTAAAGGAACAGTCAACCCTTGACAAATGGATTAAGGAACAACCAGACAAAGGATATATTTGACTGTCTAAATCACCACAAGCGTCACCATTTTTCTTTGTCTCTAAAAAAGAGAGTGGCACACTTCAACCTTGTCAGGATTACCAATACTTAAATGAATGGACCATCAAGAATGCATATCTGTTGCCCTTGGTTTCCAATTTAATGACAAAGTTAGAAGGCACAAACTACTTCACCAAGCTTGATTTGCAATGGGGATACAACAATGTCCAAATCAAAGAAGGTGACAAACGGAAGGCAGCATTCATAACCAATTGAGGATTATACAAACCAACAGTCATGTTCTTTGGTCTTTGCAACTCTCCATCAACGTTCCAGACGATGATGAACGAGTATTTCCAAGATATGATAAACAAAGGATGGCTCATCATTTACATGGACGACATCTTGATTTGTGCAAAAACAAAAGAAGAAATGTGGGAGCAAACAGAACGTGTTAATCAAGAACTAGAAGTATACCTTCAGATATTTTGTGCAAATGAACCCCATAGATGGAAACAACTACCCCCAATTGCCAAATTTGCTCACAATAATCAACACCATGACTCAGTTAAAGCCTCTCCATTTCAACTCATGTATGGAATGAACCCTGTTGCATTACCCACTGCTATACAGAAAATGACAACACCTGCCACTGAAGAACGCCTACAGCTATTACAAAAAGCTAGGGAAGAAGCACTAGCAGCACATGAGCTAGCAAGACAGATGGTTGCATGACAAATCAGGGACAAAGCAATCAAGTTTGTACAAGGAGACAAAGTATGGCTTGAAAATAGAAATCTCAATATACCATATCAATCCAGGAAACTAGCACCTAAACGAGAAGGACCCTTTATGGTTGAACAAGTGCTAGGACCAGTAACATATAAGCTCAAGCTACCGAAACAATGGTGCATTCATCCAGTCTTTCACATGTCACTCCTTATGCTGTACAGGGAAACTGAAACGCATGGACCAAATTACATGACTCCACCTCCTGATCTTGTAAATGGACAAGAAGAGTTTGAAGTGGAAGCAATCCTCACACATTGAAAACGCAGAGCAGGGTATCAATATTTGGTTAAATGGAAGGGATACGGCCCGAATGACAACTCCTGGGAACCCGAATGCAATCTAAGTAATGCTGCAGACGTTTTACAAGTATATAAACTCAGAAGATGGTTATGAAACCCCATGTCTCAATATCGCAACTGCCAAACCCTCAAACAAAACATTTGTTATATGAAAAGATATTGCTCCACCCAAGGACAATACTCTCCAAAGCCTTATGAAAGTTTCAAAGGACGAATCATTATGTTTCCCATTTATCATCCTCCAGTCACCCCTTTAGAACCACCTCGATTAATCAACTTCATCCAAACCCTAGCAACCCAATTAATTGCTTACAAAACTCCCAGACTTTCTACTGGACATTTGACGCACCCATAGGGGACATGTTGAAATCCCATTCAATGCCTGATTGCACTACCTCCCAAAATATGTATATGGATCTCACATTCAATCCAGAAGAACTACTGTATTATCTGGATGCAATGTCACCCTATCTCCCATCGCCCAATAGACCTCTAAATCATACAAATGATGTATACACCAAAACGGCCCTCTGCCGAGAAAATCCTGCAGTGTTTGATTTTGCAGAACAGTTGAGACTCGCTAGCAAAGACATGGAAATTTACAGATGGGTTGCTACCTGGCGACTCCCAGATGCAATCTCAAACCTCAATAGAGCACTCGAGAGCCTTGAGTTCCTAGATGCATTCGACAGCACAGGCAGACCCACTATACCTGTTACAGTTCTCTTTTTGTTTCATCCTTTTGTCTCAGTGGACCATTTCATATTCATCATCATTACTCGTTGACTGTGCACTATACAACCCGGACGCTATCTCCTTTTGTAGCTACCTTCATGTTTCCTTTCTCAGATAGCTACAGCCTCATTTCCTTTTATAACCTCCATTGTTCTCTGATGTATATAAACTCCTGTACAGTAGAGTAACCTCAGTTCCAACTTAGACAAGTTTTGCTCTCAACATCAATTGACTTCAGCACTCTTTCTTCCCCATTGTTCTCAAAGACCTTTGTCATTGTTTGACTTAGTGTCTAGACCTTTGTCCAGTGGCTGGGAGTGGACTGAGACTCTGCTTGTCACTGTTGACTTAAAATGAACCACAATGAGGGCATTGTCCGTAACACAAGTTGGAACTCAGGAACTGCTCAGTGCATTGTCACTAGCCAGACACCATTGATACCAGAACTTCCCAGATCAGACCACTGAACGACTCCGTTCATTACAAACAAAAGTACTACCTTAATTGGAGAGAAGTCTACTTTTCTACAACTCACAAAGGCTGGTACTACGTTTCAGGAACAAAGAAAAAGAACCAACTGGTTCCAGAAGAATCCTTTGAAGGAGAATACCAGGAAGGAGACCATAATGATGAATTACCTGGAGAAACTTGGATACACTGGTACAACAAGGAAAACAAGACAGAAGATCTACTGTTTCTACCCCCCAAACACCGAACCAGAACTCACTTGGTGGCACGAGTTTTGAGTTAACGAAGGATTAAAGGACTACTCCTTCTTTGCATTCAACAAACAAACAATCACCAGGTGGAACAAATACAGAGAACAACAGCAGATTGAGATAGATCTAGCCTTTGGGGACAAATTGAAACAAGGAGAAAGCTCAAAACAAGGCACAGAATCGAAACACAAACCTGGAACACAGGACCTGAAACCTGAAACACCAGAACCAAAACAGGAACCAAAGAAGGACATGTCAGATGACAAGGAAACATCCTCAAAAGGGATAAAGGGAATCTCCATTAAGGAATTCAAAGGACAGTGCTCTAAGGCGAAACACTTCATCAATACATTTGATGACATCTTCAATCTTGATGAAGGGCACTTTGAAATGTCAAAAAAGCGAATCAAATATGTTCTCCTTCACCTAGGGGAAGAACTAGACAATTGGAAAGCCAATCTTCGAGGAGAATTAGAGGCAGCAGAAACAGCCAAAGGAAAATCAACAGAAAGTGCATATGCAATCTCTTGGGGGAGATTACCCTAGCTTCAGGACACGATTCTTGAATGACTGGGGAGAGTCTGACAGCACAGCAAGGACCCTGAATGATCTAGATAAAGTCAAAGTGAGCGAGATATCAACATCCCTGCCTATATTCAGAAATTCAGATTGCTCATACACTCCACCAGAATTACAGGGTTCATGGCACAGTGCATTTACTTCTGTAAAGGACTCCCTGCATCAGTTGCAGCAAAAATCATTGAAAACCCCGCAGTTGTCAGTATGGAAACAGCTTATGACACTGTGGAACACCTGCATAATGCTTGGGAGACCATGAAATTGATTCACCAATCTTCTGGATCAGGAGATACAAAGGGATGTTTCAAATGTAATCGAAACACGAGACCCTCTGCACCTGGATCAAAGGGGATCAATGCTGTGAGCACAGGATGCCTTTCAGATGCCCAAAAGGAGGAATACTGAAAAACTGGCAAGTGTTTCAGATGTGGAACACAGGGACACATATCCAGGGACTGCCCAAACAAGGGGAATGCCCAAATGTCATCCTACAAGCCCTCCTCCCCACAGAATCACACAATCAGAGCTATAGAGGAAACAACCTTGAACGAATCAGCTGCCCAACACATTAGGGCACTGTTGAAAGAACTTCCAGAGGAAGAACGCGAAACTGCCCTCCAGGAACTTGAGTCTGAGGGTTTTTAAGAAGGAGACGCCAGAAAGTGGTTGACACCTCCAGTACCATTGAACAGTTAGTACTCAACTCTGTAATTGTAAATTCCAATAATAACAAACAAATTTCCATTACTGTGCAAATGACCCATAAACCCACTGAAATAACATTGTACAGCCCGGATGCTATCTCCTTTTGTAGCTACCTTCACGTTTCCTTTCTCAGATAGCTACATCCTTGTTTCCTTTTATAACCTCCATTGTTCTCTGACATATATAAACTCCTGTACAGTAGAGTAACCTCAGTTCCAACTTAGACAAGTTTTGCTCTCAACATCAATTGACTTCAGCACTCTTTCTTCCCATTGTTCTCAAAGACCTTTGTCATTGTTTGACTTAGTGTCTAGACCTTTGTCCAGTGGCTGGGAGTGGACCGAGACTCTGCTTGTCACTGTTGACTTAAAACAAACCACGATGAGGGCATTGTCCATAACAATACCTAATTTACCTGAAAGTATTGTGCCACAAGACATCGCTCCTGAAACAGATATGGACCCTGAGACTGAAGTATCCACCACTACCAGGAACAAGCTAAGCAAATCAGAAGGATCTGATGAAGAACTCAAATATGTTCCCAGCATCAGAGCATCCACAACAAGTTACTGGTCCATGGATGGAGAATTCTGGACAGTCAATTGGGATGATGAGGTGTTCAATTAAACATAAAAGCACTCCTCACAGTGTTGATGTTTTCCAATCCCACACACTCAAACAAATGTCTCCCATCGTTGCTGTTGCCTACTTTGTTGCCTTCTTCTTCACTCTCTTGGTCACTGCCTGTGGCCACTATTACATTGATGTCACCACTGTCAACCCCCCTTTTGCCTCTGTTGCCCATCACCTCCCACTCAAGGTATTTGTCACCACCACCACTACCCTGGACAACTATGATTTTGCCGACCTCCCTGTGCTCCATGAGCATCCCACAAACCTCATCAAAACTGTTGCTGTCCCCATCTCCCCACACATATACCCATTGTCCAACCATGCAACACCATGCTCAACAATGTCAGTGAAAACCTTGCCAACCTCATCACCTATTTCAACATGTTCTCTGAACCGCTCGATTTTATCACCGCCCTCACTCTTACCACCGACCCTCACTTGCTCACTTACAACAAACAAGATGCAATGCTCACTCAGGCCAAACAACTACAGTGAGCTATTCAAACGTACAATGGCAGATGGAAACGGCAGAGAAAGATATCAAGAACATTGTCGAATGGTTGGAGTCTAGACAGGACCATGGCTGGACAAATTCTTGGTAGAAGTCGGTGACTTCTCACATACAAAGGGGGTAATGTTACAGTTTCTCCTTTGTTTTGTCTTACTGTCTCTGTGAACTGTTTCATATCCATCATTTCTCCTCAACTGCACATCGTACAGTCTGGACGCTATCTCCTTTCATAGCTACCTTCACATTTCCTTTCTCAGGTAGTCATTGCCTCATTCCCTTTATGGTTTCCTTCGTTCCCTAAATGTATATAAACCCCATGTACTGTAGAGTAACTCCAGTTCCAACTTAGACAAGTTTTGCTCTCAACATTGCTTGACCTTGATGCTCTCTTTCTTCATCACTCTCTAGACCTTCGTCATCATTTGACTTAGCATCTGAACTCTTTGTCCAGTGGCTGGGAGCAAACCGAGACTCTGCTTGTTGCTGAATGAACCATGACAGGGCATTGTCCATAACAAACAGGGTTTGTTCTGTACATGAGTTGAAACAGGAGGCTTTAACTGAGTCATGGTGTTGATTATTGTGAGCGAATTCAGCGATTGGGAGTAACTGTTTCCATTTATGGGGTTCATTTGCACAGAATATTCAAAGATATACTTCTAATTCTTGATTAATGCATTCTGTTTCTCCATCAGTCTGTGGATGATAAGCTGTGCTCATTCTATGATTGATTCCTAGCATTTTTCTGATTTCCTGGAAGACTTTAGCCAAGAACTGCAGTCCTCAATCTGAGATGAGTATATCAGGCAGCCCAAAGTGTTTGAATATTTCAGAGACATAAAGGTCAGCTGTTCCTAAAGTGTTGATGGTTTTCTTGCAAGGAATAAGAATTACCCCCCTTTGTAAGGCCATGGTCCATCATGACCAGAATGGAGTCATATCCATCTGCAATAGGAAGGTTGGTAGTAAAATCCAGTGTGACTTGTTGGAAAGGGCGAGTTGCTTTGGATCCAATAGGTAAAAGAGCCAGGGTGTTAGGATGAGTGTTTACTTTCATCTGTTGACAAGTGGCGCAACCTGTAATCCATTCTTTGATGTGTTTATACATTCCTGGCCACCAATAATTGTGTTGTAAAAGTTCAAGGGTTTTCATGCATCCTGGATGTCCTGAGGTTGGCGATTCGTGAGTTGTTTTAACAATCTGCATCTGGAGCATTCCAAAGTCTGGAATGTATGCTCTGTCAATATATTGGATGATTCCATTGACAAGTGCCCAGTCTTGGAGCTTAGATTTAATTGGTGGGGCATGTTGAGTTTCAATTACTTCAATAATCATGCATCTGAAGCTATCAAGTGATGTTGCATCCCTAATCTTTTGAGCTAGGTCTGTGGCAATGAGACAAATGAACTTGTTATCTGGTAGCATGGTTACATCATCTGGGGTATTGTCATCCTTCATGTGATCTGGTTGGCGAGACAGAGCATCTGCTTCAAACATTTTGGTGCCAGGTACATGTTCAATTTTCAGGTCAAATTCCAAGAGCATCATTGACCATCATGCTTGTCAAGGAGTTAATCATTGGGGTGTCTGATAGAATAAAAGATTCTTATGATTGCAATGAACCATGATTGGATGTGGTGATCCATGGAGTAAGTGTCACCATGCTAGTAGCCCTTTAATGATAGCTAGTAATTCTTGGTCATAAATCTGGTAATTCTGTTCTGTAAGTGTCAAGGCATGGGAGATGAATCCGCAAGGGTGAAGCATTCCAGTTGCATCTGCTTGTTTTAATACTGCTCCAGTAGCTTTATTTGAGGTGTCTGTTTGAAGGATGAATGGTCTGGTGGGGTCTGGCATGTGTAAAACAGGCATGGAGGAAATTTGCACTTGAGTTCTTCAAATGCCTTTTGACAAGTGGACATCCAGTTGAAAAGTAAACCCTTCTTTGTCAATCTGTTAGTGGCTTTGCTATGGCAGCAAAGTTGCTAATGAATCTCCAATAGAAGTTTCCAAATCCAAGGAAAGATCTGACTTTCTTGACTGTTGTTGGTGTTGGCCAATCACAAATTCCCACCAGTTTAATGGGGGTCCATTTGGATGTGTCTGGGTGAGATGATCATGCCAAGAAATTCAACTTCTTGAACACAAAATTTGCATTTTTTGAGTTTCAAGAACAGATTGTTTTCCTGTAGACATTTCAAGACATGTTCTGTATGCTCCTGCATTTCTTCTTTTGTCCTTGCACAAATTAAGATATTGTCCATATAGATGATAAGCATCCTTTGTTTATCATATCTTGGAAATATTTGTTCATCATGGTCTGGAACGTCAAAGGAGAATTGCAAAAGAACATGACTGTTGGTTCATATAAACCTCGATTGGTTATGAATGCTGCTTTCCATTCATCCCCTTCCTTGATTTGGACATTGTTGTATCCCCAGTGCAAGTCAAGTTTAGTGAAGTAATTTGCGCCTTCCAGTTTCATCATTAAATCAGAGACTAGGGGTAATGGATACATGTTCTTGATGGTCCATTTGTTCAGGTATCAATAATCCTGACAAGGTCAAAGTGTGCCACTTTCATTTTTAGAAACAAAAAAAATGGTGATGCTTGTGATGATTTAGATGGTTGAATATATCCTTTGTCTAATTGTTCTTTAATCCATTCATTGAGAGTTGACTGTTCCTTTAGTGATAACAGGTAGATATTGTTGACTTTTGGCATAAATCCTGTTTTGAGTTTGATTGCATGATCCCATGGGTGAGAAGATGGGAAATGCTCTGACACTTTCTTTTCAAAGGTGGCTTGCCAAGGTGTATATTCAGGGGGTAAAACGGTTGGTGCATCATCTTGTTTTGCTTGGTGTTCAAGTCCTTGTGATGCTGATGTTTTCACCCTGATCCAATATTTGTCTTCTCCCCATTGTCAGGTATCTAGTGCCATATGCCAAATAGGTCTGGTATCTTCCGAATTGTCATCCATTTGGAGGGTTTTCTTTCACCAGTCAATAGTAGGATTGTGTTGTTCTAACCAGGGTATTCCAAAGATTACTGCTTGATTGCCTAGATTGGTAATCCATAACCAGTTGTTGTATGTCTTTCCTTTGATGGAGTAGGTAAGACAGGTGCGATGAGTGATTAGTCCATTCTGATTGATTGTTCCATCAGTGTTTTTGACTTTAATTGGTCTTCTGTCTCGTTTTCTTCATTGTACCAGTGTATCCAAGTTTCTCCTGGTAATTTGTTGTTAGGGTCTCCCTCCTGGTATTCTCCCTCGAAGAATTCTTCTGGAACCAGCTGGTTCTTCTTCTTTGTTCCTGAGACATAGTACCACCCTTTGTTTGTTGTAGAAAAGTAGACTTCTCTTCTGTTAAGGTAGTATTTCTGTTTGTAACAAACAGAGTCATTTGGTGGTCTGATCTGGGAGGTTCTGGTATCAATGGTGTCTGGCTAGTGACAATGCGCTGAGTGGTTCCTGAGTTCCAACTTGTGTTACAGACAATGCCCTTGTTGTGATTTGTTCTAAGTCAACAGTGACAAGCAGAGTCTCAGTCTGCTCCCAGCCACTGGACAAAGAGTCTGGACACTAAGTCAAACAATGACAAAGGTCTGGAGAGCAATGAGGAAAGAGAGCATCAAGATTGAGCGAGGTTGAGAGCAAAACTTGTCTAAGTTGGAACTGAGGTTACTCTACAGTACAGGGGTTTATATATGTTAGAGAACAATGAAAGTGTAAAAGGAAATAAGGCTGTAGTTACCTGAGAAATGAAATATGAAAGTAATTATGAAAGGAGATAGTGTCCTGGTTGTATGATGCGCAGTTAATGAGTAATAATGATGGATATGAAATGGTTCACTGAAGCAGAAAGATGAAATGAAAAGGGAACTGTAACAGCTGCCCTATGGGCAGGGGAGTTGCTCCTGCAGAGCTCCTCATTGGGGCTGGCCTGTGGCCAGGGGAGAGGGTGGTATTGTCCATGGCCTGGTGGCCATGGGTGTGAGTGAGTGGTGTTGTCCATGGCCTGGCAGCCATGGGTCCCCCAGACCCCCACAAGAAATGTTTTCACATGGGCAGATGTATGTTGCATTGTCAAGGTGCACATCTGGAGGGAGGATAAAAGTATTGTTGCCAGAGGGGAATGAAAGCCAAAAAGTACCCAACATAGTATATAATGAAATATTACAGGGATTGAATTTGTAATTACAGATAGACAGTAGTATGATGAATAATTAGAAAGGGGATAGAGCATAAGACTGTGGAGTGGGATAAAGCATAAGACTGTTCAGTGGGATGGGTGTACGACTCTGGATGGTCAACAGTCAATGCCATCCACACCCCATGGCCACAAAACAGGGATGGAGCATAAAACTGTTCAGTGGGATAAAGCATGGAACTGTTCAGTGGGATAGAGCATGCAAGTGTTGAGTGGGATTTGTGTGCCCCAGCAAGCTGAAGGGGCAAGACAATGGTTGCAGTTTGAGCAATGCAAGGATGTGCCAAAACAGGGCCCAGAAGCTTGTCTATAAAGAAGGGGACAAAAAGGTACCAGGCACTGCTGACAAAGCACTGACAAATCATGTGGTAATGCTGACCAAATGCTGACCTAAGGCTGCTGTAAGATTGGTCAGCCTGACTAATAAATTGACTAAGCATTGGTAAGCAATCTTTGTCCCCTTCCTATATGCCTGTCAGTCCATGTCAGTCCCCCAGTCACAGGGCACCAACACCAGTCACAGGGAACTCACACCAGTCACAGGGCAACTCACAGGGTACTCAGATCTCACACACCAGTCACAGGATGCTCACACCAGTCACAGGGCACTTGCACCAGTCACAGGGCAACTCACAGGGCACTCACACCAGTCACAGGGCAACTTGCAGGGTACTCAGATCTCACATACCAGTCACAGGGCAACTTACAGGGTACTCAGATCTCACACACCAATCACAGGATGCTCACCACCAGTCACACCAGTCACAGGGCAACTCACAGGGCACTTGGGCCAGTTACAGGAACTCCCACAACCTGTCACACACCTGTCACACACCACCACCACAGGGAACACAAGGTACTCACAACTCACACACATGTCACAGGGCACACAGAAATGCCCAAACATGGCCAATTACTCACAGGGCCAAACACACATGATCAAACATGGCTGGCAACTCACATACCCAACCACCTGCATGTCCAATGCACATACCCAAACATGGCTGACAACTAACATGGTCAAACACACATGGCCAATGACTACATGGCTGACAACTTGTTAGGACTAATCCCACACAACCACAGGTCTCACATAGAGAGAGAGGGAAGAGAGTATATTCAACACAATAGACCAGTAAGCTGGGTAAGAGCAAACTATCTAGAGTCTTAGGACTCCTACCTACAGATGCACCTCCTTATATACCTTTGCCCATGGTCTGTGCACACAGACTGCACTGCCTCTGAGGCTATGCATGCGCAGCAACAGCCTAGACCCCTCCATAGCCAGGCTACTCTGGACCCCTATGCCTAGACCTTTGTACAGCCACCCATGGCTTACCTAACCGTCCTTCCATAACAGATCCCCCAAGCCCCTATGCGTATTGGTATATTGTCCTGCATCTGTAGACCTCCAGATAAAATATAGAAAAATAGAGAAATATATGTAGAGTTGTAATATGACCCCCCCTTTAAGGCTTCACATCCAGGAAGCCACGTGTGTTGTAAGTGAATTATTTTGAGTTCCTAACAAACTCATGCTGCACATCTTCTTTGGCATATACATCCTTCCAGTTGCCTTTCCACTGTTGCCAATTTTGTTTGAGCTTGTCCAGGTATTTGTGCTCAAACTTGCCATCCTCCCACCCATACAGCCGCTTTGTGATTAGGATTGCCATGTGATTTTGCCATTTACAGAAACTGGCGCTAATATCACACATGTTGACCATCCACCAGGGCACACTAGGATTTGCCCTATGGAATTTTTGAACTTCCCTCTTGGCGTTTCCTAGATTTTCTGCCAGTTCCCAAGTTGACTCCTCAACAGGGTAATTTTTCCACTTGATGAGGTATTCTAAGCATCCACTGACACAGCTGTCCATGACTTCCTCTACTTTGTATTCATCATCCTGTGATACCTCAAACATCTGCGCTTCTTTGCATGAGGCAGCTTTTTCCTTCTGACCAGGAAAAACTGGTTCCTTATATGGTTTGAGGTGTACTTTGTTAAACACATTGTAGATTTTCCAGGATGCTGGAATTTTCAACTGATACACTGATTGCCCTATTTTCTTAACAACCTCCAAAGGTCCCACAAATTTGCTGTCCAATTTCTTTGTGATGTGTAGGGTAGGGAGGTTGGTGGTGCTTAGATAGACTTTATCACTGGGCTGGTATTGACACACAGGGGCCTTTGACTTGTTGTATTTGCGCTTCATAGTTTCCACTGCTTTTTCTAGTGCCGCAGTAGTGTTAGCATGAATTCCCTCAACCTGCTTCCACTGCCACTACTTTAGGAACGTAGGTTGGATTTAGCCCTTTGTACGGGTGTTGCCTGTAGTTCATGAAGAAAGGGGAGTATCCTGTTGCTGAATGCACCCAATCATTGTGGCAAAATTGCGCAACTGCTAGCCAATTGCTCCAGTTGTTTTGCTGATGGTTGACAAACATAGTGAGGAATCCTTGACCATCTGATTTACATGCTCCATTTGACTGTCTGTCTGTGGGTGGTATGCTGTGGACTGATTTGCTTTTATTCCCAACATCCCATATAAGTCATCCATAAACTTGGAGACAAATTGGGGACCCCGATTGCTGATGACTTTTTTTGGTAACCCATGTTCCCTGAAGACATTGTCTCTGAATACCACTGCAACTCCTTGAGACATAATTGTAGATGTTGTGGGTAGGAAATACGATTTTTTGGTGAATTGATCCACAATTACCAGGATCATGTCATTCCCTTTGGACTCCAGAAGTGGGCTGATCAAATCCATAGAAATAACCTCCCATGGCACTTCCAGTACTTTGTTAGGATGTAATGGCACTGCTTGAGCTTGTCTGTCAGGTTTCACTTTCTGACAGGTTTTGCATCCAGTAATGTAATTCTGGATGTCCTTTCACATTTGGGGCCACCAAAAGTCCCTGGTTATTAATTCCACTGTCTTATCTATTCCTGGATGTCCCCATTGCCAGCAACAATTCATGAGTATGTATATTTGCAGGTATGTAGATCCTGCCCTTCCATTCCACTAGCCCATTGGCAACTTTGAAGTCCTCACTATTATTGTCCAACCCTTTTCGAACTTGAGTTTCCCATTGATGATTAGGAATTTTCCAAATGTCTTTAATAATGTCCTCAATGGCCCTGTTGTTGTTGTATACTCTGACAAATAGATCATCTTTGAGTAGGACAACTCCTTCATTGTCTGGACCTCCCAGGTGATGATCTGTTCTTCATGATAGAATGTCTGCTTTGGAGTTGGATTTTCCTGACTGGTGTTTGATGATGAAATTGTATTCCTGCAAATCTGTGATCCATTGCGCTTGTCATTGGTTAAGATTCTGTGGCTTCCTGAAGTATGTCAGGTTCTGGTGATCTGTTAATACCTCCACTATCTCCTTGGCGCTTTTAAGATAGTGTGACCATTCATAAAAGGTGTGCATGACTGCTAGCATTTCTTTGTCATAGATCTTGTAGTTTTGCTCTGCATTGTTTAAGGCCTTTGAAATAAATGCAACCAGTCTCCAGGATTCATCTTTTCCTTGTTGAGACAAGATTCCACCAATTGCAAAATCTGATGCATCCACTTCAATTTGAAATTGACCCTCATCATCTGGAATTTTGAGTACAACATCCCTCACCACAAGGTCTTTCAGTCCCTGAAAGGCTTTGTCTTGTAGTTTGGTCCAGAGCCACTCATCCTTCCCTGTCAACTTTGTCAATGGTTTAGCTATTAAAGCAAATCCTTCTACAAATTGTTGATAAAAATTCACAAAACCCAAGAATTGTTGTAATTCTCATTTACAGGTGGGTGTCAGCCATTCTTCGATCACTTTAACCTTGCCAGTTTCCATTCAAATAGAATCTTCACTGATGACTAGACCTAAGAAATCAATTTCTGGTTGGTCAAACCAGCATTTTTCCAGTTTTAAAGACAGTTTATGGTTTTTGAGTTTTGCCAGGATATGGTTGACATGTTTGTGTGTTCATCTTGTGTTGACAAGAACACCAAAATATCATCCATATAAATGACGACCCATCCCTCAGCAACTTCCTGTCAGAAGATATTGTTCATCATGGTTTGAAAAGTTGCTGGAGAATTTGTTAAACCAAAAAACATAACCAACGGTTCAAAAAGGCCCCTGTTTGTCCTGAATGCCACTTTCCATTCATCTCCCTCCTTGATACAAACATTGTTGTATCCCCAGTGTATATCCATTTTAGAGAATATCTTTGCCTTGGATAGCTTATCCACTAGTTCACCAATAAGAGGTAGCAGATAACAATTCTTGATGGTCATTTTGTTTAATCATCAGTAATCCTGTACCAGTCGTAATTTGCCATCCTTTTTCTTTACAAAGAAGAAGGGTGACACCATTGGTGATTTACTTGGTTGAATTTGGCCTGATTTGAGGTTTTCTTTCAGGAATTCATCCAACTGTGCCTGTTCATCCCAGTTAAGTGGATATATTTTACAATCCACAGGTTTGGGTCCTGGTATTAACTCTATAGCATGATCCCACAGTCGTCAGGGTGGCAATTCATCAAAGGTCTCCTTTTCAAAGACCTTTCAGTGCTCCAAGTAGTGTTTGGGCACTACTTCCTCCAATGTGCGCTTTTTGGCAGCTTCAGATTCTTTAGTGGCTATGTTGGTTGCTATGGAGGGTACTTGTAGCTCAGGTTCTCCAATTTCAATAGCCAATAATTGTTCACCCTCCTGTAACTGTTCCATTGGATCTGATTTGTCTTCAGGTTCCTCTACCTGGGACGCCATCCAACAAGTTCCTGGACATTGTGTGAATTAAACTTCCTTCTGTTTCCAGTTGATAGCTGGATTATGGTGTTTTAACCAGTCATGACCCAAGAACAGGTCTGTTTTTCCCAATTGTGCTATGCTGCATTCTATTATTTCTTCATGATCTCCAATTTGCAGCTTGAATTGTGTCATGTATTCAATGCTTCCCATGGCGTTCCGGGAACCATCCACATTGTAGATTGGTAATGGCTTTATCAGCTGTCATTTATTTAATTTGTGTCTTTCCACAAATTCTTCATTAATGTAAGAGCCCATGCATCCTGAATCCACTAATGCCAACACATTGATTGTTTCACCCATGTCCATTGTTGTTAGTACACAGTGTAAGTCAACTTCTTGTTTGCCTGTGGCATGAACTAGTTGTTGTCTTAGTTGCATCAGGTTCCATAATGCTTCTTGCTCCAGTAATTTATTGAGGTCATCGACCAGCTTGGCATTGACTTTGTTGACTTGTTGAATTGGTACCCATTCCCTTAAACAACAAACTGCAGTTTCATTATCTTCCTGCCAGATTTGTCTCAATACCCATTCAGGGGTCCATGGGTTTAACCGATTTGTTTTTATGCTCACACTTAGATTTTGTATCTGGTGAATGAGAGGAGAACATTCATATAATAATTCTGGTACTTTTACACAAGAATCATTGTCCAGAATCAAAACTCTACTAGCCAGCAGCACAGAGTGCATGCCTACTGGCTGTTGCCAAAACCCTTCTCTTTTCCCCATTCCTTCCACTGCTCCTCAGTGAGCTCCTCAATCTTTATTTCCCTAACACAGCCTTTTCCTTTCTCATTCCATGTGTATTTCTTTGGTTCTTTGCAATCTCTTGCAAAGTGAACCTTTTTTCCGCAATTAAAACATGCACCTGGTGTATGTTTGACTTTATCCACCTCCATGGCATTTGGGTCATGAGCTGATGAAGAGGCTTGAGCTGGTTTATAAGTTCACAAGGTTGACTGTGATTTAGGAATATCTTCTTTGAATGGTGTCTTCTTTTGTCAATCACCATATGTGTCCCTTGCCCTCCTATAGGCTCGTGCCAATTTGGTAACTCTTTCCATGATATGCTTGAGTGTGTCTCCTTTGTCTAGATCTCCAACTTGGATTAATTTGAACCCTAGATTGGGATTGAGTCATTTCCTGAAGTGATCCTTTGCTGCACTAGCATTCCATCCAGTCAAGGGTAATAAATCCTTGAATTTAATGATATAATCTTCCACTGCCCGACTTCCTTGTTGCAGTTTTTGTATCTGTTCAACCACATTCTCCTGAGTTTCTTTTGACATAAAGAAATTGTGCATTTGTTGTTTAAGATCCAACCATCCCAAAAAGGGGGGTTTCAGGGTTTGTGGATTATGCTGGTAGTATCCAGCAGTTCCTATTGTAGCAGGAATAGAAAGTCCTTCCCTTTGTTCTTGATAGGATAAACTTGAAGACCATCCTTCTGTAGCTACTTTATTATTGAATTCAGTGTCGCTGTCAATTTGTTCCTTTAATTTGACTGCAGTCCATGTTCCAGCTTGATCGCCTTTTCCTTTTCTAATTTGTCCCAGGGTAATGTATATTCTTCTGCCATAGTCTGTTTTGTGGGCCAGTTTGAAATACACATCCATGGCTTGACACCATGCATCTACTTGAGCAGCATCTCCTTCAAAGTGATCTGGTAACTCAAGTTCCACCAGTGATCTATTAGCTGGAGGTGGTCAGGTGTTTTGGTATTCTGTCACCACTTGTTGTACTAAACGCCCCATATGTGCTGCCATTTGGGTGGTCCCAGCTGTCCATTGTTGTATCTTGGCCTCTCGTTCAGTTACTTGTTGTGGCATTGCTCCCACAGCTACTGATAGTGGTTCCGGCCTGGCTTCTGCATTTGGACCAAAATAGTAATTATACTGGTTGATTGCCGCATGTAAATATGCTGTCATTTGATCAGACCATCCAAATCCTATTTTGACATGTCCCAAATCCCCATTCACAATTGCCTGGATCATTGGCCATCCATTGGTGCCATTAAAACTGGTTTGCACATGAAACCCAACCCATTTATTTTGTCAAACCACCTTGAATTTCACAGACTGGTTTGATCAGTATTCCGGGTTAACCTGATTTACCCAATGTGTGGTGGGAAATGTTGGCCATTCGTATTGGTTCCACAGTTCTTCTTTAAATAGAACTAAATAGCAGTACCCAGGGATGGCAGGTGTCATGTGATCAAAGATTTTGACCACAGTTTGTACCTGTTGCTGGAAACATCTGTTTGAAAGATTTTCTGGAAGATTCAGCCTGATTTGGTGAATTTCTTGACCCAAAAATCTCGTTAAGTTGTCACCCCTAGATGCTCCCACCATGTACTGCCTGAAACCATTACCCCGCAACTGATACATTTCTTCCCAGCCGTGCATTCCTTGTGCCTGGGAAGACACATGAACTTGTCCAAGTTTGTGCATTATTGTTGTTTCAATGATGGCTGTACTTTCTTGGTACACTGGTTGCCAAGACAGAATTTTATCCTCTGTTGGGAATGCTGGCCAGTTGAAAGCATCATAGTAACATGGTTTGATTAGGATTAGGTAACAGTACCCAGGGATTCTGTTATGCAATAATGCAATTTGGGGCCATTTGAAATATCAGTCCAAACCCACATCCCATTTGATGGCACCCATATGTTTACAATCATGTCCTGATCGTACTAGTGACGCAATCATGTCCCAACCTTTAGGTCCCTTTGGAACATGCTTGATATGGTAGCAATTGTTATAACCATATGTGTGCTGGATGTTCACACAACTGTGAGTGTTGTGGAGATTGTAATCCCATGAGTTAATCTCTTGTATCTGAGGGAATGCCAGCCATTTGTACATGTCCCAAAATTGGTTTTTATTAAAATGAGGTAACAATAACTGGGTACATCCGGATGTAACATGTGCTTGGTGTGAGCAGGATGAGGGTACAGGTAAGGAATCACTATTTCCTTCTCAACTTCCCACTTCCAGTTGTTAATTGTCCTTTGTTTTTCCTTGTTTGGGTTCAGAGTCTGTGGATAATCAATCCACTGTGCAAGGGATGGTCCCATTGTACCAGTTGGCGTCTGCCCCCTGTGGTTCTGGTTAGCAATTTGCTAGGTCCAGATCAAACAGTTACTGCTTGGGCATAGGACATGGGCGCTGATGTTGAGTGCACTGTTGATGATTGTCCTGCTACCCAGGACTGAATTGTGGAGGCTTGTGCCTTCCCTTTCTTGGACTCCTTTTGTCTGCCAAATTGGGTGAACTTGTTGTACTTGCTATGTCCCTCCATGTGTTTCATGTCCTTCCAAGTATAGGACTCATCTTCATGGGGGCGCAGCACAGCTCTTTCAATGACATGATACATGTCAGCTTTGTGATGATCCTGGAGACCAAACTTGATGGTCTCATTGCACATCTCCGGTTCCCAGGACAAGATCTGAGTTACAGTTGGCCAGGCTGGCCAATTGAACTTATCATAGAACTCTTTCTTGAACAGGTACATGTAACAGTACCTGCTCCTTTGCCAGGGTTTATCCTTGGAGATATCTGTGATGGGCGCACTTGGTAATTTGGTGTGGGTCAATGCTTTGACCCAGTCGTCTGTATATGTGATGTCTTCCCCAACAAGTTTGAGGAAATTGTTGAGTCCCAATAATGGGAAATTAGTGGTGGGGTCATCCTTCATAAGGAGCAGTGAAACCTGGTATGGCATGTTGTACCAAGTTGGCATGTCTTTCCTTTTTAGATGTGCCTTCATGTATGGATTGGGTTGTTTCCCCTCCAACCGTTCCTGGTTTTCCATCTCATTCTGTGCCCTGTTGTAACTACAGGTTTTGATGTTCCCGTTTTTGGCATGCATTAGTCAATTCTGTTCTTTGGCTGACAAGACCAAACTGTTGTGTTGCAGTGTGATAATGTTCCAGCCCATCAACAAGAGCTGGATATTTGATGGCATGTTGAATAATCATTGTCGGATTTTGGATTCTGGATCCATATTGTGTAACAGCCCCTCCAGGGTCTGCCTATCTTTCTCCATTTGGGTGAGCTCCTCAACCTGCTTTTGGTACTGGATCTTGTCCTGGTGTTGCCTGAGTAATTCTTCCCAGGCTTCCTCCTGTTTGCAGAGGGACTCCTGTTCCAGCTGCCACTGTTACAGTCAATTTTGATTCCCCTAACTGCAACCCTAACCTAGGGTTCCCTGACCCTGCAGGGATTGATCTGGTTTCACCCCCCTGGTTTCAACCCCTGTATCAACCCCTGGTTTCAACCCCTGTATCAACCCCTGGTTTCAGCCCCTGTATCAGCCCCTGGGTTTCAACCCCTGTCTCAGCCCCTGGGTTTCAACCCCCTGTCTCAGCTCCTGTACCAGCTCCTGTATCAGCTCCTTGTCTCATCCCCTATACTCTGATACATGTAGCGTACCCCTAGGTCTCCAGGTATATAAGTAGCTAGGTAGAGCCTGTAGCTCCCCATCTTGATCTTAGTCAAGTAACAGTCTTAGCTCTGGACCACCCTTCTCTACTTCTCTCCTAGTCTAGGGTTAGAACCTAGGGCTATGGCCTTCGACCATAACAGCCACAGCTGAAATGTGTGTTGTTGTTGTTGGAGATGATGCTCCCTGTGTTGCACCTTGCACCATGTATAGTATGCCCAAACATGGGTGTCACGTTGTCTGTTGTCCATGATGAGGACAACCAACCAAGTGATGTCTTCTGCACACTCCTGTGCCCATTCAATTCCAAATCATTTGCCTGCCTGCACGAGAGTGAGGCCAGTGTGGGGGATAATGTAGTTGAATAGAGAGGCCATTTTTACGTCCCTAGTTGTTGCCTTAGACCTTTTAAGTAAAAAGGCTGTTGACTCTTCTTCTATACTTGCATGTCCTAATGCAAATATTCTTTGATGCGGTCAATAATACACCCGCACTCAATTCTTGGATTTAATTCCTCCAAACAACCCAAAAGCATGGTGCCCAGGGTTTCACTTGAGTGTCCTTGTGCTCAGATCATTAGATCTGATATGTAATTGGTATCTCAAGACTGTGCTCCTTGCTACATGGCATGCTAATGGACTGCTTTCACTCGTTCCTGAGCTTTTCCGAGACAAATGGTTTAGTCTGTTGACCAGTGCCTGCCTGCACTTTCAATCACACAGATCTAATCTTGTCCAAATGTCTTTTGTTGACAGCAACCTTTTGGTAGTAGTCACTGATAACAATCAGTGAGTCTATCTGTTGTCGACATTGATGGTGATCCTCAAGAGCTGCTCGTGTGGTCACATGGTGTAATGTGCACCAAGGTCAGTCATGCAGGGTAGTAAAGACTCTAGATTATGTTAGGACTAATCCCACACAACCACAGGTCTCACATAGAGAGAAAGGGAAGAGAGTATATTCAACACAATAGACCAGTAAGCTGGGTAAGAGCAAACTATCTAGAGTCTTAGGACTCCTACCTACAGATGCACCTCCTTATATACCTTTGCTCATGGTCTGTGCACACAGACTGCACTGCCTCTGAGGCTATGCATGTGCAGCAACAGCTTAGACCCCTCCATAGCCAGGCTACTCTGGACCCCTATGCCTAGACCTTTGTACAGCCACCCATGGCTTACCTAACCGGTCCTTCCATAATGGATCCCCCAAGCCCCTATGCATATTGGTATATTGTCCTGCATCTGTAGACCTCCAGATAAAATATAGAAAAATAGAGAAAAATATGTAGAGTTGTAACACAACTCACATAGTCAACCACCCACATGGCCAACCACACAGAGTTAAACATGGCTAACAACTCACATAACCAACCACACATAGCCAACCATGGCCAACCACACATGGACAAATATGCTCAACAACTCAGAGGGCCAAACACACATGGCTAAACATGGATGACAACTCACATAGCCAGCCACACTAGCCAAATATGGCCAACAACTCACATAACTAACCACACATAGCCAACCACCCACATGGCCAAGCAAACATAACCAAACATAGCCAATGACTCATATAACCAACCACACATAGCCAACCACCCACATGGCCAACCAAACATAACCAAATATGGCCAACAACTCATATAACCAATCACACATAGCCAAATATGGCCAACAACTCACAGGGCCAAACACACATGGCTAAACATGGATGTCAACTCACATGGCCAATGAGTCAACTCATAAAGCTGACACCTACAGCCAACCACCCACATTCATGGCTAACAACTCACATGGCAAAACACACATCACCAAATACATTCTCCCACTCACATGTGCAATACTAAGAAATAGGAACAGAGCACACAACTCTGAGGTGAGATAAAGCATTCAATTCTGACTAAGATAATGCATAAAATTCTGACTACCTTTGCTGCTTCTGGATGAGGAAAGAAATAGGGACAGAGCATACAACTCTGAGGTGTGATAAAGCATTCAATTCTGACTAAGATAATGCATAAAGTTCTGACTACCTTTGCTGCTTCTGGATGAGGAAAGAAATAGGGACAGAGCATACAACTCTGAGGTGTGATAAAGCATTCAATTCTGGCTAGGATAATGCATATAATTCTGACTAGGATAATGCATATAATTCTGACTGGGATAACAACTTGGAAAGATTGGATGCTGACCTTTGCTGCTTCTGGATGAGGAACAATGGCAGAACTGCAAGGTGAACATCCAATCTTTCCAAGTTGGGTTTAAGCATGCAACTTTGACTGGGGTACCCTGCCTGATAGGGCAATAAAACTCTGTACTGGGATAAAGCATAAAACTCTGATGGCCATGGTCAACAGTCAACACCATCCACACCCCCATGGCCACAAAACAGGGATGGAGCATAAAACCATTCAGTGGGATAAAGCATGCAAGTGTTGATCTGCAGGTTTAGTCCTACAAACTTCACTGATTGCCCTTGAGACTTGTTGATAGTCATGGCAAATGCCAGCCTGATTGGAAACTGCTTTCTCTTCAAAGGAATTGGCAAGTTCTCTGCTGAAGGCTGAAATGTGATCCTTGGAATCAAGGCAATCTTCCCACACATATCTTTCATCTTCAGATATGATCTTGCATTTCACAACCCTGTTGTTGATCTCTTTGACTATCATTCTGGTCCCATTGCACAGTTGTCAAGATTCCTCAGAAGCATCACTGGACACCCTGTCTTCAATGCCAATTTGGACAATGGCTGTTACAGTTCTCTTTTCATTTCATCTTTCTTTGTTTCATATCCATCATTGTTACTATGCATTGTACAGCCTGGATGTTATCTCCTTTTGCAGTTACCTTTACATTTCCTTTCTTAGGTAGCTGTTACAGCCTTGTTTCCTTTTATAGTTTCCTTTGTTCTCTAAACATATATAAACTCCATGTACTGTAGAGTAGCTCCAGTTCCAACTTAGACAAGTTTTGCTCTCAACAATGATTGACTTCAGCGCTCTTTTCTCTTGTCGCTCTCCAAGACCTTTGTCATCGTTTGACTTAGTGTCTAGACCTTTGTCCAGTGGCTGGGAGTGGACTAAGACTCTGCTTGTCACTGTTGACTTAGAACGAACCATGACAAGGGCATCGTCCGTAACACAAGTTGGAACTCAGGAACCACTCAGTACATTGTCACTAGCCAGACACCATTGATACCAGGAACTCCCAGATCAGACCCCCAAATGACTCTGTTTGTTACAAACAGAAGTACTACCTTAATCAAAGAGAAGTCTACTTTTCTACAACACACAAGGTCTGGTGCTACATTTCAGGAACAAAGAGAAAGAACCTACTGGTCTCAGAGGAACTCTTCGAAGGAGAATACCAGGAAGGAGACCCTAACAACGAATTACCAGGAGACATTTGGATTCACTGGTACAATGAAACAAACAAGGAAAACAATCAGTTATTCCTAACCCCAAATACTGAACCTGAACTCACTTGGTGGCACGAATTTTGAGTTGACAAGAAACTTGGAGACTTCGCTTTCCTTGCACTCAATGAGCAGACAGTAACCGAGTGGAACGAATACAGAGAACAACAACAGATTGAGATAGATCTAGCCTTTGGGGATAAATTGAAACAAGGAGAAAGCTCAAAACAAGGCACAGAATCGAAACATGAACCTGAAACACCCGAACCGAAACCAAAGAAGGACATGTCAGATGATAAGGAAACATCCTCAAAAGGGATAAAGGGAATCTCCATTAAGGAATTCAAAGGACAGCGCTCTAAGGCAAAACACTTCATCAACACATTTGATGATGTATTCGATCTTGATGAAGGGCACTTTGAAACGTCAAAAAAGCGAATTAAATATGTTCTCCTTCACCTAGGGGAAGAGCTAGACAATTGGAAAGCCAATCTTCGAGGAGAATTAGAGGTAGCAGAAGCGATCAAAGGAAAATCAGCAGGAAGCGCATATGCACTCTCTTGAGATAACTATACCAGCTTCAGGCAACAATTCTTGAGCGACTGGGGAGAATCTGACAGTGCAGCCAGGACCCTGAATGATCTAGATAAAGTCAAAGTGGGCGGAGACATCGACATCCCTGCCTACATTCAGAAATTCCGATCGCTCATACACTCCACCAGAATTACAGGGTTCATGGTGCAGTGCATTTACTTCTGTAAAGGACTCCCTGCATCAGTAGCAGCAAAGATCATTGAAAACCCCACAGTTGTCAGTATGGAAACAGCTTATAATGCTGCAGAACGCCTGCACAATGCTTGGGAAACCATGAAACTGATGAATCGATCATCTGGATCGGGAGAAACCAAAGGGCGTTTCAAATTTAATCGAAACATGAAACCCCCTGCATCCGGATCAAGGGGAATTAATGCTGTGAGCACAGGACATCTTTCAGATGCCCAAAAGGAGGAATATTGAAAAACCAGCAAGTGTTTCAGATGTGGAACACAGGGACACATATCCAGGGACTGTCCAAACAAGGGGAGTACCCAAACGTTGTCCTACAAGTCCTCCTCCCCACAGAATCGCACAATCAGAGCAATAGAGGAAACAACCTCGGATGAATCAGCTGCCCAACAAATTAGGGCGCTATTGAAGGAACTCCCAGAAGAAGAACGCAAGACCACCCTCCAGGAACTTGAGTCTGATGGTTTTTAAGAAGGAGACGCCAGAAAGCGGTTGACCATTGAACAGTTAGCACTCAACTCTGTAATTGTAAATTCCAATAATAACAAATGAATTTCCATTACTGTGCAAACAATCCATAAACCTGCTGAAATATCTACTCTCATCTATTGTGGAGCAGAAGGAAACTTTATTGATGAATGAATATCAAAAGATCTACCAAGAGAACTCTTAAAACAACCAATTAGAGTCAAGAACGCTGACAGAACAATCAATCAGAATGGATTAATCACTCATCACACTTGTTTGACCTATTCTATCAAAGGAAAGACGTACAACAACTGGTTATGGATCACCAATCTAGGAGATCAGGTGATAATCTTTGGAATACCGTGGTTAGAACAACATAATCCTACTATCGATTGGCGAAAGAAGACCCTCCAAATGGACAATGATTCAGAGGACACCAAACCTATTTGGTGCATGGCATTAGACAATCAACAATGGGGAGAAGACAAATATTGGATTAGAGTAAAAACATCAGCATCACAGGCACTTGAACATCAGGCAAAATGAGATGAAGCGCCAACAGTTTTGCCATCTGAATATACACCTTGGCAAGCCACCTTTGAGAAGAAAGCATCCGAACGTTTCCCATCCTCCTGCCCATGGGATCATGCAATCAAACTCAAAACAGGATTTACGCCAAAAGTCAACAAAATCTATCCATTATCATTGAAAGAACAGTCAACCCTCGACGAATGGATTAAGGAACAACTTGATAAAGGATACATTTGACCATCTAAATCACCACAAGCTTCACCATTTTTCTTTGTCTCTAAAAAGGAAAGCGGCACACTTTGACCCTGCCAGGATTATCAATACCTAAATGAATGGACAATCAAGAACGCCTATCCATTACCTTTGATCTCTGATTTAATGACAAAACTAGAAGGCGCAAACTACTTCACTAAACTTGATTTGCGCTGGGGATACAACAATGTCAGAATCAAGGAAGGAGATGAATGGAAAGCAGCATTCATAACTAACCAAGGATTATATGAACTGACAGTCATGTTTTTTGGTCTTTGCAATTCCCCATCAACGTTCCAAACGATGATGAACGAATATTTTCAGGATATGATAAATGAAGGATGGCTCATCATTTATATGGACGACATCTTGATCTGTGCAAAAACAAAGGAAGAAATGCGGGAGCGTACAGAACACATGTTGAATTGCCTACAGGAAAACAATTTATTCTTGAAACTTGAGAAATGCAAATTCTGCATTCAAGAAGTTGAATTTCTTGGCATGATCATTACACCCGGACACATTCAAATGGATCCTGTTAAACTTGCGGGAATTCGAGATTGGCCAACACCAACAACAGTTAAACAAGTCAGATCCTTCCTGGGATTTGGGAATTTCTATCAGAGATTTATTGGCAATTTTGCTGCCATAGCAAAACCATTGACAGATCTAACTAAGAAAGGCTTACTTTTTGACTGGACGACCACCTGTCAGACAGCATTTGAGGAGCTTAAAAACAAGTTCTCCTCCATGCCTGTTTTATGCATGCCCGACCCTACCCGGCCATTCATTCTTCAGACAGACGCCTCGAACAAAGCTACTGGAGCAGAACTTAAACAAGCGGACACAACCGGAACGCTTCATCCATGTGGATTTATTTCCCACGCCTTGACACTTACAGAACAGAATTACCAGATTTACGATCGAGAATTACTCGCAATCATTAAAGGACTGCAGGCATGGTGACATTTACTTCATGGATCGCCACATCCCATAGTGGTTCACTGCGATCATAAAAATCTTTTGTTCTATTGGTCACCCCAACAATTAACTCCTCAACAAGCATGATGGTCTATGATGCTCTCGGAATTTGACTTGAAAATCAAACATGTACCAGGCACCAAGATGTTTGAAGCAGACACCCTATCCCGTCAACCTGATCACATGAAAGGCGATGATGCTCTGGAGGATGTCACCATGTTACCAGATAATAAATTCATCCGTCTCATTGCTACAGACCTCGCCCAGGAAATTAGGGATGCCACATCACTTGATAGCTTTGGACACACAATCATTGAAGTTATCAAAACTCAACGTGCCCCACCGATTAAATCTAAACTCCAGGACTGGGCATTTGTTGATGGAATCATCCAATACATCGATAGAGCATACATCCCAGATAATGGAATGCTCAGGACACAGATTGTCAAGACAGTTCATGAATCGCTCACCTCAGGACACCCAGGACGCATGAAAACCCTTGAACTTCTACAACACAATTACTGGTGGCCAGGAATGTATAAACACGTCAAGGAATGGATTACAGGTTGCGCTACTTGCCAACAGATGAAAGTGAACACTCATCCAAACACCCCAGCTCTTCTACCCATTGGATCCAAAGCGACTCGCCCTTTCCAGCAAGTCACACTGGATTTCATTACAGATCTTCCTATTGCAGACAGATATGACTCGATTCTGGTCACGGAGGACCATGGTCTTACAAAGGGGGGTAATTCTTACTCCTTGCAAGAAAACCATCGACGCATTAGGAACAGCTGATCTTTCATTTCAGAAATATTCAAACGCTTTGGATTACCCAATATACTCATCTCGGATCAAGGACCACAGTTTTCAGCTAAAGTCTTCCAGGAAATCAGAAAGACACTAGGAATTGATCACAGAATGAGCACAGCCTATCATCCACAAACCGACGGAGAAACAGAACGCATTAATCAAGAATTAGAAGTATACCTTTGAATATTTTGTGCAAACAAACCTCATAAATGGAAACAACTACTCCCCAATTGCCAAATTTGCTCACAATAACTGACATCATGACTCAGTTAAAGCCTCCCCGTTCCAACTCATGTATAGAACGAACCCTGTTGCATTACCCTGCCGTACAAAAGATGACAACACCTGCCGCTGAAGAACGCCTACAGCTATTACGAAAAGCTAGGGAAGAAGCGCTGGCTGCACATGAACTAGCAAGGCAGATGGTTACACGACAAGTCAGGGACAAAGCAATCAAATTCGAACAAGGAGACAAAGTATGGCTCAAAAATAGAACCCTTGATGGCATCATTGATCGACATCGGCATCAACACATCAGGGATCATGCCATCATGCATCAGGAAGCAGCAGTGGCAGCGCATATGGACATATGGGATTGCAACACAGCCTATGGAGACAAGGAGGCTTTAGGGATATAGCCCCTTATGGTTACAAGGTCTAGAGCAACCCGGACTGGTCCAGAGGATGGCATTACAGCAGCTGCGCCCAGAAGCATAGCAATGATGACAGCATGGAGGCAGCACTCATACAAAGACAATAAGGAGTATGAATGCTGTGGAGCGCTGGAGGTTCTAGGCGGTGGCAAGGGTCTTGGTAGAATAGTATATAAGTAGTACAAGTGTCTTGAGTTGCCCCAGACTTAAGATGGTTTCTCTTATGCCCATGTAGGACTCTGTCTATAAGCCAATATACCCTATTCCCCTCCCCCTTCTCTTCCCTGCTCGATGAGGCCTGTGGGTCTGTGTCCTGATGGATGGTGGGTTAGTGTTGTTAGGGCATGAGCTCATAACACTGATCTCGTAAATGGACAAGAAGAGTTTGAGGTGGAAGCAATTCTCACACATTGAAAACGTGGAGCAGGATATCAATATTTGGTTAAATGGAAGGGATACGGCCCGAACAACAACTCCTGGGAACCCGAGTGCAATCTAAGCAATGCTGCGGATGTGTTAAAGGCATATAAGCTCAGAAGACAGCTATGAAACCCCCATGTCTCGATATTGCAACCACCAAACCCTCAAACAAAACATTTGTTACACAAAGAAATATTGCTCCACGTGAGGACAATACTCTCCAAAACCTTATGAAAGCTTCAAAGGACGGATCATCACGTTCCCCATTCCTCATCCTCCGATCACCCCTTTAGAACTGCCTCAACTAGTCAACTTCATCTGAACCCTAGCAACCCAATTAATCGCTTACAAGATTCCCAGACTTTCTAACGGACATGCGACACACCCACAAGGACATGTTGAAATCCCATTCAATGCCTGACTACACTACCTTCCAAAATATATGGATCTTACATTTGATCTGGAAGAACTACTGTATTATCCAGATGCAATGTCACCCTACCTCCCATTGCCCAATAGACCTTTAAACCATACCAACGATGTATACACTAAAGCGGCTCTTCACCAAGAAGACCCTATGCTATTTGATTTTGCGGAACGGCTAGGAAACGCTAGCAAAGAAATGGAAATCTGCAGATGGGTTGCTACTTGGCAACTCCCAGATGCAATCTCAAACCTCAACAGAGTACTTGAGAGCCTTGATTTCTTAGACGCATTTGACAACACAGGTGGACCCACTATACCTAATTCACCCAAAAGTATTGCGCCACAAGATATTGCTTCTGAAACAAACACAGACCTTGAGAATGAAGTTTCCACCACTACCAGGGACGAGCTAAGCGAATTAGAAGAATCTGATGAGGAACTTGAATATGTTCCCAGCATCAGAGCATCCACGTTTACTTATCGATCCATGGATGGAGAACTCCAAACTGTCAATTGGGATGGCAAGATATTCAACTGAAGATAAAAGGGATGCCTTTGACAACATTGGATCCCCAACTTCATACATTCGAAAAGAAATGTCTCTCTTCACTGCCATCGCCTACTTCATCACTCTCACCTTTGCCTTGTTGGTCACTGCATGTGGCCACTATTATATTGAACCAGTTAATTTCCTGTCACCTTTCATCACTGCCACCCATGACTTCCCCCTTGAGGTCTTTGTCAAGACCACCATCACCATCGATGACTTCGATTTCGCCGATCTCCCCAAGTTACATGAGCACCCTGCCAAACTGGTCGAACCCACTAATGTCACCACTCCTCCTATTGTCATCCACCCTTGTAACGCAATGCTTCAAAATGTCAGCAATCAACTCGCTGAGATACTCGTCCTCTACGCCCAGTTTGCCAAACCCCTGGACTTTGTCACAGGACTCACCATCACCACGGACCCTCACTCCCTCACTCTTGAAGAAAGGGATTCCACATTGGCACAAGCAAAACAACTGCAACTAGCAGTTCAGAGCCTCCAATGGCAGGCAGAGATGGCAGCCACAGATCTAGGCAATGTTGTCACTTGGCTCGAGTCACGGCAAGATCATGCATGGACAACTGCTTGGTAGAAGTTGGCGACTTCTTGCATACAAAGAGGGTAATGTTACAGTTCTCTTTTCATTTCATCTTTCTTCATTTCATATCCATCATTGTTACTATGCATTGTACAGCCTGGACGTTATCTCCTTTTGCAGTTACCTTTACATTTCCTTTCTTAGGTAGCTACAGCCTTGTTTCCTTTTATAGTTTCCTTTGTTCTCTAAACATATATAAACTCCATGTACTGTAGAGTAGCTCCAGTTCCAACTTAGATGAGTTTTGCTCTCAACAACGATTGACTTCAGCACTCTTGTCTCTCATCGCTCTCCAAGACCTTTGTCATCGTTTGACTTAGCATCTAGACCTTTGTCCAGTGGCTGGGAGCGGACTAAGACTCTGCTTGTCACTGTTTACTTAGAACGAACCATGATGAGGGCATTGTCTGTAACAATGGCAGTCCACTTGCATTCAGAGAATTCAAGTATTCCATGGGATAAGGTTGATACCCATCCTGAGCCTCATTCCCCCAGTCAATTGAATCTGCACTGTTCATCACCTTTTCTCTGCCTGGCATCATCTCCAGAATCTTGTTGTTGATCTCATCCACATCATCATTTTTGCAGCACAGAATTATCCTGTCCAAGAAATACTGACTTGTTTTGTTGCCCAGGTGAATGTCAGGATAAGCATGGTGTATCAGGTTGTCCATGGTATTTGGATGGCAGCACATGTTATCACTTTGCCAGTCTCATCCCTGTTGGTACCTGCTCCAATCTCCAATAGCCAAGCTGCATGAGCATCACTTTCTGGTGTTCTATCCAACTGCATATTTTGAGTCAGATACAGCACTTCCACATGTCTCCAAAAGGCTACTTCTGGCAATGGATGCTGCCACAATCTCCTGGCACAATGCTTTGGGCACCACAGACAAAGTCTGATAAAAATCACCTCCAAATATCACTGTGATTCCAGCAAATGGCACATCTCCTCTATTCAGAAGATCCTTCAGCAGCCAATCCACAGAGGCAACAGCATGCTTGTGTTGCATAGGCACTTCATCCCATATGATAACCTTGGTATGCTCCAACACCTGTTCCATGTTCAGCTTCAAGTTTAAAATCCAGCTATAGATCTTTCTTACCTGATGCATTTGGGAGTGTCTTTTGACTTTGGCTACAGATGTCTCTAAGGCAGGAATAGGAATCTTAAAGGTGGAGTGGGCTGTTCTTCCACCTTGCAGCAAGAGAGAAGCAATCCCAGATGAGGCCACACACAGGGCTACTTGATTCTGAGACCTGACTGCTGCTGCAATAGTGTTGCATACAAAGGTTTTGCCACACCCTCCAGAACTGTGAACAAACAGAATTTGGCCTCTGTTGTTGTTGACAGAGTTCATGACAGCATTGAACACATTCATCTGTTGTTCATTAAACCTGCCTACATTCTGAGTCACCAATTCAGCCTGTTGTACTGGATCATATTCCATTTGCTGAGCCAACATGAAATTGTCCATAATGTCCTCCCAGTGTTGACCCTCCATGGGACCTTGAGGCAATGGCATAGGTGGAAAGTCTGCCAGAGTTTTGCCAGACCTCATAAGAAAGAATCTTGTTGAGAAGATGCAAACCATAATCATGGATCTTGTCATCCTCAAACTGATGCTCATTAAACTGAGGCATCCTCTGAAGCCTTCTTCTCAAGTCATCACAGATATGTTCCTTGTATTTGTCCCACAGAATTTCAGGAGAGACAGGAAAACAACTGAGAAGAATAACTGCAAACAGGGATCTCAAAGCAGATCCAGTTTGCATTTGTGATGTCTCTCTGAGACATTGATCCCATTCCCTGTCATCTTCAAGTAAACCTCTGGCATAGCAGGCATCTTTGTAGGTGGGATGAAGAATCTCATTAATGCTCCTCAAGTCTTCAAAAGACTGTGCCCTAGCCACCACTGTCAGAAGCAACCTCAGATAAAACCTTTCTCCCTGAGATGGGGAAGCAAAGTACATCCTTCCAATGGCTGGAGGATTCCTGCCAGTCCTGGCCTTCCATTGATGTGCATTTTTTGTGTCATACCAAAACTTCTTGGGAAAGTCCTGGTAAAGCACTGTTCTTGCAGCAGGATCTGCTTTGTTTGCTTCAAACCAAGCAGTCAAAGCAGTATGCTTGACACACCCTCTCTCAACCACCTCATCCAACATGTCATCTGCATTGAAATACACCAATTGTTGATCCTTGTCATGCACAGGCAATCTTGTGACAGAAGGAAACTCCTTGTGCATGTTGAATTCAAAAATGCGCCAACAGGACTCTGCAGCAGACACATATCTAGAGTCAAGATACTCCTTGATCTCATTTCTGTTCTGACCTGCTCCAATCTCCAGAGTGGTCCTGTCATGACCTTTGTAGATGTATTTGTGAATGTACTTGACAGCATGCACAGAAGCACAGACTTCTACATTGATGTGGCAGTTGTACCTTGCAGACAAATATGGATTGTAGGGCACCACATCTCTGTTATCATATCTGTTTCCATTCTTTTCAAAAAAGAGCCCATTGTCAGGTCTGGCATACTTTGGGTATCCATCTTCACCAAAATGGGTGGCATCTCTAAACTCCTTTGGATACTGCTTTGAACATCTCCCATTGACCATGCATTTGGCATGAGTATGTTCAACACCACATGGACCATGAACCATATTCTTGGTGATCACCTCATAGAGAACAGGCTGAGTTGCTTGGTCAGGTATCTGAGTACAGACAACAGAGTCCACATCATTTGCATTTCTAATTTTGTCCTCTGGATGCAGAAAGACTAAAAGGTGCATGTGAGGGAGTTCTCTCTTCTGGAACTCAATGGTATAGACCATGGCTGCACATCTGCCAAAGAGGCCATCCTTGATTTGCTTGTACAGGGCTGATCTTTTCCCCTCAAATACCCTTGATACAATGTCAGGTTGTCTCCAGCTGTCTGAGGGCTGCCATGGGGCCCACCTATCAGGTCTAGGCTGAGTGGGAATGTTAATATGCCACCCATCTTCACCATTTGGAAATAGCAGAACATAATGTAGTGGTGAATAGGCAGGATTCAAGTGACTAATTTGTGCAAAACCAAAGGCCAAAAAGGTGAGTACAGCAGCAAGTGAGACCAAGGGGCAGGTGGCTCCAAATGAGGACCTGAAGCCAACAAGGGGCAAGCCTCACAAAGGTGCATATGCACCTCTTTCAAATTCCATTATGCTAACTATGTCCCAACTCCCCCATCTGCCCCCTTGCTGCTGCCACCTCTGCAACTTGTTCACCTCATTGAACTGCCCTGTGCCACCACATCACTACCACCATCTCTGCCCATGACCACAATGCAACCACACCCAACACCTGACCCCATGTCCATCCAACCACCTGCCACTGCCACCATGCCCACTGTCCTCTATCCAACAACCTGCCACTGCCACCATGTGCAACCCCACACATTGCCACTACAACCCAACCAATGTCATGCACCCACAACCCCACACACCTGCCACTTCAATGAACTGCCCACTCTACTCTGGTCACAGTGGACCATGATCTTACAAAGGGGGTAATTCTTACTCCTTGCAAGAAAACCATTGATGCTTTAGGAACAGCCAACCTGTATATCTCCAAAATATTCAAACACTTTGGACTGCCTGATATACTCATCTCAGATTGAGGACTGCAGTTTTCAGCTAAAGTCTTCCAGGAAATCAGAAAGATGCTAGGAATTGATCATAGAATGAGCATAGCTTATCATCCACAGACTGACAGAGAAACAGAATGTGTTAATCAAGAATTAGAAGTATATCTTCAAATATTTTGTGCAAATGAACCCCATGAATGGAAACAGTTACTCCCAATTGCCAAATTTGCTCACAGTAATTGACACCACAACTCAGTTAAGGCCTCCCCATTTCAACTTATGTACAGAACAAACCCTGTTGCACTACCAACTGCTGTACAGAAAATGACAACACCTGTGATGGAAGAACACCTACAACTATTACAAAAAGCCAGAGAAGATGCATTAGCTGCACATGAGCTGGCAAGGCAGATGGTCACATGACAAGTCAGGGATAAAGCAATCAAGTTTGAACAAGGAGATAAAGTATGGCTTGAAAACAGAAACCTCAGTAGTCTGTATCAATCTAGGAAACTAGCACCTAAACAAGAAGGACCCTTCACAGTTGAACAAGTGCTAGGACCAGTAACATATAAACTCAAATTACCAAAACAATGGTGAATTCACCCAGTCTTTCACATGTCACTCCTCATGCCACATAAAGAAACTGAAACACATGGACCAAACTACACAACTCCACCCCCTGATCTCATAAATGGATAGGAGGAGTTTGAAATTGAAGCAATCCTCACACACTGAAAGTGTGGAGCAGTATATCAATATTTAGTTAAATGGAAGGGATATGGTCTGAATGACAACTCCTGGGAACCTGAACACAATTTGAGTAATGCTGCAGATACTTTACAAGCATATAAACTCAGAAGATGACTGTAAAACCCCATGTCTCACTACTGCAACTGTCAAATCCTCAAACAAAACATCCGATACATGAAGAGATATTGTTCCACTCAAGGACAATACTCTCCAAAACTCTACAAAAGTTTCCGAGGCCAAATCATTACATTTCTCATCTACCACTCCTCAACCACTCCTTTAGGGTTACCCCGACTAATTAATCTCATCCAAACCCAAGCAACTCGATTGATTGCATACAGAACTCCCAGACTTGTCACCAGACACTTGACACACCCACAGGGACATGTTGAAATCCTGTTCAATGCACACATACACTACCTCCCAAAATATATGGATCTCATATTTGATCCTGAAGAGTTACCTTACTACCCAGACACAGTATCACCTTACCTCCCATCACCCAATAGACCCTTAAATCACACATATGATGTGTATACTGAAACAGCCCTCCATCGAGAAAACTCTGCAGTCTTTGATTTAGCTCAACAGTTGAAACATGCAAGCAAAGAGATAGAAATCTACTGATGGGTTACTACCTGACATATCCCAAACACACTCCCAAATCTTAACAGGGCACTTGAGAGCCTTGAATTCCAGGATGCATTTGACAGCTTGGATGGACCCACTATACCCAAGTCACCTGAAAGCATCATGGCCACAGGACCCTACCCCTGAAACAGACATCAAACCTGAGAATGAAGTCACCACCACTACCAGGAATGAGCTAAGCAAATCAGAAGAATCTGATGGAGAACTCAAATATGTTCCCAGTGGCAGAGCACCTGCATCATCCTATCAATTTTTGGATGAAGAGCTCCTGACAGTCAATTGGGATGACAATGTGTTCAATTAAGTATAAAAGACATCTTTGGCAAATGCTGAATTTCCCAACTTCACACACTACTACAATGTTCTTCTTCATCATTGTTGCCTACTTTGCTGCTCTCCTCTTTGCTTTGTTGGTCACCACTTGTGGCCATTATTACATCGACACCACTGCCATTGCTCCTCCCTTCACCACTGTCACCCATGACCTCCTGCTTGAAGTCTTCATCACCACCACCACTACCATAGATGATTTCAATTTTGCTGACCTCCCTGCATTCCATGAGCACCCTGCAGAAGTTGTCAAAACCATCACCACCCCCATCTCTCCTACCCATATACCCATAATCCAACCTCACAACACCATGCTTGACACCATCAGAGAAAACCTCACAACCCTCGTCACCTATTTCAACATGTTCTCCAAACCACTTGATTTCGTCACAGCCCTCACCCTCACCACCAATCCCCCACTTGCTCACATATAATGAGCAAGATGCTATGCTTGCTCAAGCAAAACAACTACAGCAAGCCATTCAAACCATACAGTGGCAAATGGAAACTGCAGAGAAAGATGTCAAGAATGTTATCAAATGGTTGGAATCAAGACAGGATCATGGCTGGACAAATTCATGGTAGAAGTCAGTGACTTCTTGCATATGAAGGGGGGTAATGTTACAGTTCTCTTTTTGTTTTGTCCTTCTGTCTCAGTGGACCATTTCACATCCATCATCACTACTCATTGACTGTGCATTGTACAGCCTGGATGCTATCTCATTTTGTAGTTACCTTTGTGTTTCCTTTCTCAGGTAGCTACAGCCTTATTCCCTTTTATATTTTCCCTTGTTCTCTAAGCATATATAAGCCCATGTACTGTAGAGTAACCTCAGTTCCAACTTAGACAAGTTTTGCTCTCAACCTCACTCAACTTCAGCACTCTTCTCTCTTATCATTCTCCAGACCTTTGTCATCGTTTGACTTAGCATCCAGACTCTCTGTCCAGTGACTGGGAGTGGACTGAGACTCTGCTTGTCACTGTCGACTTAGAACAAACCATGACAAGGGCATTGTCTGTAACAACTGCAGAGAAGAAATTTGCCCTGTCTGGTCAGACTCCAATCAGACTCCAATCAGACTCTGATTGACAAACTAAATAATTAACTTGTAGAGAAGAAATTTACCCAGTCTGATCAGAACAACTGACAACCTAATTAATGTTACAAAGTATGTATGTTACATACAACTCAATCACTCATTTTCACTATCACTATCCTTTCTCTCCACACTTTCCTCACCCTGTTTCTGCTTCTCAATCACATTCCTTGTGTGATAAAATAGCATGGTATGCATTAACCAGTTAAAGTTAGCTGGCACCATTCTCTTCAAAATTGACTCAAACCCCCCTATCCAAGCATTCAATTGCTCACATGCCTGGGTATTGAAGGCACACTTATAATAAAGCTGGCCATGCTTGTCCCTTCCAGAAACAACAAGATTTGGTGCTGAACCATCAAGTGGTGCAGGATTGCACCATGTTTGGCATAGCATATCATTCTTGCTGTGATTCTTGTAATGGTATGAGTCAACAATGAAATGGGTGGTATTCTTCCATATGTCCCATTGACCCCTACTGATGCATGATCTCAACAGAATACATGCCTTGCCTATGCACACATATGATGGTCTGGACTCTTCTGTTGGGTAAATCTCTTCCAGGTAATCCAGTATTCGTGTTGGTGACTCTGATTTGGCAAACTTGGTCCATGCAATGACCACTCCACATGGTGCACATACAGTCTCAACACAATAAAACCTTGGAGCATTAAAGTAATTCTTCTGCTATTGTCTCACAGGGGTAGCCTGATCATGAGGCTGTTGATTGTGTTGGACCTGTGGAAGCCAAGGCAGGTTCTCTCCAGGATGCCTCAATGCTCTCTTTGCACCTCTCAATGCCTGCTGTAAATGACTCTCAGCATGTCTTTGAAGTCCATTGCTCTTGATGTTGCAAGCATGCCAGTGTTCCTGTCAGCTTTTGTCTTGCGCAGTCCATGACATGACATCTATTACCATGCTCTGACTCATGATAAGCACAAAATACACCACCCCTATAATTTGCAAGGTCATCTTCACACTTATCATATGCACAATGCTGAAAAACAATCAGTGATGCTCACAAGTTGTGCAAGTGCTATACATACATTTGGTCCCATCACTATACCATCCACAACTACCATCTTCACAGGTGCACTGTCCACATCCATGTCCTCTGCATCATTACTCACTGGCTGTTGTCCAACACCTGCAGGCAACCTGATTATATTGTTTTCTTCCAGGACAGCAGATGGTGCATCATCAATAAGATCTGCTCATGTCCTGTATTTCTGAGTACACTCTGAGCAGTTATGGCCTTCAGCAACTTGTATCTTCCCATTTCCTCCTAATCTAGCAAATGCTTCTTTTGTCACCTCATCTAGTCTCAAATCATCTTGAATCACAAGGTCCATGCCTGTTGCACTTGCAACAGTTCTTATTGACTCTTGAACAAATGCAGCCCAAACTTGCTGCCTTGATATCTTCCTATCTTCTGCAGCCTGACCTCCAAAGCTCCTTTGCCAGTATTCTTGATATGCTGAAGCTGAAGCATGAAAACTGTACATCCCATTCAGTACTGCATTTGAGAAATGCCTGTCCACCCAAATATTCTGCCCAATTTTCAAATACTTGGCATTGTTCAAATATGCTCTGCACCAACAATTGTGATTACTGGGATCAGTGAAATGCTTGTGGTCAGCAGAATACATTGTATGGCACTTTGGACATATCCCAGTAAGTACATGAGTGTAGACATAGCACTGTGAGTTTTTTACAAGCATGACTTGTGGAATATCTCTGCTCCTTGTGTGCTGAAGCAACAATCTTGGATGGCATGTTGTAGTAACTGATGGAGGGCAAATCATGTGTACTGGTTCAATTGTTTTTTGTGAAATTGTTTTGAGGCTACCCAGATATTGACTATGTTTATCATAGGGATATAACTCCAAGACCTTTTTTGCTAAACCATCTAACTTCTGACCAAACTTTGTCACCTTTTGGTCTTCTGTCATTTCTGCTCTTCTTTCTGTCTTTTTGAACAAGGTTGGGGCTTGTGCACCAAGTCTTTGGCTGAGACCTCTCTCTCTTGCCATTGCCTTCATCCATCCTGAAACAACAGACCTTGTCTCTTCATCAAAGACTGGATTTTGTTGTCTGGCATGCAGACTGAGCAAGTCTGAGTTCTCTACAAGAGTGAACAGCACTATCAGAATTGTGGGCAATGTAACATTTGAGCTGAACTGCTCCTCAATGAATTGACTGAAGACTTTAAATGATATGTTGGGGAACTCTGCTTTTGATGCACCAGCCAAAGGGAGGAATCCCAGTGCCAAACATAGCCAGAGCAAACTCTGGGATGATTTAAAGCAAGTTGAAAGTGCAATGAACATCCAGAATAATGGAAAACATCTGCTTGCATACAATAAATAAGACATATAGTACATACACAATTCCATGAACACAGGTTTCTGCAACAGTACTCACAATTTCCTGCCTTTGCCTTTCTCCTTCTTCTTTCCTTTATCTTTCTTGGCAGAAGACTCTCCATCCTGCTTCTTTCCTTTACTTTTCTCCTTCTTTCCTATATCTTTCTTGGGAGAAGATGATCCTAGTACAAGAGTTCCATCCTGCTTGATGAACTTAATCAGGTCCTTGAAACTATAATGATCTTTTTTTACAAAACCCCAAGCCTCTTTATCTGAAGGTTCATTCTGTTTTCTCTCCAACCAATCAACCATTGGCTGATAATTGTGTACTTTGGAAAATGCAGCCTTATAGTGAGAGAACCAGTAAGATCTAGAGGCAAAAATCTCAATGAGTTGATTGAAAGATTTTGCCCCCTCTGGTCCCCATCTCTTTTAAGTTTTTGAAACTTTCTGACAGCAGCAAGATAGGCTTTGCACTTTTCATAACAAAAATGGAGGTTTCTGTCAGCCCTCTCAGCCAGATGAGTGGGAACATCAAGTAAGGTCATCAGCTGCTGCTTCCAATCAGGAAAACCAGTATGTGTTAAATCTCCAGTAGAGGGCCTGGAACTCCAACACCAGGAGTGGTGAGCCTAGATGCTGTAGTGCTAACTGTAGCAGAGGTAGGTGGGTTAGTAATCTGTGCAGATAAGGACTCTTCATTTGTCTTAATTAAATAAGTAACCCAGCAATCAAAGCAAAGAGTGCCAACTTACAATGAGAACTGGGAGAACATATGCCCCATTCTGTTTCAACCACTTGATTGACTCATCATCCTCTAATGCATACTGGTAAGGACCTTTCAAATCCCATGACTGACCATCATAAGCAAGGATTGATTGTTCTGGAGCAGTTTGAGACATTTTCTTAATTAATTTATTGCAACTTACTTTCAGCATGTGGATATTTTCTTGCCAACTTCTCCAGCACAGGTGAAATAAACCCAACAACCTGTTGATCATAGGTCATCACAGGGAGCTTGTCATGAGGATCTGCATAAGAAGTATACAGATGGACCTTCCCCATAACAGATGATTGAGACTCCAAGGGTGCATCTTCAGCATCTGCAAGATTGAAGACATTACCCTGTGCTTTGCCCCTCATAAAACCCCCAACAGTCCTTGAAGCTCCTTTCAAGTCCTTGTATTGTTCAAATAAACTTTTAATACCAAGAAAAGATGTTCTCACTTGCCTCTGACATGTATTCTTTTTCATGCTCAGCAACCTGCACTTGGAATGAAATTTTAATACCAAGAGAATGATGTTCTCACTTGTGTCTGACACATATTCCATTTCACACTCATCAAGCTGCATTGAGAAATCTGCAATGGTGACACTGTGAGTTAAACATGTTCCCAACAAGTATTAAAATGCATACCTAAGTCATCTGATATTGCAGAATTATCTGGACATATGTTCTTAAGATGAAAACAACAATAGTTAAGAGTTTCTCAACTTACCACTATTGTTGGATGCTTCATCTCTTTCCTTCTCATCACTCTCTTCAGATTTGTCTAAATTCATAAAGTTAAAAGTCATTGGCACAGAAACAGGTTCTTGACTTACCACTAGTATCATCAATTGTATCTTTTTCCTCCCCAGAACCATACTCTTCACACTGGTCTAAATTCATTAAGTTAGAAAGTCAATGAAATGAAAACAGATTCTTGACATTACCATTAATGATATCAGTTGTCTCCATTTCCTTTACAGGATCCCACTCTTCAGACTTGTCTGAATTCAAATAAGTTAGAAAGTCATTGAGATGGAACACATTCTCCACCTACCATTAATCATATCAGTTGAATCTTTTTCCTTCCCAGAACCTAGCAGTACTTGCCCTTCAAGGGAGTCTTCTGCTTGTTGTTCTGGTTTGTCTGAATATTGTTCAATTGAGCAAGAAAAAATATATAATTCAGGAGTAACATCTTACATTCCTCTTCAGTACTGGCCACTGTGATGGGGTGAGGACAAGGACGAGGAGGTGGGGCAATGCTGAGCCTACTCTGCTCAAGAACTGTCTCAGCCCTGAAGCATAGTTAACACAATGAAATAAATAAAATATCATACACACCTTTGTTGTGGCTTCCTGGTAAAAGAAAAGTGGTCATACAAGATAGCAGCATTTACTGTGGATATTTTATATATACACATTACATAGTCGAAGCATGGACAGCAGGCATGGGGCAGCAGTTGCAGGTGGTTGGGTTGCAGTCAGTGACAGTAGTCAGTTGGGTTGTAATGGCAGGTGGGTGGGGTTGTGTGTGGTTGCAGGCAGTTCATCACAGTGGTAGGTGGATGGGGTTGTGGGCATGGGGCAGCAGTTGTGGGCAGTTGAGTTGCAGGTGAATGGGGTTGGGCGTGGTTGTGGGTGGTTGAGTTGCAGTTGGTGATGGGGCATGGTTACAGGTGGTTTGTGTCAGCAGTTGTGGGCAGTTGAGTTGCAGGTGGATGGCGTTGGGCATGGTTGTGGGTGGTTTGTGGCAGCAGTTGTGGGTGGTTGAGTTGCAGTTAGTGATGGGGCATGGTTGTGGGCAGTTCGCATTGGCAGTAGTGGGTGGTTGGATGGGGTTGGACATGGTTGCAGGTGGTTTGTGGTGGCAGTTGTGGGTGGTTGAGTTGCAGCCAGTGATGGGTCATATCCATCTGAGATAGGGAGATCTGTGATGAAATCCAGTGTGACTTGTTGGAATGGTTGAGTCGCTTTTGATCCAATTGGTAAAAGAGCTGGAGTGTTTGGGTGAGTGTTTACTTTCATCTGTTGACAGGTGGCGCAATTGCACCCTGGGTGTCCTGCCTGAGGTTAACAATTTGTGAGTTATCTTGACAATTTGCATTTGGAGCATTCCAAAGTCCAGAACATATGCTCTGTCAATGTATCGAATTATTCCATGAACAAATGCCCAATCCTGGAACTTAGATTTGATTGGTGGGGCATGTTGGGTTTCAATAACTTCAATAATTGTATGTCCAAAGCTATCAAGTGATGTAGCATCCCTAATCTTTTGAGCTAGGTCTGTGGTGATGAGGTGAATGAACTTGTTGTCTGGTAACATGGTTATGTTATCTAGGATATCATCCTTTGTTTATCATATCTTGGAAATACTCATTCATCATCATTTGGAATGTCAATGGAGAATTGCAAAGATGAAAGAACATGACTGTTGGTTTGTATAAATAATCCTTGATTGGTTATGAATGCTGCTTTCCATTCATTACCTTCTTTGATTCAGATGTTGTTATATCCCCAGTGCAAATCAAGTTTAGTGAAGTAATTTGCACCTTCCAGTTTCATCATTAAATCAGAAACTAAGGGTAATGGATATGTGTTCTTGATGGTCCATTCATTTAAGTATTGATAATCTTGACAAGGTCAAAGTGTGCCGCTCTCCTTCTTAGAGATGAAGAAAAATGGTGATGCTTGTGGTGACTTAGATGGTTGAATTATCCCTTGTCTAGTTGTTCCTTAATCCATTTGTTGAGAGTTGACTTCCTTTAGTGATAGCAGGTAGATTTTGTTGACTTTTGGTGTAAATCCTGTTTTGAGTTCAATCACATGATCCCATGGGTGAGAAGATGGGAAACACTCTGATGCTTTCTTCTCAAAGGTGGCTTGCCAGGGTGTGTATTCGGAAGGTAAAACAGTTGGCACTTCATCTCGTTTTGCTTGGTGCTCAAGCACCTGTGATGCTGATGTTTTTACCCTAATCCAATATCCATCTTCTCCCCCATTGTTGGGTATCTAATGCTATGTGCCAAATAGGTTTGGTATTTTCTAAATTGTCATCCATTTGGAGGGTTTTCTTTTGCCAGTAAATAGTTGGATTATGTTGTTCTAACCAAGGTATCCCCAAAGATTATCACCTGATCTCCTAGATTGGTGATCCATAACCAGTTGTTGTATGTCTTTCCTTCGATAGAATAAGTAAGACAAGTGCAATGAGTGATTAATCTGTTCTGATTGATTGTTCCATCAGCATTTTTGACTCTAATTGGCTGTTTTAAGAGTTAGCTAGGGGGGACCCTTCTCACGCCCTTACCACCACCATCCCCTTATCAAAAACCGATCCACGCCCCATCCAATGCCTCCCGCCATGCCCACGGACAAGGGCATGGCTCCTACTCCTCACATGAGGATATCCTACTCTCGCGATCCCGATCTGATGGCCACAACTGTCAATCAGATTCTTGCACTTATCAAGAGGGCCGATGTGCTCCTTTTCAGTTTATCTTCTGCTCCTGACAATACTCTCCAGCCCATCACAGATTTCCTTAGCCAGTCTGCCCGGGCTTCATGGTCAGTTTTGCTTCCAGGTAGCACTGCACCACAGGACGAGGCCATTACCTCAACGGCCTCCTTACGCTCCTCGGAGTTGCAGGGTTTGGCCAAGCAGGTTCAGGCTATCAGCTCCAAACTTGGCGCCATCCAGGCTTCCCTGCGGACATCCCCAAAGACTTACGCTACCGCTGTCACTGTAGGTCCCACCATCCGAGACCTCCTGGCACAGCCCAAACCCACCTGTGAGATATGCACACGTGCCCGGATGGTCCTGGTTCCCCAGGTCCCTCTTCCATCTGACTTCAATGCTGAATCAGCATGCTGCACCCTCAACAGCCTTTTGACTAACCCCTCCTTGGGCGCTACCCATGAGTCGGGGCCCATTCCCTTGCCACCTGTACCGGCACCTGCAACCCTGTCCTCAGTTACCAGGACTTCAAAGGGAAATGTGGTAGGAAGGACAAGGAAAAAGGCGGAGATGGACTAGAAAGAAGGAATGGAATGGATGGCTGTATCAATGTTTGTGCAAGATTATGTCATCCCTGTGTTTCACTAGGTGCAATGTCAACATGGCAGTCTTCTACTGACATTGCAAGAACAGGCATATAGTCATCATGTTGGTACACATTGATGACTGCACAATGGCAGCAAGCACAGGCCAGCTTATCTCAGCAACCAAATCCAGCATAGCCAAACAGGTGGAAATTACCAACTTGGGTGAGTTGCACTGGCTGCTTGGCATCAAAATCAAATGCAACTGCTCTCACTGCACAATCTCCCTATCCCAGTGCTCATACATCATGTTACAGTTTCTTCTTCATTTTGTCTTACTGTCTCTGAGAACCATTTCATATCCATCATTTCTCCTTAACTGCACATTGTACAGCCTGGATGCTATCTCCTTTCATAGCTACCTTCACATTTCCTTTCTCAGGTAGTCATTGCCTCATTCCCTTTATGGTTTCCTTTGTTCTGTAAATGTATATAAACCCCATGTACTGTAGAGTAACTCCAGTTCCAACTTAGACAAGTTTTGCTCTCAATGATGATCAACTTCAACACAGTCTACTTTTCTACAACACACAAAGGCTGGTACTATGTCTCAGGAACAAAGAAGAAGAACCAACTGGTTCCAGAAGAATTCTTCGAAGGAGAATACCAGGAAGGAGACCACACTGATGAATTACCAGAAGAAACTTGGATTGACTGGTACAACAAAAAGAACAGAACAAAAGATTGACTATTTCGACCCCCAAACACTGAACCAGAACTCTCCTGGTGGCACGAATTTCGAGTTAGTGAGGATTTAGGAGACTATGCCTTCTTCACATTTGAAAAAGGAATAAGCAATAGGTGGAACGAATACAGAGAGAACAGCAACAGATTGAGATAGATCTAGCCTTTGAGATGAATTGAAACGAGGAGAAAGCTCAAAACAAGGCACAGAATCACAACACGAACCTGGAACACAGGACCCAAAACCTGAAACACCAGAACCGAAACAGGAACCAGAAAAAGGAATGTCAGACAACAAGGAAACATCCTCAAAAGGGATAAAGGGAATCTCCATTAAGGAATTCAAAGGACAGTGCTCTAAGGTGAAACATTTCATCAATACATTTGATGACATATTTGATCTTGATGAAGGATGCTTTGAAACATCAAAAATGCGAATCAAGTATGTTCTCCTTCACCTAGGGGAAGAACTAGATGATTGGAAAGCCAATCTTTGAGGAGAATTAGAGGCAGCAGAAGCAGCCAAAGGAAAATCAGCAGAGAGCACATATGCACTCTCCTGGGATAACTACCTTAGTTTCAGGAAACAATTCTTGAACGACTGGGGAGAGCCTGACAGTGCAGCAAGGACCCTGAATGATCTAGATAAAGTCAAAGTAGGTGGAGATATTGACATCCCTGCCTATATTCAGAAATTCAGATTGCTCATACACTCCACTGGAATTATAGGATTCATGGCACAATGTATCTACTTCTGTAAAGGACTCCCTGCATCAGTCTCAGCAAAAATCATCGAAAACCCCGCAGTTGTCAATATGGAAGCAGCTTATGATGCTGCGGAATGCCTGCACAATGTTTGGGAGACCATGAAACTGATGAACCAATCCTCTGGATCAGGAGATACAAAGGGACATTTCACATGTAACTGAAACATGAGGCCCTCCACACCAGGATCAAAAGGGATTAACAGGAGACGCCAGAAAGCGGTTGATGCCTCCAGTACCATTGAACAGTTAGCACTCGACTCTGTAATTGTAAATTCCAATAATAACAAACAGATTTCCATTACTGTGCAAATGACCCATAAACCCACTGAAATATCTGCCCTCATCAATTGTGGGGCAGAAGGGAACTTCATCAACAAACAAATATCAAAAGATCTACCAAAGGAACTCTTAAAACAACCAATAAGAGTCAAAAATGCCGATGGAACCATCAATCAGAACGGATTAATCATGCATCACACATGTTTTACCAATTCTATCAAAGGAAGGATGTACAACAATTGGTTATGGGTCACCAACCTAGGCAATCAGGCAATAATCTTTGGAATACCTTGGTTGGAACAGCATAATCCTACTATTGATTGGTGAAAGAAAACCCTCCAAATGGATGATGAACCAGAAAACACCAGACCCATTTGGTGCATGGCATTGGATACCTGACAATGGGGAGAAGTCGTACGAGTATTGGATTAGGGTAAAGACATTGGCATCACAGGTGCTTGAACATCAAGCAAAACAAGATGAAGCGCCAACCCACAGCCCCTTGATAGCTTTGGACACATGATTATTGAAGTTATTGAAACTCAAAGCGCTCCACCAATTAAATCTAAGCTCCAGGACTGGGCATTTGTTGATGGAATCATCTGATATATTGACAGAGCATATATCCCAGATGTTGGAATGCTCAGGACACAGATTGTCAAAACAATTCACAAATTGCCAACCTCAGGACATCCAGGACACATGAAAAACCCTTGAACTTCTGCAATGTGATTATTGGTGGCCAGGAATGTATAAACACATCAAAGAATGGATTACAGGATGCACCACCTGCCAACAGATGAAAGTGAATACTCACCCAAACACCCCAGCTCTGCTACCTATTGGATCCAAAGCAACTCACCCTTTCCAACAAGTCACACTGAATTTCATTACGGATCTTCCTATTGCAGATGGATATGGCTCAATTCTGGTCATGGTGGACCATGGCCTTATGAAGGGGGTAATTCTTACTCCTTGCAAGAAAACCATTGATTGACACTCTAGGAACAGCTGATCTTTACATCTCCAAAATATTCAAATGCTTTGGGCTACCCGATATACTCATCTTGGATCGAGGACCACAGTTTTCGGCTAAGGTCTTCCAGGAAATCAGAAAGATGCTAGGAATCGATCACAGAATGAGCACAGCCTATCATCCACAGACCAATGGAGAAACAGAACGCGTTAATCAGGAATTAGAAGTATACCTTTGGATATTTTGCACAAATGAACCCCACAGATGGAAACAACTACTCCCAATTGCTGAATTCGCTCACAATAATCGACACCATGACTCAGTTAAAGCCTCCCCATTTCAATTTATGTATGGAACAAATCCTGTTGCACTACCAACTGCTGTACAAAAAATGACAACACCTGCCACTGAGGAATGCTTACAACTGCTACGAAACGCTAGGGAAGAAGCGCTAGCTGTGCATGAACTAGCAAGGCAGATGGTGGCACAACGAGTCAGGGACAAAGCAATCAAGTTCAAACAAGGAGACAAAGTATGGCTTGAAAGCAGGAATCTCAACATACCATATCAGTCTAGGAAATTAGCGCCTAAATGTGAAGGACCCTTCTGTTACGGACAATGCCCTTGTCATGGTTCGTTCAGTGACAAGCAGAGTTTTGGTCCGCTCCCAGCCACTGGATGAAGAGTTCAGACGCTAAGTCAAACAATGACAAAGGTCTAGAGAGTGACAAAGAAAGAGAACATCAAGGTCAAGCGATGTTGAGAGCAAAACTTGTCTAAGTTGGAACTGGAGTTACTCTACAGTACATGGGGTTTATATACATTTAGGGAACAAAGGAAACCATAAAGGGAATGAGGCAATGACTACCTGAGAAAGGAAATGTGAAGGTAGCTATGAAAGGAGATAGTGTCCAGGCTGTATGATGCACAGTTGAGGAGAAATGATGGATTCATATGAAATGGTTCATGGAGACAGTAAGACAAAACGAAGGAGAAACTGTAACATTACCCCCCTTTGTATGCGAGAAGTCACCAACTTCTACCAAGAATTTGTCCAGCCATGGTCCTGTCTAGACTCCAACCATTTGACAATGTTCTTGACATCTTTCTCTGCCGTTTCCATCCACCATTGTACCATTTGAATAGCTAACTCTTTTTTTATTTTTTATTTTTAATCCTAGTTTATACCCCTTCGTACATCTAAGTATATGGTAGGGTAACGACTAAGCACAAAACAGACTGCTCGATAAAATGTTCTCAAAGATGCTAACTAACTCGCTAAAGACCAAAGGCCCCCATTGCAGGGCCTGGTCCAAAAAGGGACCCAGCGAGGCACTACGGATATCAGTAGAGGGAATGATCAGAAGTATACCGACCGAATATCTAAAGAGGGAATGAGTGCAAGGTAGCCCTTAGGGCGCTGAAGGCGCCGATTCGATGGTAGGAAGGGTGGGGGTGGTCGTCAACAGTTTCTTGGCATTCAGCCTGGTCTCTGTCCACGCTCTCATGGTACAGGCGCGGCCGAAAAGGAATACCTTCTTTTGTCGTAAGACATCTTGCTGGATCTTTCCATCTTCATCCTCGAAAGTCAGGACAATTGACGACCGTTTGCCTGGCTCGATGGTGGATGGCCGGCGGATCCAGTGAGGCTGGATGGGCATACGGAGGGTGGTAGACCAATGGTTATGGTGCAAAAGCTCGCCCGCTATGATGTCTGTCGTGTAAGCAGGACCCGTCACTGGGGTAGGGACCCCGTTGATGCAGACACGTCGCCACTTTGTGCCACTGAAGGGCTTAGTGGGGATCCCCCAAGCGTAATTGAGGGACGGCATGATGTAGGGAAGTGAGCCAGTTAGCTGAGCTGACGTAACACCTGGAGAGGCCGA